>CM063603.1:29847782-29912648 GCA_032356905.1 Salix exigua
GATTTATTGAGTTAACTGTATTAAGATTCGTTTATTTTATAATTCAATATAAATAAATAAAAAATATAAATGGCACTATTATTAGCCATGGCACCCGCGCCTCGTCGCGGACGGAACCATATTTTTTTCAATGTAAAAAAATATTTTATTATGTATGATTTTTTTTATCATAACATAAATTTAGACAAAATAATAAATCTGAATATAATTTTTAAAAAGAAAAAAGGAAGCAATATTAAATTTAAAATGGTTACTAATTTAAATTTAAATCTCAGGATTGAACCGGAAAAAAAATCCCAAAAACAAAACTATAAAAAAACTAAAAATATAGATGTATAAATACGAATAAAGAATATACATTGTCTAAGAATTTAAAATAAATAAATAAATAAATTAATATAAAAGAATCATCCAATAATCAAATAAAAACAATAAATAGTTAATTTTCTATCAATAGAAAGATGAATACATAAATTGAAAATTATTATCACCATTACTGTCAAAACAATCTCAATAATTTAATTGTCCTAAAAAATCATAAAAAAAGCAAAAGATTTTTGTATTAAAAAAAACCACAAAATTATCATGATTATTGCATAAATAGTCAAATTATAAAAATCACCCAATCCAAAGAAAAAAAAAAGAAGCAAAAAACAAAAATGAACAAAGTGAAAAAAGGAGCAATATTAATAGTAAAATGATTCTTATAATAGTTAAAATTATTATCAATATTATTGTCATAAAAATTAAAATAATTAAATTGCCATGGAAAATCATTACAAGAAAGCAAAAAAAAATAATGGTGAATGACCTACACACCTCTGCCCCCACTGATATTAACAAAAATACCTGATGGAAAAATACGTCCTTGCCCCCGTTAACTGTGCACAATTTTGTCTTCTTCTAGGGCTTTTTCCGTAAGCGAACTGTGCAAAAAAGTGGGAAAAACCGAGAGAGCCACTGTGAATTGTGTCGCGACGGCGATTTTGGTACCCACCTCGCGCCCCGCCTTCACCCCGGGATTTGGGGAGGACAATGGTGCGCGGTGAAATGGGGTTGTTATAATCGTAAAATTTACGATTATAATTCTAAGGAGTTGCCACCTAGTATTAAGGTTACTAGGAACCTATTGGCCTACGAGAGTCTAGGGTAAGGGGACTTGTTGTGCAAGGGGAAGACGCATCACCCCCAGTGCACCATACCTGAGGTAGGCTGCATTGTTGTTTGATTGTTTTTCTAAGTTAAAAATTTTACACTATATTTAAAAAAAAAAACATTTTTTTGGTCTGCGGGTGTACTTTACAATGTAATTTTACACCGCAGTTATAAGTTTTTTTTATATCTACGGATGTACTTTACAATGTAATTTTACACCGTAGTTAAAATCTTTTTTAATCTACGGACGTATTATACAATGTAATTTTACACCGTAGTAAAAATAATTTTTATCTGCGGGTGTACTTTACAATGTAAATTTACACTGCGAAGGCTAAAAAAATAATTGTTAAATTATTTTTGACATTTTGGCTGACTTCCAATGGATAATTGTAAACTGGTTACAATATCCAAATTTTGTTTTAAAAATATGCAACATATTTTTACGAAAAATACAATGAGAAAAGTTGGAATCCGGCTGTATGCACAAAAAACAAAATACATTTTTTATATTTTTGAATTTTTTGTAGTAACAATAATGGTAAAAAAAAACTTTTTTTAATTTTAATTTTAATTTTTTTATATTTTTTTTCTTTTTTATATATATTTTTTCTTTTATATATATATATATATATATATATATGATAATTGGTGAGCTTCCAGCCATCATGGGTGGAAGCCCACCTTATTCGGCATGGGCCGAAATAACGGCCCATCTCCTCACGTGTTTGGGTCAGGCACAAAAAGCCCCGCCTAAACATCTTATACCCGACCCTGCATGAACAGTGGGACGATTACGTCCCACTGCATGCAGAGACGGGAGCTTGAAGACGATGAACAAGAAAAAAACCAAATGTGGCGAAAGGCGCACCTGTTGGTATGGTTGGGTAGCTGAGGTCGAGGTGGTTGTCCTGGTGGTTGTGGCGTCGTCAACGGTGGCCTGTGGTGGCTGGAAAAAGCTTCTGAAAGTCGGGTCTAGGTGTTGCTGTCGTCGGGACTGTCTCTGTTTCTTCGCCGGAGAGGACAGCTGAGTAGCTGGAGTTGAGGGGGAGATGATGGTGATGACTAGGTGGTGTTGGAGGTCTGCACTGGTGGCCGGAGTTATTGAAACCGAGAGGTTGGAATTTAGTCGTATACACGAAAACAATACATTTATTTTTTAAATGCAATTTTTTTGTTTTAAAAAAAATCAGGCTCGACCTGGCCAAACTAAATGGGATGGCCCAACCAAGTTGTGCCAAAGGCCCACCTTTGCTGGGCCGGGAGTAGTCCAAGCCAACCAAAATAGAACACACACACAAGTTGTTGCACAAAATTAATTCATGCACCCTAACAGTGACAAGGTGATCAGCCAACCACGACGAGAGGCTCACATGTCACTGCCGCTGGGTAAAGGAGATAGAGGTGGTTCTCCCTGTGGTGTTGGCGTCGAAAATGGTGGCCTATAGTGGCCGGGAGGAGCACTGGAAGGGTTGGTTTGTTGTTGCCATTTGTCTCTACTGCTCCATTGCCTTGTCGGAGGCTACGAATGAGTCGCTTACGTGGTGAAGGAGTTGTCGATGAAGAGGGTGGTGGTGTTAGGTGGTTGGTTGGTTATTGTCGGAGGAGAGGAGGAGTTGCTTCACGTCGCTGTGTTTTAGAGAGAGAATTGTTGATTGAGAGAGAGAGAGACTGCAACCGGACAGTGACAGGGAGTGTTGCCGAAGTGACTTTGCCAACGATGGAGAAGAAGAGCTAAGGGAGGCAGAGGGGTGGCTGTCAGTGCAAGTTTTGTCTCTGCAATGTGTTTGCCGTCCCCGTTGTGGCAACCTGTGTTTATGTGTGTGTTTAACGATGATGTCCCATGTTTTTAGTATTATTTCCTTCTTCTTTGTGTATTTTTCCTAGTTTTAACGATCCTCCCCCCATGATTGTGTATTATCCTCACCTTTTATAGACTTATTTTGCAGGTTGCAAGGCATGGGAAAGATGTTCAGGAATGGCGTTTCAGAGTGGGAGTAGGTCGCAGGGCATGGTTGCTACCATGGCCTCAACATGGCTCCGGTAATGTCTCGACAAGTAAATTTTTTTAATAATATAAAATAGATTGACAAAAATAGTTTGTTACAAAAAGAGTTTTTTTTATGGGAAGAATGATGTTTTTCTTTTCAATTTTGGCTTCCAATTTCACCCAAAAATGTTTCGTCTTCGAAAATTTCAATCTTCTCAATTTAACCCAAATTAGGCTTACAAACTTAATTTCTCATCAATTAAGGCCCTAAGAACATTAATTTGACCCATTTAAAATATAATTAAGCCCTTGTGCTTAATTAAATCCTTCAATTGGGCTCTTAATTAATCCCTAAACATAATTACACTTTAAATTGGCCCATAAAAATATAATTATGTCTTTCGTCTTAATTTTTATGCAGATTTATGCAGTAATAAATTACTTTAGCCTTAAATCCATATTTTCCTTCATTTCTGAGGGGAAAAAAAGATACGACCGGCCTCTCAAAAATGTCCAAAATTTTCACCTTGATTTTTTTGTCGACACCAGTTCTTTTTATTTTATTTTTGTCATTTTTAGGTAGATTTTGGGAATAACCCAGAAATTGGGTTATGACAAGTACAACCATATCAACTAAAAAAAGCATGATAAAACTTTTCACCACCATGCAATGAGTTTATAAGACATTAAAAGATACCCCTAAAAGTTTAACAATGAAATCTTTAATGTTGAAAGTCTACTTAAATTTGTTTCCACTAAATCCCTATTTAATGACATCTAAAACTATTTTTTTATGGCAAAGACTATATTATTCTTGATTGAGATGTCCTCAACATTAAATAAATAGTGAAAAAATAAATGTAAGTAGAAGAAACAAGCATGAAAAAAAAAAGAGCACCCTTATTTTTATCTATACAGAGTAGAATTATCCAAGCACCATCAATTTCTTAATAGTGATATCACATTTAAAAGGAACATTAAAGTATCCATTCATGTTTGACTGACATTTCCTAACCTCATGACCACACCCATTACCACCATGAACACAAGGGTATTAAGTGCTATAAAAAAATTTGTGATGTCTCCCTGATATAAAGAATGATTCAAACATATAAAAACCTTTTTTTTCTTCCACTAATCATGAAATTAAAGGTTATAATGCTTTAAAAAGATAGAAGATTGATAGTCAGAGGTCAACTTTAACAATTTATAGAGAATGAGATGTAACCTAAATAGTGAGAGAAATTGATGCATCATGTGATGTGTTACTTATAATGTTCATAATCATCATCTAAGGTTGTAATCTGGAGAAAAAAAACTTGTGTTCAAAATAATAAAGTACCATAGAATAAAATCACAAATATAATCCAAATTCTTTCATTTTCATTTCATATATAGTCAAAACATAGTTTATTTGGAAGTGTGAATGAAGTTATTTTTTAAAGTGTTTTTCGTTCAAAAATGCATCAAAATAATATATATTTTTATTTTTTTTAATTTTTTTTTCAAAAACACCTTCTAAGACACCTGTAGCTCATATTCTCTCACCGTTTCAATCCAACTTAATTTTAGTTAACTCATCGAGCATGTATTAACTTTAATTAATAAGTCGAAGTGAGCTTAGAAGTTCTTGTGATAAATATTATGGTTTTCAGTCATATAAAAAACATTCCAATATGATCCTTAGTAAAAAACAAATATTGTCTTAATAATAATTGATAATTACTAATATGGTAACAAAATTTAAAATGATTTTTTTCAGTCCCAAACCACTATATGTGCCTTCGTGACTGTCTGACATTGCATTTTAAAAATGATTTTTATTTTAAATTCATAATTTTATAATTTTTAGATTATTTTAATGTGTTGATATCAAAAATAATTTTTAATAAAAAATATCTTTATGATAATTATCTAAATAAAAATATTTTAAATAGCAAACTCAATCACATTCTGAACACGTGGCCAACATAACATCTATTATTCAGGACAGCACGTCATTCCACAATGGAATGACACGTCGTTCGGCATAGAAGGGAACAACACAATGTTTGTTGTGAAGGGGAGACGACGCGTTGTTTCATAATGGATTGACACTTTATTTATTCAACCCAGATGATAATCATTGCCTTTGTGTTGTCTGGTCCTTCTAGATGTTTCACGCGCCTGCTTTTCCCTATAAAGTAATGCACGTGATGTATGCATCTCCATCAACTTTTCTGGCATGAAGTTCTTATGTTTTCTAATTTTAGTTTCTTCAAATAAATTTTCCATGTCCAAGGATGGGTTTTATTTTATATTATATATATATATATATATATAATTTGATTTTTTATTTTATTTTAAAATCATTTTAATATACTAATTTTAAAATTATTATTTTAATATATTTATAAATTAAAAATAATTTTATCGTTGCCCAACTCTCCCATGTAGGTTTTCCTCATCCTGATAGAGACGTAATTCTCGTATTTCCTTACAAAATTTAATGGTTTTTAACTCGAGTGCTTGTAAACTTTTTATTTATTAGCTACAAAATCCATATTATATAGAATTTTAAAGGCTGACATGTAAAAATCACAAAGCATGCTTAATGGACAATGCCTTACAAATTGTTCGGTCTATCCATACCAATATTGTTTTGATTATCGTTATTGTTTTTTTATTGGTATGGAATATTTTGATTTCAGAATGTTTTGGTGTACTGTTTCTGAAATATACTGTTTATATATAATTAATTATATATATATATATATGAAAAAATTTAAATATTAATTTAACATGTATAATTAAAATTTAAAATAAATTAACTTTAAAGTATACAATACAAACACAAAGTTAAACAAATATAGTCTCAAAATTAGAAATACATCAATGAGTTAATCAAAATAAAAAAGATTTTAAGACCAAAATAGCACACCCAAAACGATACCAAGACATTCTGGTCGGTATTTAATTGATATTTTCAGAACAAATCAGAATTAAAACTAAAATAAAAATAACATCATTTTATCTTGTTTTATTACAATAAAGAATATTTTGACTGTTTCTGCCGGAAAAAAACGAAATTGATATCTGATACATACAGTTCAGCTATTATTATTCATGGTCTTCCCATACATAAAAAAGTAATAAAACAAATGGACGTTCTTCCCCGATTACTTAAATTTAAAGACGACAACAAGGTATACACGTGGAAGCAGATACTTGTCATCCTTGCGTACTCAGTGCCTGACTTTTTCTTCTTGTCCATTTTGCCGTGCTCAGTTCGCCACTCTCACCGTCTCCTCACTTCCCCACCAGTGCGGCAACCAACCAGCCGGCCCTCTCTCTCTCTTTTCAATGTCAAGTACCCTCTCTCGCATGCCTCCTACTCTCCAAAACCCTAACTTCCTTTACTACCTGCTTTCCCAAAATGCCCTCCTTCCTCTCTAATTCCCCTTCTACCCCTACCACCAAGGCCTCCGATCGCCAAAACGACACCTCCGTTTCTCTCCCCTCAACCTCCACCTCCACCTCCTCTTCTATTTCTTCAGATATGTGGAATTATCTTTGGATCCCCTTCTTAATCTCGCTCTCTAAAGAGCTAACCCTAGCACGAGCAGCAGCAACTACAATTTCTCCTTCGATTCTTCTCCCGAATCAACTCGCAGATGACTCGCCTTCCTCGCCTAGGTGTCCGTCATCGGACATCAATTTGAATTACCGTCCGGTGATTGGAATTTTGAGTCATCCGGGCGACGGTGCCTCCGGAAGGCTTAATAACGCGACGAACGCTTCGTATATTGCTGCGTCGTACGTGAAGTTTGTTGAATCGGCAGGTGCTAGGGTTATTCCGCTGATTTATAACGAGCCAAGAGAGATTCTTTTTGAGGTATCTAGATTCTTGAAGGAAACGCGTAAAGATTCATTTTAGAGTGTGTTGGATCATCCAATAAGATTATTAGATTGGAGAGGAAATGAACTAGAGATAAGGGATTTTTTTAATGATTGTAATTGAGAGAACTTTTAAGTAATTACTTAAGTATTGCTTATTCGAGTTAGAAACTTATTGATGAAAAAGAAATGGAATTAAACATCAAAAACTGAATATTTAAAGTTTTTATGCATGATCATTAAAAGGGTAGTCTGTCTTGAGTGCAATTCTTGCTCGGTGTACGGTTATGTTATCATAATTTTATAATTTTAGGACTGTATAAATGTTTGTTAAGCTTGCTTGTCATGGTATTGCAATACAGAAGCTCAATCTGGTAAATGGAGTGCTCTTTACAGGAGGTTGGGCTAAAACTGGTTTGTACTTCAATACTGCGAAGGCAATTTTCAAGGTAGGTAATTTTTCAAACAAAGCTTCCATGCTAAAACTGATTTCAATTAAATACAAAATTGTTTTGCAAGACGATGCATCTCCACGTTTGCAATATGCCAAAAAGAATAAAAGAAGACGCGGCATTATGTGCTTTTAGTTTTCCCTCCTAACTGTTGTCAATGCAATCATCTTGTACTTGCAGGAAGTTTTAGCAAGGAATGATGCAGGCATCCATTTCCCAGTGTATGCCATCTGCTTAGGCTTTGAAATTCTGACAATGATCATTAGTGAGGTAATATATGGCACATGAACCCCAAAATATATGTATATGTATACTCTGTAATGATCAGACATATCCATTCCATTTATTCCCATATTTTCCACTTTGTCCGACTGATTCCTATCTAGAAGAAGGATTACCAATTAATTTGTTATTTTAAAATATACAGTCCATAGTGATTAGGACTCTTCAGGACTTTTGGTGTGCCTGTATAAATTGGGATTTGTTTTGTGTCACCAAGCTACTCGTCTTGAACTTTATTCCTAATGTTACTGTTCTTGTTCTAGGTGGTTATTTCCGTTGTTTTCTTTTGCTATATAACCTGATTGTATGCAGAGAGGAGGTAAAACTTTAGGTTTTGTTTTTCTGAGATGTATAATTAAATTAAATATGGCCTACAGTGCAATGGTGATGTTGGTAGTAAAGTTATTGCCAGAATAATGTCTGAGTAGTTGTTTTGTTTACTTTATCTTCCATTAATGTCAAAATGTCTTAGTAGTTGTTTCAAATATTAGTACACTTCCGTCAGCGGAAACTCTCAAGTCCCACTTGAGAAATGTTATGAGCATGACTTTTATTTTTCCTTGACAATAGGACAATCAAATTCTGGAAAAATATAATGCAACTGATCAGGCTTCTACTCTTCAATTTATGGAAAACATAAGTATTGAAGGAACTGTGTTTCAGAGGTATACACGCAGTAATTTCCCCCCCATCTCATTAGCTTTGGTAAAATTCAAGCATTTCTCTTACACCAGTTCGTATAAGCATTCTCATATTTTTTGTATTTATCAATATCTGAACTAAAGAGTTTTTCAAATTCTCTTATATGTAAAATTATTCTGAATCCCAATTAATGGTTCCTTGATCATCGTTATTTGATTTAATTCTTAACATGTTATCTCAATTTCTTTTTTCATATGCTTAATGCTTACCCTTTATTTTGGTGTGACTTGGTTACTGGGATGGAGAAGTTTTCCTAACTTGATATAGTTACCTAATATCCAATATGGATGTGTGCTGAATATGTGAATACTTACAAGATGTATTCTCAAATTGTATTATCTTGTTTCCACACTGTGAAGCATGATATTTGGCATTATGCATCTGCAAGGGATAAATGGAGGGCTTTTGTTATCTTGTGAGGAACTGTTTTGCCTAGCTTCTTTGACATTTGTTGTGAATTGTTTTTCTTAAAGAAGTTCAATAATAGTTTGATATCGGCAAAATGATACCTTTACTTGTGCCATGCAAAACACTGCTAGTTAACATCAATATTCCTTTGCAGATTTCCTCCAGTTTTGCTTAAAAAGTTGAGTACAGATTGCCTAGTCATGCAAAACCATCGTGTGAGTTCACAAAACTGGTAGTACCTTTGGAATTTTGGTTGCATGGTCAAATAGAGATACATGATGCTCTGTTTCTTGTTTCTTTCCCTGTTTAGATTTTTGTAATATAAGACATTTTACACTTTAAAAAGGACTATAATTTAAAAAAAGAAGTTATTTTGGTGCAGTTTTCTGTCATCTAAACCACAGCATTACCTATCCATTTCTGTCATGATTAGAAATCTAAGAATATCTTGATACTAAATTTGAAACCATAAAGGAAAATGTAAATTAGACTTTCCTCCTGATCTGGTCTTATTTTAATATTTTTATACTGAAGAGCAGTCCCTAAAAAGTAAACTAAAATATACTGGCTGATGAGTATCACTCAAGTGGAAGACGGAAAGATGCTGTTGTCAGGACCGAGTGATCTGGAGATTTTTTTCCCCTTTCTTGGGAAATATTTATGTTTTGCATTTCCATAATTTAGACAGGATTGGGGAGATGATACTTGAGTTTTTACATCTCCCAATTCTAAGTTTTTCCATGTGCTCTTGAACATGATTGTTGCATCAATGCTGTCTTAATCTTTAATATTCTACTTTTACTCCATTGACCAGAAAGGCTGCTTTCCCCTTTTTTTCCTAACCTCCCTATTCGTCCACTGCAACAGTATGGCATCTCACCACAACGGTTTCAGGAAAATGAACTTCTATCTAGTTTTTTTGAGATCCTGACTAATAGTGCAGACGAAGATAACCAGGTAATGGATGCAATAATTTTGTGATGTGGTTTTCTATACACGTGAAGAATTCTAATTCTGTTCCCAACATCTATGTTAGGTCTATGTCTCCACTGTACAAGCACGCAACTATCCAGTGGCTGCCTTCCAATGGCACCCTGAGGTATTATTATCATGTGCTTTTGCATTAGAGCCATTGTGATTTTCTGTGCAGATACATGTTTGGTTGGGCCCATACTTGAAGTATAAAACATGAATTTAGAGACTCAGGAAATTTAGGAAGGATGACTAGTCCTGTTTACCCTAAAAACAATTACCGTGGGATAATGGGAGGCAGCAGTTTGCACTTTGTAGTTGCAGGAAAAATTTGGTTTTCAATTTTCACTCCTTGTGTATGTAAAATATCGTACTCTTCTATATGTAAAATACATGCAAACCTACATGCTCACAGCTATTTCATCATATAAGAAAGTCTTGCGTGTATGTGTTTAGGCTGGGTCTGGTACTTTTACATAGATCAGTTTCGGTGTTTAGTTTAAAAATATTATTGTCCGAGTTCTTTTGTGAAGTTGAAAGACATGCCCAAATAACATAGGCGGTGTTTTTATTAGAGCATTACCATAGGAAAAGGAGCTATGGGAGGTGGCAGGGGATAAAATAACATCATAATATTTTTATAGCTCAACTTAATTTCTTAACATAATTGAACAATCAATCCTCATGTTTTGGTGCACTTGTGTCAAATCTCCTTTTTTTTCAACATTTTTCTACTGTCATTGTGTAAATATACAATTGCTTATGGTAGTGGGATTACTAGTGACTGAAACCGTAATGCATTCCAGAAAAATGCTTTTGAATGGGGGTTATCAATGATTCCACACTCAGAGGATGCCATTCAAGTGACCCAGCATGTTGCAAACTTCTTTGTTAGGTAAGGATTTTGTTGTGCTGAAAAGTCATTTGCTTAAGCTGCAAACTTTTTTTATGAGATGTGCTGCAGATGTAATCAAGCCTTCGGCATTCTGAATTGAGGTTTGCATATTATAAACAGTCCCCTATAATTCATCTACTCATTCACATGTACGTTAGAACTACTTTAAGAAGGCTGCTTGATTCTGTGTTGTAAGCTTAGTATTCTAGGAAATTTTGTAGACCTATCAAAACACAAAGTACCAGAATGATCAAATGATACACGCAAGCTTAGATATATTTTACCAAGTGGTTGCTTGCATTGGTTGCATCGAATACAGCCAGTAGCATTTGAAAATCATAAACTTTGTATTTTTAACATTTTGACATTCTATATAGCTCTTATCAATATTGATATTGGGACTTTTGTGTTCTGCTGTGTTTATTTTCTGAGAACCCTGTCAGAAGTCCAAACCAAGGAAATTAAAGCCCTATTGCCTGCTTCACGAGCCTTTTCATTACCTATGGTGCTTTGTTGTTCACAGCGATGAGATGAAACAAAAACTGATTTCAATGTTTGAATTTTGCTGCAGTGAAGCTAGAAAGTCCTTGAACAGGCCACCTGCTCGGAAGGTACTCGACAATTTAATTTACAATTACAGTCCCACATACTGTGGGAAAGCCGGGTAAGTGAATTGACTCCGAGAACCAAGTTTGGCAGGCAAATTTATTGTTACCAAGGCTGGCACTCGCATTTGCTGACTTCCATATCATCTTTTATGCTACTGTAGGAAGGGATATGATGAGGTCTACATCTTCGCAGAACCAGAAACACCAAGCAAAACGAGGTGTGCAGCACAT
This sequence comes from Salix exigua, assembly GCA_032356905.1. NCBI lineage: Eukaryota > Viridiplantae > Streptophyta > Magnoliopsida > Malpighiales > Salicaceae > Salix > Salix exigua. The sequence continues at coordinate 29,859,354 of CM063603.1, forward strand.
GGTAAGTGTCATGGACATGTGAAGTTATAAATATTAAATGCTAAGCACAAAAATTGTGTCATTGTCAACAATGTAAAGCTTAAGATCGGACTGAACTATTGTCATTTGTTAATATTCAAGACATGATGGTTTGCGTTCGCAAATGCTTTCAGTATTTACATCTACGCCACTGCCAATTAAGATGTGTATTATCGCATCCTAGTAAACCCTGCTTGATGTAAAGTAAATACCTGCACATATTACATCAAAATACTATGATGTCTTCGTTTATCCATTCTCAGTTTCTCACCAGTCTTGCTTTCATCAAACCAATGTAATTCGGATATAATCTCAATATTTGATTTTATAAACTAAATAGAAAAAAATTATCAAATATAATAAAAGAGGATCCGATGTCATGGGTGGGTTATTGTGCATTGTAAGATAAATCATTGTAGATTACAATAGAATTGCTCAATTTTTGGTCTGGTTCGAGTCGGGTTGCTGGTTAAGTGGATTTTTCTTTTTTGCACAGTAAAATAACGGTTTTGTTCCTCGAAAAAGATTAAAAAATGGCATTGGACGGAGGGGCTCTGCGGTAATTGCACGCTTTTGGTTTGGTCTGATCCACCGCATTTTTATTTTTTTATATTTCTTTGCACAGTGCAATAATGATTATACCCCTTGAAAAAGACAAAACAGTTCTGGACAGGAGGGGTGCCAAGGGAATTTTATAATTTTTAAAAATAGCTAAATATGGATATAGCCTAGATGAATTGGTACAGGGCATACCAATAATTGATCTTAATTGTTTTTTTTTTGAAATTCTGATGGAGCGTGACATGCGCATGGATGTATTTAGCCTCATGCCTTGGGAGGCGTGTAAAGATTGTGCAGGTCGACAGAAATTGGATTTTGGTATATTAGTTGATGCGCTGCTGTGTGGTTTGGTCTTTCTCACGGTGCAACTTTGGTTTATAATTTTTGTTTTTTAAAAGATCGTGAATTCCTTTCAATAGCAGCCTTAATGCCGACAAAACATCAACAGGATCGGAATCAGGGAAGGCGGATTCCATAGTTGCCTCACAGCCTGCCTACTCGAGATCATCTGCTTGGCCTGGCCTAGCGCTTGAAAGCATTAATTTCCATAAGCCGTCAGGGCAAGAAGGCCCTTAACAACCGATTCCTATTCTTTATATGTCATGTCACTTCCTCGTCCATTAACTCGTAATGCTAGCGAGAAGCTTCCCTTGGGATTGTTTGTTTTCCAAGGCATCCTGCCCATAGATAGTGCGGACCAATCCTTCTTTCCACGCTCCCTTCTGGTTGGTTATTCTTTAGTAATGCATTTGTGCCTGACCCTTGCAATTCACTTTCAGAGGGGAATACTTCACTGCTGCTCCTGTTACCATCTAAATGACTACTCAAAACAACACACTTTCTTGGTCACGCTGATGGAGACTATTCGATGAATCCTAGCTTCCAGAGAAGCTGCTAACACCGGTTAGGCTTTTTTTTTACTAATGCCCCACTCAAACAGCTAAATCTATGTATCACAAAGAAAAGGAAATGGAAAGGTAGTTCAGTGAACTGAGGGTGAGACTCTGAGCTAGAAAGATCCTACTAGTTTACAGATATAGGACAAAATCCCACTTTCTTTCTGTGTTTCAATTTTATTGTGTATGATCATTTGAAAATTGATTTTTCTTTTTTTTTCCCTCTTTGTTCTTTTATTATTATTATTATTATTATTATTATAAAGTGATTATTGAATCTCAAACTCAACCATAATATTAACTTAACACTTCAATTTCAGTTATGAACCTCAACCAAAAATATTTTTTTAATAAAAAATTTTTTATGTCAACCACGACAACAGTCGCAATACTAAATAGATTCTAAATCTTTAAGTCAATTTCCTATATAGGGTTAGATTTAACAAGGCTTGTAACATTTTACATGGAAAATATATTAGCCTATATGTCATATAATCAATTAGTTAGTTATATATGGCATCAATTTGTTTTTCATGTAAGAACATATTTATTATTAATAAAGGTTTATTAATAAATCTAATTACTCTTTATCATCCATATCCATTTTTTTTATTAATGAATCTAATATTTAAATAATAAGTCTAGAATAAAGATAAAGTCTTTAGGATAAAGATGTCTTGCAGAGAAAATCATAAAAGTTGTTATAATTACAAGATTTCTATTACATCAAAGTATTTTTTTAAAATATTCATGGTTGATGCTCAATAACGATACAATATTAATTAGATTCTTTGAGATTTGTACATCTTATATATTTTCTTATGAAAGGAAGAAATTATATAAGGGATACTAGAAAATAATATATAAGTTCTAGTCATATGATAATTTCATTAAATTGCCCCACACAAGGATTTCATATGAAAAAATCACTCGTGTCTAAAAAAAACTTATATGATAGTTGTGTAAATGATACTTAGACCTAAAATCACTAGGTTGTCTTATATAAAAAAAATATTATATTTTCTTCACTACATGTTCTAATCAAGAATAACAAATGAGAAAATAATAATTATAACATGAACTATATAAAGATATTTGAATTATCAAGAAAAAATCATCACCCTAAGTGAGTTAAAGAAAATGTTTTAAGAGTTTTCAAATGGTATTAATTGTGAAATCCTTGCACAAAATGAAATGAAATTTAAAAAGTGTTTTGAATTTTATTTAAAGGATTAATAACTATGGTATTAAAATAAACATGAATTGACATAGCATACACATTACATACTATAATCTAAATCACGATATTTGTAATTAAAGAATAATTATTACATCGAGAAATTACTCATTAAAAGATTAAGTCAAACCACACATGACTTTTCTAATATTTAAAGGATCATGATATGTTGTTAAATCCTATTGAGTCCTTCTCAAACACTGGTCTACCCGTCTATTCTTTTGCAGAAGATAAACATATTTTTTGGGACACCTGTCATTGTGACAGTTGTTCTAAAGAAGCCATGGCAGATGAAGATGATGCTCCCAGGCACAAACGAAAATCTTCTAGCAAAAAGCTGAAATCTAGATACATAAATGGAGACCGTACAGTTGACACTTTGGGACAACCTTCAGGAAAATTTGACTATCTTGTCAAATATACTCCTCCTTCTTGGGCATCCCCAGAACAGGTCCCTACAGTCTCTATGTATCAACCCACAAGACCCTATGATGATGATTTTCCTGCCTTACAGGAACAAGTTAAGGACAAGGTTCGTACTCTTCCCCAAGTCCAAAACCCTCAAGGTGTAGATGCTGAAGGCCGCCCTAAACAGGTCACTCATGCTGAAGCTGTTCTCAATTGGCAAAGTCAAAATGCCATTGCTCAAAATTCAGTTCTTCATCGCATAGAATCCAAAGTTGACCTAGTACAGACTAATCTGAAGAAGATGACGGTGTCTGTTGATTCTCGAATTTTACATCTTGAAGAATTGTGTGCTGAAATTCAACAAAGGATCTCCACCATTCATGAATATCTACTTCTTCAAGCTTCTACTGGCAGCCGGATAGATCCCCAGAAAGAACAAGAAATACAGTCTCTCAAGATACAACTTAAGTCTCTTCAGAGCGAATTGGCCAAATCCAAATCAAAGCCCTCACCATTCCCTGAACCTACACAAAATAAAATGGCTTCCTATTATCCAGATCCATTTTGGACTAGACATTCCCCTTCTTTCACCCCACAACCTTTACCTACTACACCTCAATTATTTGGAAACCCAGACTCAGAAAACCTTTTCCGAAAAACTCTTTCCAAACGAGATAAAGGAAAAACCCAGGTACCACTTATCTCCAAAAAACCCAGGTCACCAGCCCCTATCATCTCCTCATCCTCTGATTCATTTGAATCCAAAAAACATGAACCAGATGACCCTTTCCAAGACTCCCAAGACCCTTACCAGCTAATGATTCAGTCTCATGAACATTCCAACCCTATCCAGTCCTTACTTACTTCTTATTCCCATCAAACTATCCCTAAAATTCTTACTCATGAACCTCTTGCCAATACATCTGAAGAAGAGACTCCTACTGAAGAAAGTACTCTTGTGACTTCTGATGATGATTCTTCTGACACTTGTTCCATGCCACCATTACTAATAGCTGATCCTCCTCAAACACACTCGTCAAATCCTCAATCTTCCAGGACTCGGCAAGAACCTCCACCAACCTCTACCACTAGAGTCAGTGTGGACGAACCAGTCAGCAGTGATGACGAGGTAAATCTTAACCCTCGTCGGTATCAACCACACTCTTCAAATACCAATGTATATTTTACTTTGGATGATATTCCAAGAGTAAAATGGCGGGATAGAATGCTTGAATTCCATTCATGGCTGACTAGTTATATGCTCAAAGATGGTGTAACACTTCGAGATGCATTGCAACAATTCACGGCAAAGTTCTCTGGCACTTTATGGGATTGGTTCCATGCCTTGGGAGATTACCGACAACTGCAATTTGTGAATAGTGCTTCTCTTTCTGAAGCCCTGGGTTGGCTCCATTATGAATTTCTTGGAGAAGCCTTAAATGACAAGGAAATAGCAAGGTATGAATACTTCAAGATGAAGTGTTGTTCCTATCTAAGATCTGATCTTGAAAAACACTTTAAAGAGATGTGCCGAAGATACCATATTCTCTCTGGCCCTGATGATCCAAGTCTCAAGCATGCCTTTTTGGCCTCCATACCAAGGGATCTGGCAGATGAAACATTCAGGCTATTCAAAATTCGAAAAGAAGCCATTGATAATCAATCTCTTGGTACGATTTTTCACCAGGTATTGGAAGCTCTTAACAAAATGTGTGACCAACACAAATATTTCACCAAGATATTACAGCCTCATAAAACTATGCTCCGTGTACTGCAGCGACCGGATCGATGATTAAATGCTCGTAAAATGCAGATTGCAATTGTCTCAGTAAGAAGAAACGACATTTCAAGAAAATGCACAGATCTTCTTTTAATAGTCGACAGAAGAAATGGAAGTTCCTCAGAAAACGTCATACCAGACGTCCCAAGCATTTATCCTCTAGCTCCAACAGATGCTGCATCTGTAAGCGTAAGGGACACTTTGCAAAAACTTGTCCAAAGAAGCAGGCCCAGTCACTGAAGTTAATTGATTTCCTAGCCCAAAACACAAAGTTCAATCCCGATGATGATGAGGTTGAATCCCTATTCTCCCTCACGGATGAGCTCACTCCTGACACCATAGCCGCTGTTGCTGATGAAAGCTCTGATGATGAGGTATATGAACTCTACCAAGCCCAAACTACCAGCCCCCCTTCACATCCAATACCTTTAGCCCCTGTTACTATTCTCACATCTACATATGCCAAGCCCATCAAAGCCATAGCCTTATTTGATACAGGAGCCCACAGGACCATCCTTAACCCTAAAGTCCTTCCTTCTCATTGTTGGGTCGCCCATAAAGAATATTTTCGGGCAGCTGATAATCAAGTTTTCTGCACACAACTCAAAACCAAAAAACCCATTACCATACAGATCCTTCCACATTGCTCAGTCAAAACTCATGTTCTTGGATCTCCTTTACCTGGAAAAGATTTAGTTATTGGATTTGATGTTTATTTCAAATCTAAGTTCAGAATCCTGCCCCATGGTATTCAGTATAAAACCCATTTTCTTCCATATACAGTCACCCCATCACTCTATGAACTCCAACCCTCACTCCCAGACCAAATTGACCTCATCAAAGCTCAAATCATTCAACACTCATGCTCAAACTCTCACCAGGAGTTCCTTACCAAATGTTCTCACCCATTATGGCAAAATTCACAGTTCTTTATTAGGCTTCCCTTCAAGCTTAATGAAGACATTAATCCCATAAAAGCTAGTCATACTGGAATGAATCCTGAACACAAGATACTAGCTCAAGAAGAATGTGCTCAATTACAGGCACAAGGATTAATTGAGCCCACAGACTCCTCATGGTCTTGTGAAGCCTTTTATGTTAATAAAAGGTCTGAACAAAAACGAGGCAAGCTCAGGTTGGTGATTAATTATCAACCCTTGAATCATTTTTTACAAGATGATAAGTTCCCCTTGCCAAACACCATGACATTATTTGCCAATCTCCACAATGCCAAAGTATTCTCCAAGTTTATTCTCTCTTCTTGAAGTTCTTCTTCATAACTAGAAGCTTTGAAGCTTTGTTTATCATCCAATAGGCATAAAACTCTAGTGAGCAGCTATTGAGTGCCCATAAGATTTGTGGCCGTGTTAAGCAGCTCTGTCAGAGTTTTCTGTCTATCCTATTGTGGTACCATGCCTCTATTTATACTAGTTTGGAGGCCTTTGCTTACATCATTGATTACATAAACAAGCACTTAAAAGGGCGCTAACTCTAGCTTACATCATTGCTTACATAAGAAAACACATAGAAAAGCACTCACTTTAGCTTACATCATTGCTTACATAAGAAAACACATAGAAAAGCACTCACTTTAAGCATTAAGATAATAAGTGATAAGTATCAACTGATAATTAGTTATCCTGGACTTGTAGGGCCAGATCATAGTCATCCTCGGCAATCATTTCTATTTCATGCGGCTTCAGAAGTGTCGGGATTCCCAGAATTATCTGCTTGATTTTTTTATTCTTGTACCGCATTCTCAGATCATGAAGGTGGCTGGAATAGTGAGGGTCATAAAAATCATATCCAGGTTCTTCGTCAGGATCTATTCCTTTTGGCCATAATTCTTCAGGAATAATATTGTTCTTGAGGCACATTGTCTTTTGCATAGTCCTGAGCTCTGGAAGATTTGAAAGAGGTTGTTCATACAGAGAGTATGGATGCGTTGCGTAGAGGGTAGCCTGTGGAGAACTTATAACCAAATTGTCTGCCGAAGCCTTGAAAGGTCTGTGAAATGTGAAAATAGAGAATAAATGAGCAAAGGCTTGTTTAACAGACTTGGGTCGGGCTGTGTTCTGATATACTTCAATCCAACAAGGTTGTGAGTGAGGCCATTGAGATTTTTCCTGTTGGAGAAGAGAGATCCATTGTGTGGGGTTATGAAACCATGTGAGGAACTTGAAGGTATAGTACCAAGAGTCCGCTGGCCAGGAAGTCCTGTGAAAACTAGCAAGAAAGTAATCAATAGGAAATTCTATAGCAATATGATACAGGTGACAGAGGTACCATAAGAAAAAGTAGAGTTCTTTGGGGAATAGGCCAGATGGTTTAAAGGTGAATAGGTGGATGAAAGGATATTTGGGATGGATCCCTAAGCTTTGAAAGCAAAGAGAGGATGAATCATAGTTGAGAAGGAGGTGGTCTTGGAGGCTAAATAGTTTATCTTTAGCCTGCTGGTTGAGAGTGTGGTTAAGGATCATTTCTTGAGCAAGAGGAGGTAAGTCTTCTGTGGGGAAGTCTCGGACAGGTGGATTGGAAGAGGAAGCCATAAAAATTAAGGGAAGGAGTGATGCTTGTGGTTTGGGTGGTCTGGTGAGCATGTCTGGAATTAGATTCTTGTTTCCCTTTATATGCTCGACGGTGAAGGTGTACTTTGAAAACCATTCCGCTAGTCATGATTAAAGTGTTTGAGCCAATACTTCAATCAGCTTTAATCTATATTGACGACGTGTTACTTTTCTCAAAAGACGTGGAGTCACATGCCATGCTATTAAAGCAATTTGCAGAGCTTGTTCGCCATCATGGTATTATGCTCTCTGAAACCAAGATGCATATCTGTCAAGAGAAAATTGAGTTTCTTGGCATGGTCTTCACAGATGGTGCTTATACACCTGGCACCCATATAGCTGAAGAACTCCAAAAGTTTCCTGATGGCCCCCTCACTAGAAAACAAGTCCAACAGTTCTTGGGTATCGTACAATATCTAAGAAATTTTATTCCTCGAGTTGCGCAGATGACAAAGCCACTTCAGCTCATGTTAAAGAAAGATGCAGACCCGTGGACAGAAAAGCAGACACAAGCAGTCAAACAATTAAAGATGGCTACACAACACCTACCTGCTTTAGTCATTCCATCAACAGGGCAACGAATACTCCAAACAGATGCTAGTGATAGATATTGGAGTGCTGTGTTACTAGAAGAAAAAGAAGGCCACCGACACATATGTGGCTACAAAAGTGGGTCTTTCAAGGAATCAGAAACCCACTATCACTCCACTTTCAAAGAAATCCTAGCTGTAAAGTATGGCATCCAAAAATTTGAGTTCCACCTAGCAGCCTACCATTTCAAAGTAATCATGGATTGCTCTTCATTTCCCAAAATGCTACAGTTCAAGCGAAAGATGCTCCCTCATCCACAACTTTTGAGACTAGCGGAATGGTTTTCAAAGTACACCTTCACCGTCGAGCATATAAAGGGAAACAAGAATCTAATTCCAGACATGCTTACCAGACCACCCAAACCACAAGCATTACTCCTTCCTTTGATTTTTATGGCTTCCTCTTCCAATCCACCTGTCCGAGATTTCCCCACAGATGACTTACCTCCTCTTGCTCAAGAAATGATCCTTAACCACACTCTCAACCACCAGGCTAAAGACAAACTATTTAGCCTTCAAGATCACCTCCTTCTTAACTATGATTCATCCTCTCTTTGCTTTCAAAGCTTAGGGATCCATCCTAAATATCCTTTCATCCACCTATTCACTTTCAAACCATCTGGCCTATTCCCCAAAGAACTCTACTTTTTCTTATGGTACTTCTGTCACCTGTATCATATTGCTATAGAATTTCCTATTGATTACTTTCTTGCTAGTTTTCACAGGACTTCCTGGCCAGCGGACTCTTGGTACTATACCTTCAAGTTCCTCACATGGTTTCATAACCCCACACAATGGATCTCTCTTCTCCAACAGGAAAAATCTCAATGGCCTCACCCACAACCTTGTTGGATTGAAGTATATCAGAATACAGCCAGACCCAAATCTGTTAAACAAGCCTTTGCTCATTTATTCTCTATTTTCACATTTCACAGACCTTTCAAGGCTTCGGCAGACAATTTGGTTATAAGTTTTCCACAGACTACCCTCTACGCAACACATCCATACTCCATGTATGAACAACCCCTTTCACATCTTCCAGAGCTCAGGACTATGCAAAAGACAATGTGCCTCAAGAACAATATTATTCCTGAAGAACTATGGCCCAAAGGAATAGATCCTGACGAAGAACCTGGATATGATTTTTATGACCCTCATTATTCCAGCCACCTTCATGATCTGAGAATGCGGTACAAGAATAAAAAAATCAAGCAGATAATTCTGGGAATCTCGACACTTCTGAAGCCGCATGAAATAGAAATGATTGCTGAGGATGACTATGATCTGGCCCTACAAGTCCAGGATAACTAATTATCAGTTGATACTTATCACTTATTATCTTAATGCTTAAAGTGAGTGCTTTTCTATGTGTTTTCTTATGTAAGCAATGATGTAAGCTAAAGTGAGTGCTTTTCTATGTGTTTTCTTATGTAAGCAATGATGTAAGCTAGAGTTAGTGCCCTTTTAAGTGCTTGTTTATGTAATCAATGATGTAAGCAAAGGCCTCCAAACTAGTATAAATAGAGGCATGGTACCACAATAGGATAGACAGAAAACTCTGACAGAGCTGCTTAACGGCCACAAATCTTATGGGCACTCAATAGATGCTCACTGGAGTTTTATGCCTATTGGATGATAAACAAAGCTTCAAAGCTTCTAGTTATGAAGAAGAACTTCAAGAAGAGAGAATGAACTTGGAGAATACTTTGACAGTGTGGAGGTTGGCAAATAATGTCATGGTGTTAAGCAAACTTATCATCTTGTAAAAAATAATTCAAGGGTTGATAATTAATCACCAATCTGAAGCTTGCCTCGCTTTTGTTCAGACCTTTTATTAACATAAAAGGCTTCACAAGACCATGAGGAGTCTGTGGGCTCAATTAATCCTTGTGCCTGTAATTGAGCACATTCTTCTTGAGCTAGTATCTTGTGTTCAGGATTCATTCCAGTATGACTAGCTTTTATGGGATTAATGTCTTCATTAAGCTTGAAGGGAAGCCTAATAAAGAACTGTGAATTTTGCCATAATGGGTGAGAACATTTGGTAAGGAACTCCTGGTGAGAGTTTGAGCATGAGTGTTGAATGATTTGAGCTTTGATGAGGTCAATTTGGTCTGGGAGTGAGGGTTGGAGTTCATAGAGTGATGGGGTGACTGTATATGGAAGAAAATGGGTTTTATACTGAATACCATGGGGCAGGATTCTGAACTTAGATTTGAAATAAACATCAAATCCAATAACTAAATCTTTTCCAGGTAAAGGAGATCCAAGAACATGAGTTTTGACTGAGCAATGTGGAAGGATCTGTATGGTAATGGGTTTTTTGGTTTTGAGTTGTGTGCAGAAAACTTGATTATCAGCTGCCCGAAAATATTCTTTATGGGCGACCCAACAATGAGAAGGAAGGACTTTAGGGTTAAGGATGGTCCTGTGGGCTCCTGTATCAAATAAGGCTATGGCTTTGATGGGCTTGGCATATGTAGATGTGAGAATAGTAACAGGGGCTAAAGGTATTGGATGTGAAGGGGGGCTGGTAGTTTGGGCTTGGTAGAGTTCATATACCTCATCATCAGAGCTTTCATCAGCAACAGCGGCTATGGTGTCAGGAGTGAGCTCATCCGTGAGGGAGAATAGGGATTCAACCTCATCATCATCGGGATTGAACTTTGTGTTTTGGGCTAGAAAATCAATTAACTTCAGTGACTGGGCCTGCTTCTTTGGACAAGTTTTTGCAAAGTGTCCCTTACGCTTACAGATGAAGCATCTGTTGGAGCTAGAGGATAAATGCTTGGGACGTCTGGTATGACGTTTTCTGAGGAACTTCCATTTCTTCTGTCGACTATTAAAAGAAGATCTGTGCATTTTCTTGAAATGTCGTTTCTTCTTTATAGGACAATTGCAATCTGCATTTTCTGAGCATTTAATCATCAGATCTGGTCGCTTGCAGGCAAGGAGCATAGTTTTATGAGGCTGTAATATCTTGGTGAAATATTTGTGTTGGTCACACATTTTGTTAAGAGCTTCCAATACCTGGTGAAAAATCGTACCAAGAGATTGATTATCAATGGCTTCTTTTCGAATTTTGAATAGCCTGAATGTTTCATCTGCCAGATCCCTTGGTATGGAGGCCAAAAAGGCATGCTTGAGACTTGGATCATCAGGGCCAGAGAGAATATGGTATCTTCGGCACATCTCTTTAAAGTGTTTTTCAAGATCAGATCTTAGATAGGAACAACACTTCATCTTGAAGTATTCATACCTTGCTATTTCCTTGTCATTTAAGGCTTCTCCAAGAAATTCATAATGGAGCCAACCCAGGGCTTCAGAAAGAGAAGCACTATTCACAAATTGCAGTTGTCGGTAATCTCCCAAGGCATGGAACCAATCCCATAAAGTGCCAGAGAACTTTGCCGTGAATTGTTGCAATGCATCTCGAAGTGTTACACCATCTTTGAGCATATAACTAGTCAGCCATGAATGGAATTCAAGCATTCTATCCCGCCATTTTACTCTTGGAATATCATCCAAAGTAAAATATACATTGGTATTTGAAGAGTGTGGTTGATACCGACGAGGGTTAAGATTTACCTCGTCATCACTGCTGACTGGTTCGTCCACACTAACTCTGGTGGTAGAGGTTGGTAAAGGCTCTTGCCTAGTCCGGGAAGATTGAGGATCTGATGAGTGCTGGAGGAGGATTAGCCATTAGTAATGATGGCATGAAACAAGAGTCGGAAGAATAATCATCAGAAATCACAAGAGTGCTATCATCAGTAGGAGTCTCTTCTTAAGATGTATTGGCATGAGGTTCATGAGTGAGAATTTTAGGGATAGTTTGGTGGGAATAGGTAGTGAGTAAAGACTGGATAGGGTTGAAATATTTGTGAGACCGAATCATAAGTTGACAAGGGTCCTGGGAGTCTTGGAAAGGGTCATCTGGTTCATGTTTTTTAGATTTAAAAGAATCAGAAGATGATAGGGGCTAATGATCTGGGTTTTTCCTTTATCTCGTTTGGAGAGAGGTTTGAAAAGTTTTTAAGAGTCTGGGTTTTCAAATAATTGAGGTGTAGAAGGTAGAGGTTGTGGAGTGAAAGAAGGGGAGTGTTTAGTCCAATATGGATCTGGATAATAGGAAGCCATTTTATTTTGTGTAGGTTCAGGGAATGGTGAGGGCTTTGATTTGGATTTGGCCAATTCGCTCTGAAGAGACTTAAGTTGTATCTTGAGAGACTGTATTTCTTGTTCTTTCTGGGGATCTATCCGGCTGCCAGTAGAAGCTTGAAGAAGTAGATATTCATGAATGGTGGAGATCCTTTGTTGAATTTCAGCACACAATTCTTCAAGATGTAAAATTCGAGAATCAACAGACACCGTCATCTTCTTCAGATTAGTCTGTACTAGGTCAACTTTGGATTCTATGCGATGAAGAACTGAATTTTGAGCAATGGCATTTTGACTTTGCCAATTGAGAACAGCTTCAGCATGAGTGACCTGTTTAGGGCGGCCTTCAGCATCTACACCTTGAGGGTTTTGGACTTGGGGAAGAGTACGAACCTTGTCCTTAACTTGTTCCTGTAAGGCAGGAAAATCATCATCATAGGGTCTTGTGGGTTGATACATAGAGACTGTAGGGACCTGTTCTGGGGATGCCCAAGAAGGAGGAGTATATTTGACAAGATAGTCAAATTTTCCTGAAGGTTGTCCCAAAGTGTCAACTGTACGGTCTCCATTTATGTATCTAGATTTCAGCTTTTTGCTAGAAGATTTTCGTTTGTGCCTGGGAGCATCATCTTCATCTGCCATGGCTTCTTTAGAACAACTGTCACAATGACAGGTGTCCCAAAAAATATGTTTATCTTCTGCAAAAGAATAGACGGGTAGACCAGTGTTTGAGAAGGACTCAATAGGTACTGGAAGAGGTTCTTGGACAGGCTGCACCATTGAGATGGAAGAAAAGATTGCAGGAGGAGATGTGGAAGATGATCCCTTCTGAAAGATTATTTCTACAGTACCATCCGCCTTTTTGGTGAACTCAGGTTCCATGGACTGTATAGGGACAGAATTTTGATGCAGTTTTTCATAATTGGTGATCCAAGAAGAGGGGAGTAGTTTTTGCAATTCTTCTTTTGGGATCTATCTAGGGACATGGGTGCAGGTGGCTTTTTGATTAGTATCTACAGTGATAAGTAAAGCATCATTGGTGACGGGGAGTACTAAATCAAAAGCATGATTTTGGACCCGATAAGCCATCTGATAGTGAAGAGTGGCTTGGTAGGTGTCGAGGACTTGATCAGCACCAGTGATCTGAAGTTGGACCTTCAAGAAATGTTGGAGTTGAGGATCATCTAACGCCATGTTGAAATTTGGATAGAAAGTAACAACCACTGTGCCACAATTAAGAGTAGTTTCAAGCGATCCAATGCAAGCATGTTGATACTCCAAATATCTGGTATCCAAAAGAGCTAATCTTGCTGCAACAGGTAAGCCTTTACGGCCATGATAGGATAAGGCAAGACGAATAGCACCAAAGTGGATATGTGTATATCCTTGGGTGATCCACTGTTCTGGAAATTCAGAGGGGATTTCAAGAGTAACAAACTGTTCTTTAGAAGTGGCAGGGATCTTATGTTGATCAAAAGAGGAAGCCTGAACATATTCTTTTGTCATTTTTGGAGGATTTTTTATGAGAATTTTGATAGTACGAATGACCGAAGGTGATCTTTTAACAAAAGCATGATAAGGATTTACCCACAAGACCCTATGATGATGATTTCTTTGAAAGTGGAGTGATAGTGGGTTTCGATTCCTTGAAAGACCCACTTTTGTAGCCACATATGTGTCGGTGGCCTTCTTTTCTTCTAGTAACACAGACACTCCAATATCTATCACTAGCATCTGCTTGGAGTATTCGTTGCCTCGTTGATGGAATGATAATAAATAGTAGCATTCAAAATATAAAAGATATTTAATAAAAGCTTAAAGTTCATCCAAGTTTAAATCTATAAGCATGCAAAATAAAAATGGATGGAAAACATGCTTTTAACATAAATATAATAATAGAATACTTTAATACAATTATAACAGTAAAATTATAGCAAGTACACTAATCATATATTTAAACTTGCAATTGATGTTAATTCAAAGTTCTATCATGTAAATTAATAATAATAAATATCTATATTTAAAAAACAAAAAAGGATACTTATTTGTTGAAGTACTTTAAAGTAATAATTTTATTATTATTACCAAGGATGAATTCTTTATCTTTGAGGTTTTATTATTTTTCACTTATACAACTAGAATGTTTGCAATATACCTTCTAGGATTGCAACAACATCACTGAAGGTTAAATCACTTTTAAACAAGGTCTTTGGATTAAAGTACAAAAACTCAATTATCTCTAAATAAAATGAACTTCAACTCTATATTTGGAACAAAACACAAAGCATAAAAAAACTAAACTAAAAAAATAAAAAAAAAATGAGTAGAAATTTAGAAGAAGAAAAAAACCTTGTTAAAAACTATTCTTTTACCCTTTTATAGTGAATTTCAAAAGCTAAAAGATTAATGCATTAACTCTAGTAATAATAAGGATTAATCTCTAATATTATCAACTTTTAGGGCTCTTGTTTCCATCCCTTCTATTTCTTATAGGCTCACTAGGTCAACCCACTCTCTTTGCTTCTCAATTAACTATAACATTATATTGAATCCTATCTCCTAACTCATTATGTTTTTCATTTAATTATATTTTTTTTCATTTAATTATATTGTTTTTACATTCATGCCTTTACATGAGGTGAGATGTTAGATCTTACACACACATACTAATCTTCTTACAAGTTTTTGGCAAATAAATTCTCACAATGTGCCTTGTGATTCAGGTTAGGCAAATATATTCTCTTCATTTCTTAATTTCATATATTTTTGGTACAATAATTTTTTAATATAGATCAACCACATTAAAAACAAATTCCTTTTCATACACATTTTTGCTATTTGCATATGAAATATAATAAAAACAAATTAATACTCGTCTTTTTTATATATATAATTTAGGTTGCAATTTTTTTTAGAACTTGAATTCATCCATTTTTATATATTTTAAATATTATAAACAAGGCATGTTGTGAATTCTTGAATCATTTTGTTGTCTATATAACTTGAATAGTATAATCAAAACTATATATTCATCTTGTCAATTTAACTAGTTAAATCTGAATTGATTTGTGGCTTAAATAGTTTCATTAGGAATCCAACCATCCACTAATCCATGAATTTTAAACTGACATTACGATTCTACTGACGTTTCGCAGAAATTTGAATTTTTTTTTTGTATTTTAAATGAATATGTTTTGGTGTTTTTAGATCATTTTGATGTGCTGATTTCAAAAATGATTTTTTTAAAAAAAATCATTTTGATATATTTCGACAAGAAAAGCACTTTGAAAAGCTACCGCAATCACACTCCCAAAGAGGTCGACATTTCACATGAGATTTTCTCTATAAAAATATATTATTATTAATTTATATTAAAGAAAACTAATTGAAAATAACTATTCAGTGGCAGGACTAGGATTTTATGATAAAAATGATGTTGAAAATCATTAGTTATATACCTTTATTTTGAGTTTTTTTATAAATAAAAAATATTTTTATTGAATTCAACAAGTTTGATATAAAATTAGATAGAAAACTTAGAAAAAACAGGTGATAACATCGTGCAAACACACCTCGATTTCAACTCTCCCAACAATCCTTCTTCGCATCCCCACTACTCTGCAACCTTTTATCCAGGCCTCCTAAATACCTCTTTTGACTCACTAGTGAGTCTCATTTTCTCCTATTCAATACTCTTTAAGAATATCTCCAAGAAAAAAGAAAAAAAAGACAAAATCTAATTTTCATTCTTTATTTTCATAGTTTCAAAGAAAAAATTATATTGAAAAGTCAAAATAATATTTCTAAAATGAAAACCTACTCCTGATGGAAAGAGTCAAAATTTTGTTTAATATATTTCTATATAAAAAATGATTTTGATTGAACTTATATTAATGATTACTATTAATAAATAATAGTATCAATATTATATATATTAAAATAAAATTGATTTTTTCAAATGACATTTTTTTCATTTTTCATTGGAGAGTGTGTGTATAATATTATATTTACATTATTTTAAAAACCATATTACTAGTTTGGTTTCTCTAAATAGTTTTTTATTCTCTAATAATAATAATAATCTTCCCTTTTATTTCTAAGTTCGAGCACTATAATTTATCCATTATCTCTTAGAATTTAATCTATAATTTTCCTGTTAAGCCAATTGATATATATCTTGCCTTTCTCACTTACACTCTGCCTCTTTCTTCTTTAGGCCCTCCAGGAAAAAAAGAATATATAAAGATTTTCATGATTATGGGCCTATCTGATCTACTCTTGGCCCAAGATATGGATCCATGGAAAACACAGGTGATATATCATCCAAATGAGAAGTCACCTGCCTGCATTACTATTCCACCCTAGAAAAAGAAAAAGAACACAGACCCCCCAAAAAAATATGGCGGGAAAATTAGTGTCCTTGTAGAGGGAAAATCAAATACTCTCATTTTGTCCTTGATTGATATTTTCACGGCGTTGGTAATTTCTCCAGTCTCAAAGTCTCAAATTTCTCTTTAAGCCCAAAAACCAAAGAAATTATGTCCCAAATGGAAACCCTAGGCATTCTCGATGAAATTGAAGTTCTTGTCTCTGATAAAGTCCAAGTGGTACTTCTCCTCCTCTTCAATCCCCTTAATTTTTACTGGGTTTTGTTGTTGTAATCTTGGGTCAGTTTTAGTAATTCTAGAAAATTAATTATTTAATTACCCACTTGATTTCAGGTTTCATATAAGTGGTTGAGTCGAAATTTCTTGGTTTCATCAAATGCTGCAAAAAGGTAATTTTCCTTTCTAAAATTTGTAATTTTTATTTTTTTTATCCTGTTAGATGCATTCAATTAACAAATGGTTGGGGTTGCTTACTTAAGGTTGCTTCAAGAATTTGTTAACACACGCGGAAGTGGATTCGAAGTAGTATACACTCTGTCCGGTTGGTTAAAGAACAACCCTTCAAGTTACCATATAAGGCTTGTTTCTGGTCCCAAACTTGAAGGTCAGATCTTTGAATGGTGATAACATCATTATAGCTATTGTTGGTAGGAAAAGAGAGATACTCGAAATCGCAAGGAGATCCATCTATCCCATTATAATAGATGGGTTTTAAGGTGGTATTGCTTGCTGTTGTTCTTATGTTTGCAATAATGTGTCTTGGAAGAATCATTAAGTAACTTGTTAACCATAGGTTAGTGCTTTGGCCTGAGCAATTTAAGCATATTACATTTTGCTTTTTTTTCCTTAGCACATCTATGATCCCTCGCCCTGATAGAGCATTTAGCAGTTGGGATTTCTTTCCTTCGAATTGGCCATGGAAATGTAGTTGGAATTCTATGAATTCTATTGATTAGAACAAACAATTATAGAAATACACCACACATATTATGCATGCACGTGAATATGCGATGAAGATTTTTTTGTCTATTTCAATACCTCAGCTATTTGATTCTGTGTCGATGCTGTTGCACCCATTGCTGGTAGATAAATTTCTTGCATTATTTCGTGGTTTGTTAGTATCATCCATACGTGAGTGTTGTGTCTTAGACAAGGATACAGGGATATGCTGAAATTCCCTTTTTTGATATTTTTTTCTTGCAGAAGCTAAACAAGAATTCAATGGAAATTGCTCAGTGCAGGTTTATAGTGTTCAAGCTTGCATCCCAAAGGATCCGGCTGCACTTTGGAATGCTGAATTTGTTCAGGCAGAAGAGCTCTTCAAGCAGTCCTTCACCGTTGATAATTGCTTAAGAGATAACAGGTATGATGCACTTCTGCAATCAGTTCCAATATCTTACAAGAAGTTGATTTGTGTAGATCATGGAATTACTATATATTGGTCATTATTTCATTTATGAAATTCATATGAAGCTGTTATTAATGCATCTGCCATAGTAACAGCTTATTACTTTGCAAATATCAGACAATGAAAGCCTGAACTATTGTTCCTCAATAATTTTCTGACTGCTGACCTGCTTGTGCAAACTATTAGTGCTAAACTTGTTTAGAAGAGAGTTGACTGGTTATGTCAAGTTTGTTGATGACACGCTTTAAACTCTCTTTTTTTAATGGAATTAGCACACACAAATGTGTTCTTATTGGGGGCGGGAATTTGTTGGGGGTAATGAGAAGGTATGCCAAGCTTTGGTTGGTTACAGATTGGGGGTTTCCCTCTGTCACCCTTCTCATTAATTGCGGCAGACATTAGGTTATTTTCCTTGATGCTTAAGTTTTTATTTTGCAGATTTTGTGGGATCCGTAATTCCTTTGTTAAGCATAATGTTGATGGACCTGCTGCAAGCATTGCAGCTCCACAACCCAAAAGTGCAGAAATCCCAGTGCCATTGAAGAGTAACTCAGGGTGTCAAAATATTTCAGCACCACCATCTAAGCAAACTAAAGTTCAGCAAAGTCCAAATGTTGGTCCTGAATCTCCTAATCTGGTGAGCAGTGTCAAAAGTGAAAGGAATGGAACGGGAGTTCATGATCTGGCTACCAAGCAAACTGTGGATGAAGAAAAGGTCCTTCTCTTGCCTGCTGGTAAGAAGAAAGGCCAAAGCAATAGAATCTCTTCTGGAAATGGAGGTTCACTGTCAAATTTGTGGGGTCGTGCATCTGCCAAGTCAAAGCTATCTAGCGCACAAGCTGATAATGATAAGCACATTCCAAATCCTACTGGTAGGTTTTTATTTGGTTGCCATACAACAAGGAAATTTTGGATTTTCTGATTTGACTTCTGCAAGACAAGCTCCTATTCTACACCTGGAATTTAATTCTTCGCTGCTGTTTCTTTTTCAATTTCTGAATTGGTTTATTGCATGTTATTAGTGAGTGCAGAAGCTCAAATTTCTGCTTGTGAGGTTCGTGAAATTGAGAGCAGTGACGATGAGTCTCAGGGTGTGAATTTTAAGCGAGCTTCTAATGGGGATAACAGTAGAAAAAGGATGGTAGTTTTAGATTATTCTGATGATGAGTATGAAGATGCAGTCAATCTAGCATCACCAGAACTTCCCAAGGGCCAAAGCAGTGCAACCTTGGTTTTGGAGAAACCCCACTTCAACAAGCAAGCAGAAGATAAACCAGTGATCAAGGTAGAGAAATCAACTAAAGAAACATCTAATCAGTTGTTGAGAGATGATTCTTCAGTTGGAAAAAGCATTGACTCTAAAACTTCCTCATTGGAGAAGATCCAGAGTAACATGACCCTCTGTGATGTCAAGAAGGATATGGCTTCTGATGCTGCTCCCAATTCCCCCAAAAGGAGAAAAGTGATAAAGACACGGATTGATGAGCGTGGAAGAGAAGGTACTCCCATTCTCACCCTTCTCAAATTTCAGAAAATCCTCCAAGAAATATGTTGACTTGGATTTTTTATTATTTTGGTTAAAAGCTCTATATCCTTCCCCGTTAAATCTTTGTCTTTTGGTTATTTCTTCTTCTTCTTCTTTGTTTTGTTTTTGCCTTTTCTTTTCCTTCTCTTTTAAATTCCTTTCTTGGATTCTTCTCTCTAGCATTGACATATATCACAAAACCTAATTTCTTGTTTTCCATTTTTGTTAATACATATTTTTCTCTCTGCTGCAGTTACTGAGGTAGTATGGGAGGGGGAGGAGACAGAAACTAATAAAGTTGAGTCACTGGATTCGAAAAAGGAAGCAGAAAATAATGCAGTTACAAGTGCTGCTAACAACAGGTCAAAACTGTTACATTATAATTTCACCTGCTTGTATTCGGTGTATGCCTTGCGTTGTTGATTCTTGTTGTGAATTGCCACGTAGGATTTGTTGATAAAACTTTAGCTTGTATCTTGTAATTGCACTTTTAATCTTGTCTCGTACATTCAGGGCACCTCCGATTAAGAAATCTCCGGCAGCAGGAAACGGTGCTCCGTCTAATCCAGGGAGCAAGGCAGGGAACAAGAAGGGAGGGAATAAGGACCCTAAACAAGGCAACATTCTATCATTCTTCAAGAGGGTTTGAGCTAACCAACTAAATGTTAATACGTCATCGGATAACTTTCTTTTATTTTCAGTCTTTTTTTCTCCCCCTCTTCTCTCTTGTGGTTTTTGTTTTGCCTTTTCCCTTTGGTGTTGTGAATGGAGAGTTGGCCTTGAGGCAATCGATAGGCTAAACCTTGCCCTTGTGTAATTGGAAATCAATGTGTTTATAATTACTAATTCCTCGCGTGAAATCTCTTGTGCCAAATATTTAGTTAAAAGTATCACAGCATTATGGAAGCTCGAATGGCAATTAGACCCGTATGGAAAGACAATTTTAACAAACACTTGAGCCCATAAACCTGTGGTCCTGTACAAAGAAGGATTGACCGAGGATACCTGTCCGCATCAAGGAAAGACACGCACATGCCCGCTCTTTCAGTATTTCCAACGCTAGACAGTGGTGTTATAGAAGAAAAGAAAAGCACTCGGCAGTAGAAATTGAAGCTTTACCTTCGATTTGCCAAAATTACACCCATGATCTCTGTTGTTTTTGCCAAAACGTAATCAAGTTCTTTAACTTACACTCCGTGCCTGAAGATCCCGTGGCATACATCATTCATGATTTGTACTCCTAAATGCAGTAAACCAAGGAAGTTTACGGGAGAGTGTTTGGATTGCAATGGTTTTAATGTATTTTCAAAAATATTTCCAATTGATATATTTTTTTATGTTTTGATGCACCGAAATCTAATAAACAAAATCATTTGGGTGAGATCCCAAAGTTATTCTAGTTTGCAAACCTATAAAATCCATAAACCAATCAAAACTCCTTGAAGCCCTCTTCTGAGAAAAACTCAGCATCAGAGAATAAATTTCAACTCAATAATATGGTCAGACACCAAGCAACAACACCGCGTAGTAGCCCCGCAACCAACCTCTGGCTATTAAGGTTTTGTGAAAAAAACACATCTTTTCACTAAATTCAAACAAATTGTTATGCTGTTGTCAGTTAACGACACAATAACTTACAGCACGAAGGTCTAGTTGCAAATGCAAACAAATAAAATGACCCAACTTTTTGAAAGGCATTATAGGAGATAATTTACATGATTTACATTCAATCCGTGCACACAGAGTGCTAATTGATCTCTGTTCTCTGTTTTTAAGTTTCTCGGATCAAATTGGTTGGCTCACTCAAAACATACTTGGGTAGTTCATATTTTGCACCTGCGGGAACATTTTGAATACAGCATGAAAATAAGATATATATCAAAATATGTTTCATATACATGGAAAGATCATCATAAAATAATAAGAACTATTTAGAATACTCTTATTGTGGAAATGTAAGAAGTCCGTAAATTCTGGTTTTCGCAAACAAAAAAAATCACCACTTTTTAAAGAGATTTGGTGTTGAACACTAAAGGTTACGCGATAAGGAATTAAAGGATTAAGTACCTCTTTCATCATAACATACTGTCAAATCAGCATTTTGAATGATGACACCAGCACTGTCCACAATTGCTTGTGCAAGGGCTAGTTCAGCTTCGGCAGCAGCTTGAAGAGCATCCCAAATCTCTGGCATCCAGAAAATTGGAATCTATATCTCAGAATCAAATGTAATAAATGATTGGAAAGCATTTTATAGAATTTTTTATATAATGTGAAGTCCGGATCTTATATTGTCCTAGAAGATTCAAAACCCTTCATCTTGTATTCATAAAAACTTTTAGCATGACTAGATAAATGGTGAGACAGCATGATGAACATTTGTTCTTCATGTTAGATAACTATTCTTCTATCCCTTTTTTTATCAACTGTGGAAAGTAAACACAGAAACTAATCACTGAAGTGATAAATTTAATCTTCATGTGGTAATCTCCCCTTTAAACCCTGATTTCTAAAACATAAAATTTAAATAGATAAAAAACTTTCACTAGCTACTGAAATGATAAAAATGCTGATTCAGTAATAGTTAATGATGTTATGATAAAGCCTTGGAATGTGACAAGCTAGGTAGACATGTGGTCGATATCATCACATGTACTGTATCAGTATGGCTAGTGTCTGATATAGAGACACAAGTCTGAAGTAGCTCCAGTCTAAGTTGCCTAAAGTGATTTT
Source organism: Salix exigua (assembly GCA_032356905.1). NCBI lineage: Eukaryota > Viridiplantae > Streptophyta > Magnoliopsida > Malpighiales > Salicaceae > Salix > Salix exigua. Next base: position 29,881,626 of record CM063603.1, read on the forward strand.
TTGGGGTAACCTAACAGCCTGTAACATATTCAGGTCCATTAACAACTTTTACTTGATCCTCAAGGCACAGTTGGCACTAAATAATAATCCTAGGAATTGTCATTTCAAATTCTTCACAAGTGCCATTGGTGGTATCCATTACTCCAAAAACCATCCTATCACTTGCTTCCTTTTTATTTTTTGTTTCTTTTGTCATTGCCAGAGATAATTTCTACTCAATTGAACGTATTCTAAATATAGACTTGATAATAGAAGCTTATGTCGACCACATAAGCTTCTATTATCAATTCTATAAGCAGTGGTAATTTTCTTAAGTAGCAAGTAAAATATTTTATAAGAGAAGAAATAGATCTTGTGCAATGGCCGTGCAATGGCAAAGGCAAAACTATTATTAAGGAAAGTAGAAACCTAATCTACAAAACACATCTCCGCTCTGATATAGATTATAAAATTTTCCAATATTCCTTGTATATCAACAGAAAGGAGCCTACAAATAATAAATTGATAAATGGACTTTCAAAATCTTCATGGATACTGCAGCATAATGATACCCTACCTCATTACAGGTCAAAACTTAAGAGTTCAGATCAGCAGAAGTGATGTTTTAAACATGATTATGTGCTCAAATTACAGTCACTGATTACTTGATTAGAGACATGACAGACAATTCATAGGTAAAAACTAATAACTGATAGGGGAATCCAAATCAAACATCCCTTCAGCTTGGATATTTTATGTAGCAAAGTGATTAAGAATAGTTTGCAATTGTTTTCTTTATGTTCATTCCTAAACATTCATCGACTGTTATTGATAAACACATGTGAATCACAGTCCAATTAGTGTACTGTGGTGGAAATTTCTGAGGTTCTTCCCAAAACTCCCTCTATATGGTTTCCGATAGCTTAGACATGCACTTCTCGTTGTAATTGTTCTTAAGGTTTCTTACTTACTTTTATTCTGTGTTTCGATGTCACTCTAGATATTTTATTTATTTATTTTACTTGGGAAAAGGACAGATTTCACCTATTCAACAAAAAAATCAATCATTATCTTCTTCTCCTTCCTAAGGTAAATTTAATCATTATAAACAATAACATATTACTCAGCCCGAGGTTAATTTCTATAAAAAATTCTAGTTAAGAGTCATAAGTGGTATAACATTCCAGAAAAGGTACCTTTCCTTCCACCATAGTGAGGTGAAGTATCCCAAAACTCTTCACGCATCTGTATAAGCTGAGACTTTGTAATAGGCTGAGGATGCTTCCAAGGTTTTGGCTTCCGGATTTTCTTCGCGCTCCCTGTCATTATCACAAATATGACCTCGGTCTCTGTTAATTACCATGATTATATAGAGAATACCTAAAAAATTGATTGGCATTCAAATATTTCTCTTTCAGCAACTACTGTTACCTGACATTCATCCCTTATTAATGGAGTTAAGGAAGAGAGAAAAAGGCATGCTATGACTATTATGCATATGACATATCATACCACAAAGTACACTGCAACGCGCGCGCGCGCACATATATATAAGGAAAAGAAAAGGTGCTTTATGCAGGATTGCTGGTTAAATCTGAGTGCTCTGGGTTCATTATTTTACATAAAGTGGCAATGTAAAAAAGTAAATGGCAAGGAAATATTCTATAGATAAGATTCAATTCTCCTCCTCTCCTTAATTGCCTATCTAATCCTGCATCTTCAATGAAAAGGATAGCCTAGAAAAACAAAATAAAACATAGAAATTATAAGCCAACTGAAGAGTACACTGACAAATAAACACATACATGGAAACATAAGATCTCTCTCTCTCACACACACACATGAACTTATAAGATCAGCTTAAAAAATACTTTTATGTTTGGATTACATAAATATGGTAACCTAAAGAAGTTTGAGACCATTGCGGAAATCGACAGAAATCCATGAAACAGCGGTGCATAGAAACTCGTGAATTGAAGATTTCACTATTCCAGCTATTACATGTGCTACAGCACATACTTATCAGACATGCTAATCAGAACTCATAAAAAACAAGAACATTTTTACGAAATTACAGTAATTAAAGCTGTTCAATACTTGCATAAATGGAAGCTAAGCTGAAACCGAATCAGCAATCACATGTACATTGTATTTTACAGTTGATATAAAATCAATTACATCTGTTTGGTAATTTGATTACCTGAAATTCTAAATTTCCACGCTAGGAAAAGAATAAACTCGCCTATAACAGTAATTTGAAGCTAGTTAAAATGCCACTTAAATCATTGCTTAGTCTCAAACCTCTTGCATGATAGCAGGATTAATAGATATCAAGAAAAGACTGAATCAATCATCCATAGTGCTTCAAAATCACATAGAGGTCAAGCACCGATAACAAATTATACTCCTTTTGATTCATTGGGTTTTATAAAAATAAAAATCCATATTAAAACTCTTTACAAGAAAAAGAAATCAACCACGGCATTCAGGCACACATTCAGTTCTTGAGTATGTTTCAAAATGAATGAAATCTTCAACTTTTTTGAACATATCAAAGAAATTAAATTATTTGTTTTTAATTTCAATAAAGAAAATCTCAGATTCACAAAGAGAAGCATTTTGACCTAAATTAAATCCTGATATTGAGAAATCTCACGTATCAATTAAACCTGAAAAACTATAATCACCATCACCAAATCACTCTCTCTATCATCCAGGTTTCAGAAATCACCACGTGCATTGTAATAACAGCACAGAAAACTATCAATCTTGTTAATGCACCAAATAACGTCCAAAATCAGCTACGATTAGTTTCTGCCCTTCTCTTTTCCTTTTAATAATAATAATAAATACATCCAAAACATTAAGTATTCTTGATTATTATTATTTTCTCGAGGTTTCTCGGCTTCCAAACAAAGAGAAATAAAAGAAAGAGAAACGATAGAGTGAGTTTACCGTCTGCTTTGGCTTGTGAGGATCCAGCACATCCCATTCTGTATTTTCTTCTTAAACACAAAAAACCGACTTCAGTAAAAGAATATTGTTTAAGCGAGGGAGAGCTCTTAGAGAAACTTCATTGAAATGCAAGTCAAAATGAAGTTCCCTTTGGTCTCTGCTGGTTTCTGGAGAGTGAAACAGAGGGGTTTATATTTTTATATTTATTTTTATTTTTTTAGGGGAGATGGTATTTTATATATATTATATATTAAGATTCCGGTGAGAGCTCGTGTACGGATATTCCGGTGAGAGCTTGTAATAGTGGTAGCAATGAGGATGATATGTGAAAGAAATTGATTACAAGGGTTAACTTAATTGTGGATGAATGTTCCTTAATTATAAGATAATGTTTGGAGAGAGAAAGAGGGTTAAGAGCGAAGCTGATGGTTGGCTGTCCTGTCATGCTCTTTGTTTGCTGCCAGGAGGTAATCTGTTATTCGAGGGGCTTTTTCGGAACTCTCAGTTTCATTACTGGGCGGGTTGATTGATTTCTAATGTTATTTTTACCGACAACAATAATTTGTTGTCTTAACTCTTAACCCTTGACGAATGTTTGGCGCACTCTTGATCTTGATTGAATCTAATTTAAGATTTTATTAAAATTCCATGTGTAAAAACAATAATTTTGATGGTGAGATAAATTAAATTTTATTTTAAAAAGTAAATTAGAGATCAATTCTTGTGATTTACAGTTTTAAAAAGTAGAACCTTAATAATAAAACTAGTTTCCTTAAAATTATTATCTGTCTATGTTTTTTAAGGACATTTTGAAAAAAATAAAATGATGATGATTATTGTAATACAAAAAAACAAAATGAATTGAATTGTATCTTATTAAAATAAATGAATTCAATTTATTTATCATTTTAATTCAAATTGAACACTAAAATTGAATTCAATTATGGTAAATTATTGGTTTAAACATTTTATCACATATTATCCCAATAGTTATTGCTAGTTTGCATGTTCGTGCTATGTTGTGAGAGGAGTCAAAAATGTTTAAAATATATGTGAGGAATTCTTTGACATTATTATTATATAAACAAATATTTTCATTTTGAAAAAAAAATCCCATCAAGATAAATTTTTGTTGCAAAATAAAGAAAAAGCTAATATATAAGCTTAATGAACAAATTGAAGAATTATATATGTTCATAAATAATAACAAAAGTTTTTTTATTAAAAATATAAGTCATTTTAAATCAGCATAAAACATGTATTTCTATAAAAAAAAAAGTTTACTAAAAAAGAAAAAATAAGAGTCAAAAGTCATAAAACTCATATTTTTTAGATGTTTTGGGTAATGGTAAATATTTTTTTTCTAATGCGAGGAAACTCCATCCCCAGAAAATACACCTTGTGTGTCTAGGTAAGAGAGTAAAACTTTAGCTATCCCGGGCTCTTAAAGAGATGCATGTCCTGACTCGAACTTGAGATCTATTATACAGATAGCAAGTTTTCTATCATCACGTCACGCCTCTTGGGAATGTAATGACAAACACCATAATACATTATAAGGAAAACCAATCCATTAATTCATTTATTTTTTTGTAATTTTAGATGGGAAATGAGATATGTATAAATTATTTAGGTATAAACCTAGTATACATTAACATTCACTCAATCAACAATGACAAGAATATCCTTTTCTTAAGGACCTTGGACAACAAAGTCCTCAAATTGATTTAGCTTTCCACTCTCTCTTCCTCTAAAGGTTATAATCCATTGTCTTTTCAAGCTAAACCAACTTGAATTACTTAATATATGTAATCACAAGAAAATACACATAAAAAAATCCTATTATAATTATCATGTGTTTAAGATCTAGATCTAACCTTTGGCTAAAAGCCTTTCTTCAACATTTTTTTTCTTTTAAAAACCTTTATCATAATTGTTTTTGTGTAATAACACCACTAAAGTACTAAATTAGCATTTAAAAAAAAATAAAGATATCATTAGGCTTTTACCCTTTCGTACAACGACATTACATTGGTATACTTCATCGTGAACATTTTTTTTCCATACTTTCATGTGTTTGGTTTTCTTATGATCACCCTCACATGGAACCTTTCTTTCTAGTTATAAGAGTATAGAGCTAACTCATCCTATTTTATACCTTCAAAACTAGCTAAGTCATCCTATTTTATACCTTTAAAACTCCATACATGATAATAATACCAAAAAGTAAGAAAAGTAGTCATTCCATGAAAAGAATAGCACACCTATTCAGGTGAGAATAACTTGAAAACAAGTTATGGAGAGAAATCATGTCCTTAATTAACCTAGTTAAAGGAAAATCATATTTTATATAAACATGTATATAAATGCTTAAGTTTATGTTCTCTCTTATAAGAACATGTCATATGGAAGGCATGCGAGTCTTTCATCCTGATTAGGCATATGAGAAAAGCCAGAGGTTTACTTGGACAAATGGATGGTTGTACTAAAATAAGATTCTTTTCACCTAAACATCACCATAGTCTTATCCTAAGAATTGCTAACCTAGCACTCATATACTAAAAGATAAATGGTTCAAGTCATGTAGTTGCTAATATGATGGTCACTAAAGGACATGATCGTTAATTTCGAGCACGTGAAAATTAGTCAAGATGCATACAAGTTGGTTTGAACACTCATGTTAATAAAATAAATAAATAGTAGGTTAATTAAATATGTGCATGCATCAAAGACATTCTAGTACAACTGATGACTACCATGACATCATGTGTTCATACAATAGTTATCTATCAACATGAAGGACAATTATTCATGATCAATATTTACAACCATTCAAGAAAAAGGAATGTATTTATTTACTTTTTCATATAACTTGCCAAGTCTTATGACTACAAAAAGAACAAAAGGATCTAAGACTCGAGTATTTATTTCTTCACTTTGTTCTTCAATGTCTTTTCTTCTCTATTTGTTTTTCTAATTTTCTTCTTCACAAGTTTTTTTTATATACTAATTTAATCATCATATAGTTTTTTCTTCAAAATATAGGGACTTATTTTATCGGTACACAACCCCTTTCGTCACCCCTAATCAAATATCATTTAGTTGTGTAATGGGCTACCTCAAATTTAGATTTTTAGAATTTAATCAAATCATGTATTTCATGCTTTTAGGATTTGCCATTCTCTTTTAGTTGATGAGTAAAAGTAACATGTTTTTGCTTTATAGCTTAATTTGACATTGATATGTTGAATTGTTGTTATATGTATATTATTGTGCGGAAGTTCAAGCATTAATCATGATTCAAATGTAAAACCCTATAATAATCAATGTAATAAGTTAAAACCTAAACCTCATGTATTTTATCATAATTAAACTAATCTAAAATACAATGATACCTTATATTAAACCTATTATTAATAGATTTTTATAATTAAATCAATGAGACCTTAGTTTGATAATTTACATGAAAATTTTTAGAAAGTGGCTTTAGATTTGGTAAAATTAGCTTCTTCTTTTTTTTGCACCATTCGATAATGTAATTAAACTATTTTTTTAAGTGCTTTTAAAATGAGACTCGTGATTTTAATGAGTCATATAGGCATTCATCATTATTTTTATCATAGTTGTAAAATTTTGACCTAGTCCGATGAATTGATTTGAATACCTGAGATGTTGGGTTGCTAGTTGAATCAGTCAAGACGTTGATATAGTGAAACACTAATTCGATCTGACTAGATATTTACTAATACGAATGACTCGAGCAAACTCAATATATTTATTCAACCCAATTCTTCTATATATATATATATATATATATATTTAAATTATATTTGTTAATTCAAGTTTCAAGTCCTTCAAAAAAAAGTTTTAGGATTAATTAAATGTGTTGAGGTTAGAAGTGATGTTGAAATTTGTATGTTAAAGTTCAACATGCTAAATCATTTTAAATCATTAACTCATGGACTTGATCCAATGATTTGTAGATTGATTTAATAATCACAATCTTTTTCCGGATCAATTTTCTAAAAACTATAATTTTTATTGACTTTCAAAATTGGAATAGCATTGCCAAACTTTTTCACGTTTCATTGCAAAGAAGTAGGTAGATCCAGTGAATGCATGAGAAAAACATATCAAATGGTCATGTTTTCTGGTCAACTTCACTTAGCAGCCGGGAAGAGTTTGACTTGCTGGCTTTGATGCAAAAACCCATCATAGTACACTGAAAAGTATCTGCCACTGTGTCATATCTAGCTTAAAAAGACAAACCCTGCAAAAGGATTCTAGCCTTATAGATTTCTCTTCATCACATGAATGCCTTGATTTCCACTAAAATCTCTGGAAAAGGTTGTTGTACATCACATCAGCACTAGCTCTTTCGATCTTGTTGAATTATTTAATCTTAAATTATTTTATAGTATTTTTAAATTATTTTAATATATTAATATCACAAATAATTTTTTTTAAAAAAAATATTCCAATACTTTTTCTCAAAAAAAACACTTTTAAACAACCAGTACAATTATCAAAGCTTTTATCGCTTGCAAAGGAACTAATCCTAAGTAGTCTGAAGTGTATCACATGTTAAAATGAAAAGGTTTCCTTTTCTCTTTAAGGTGGTTAACCTTCAATGGAATTGTTGAAAAGGCAAAAAAAGGGATTATGTAAAAGTTGCTTCACGAGGATATGAATTGCAATCTAGATACAGTTTGTTTTTGCATTTATAAATGCATTTTTAGTTCATTAAAAAATATATTTAGCTCATAATATATATAAAAAAGGTGAACACCATGTATCATAATATCAAACAAGCATAGCATCCCCAAATTTGTCGTTCGGCATGCACCAATGCCAAACTAGTACCACCCTCTACATGTAATCTAGAGTACAAGCATATAGTAATGAAGTTTGGTAGGTCTAAAAGGCCGACTACATAAAGAAAGCAAAATGAGTCTACAAAGACGCTCAACCTTCGCACGGTGAGTTTCTTTTTGACAAATATATGCTTCCAGAAGCAAGAATGCATGATCAGTTCCCTTTTGGACTACCAGCAGCTCAACTCCTGAATGCTCATCAGATCTTGCACCTGTTTTCTGCAGATGGACTGTGTCGCAGCAGCCAGTTTAAGAAATATCATGAACTCCTTTATGAATCCTTGCTTACAAGTCTAAACTTGAATTTGATATTAGTTCAATAGCAGACAAAAGGATACAAAAAAGGGAGGAGAGAAAACACAAGCTACGCTGAATTTGGCAGGCAGCGCAAGAGTCGGCTGCCGAGAGTGGTAGTCTATCAAAATCGGTAGGAACTATCAGGCCCATACTTGCTTCTGATATTGTAATGCTCAAATTTTGGACCGTCATGGTCCACAGGCTTCATCTCAACAGGTTTTGGCTCAGCCCCTACTGCTCCGAAAACTACTTCACCACTTTTATCTCGTTGGCGATGCCTTGATTTTTCTTTGTGGATCTTTGACCTGCCATGTGACAGAACCTCACCTGAGCCATAGAACTCTGCATATTCTTGTCGTTTTGAAGACCGATGCTTGCTTAACAAAGAAGGATCCTTAAAATTGGCAGACTTGATCTTTGGTGGTTTCACTTCCGAGTATTTATCACTTGTAGTTGGAGCATGGACCTGGCGACTTTCAGTTACAGGAGCAGGAGTACTCTGCCTCTGAACTGACGGAGGCTCTACTTCATCTTCAGGCAGTACTAGAGAATCTTTCAAAGGGCTGAGGCCTTTACTGGCTCCACCTGTACTGTTCCATGAAGGAACAAAACAGAGGAGTATACCAACCAACGCTTCAAGAGCAAGCTTAGATAGATCAATCAAAAGCTGTCCAAAAGATGGCCACTTGGGATCCTCTTTCATGTTCTCCACAATAGGAATGGGTTTTTCCTTACTTGATTTCTTTTTAAATTCAGTCTCTGAAGATTGTTTCTGCATTATAAGCATTGAATTTAGAGAACAGGATCAGAGGAATCCAAAAGGAAAAACATCATGATGTAATTGAAAGCATGCATCTCCATTGGAGTACCAATGTAGTATATGTTCTAACCTTCCCTTCCCTAACCAAACCAAAACATCTTCTAAAACTATACCAATCCTACAGATAATGGGAACAAAGCCAAATTCACTTCCAATCTACAGTTCAACAAGAGATAGAATCAGAAAACCACAGCCAAAAAGATGCTCATACATTCTTAAGCAGCATACAAGTTTTCCTCAAGATTGCTTCCATGTCAGAATTATTTTTAAAATTAAATTCGCTACTTAATGCAATGCCAAACAGATAGTTACTGAATTGAAGGAAAGAAAATGATAAAATGATATCTTGGTAAGGCTAGCGAGGATGAAACAAGTAGTTATATAAACCCCAGATTAACCATTTTGAGGAAACTAGGCAAATCATAAGAAATCATACCATTCTTGAGAAGAAAGGAGACCCAAACCCCTGCTGAAGCATGCATGTAGCATATCCAATCAGGACAGCAGCAACAACCATAATCACATCTTCCAAAAGATCCATGAAGTACATCAGTCAGTAAGGGATAGTCCCAAATGGAATTCAATATACAAGTGATGTAAAACAGTTTTTAATTCCATTGACCTCAAGTAACATTACAACAAAAATAAATGTCTAAACTAGAAAATAAAGAACTTTTGGTTGGGTTGGGTTGGGTAAGGGAGATATGCTTTGGGCCTTGGACAATGGGCATGAGACTTGGAGATTCAATGTTGCAACCAAAATGTAATCATGTTTTTGGTTGCTGAACCAATCCATTTTTCACATTTCTTGGATCATTAGCACATGCTTGAGACGTGTCCAAAAAGACTAAATGACATTCACTAAAAGAATACCATGCATTTCACAATCTTTCAACAGGAGTTAATGACCATGGGATCATTGACGGCATGATAAAAAAAAAGTTACAACCAGCATGAAGCAACCAAATCCTGTACCAGAGTAGGGCAGCAGACACATGAATCACATTGATTGAAGCAACCAAATCCTGTACCAGAGTAGGGCAGCAGACATATGAATCACATTGATTGACCCATAGGTATCTTGGCTCCATAGCTCATTATATTTTAGTGGTTCTCTGTTTCCTATGTGGTGTTACACTGGTAACTTGCAAATCATGTGAAAATTGAATATATCTTTACACTAAAGCTAAAGATTTTATCATGGAAGAGAGAAGCTCAAATGGCAGACAGTCAAAGAGAACACCCCAACATCTTGTTTTGTTCACTAGTCTGTTGCTTTGTATTGCTGTCTTCCTCGTGCACCTTATTGATTGGATGTGTACAACTCTTCACTATGATAAACTAAACACCTCCCCTGCAGTCAACTATCATATTACACATTTTCTGTCAATGATTAATCCATGTCAAGGTCAAACTAGAGACTAGGCTGGTAAAGTTAGATTCAAAACTTAAATTTTGTTCCCCGCGTAGTTCTTGGCTTGGTTGAAATGGACCGTATTCCAGATAAAGTTTAAGCATGCTAATGGTATAAAACAGCAACATGACTTAATCACTGCCCCATCTTTAAAAGAAAAGTAATAAAAAAGAATGTGGAATCATACCTGTCATAGTAAATGAACTGGACTGATAATCACAATCCTCTTGGTTAAGCGAGATTTGCCGAAGAGCAGCATTTCCTCTATCAACAACTAACAAAGAACAGATAGAGTGAACATACACTACATCAAAATCATTTGAGAATTTGGCGTCTTCGCTGGGTCCATCTCTAAAACCTGCAACATTTGATTTCCCCCCAGCAATGGTTGTGACACCTGCATATAATTTCCAAACTTTCTTTAATCTATACAGAACTATTCACCTTATGAGTATATATGGCACTGAATTAGGGTACTATAAAAGACCTTTTCAACCCAAAACATGATTCAGAAACCCAAAAATGATTAGCTACCAGTGATTGGATGGAAAATTGACCAAATCCAAAAAATGGTTTGGGGGAAGCTACCATACAAAATTTATCCACACAAGCAATGCCAAAACACCATATGTGTAGTTGAATTACATCATTTTCACATCAAAAACACTAGTATTTATAACTTCACATCTTCTGCAAACTCTTCATACCTGCATCTCCAATCTTTCTGATGGCAAGATTCAAAGTATCGGCAACATATATGTTCCCTTTATCATCCATGGTTAGACCTCTGGGATGATTAAAACGAGCCTCATTTGGTTTTCCATCAATATGTCCTGTGTAACCCTGAAATGACCCGGCCACCAATCTTGCCCTACTATCTGTAAGAAATAAAATCACAAATCAAAACACAAAATGTCCACCAAATCTATAGCTCAAATCCAGATCTTCATTTATTTATTGCGGATAGAATTGTTGTTTCCTCACTCAGTGCAAAGAAGGCATCATATTGGCTCACGGAGTTAGAATTTAAACCGAGTTGCTCTTAAAATAGGAAATGTACATAAGAGAATTCTTTATCTCATTCTACTTTTCAAGAAAGCCAACAATAACAGGCCCATCGATACATCTGTTTTACGTTGTTTGCAGCAAACGGTTGAATTATGCTTAACAGAATGAATTACCTACTATTTTTTCAGGCCTGAAAAATTAAACTATAAAGAAACATGACTTCAACATTAAGTTGGCTGTCTTGAAACATTTTCACAGCATTCAAACAAATAAACTACAACAAAAGAAAGGCAACAAACATAAATACATACATTGTGATAATGGTGGAGTAATTTTAACAACGTTGCTATTAACTTCATCGACAGCATACAGTTCACCATCCTCAGAAACGCGTATTTTGTAAGGAACCACTCCCATTGCATTTCTTTCCACAATAGTCTCAACTATGTACCCATCCTCAAACTGAAGAACATTCCCTTCTGCAGCAAAAAAGCAAACCACACACAAAAATTTGTCATAAAGCCTGATCATGAAATAACAATAAGAAAAGAACACAAAAAGGTAATTCAAATTAACCTGATTGGGGTGCTTTTGAAGATGCCACAGTGGTGGTCCATTTGAGAAGAGAAGACAAGTGCTTAATCAAAGGCGCTAAGCATCCAAATATCAAAAATAAGTTAAACCACAAATGAGGAAAAAAAATCAAAGAAAAATAATCAAACCCCTTTAAGTAAAACATATCAAAGTGAAGGACAAGAGAGAAAAACCTGGAGGAGCAGCATGAGCTTGGAATTGAAAAGTGCAAGTCAGAGAAAGAAGTAGAGCTAGTGTTGAAGTACAGTAGAAATGGGATCTTCTCATAGCTCTCTCTCTCTCTCCAAACAAACCTAGACCCAAACTATTGTGAGAGAGAGAGGACTGTCTGGTAGTAAGATTTATGGGTTAGATTTTCAAGAAGAAGCGAACGGGACTGGCAGTATTTTTGGCATTACTGTGCGCTGTAGCTGTTACTCAGCAGCTTTATAGCGAGCTCATCTTTAGCTGTGAATACTGAGTAGTAAAGCCGCTTTATTTTATTTTTTTTTATTTATTCGCATCTCTCTTCCTTTGCCTGTGGATTTTTTCTCCTTTTTTTTCTTCTTCTTTTTCATTTTCTTTTAGAGGTATAATAAAATAAAATAAAAAGATAGGGTAAATTGAAAGTGAAATTTTGGAGGACAAGAAAGATATGATTAGGATCTTCTAATTGGGTTCCACCTTTGTTGTCGTCTGTTATTACAAGGATTGTTATCCTGAATACTCTTGAGTCTTGATAGGTTACTGTCGTGCATCCCTTTTCTTCGGGGGGTTTTGACATTTAATATGATTTAATTTGAGTTTAGAGTGATTTTTACATAGAGAGTATTTTTTAAAATATTTTTTTATTATCAGTTTATCAAATAATCAAGTAGTAAACAAACCTAGTAGAGAAAAGGATATTCTTGAATCAAGTTTTATCACTTATTTTTTCTGAACTCATTTGTAACTGTGTGATTGACTTGGGATCTTGAGTTGACAGACTTTTACTCCTAATTTGAATTTTGAAGGTGATTGTTCACTCATGAATCATGTTTAAAATCTTTTTTATAATAATATAAAAAATCTATTAAGCTTTAAAATTACACAAATTTACTAATATTTTATGTAAAAGTTGTTAATATAGTTCCTTTCCGTTAAAAAACCAAAACAAAACGATGTCGTTATTGTTTCGGTTTTAATTTTGGTCCGTTCTAAAATACCGGCTAAATATTGGCCAAACGCCTCAATATCATTCCGGGTGTGTCGTTTTGGCCTCAAAATCCTCCTTCTTTTTTTATTTGGAGATTCTAATTAAAATTATTTTGATTAACATGTGGTTGTGTTTCTAATTTTGAGATTATATTTGTTTGAATTTGTGTTTGTATTGTATAATTTAAAGTTAATTTATCTTGAATATTAACTATGTTTGTTAAATTAATATTTTAATTTTTTCATATATATATATAGTGCAGCCCCAAAACGGCACACTGAAACTCTTCGAAACCAAAATGTTCTGTACCAATAGAAAAGCCAGAACGGCGACCGGAACAGTATTGATAATTTTGCTTTGTTTGTACTTGATTTTATTTGTAATATAAGAATTGTGAATTCAAACTTCTAAACACTTGATTATTAAAGTGTCAATATCATGAGATTCTAAAATATTATTAATATTATTTTTTTGCATTATATAAGCTTTTTTAAGGACGTTACATTAGTGTGTACATAAAATCAACTATATAAATTATATTGTAAAATATAAAAAAATTAAAACTAATAAAAGTGAAAACTTTCTAAATATGCTCAAAATCTAATTATTTTCTATCTCTCAATCAATTATTTTAGGTTTCTCGCTATTATTTTTCTTGATTTCCTTTTTATATATCACTTCCAATGCTTTCTTTGCTCTTAGTTTTTCCATCTCCAACGTCACGTAAGGAACATGTACTGGTCAAGGACTTGTGAAATATTTTTATTTTGCATGTTGCACCTTTTCAATTGTTCATGACTTTTTCTCTTAATTGCTAGTTTTTTTCTTATCTCAATTGTCCAATTAAAAAAATGGTACCTCAATTTTAGCCAATTTATAGTTAGGAGTAAGTTTACCTTTTTGTTAGAAGCTAAAAGGTACCTTTTAAAATTAGAAGCTAAAATTAAAGGTAACTTTAAAAAAAAACAGGAATAAGAATTAAAAACCCATATGATAGTTGAAAATTTTGGGGTTTTAGAGTTCACGTAGCGGTATACCCACGCGATGCGGTGGTTTTTTTTATCTATGTAAAAAATTTATTGTTTTTATATGTATTGCATTTTATTAGTTTAATATTTATTTAGTATAATTATAATTGATAAAATTTATGTCATCAAAATGTAAAGTGACGCGTATATTTTGTAATTGCAGATAACCTAAGTAAATCTGTATTTCAATCAAATAAAAAAATTGAATACAGTATAACATCTATACATGTAAGGTTTGATATAATAAAACACATGAATACATCCTCTTATAACAACAGGAACATTAAATCCTTGTCAACTAAAAATACAATTACTATTACTTCTAAAAAATTAAAATTATTAAATTATCCGGATGAAAAAAATTGAAAACATTAGGAAATGAGAAAGCAAGAAAAAAACTAAAATTATTATTTTTATTATGTTAATAATGGTAAAAAAAATACATTGAAAGAAAAAAAAATCAATAACTATAACAAAAAAAAAATTATAAGAAAAAAAATTATTTGATGTCGAAATAAATAAATAAGAAAAAAATGATAAGATAAAAAAATAAAATAAAAAAAACCATAAGAGAAAAAAAATCAAAAAAGAAAAAAGAAAAAGAAAAGAAAACCCCTGCACTCTTAGGAAAGGAGGCGCCTTTCTTCCACTGGACTACATGTCCTTCTTTGTATTTGCTTGTGCAAGAATATATAAGTATAATACAATAATCAAACCAACGACCCGAACCGAACCGAACCGAAAACTAACTCTTATTATTCACATGCTATATTAACCGACTCTGACCTCTTTTAGTATATTAGATAATAATAATGAGTCTTATTATTGTTTCAAGGTATCGCCATTGATTTTTAACAGATGCTTACAACTTAAACCCTGCATTTTTATTACACTAATTTATTCTTCATCATCTCATTTATTCCCTAGATTTTTTTATCATATTCCTTATTATTTTGTCCATCAAAACATGTTACCAGTTCCTCTATCGTTATGAATTCTAAACTAAAATTCATTTTATTAAGGTCATTCCTCCATTATACATCACAATTATCTTTATTATCATTATTTATTTATTCTTTCTATTTTGATTTCCATCACTCTTCAAAGTGTTATTGCTTTTAATCTAATATTTACACAGGGTAAATAGAAATTGTGATGTATTAGATTAAGTTCTTAAAACCCTGTGTAAATATTACATTAAATATCAAATAGATTAAAATGAATATTAGATTGTGATGTAGTAGATTAAATATTATTACGTTGGTTTAACCCCACCAACACTGATATCAATTATAATTGAAATCATTATTTTTTTATTTCAAATTTCCACTCATTGTTTTATTGATTCTCCAATGTAATTTTTATTTTTTAAACTATTCAAGAAAAAGTTAAGAGACTAAGATAAACAATATAAAATGAAAAACAAAAAATGGTTGTGTTCCTCACTGTTTTCAAGAGAGTCTATAGTGAAAATACCATGGACATCTTTTTTGAAAATATTTTAATAAGAATTATCTCTAGCAGTGAAATACATTTATCTGATTCTTACATTTTAATAAATTGTTGAATATCCATTTGAGAAAAAATAAAGACCAGTTACTCAATTGTAAAAATCATAAGAATTCGGACACTCACGTGCCTGTTATTTCCAATTCCAATTCTTCTATGGCTGAAACAATTGAAGTTTGCTCCGTTATCATGACGGGACCCACTTAATTCATGATCCGACGGCTCTGACTCCTCTAAACACGTCACCAATTTCCCAAACCCAAACTCACTCGTGATTCATCTATGATCCCCCTCTCCACTTCGTCATCATCACTACCTCTCCTTCTTTGCACCCTCTCAACTTTCCGGCAGCGGCCAAAATGATGCCGTCGGAGATCCAATCGCGGTCATTCTGCCCTTATATCACTGCCTCCATCTCCTTCCCTTCCTTTGCCTCATCCTCATTCCCCTCCATCTCTCCTTACACCCAACCAAAACCCTATTTGTAATTCTCACATCCTTTCCCCTTCTACCACCTCTTCTAGATCTCGTTTCTCTGCTTCTTCTTTCGCTCACAACACTCGCATCGCCCTCGCTGTCGCTCCTTGCGCTGCTTTCCTCTTTGACCTGGGTGGCGCTCCCATCGTTGCAACCCTAACCCTAGGGCTAATGATTGCTTACATCCTCGACTCACTCAATTTCAAACCCGGTGCGTTCTTCGGTGTTTGGGCTTATCTAATTGCAGCTCAGGTCGCCTTCTTTTTTAGCTCCTCGTTGATCCTCACTTTCAATTCGATTCCTCGCCGCTCCTCTGTGCACAAGCGAATTTCTTAATCGGCGCCTGAGCTTCGCTTCGGTTCAAATGGGTCGACTATCGTGCTCTCGCTTGAACGATTGTTATTACGCTGCGTTCCTTTTCTTCTTCGCTTAGATTTTCACGTGGGCTACAACAGTTGTTGTCGGTATGCAACATGCTGCATATAAAAAAAAAACAGATGGACCAACACATGCGAAACACGGATGAAAAATAACCAATCTACAGTGCCACGGGCTGATGTCTTTTAGATTATTAGATAAAATAAACTTGGATCTTAATTTTTCAATTACTAAAGTCACCTTCAATGATAAAAGATATGATAGGTAGGTGTTGCATCATTGGATTCTATTTTTCAACACACCTTCAATATATCATGATAAATCATCCTTCAATATATATATATATAGAGAGAAAACTAGTTGGATTGCCTGCACTACGTTACGGGCATAGTGCGAGTGGAACAAATAATCTCCATAATCGTGGAGATTACAATATAATAATCTAATATATAAAATTTTATATTATGAAAAAGATCAACATTTTTATTATAATAATAGTAAATCAAAATTTTAACTTCTTAAATTACCATCACCATCACTATCAAAAGAATAAATATTATTTAATAAATCTCAAAGAAAACCAATCAAAATTAATAAAAAAGGTCGTAATAACAAAAACCTAAAATTTTTATTATTATTATTATTATTATTCATATTATTATTGTTTTAATAACGGGAAGAAAACAAAATTAAATCAAAGACTTAAAAAAATCCTAAAAACATTAACAAAAGAGCAAATGAAAAAAATAAAATAAATGAAAAAAATAAAATTATTAACTTGAAAAAAATTATTTGACCCTAAAATTTATAAAAAAAATATTACATTACTTTATGGTCTGTGTAAAAGTGTGTATAACAATTAAAAGAATTAAAATTATTAAATTATCCGAGAAACAAAAACATAAAAACATTAACAAAAGAGTAAGAATAGAAAAATATTATTATTATTATTATTATTATTATTATTATTATTATTATTATTATTATTATTATTATTATAATGAAAAAAATAAAAGACTAAAAAAATCATAAAAACTTTAACAAAAGATCAAACAAAAAAATAAAGTAAAAATTATCAGGTAAAAAAGTCATATGATGTAAAAATAATAAAAAAAAAAAACTAAAGGAAATAACAAAAATAAATATACTATCCCAACAAATAAAAAATAAAAATCAAAACTAACCACAATATATATATATATATATATATATGGACAAAAGTAAGGATTATTCTTGAAATTAAAAGAAATAAAGGGATTAAAATCCAAAATTAAAAGTATAAGGGTCGAAATGAAAACATCGAAGTCTTAAAATCTAAGAATATTATTACTATTACAACTAAAACAATAAAAAAATATTAAATTATTATGATGAAGAAAATAAAAACATAAAAAGGAGGCAATAAAAAACTAATATTATTATTCTTATTTAGTTAACAATTGGAAAAAATAAATAAAAATATCAATAAATTGTTTTTAAAAAAACATAAGTGAAAAAAATAAAAACAAAATTAAAAAAACAATCAAAATAAAAAAAACATAAGTGAAAAAAGAAATAAAAAGGTCAAAATCAATAAAAAACAATAAAAACAATAAAATAACTAAAAATGAAAAAAAACAAAGTAAAAAATAAAAAAGAAACATGCTCAACCCTTGCCCAGACACCTCAACCACCCCATGTGCACTTGTTCATTCGGTATTCATCTGTACACATACACTCATGTGCATTGTTCATTGGGCATTTCACACGGTACATCGTGAGCGCATGTCCATCTTTTTTCTCTGAACAATGTATTAACAAAAAAAACCTCGAAAAAACCAAAAAAAAAACCCGCTTGTTTGAGGGCTCAGTGGTAATTTACCATTTTTGTCCGGTCTAGCCTGGTCTGTCTAGCCAATTTTTTATTTTTTATATTTATTTGCACAATACAATAACCATTTTGTCCCTCAAAAGGACAAGAGCAGGTGTTGTAGGGAGGGACTTTACGGTTATTAGCCACTTTTTTAATATTTCGACGCGAGTACTATTGGCGTGTCTCCTACAATCCGTCTGTTTCCACGATCACTTGTCTTTAAAACAGCGACGTGCGACTTACTCCAACATCCAAAAACCAAACCAACGTCTAGAATGATTTTCAGGCCTGTGATCTTCCACATGGTGCGTAGCGTGTTCCGATACTGGTGCCATAGACGTGTTAATGATCTTTTGAAATTTCACCCCATTTCTCTCTCCTTTTATGCGGTGATGTCGATGCAAGCTGTTTTTGATGAATTTCATTTCAGTCCCTGAACATTGTAATATTGTTTTCTGGCCCTTATTGCTATTATATAGGTTTTTATTTGTTTCAATTTTTTTCTTTAATTGACATTGATGATATATTATAGTTTCAATTAGGTCCCAGTCTTTTAATTTTGTTGATTGAGCTGGAATCCTTATATTTTTTGTGTTGAAGTTTTCATTGATTTCAATTTCATCCTTTCATGCTAATTTATTATAAATCCTTAATATTTTGGTATCAAAGTTTGATTTCTTTCAATTTTATCCTTCTATGTAAGTTAATTATGGATTTCGATTTCATTTCGGTCTCGAATATTTTAATTTCAGTTTTGTGTTAAATTATTTAATTTCAATGTCAATTTTATCCTTTAAATTAAATACATTATTGAAAATATGTCAAGTTAATTATATATATATATATATATATATATATATATATATATATATATATATATATATATTCAACGAATTAAGGTATGTGAGACTAATTATATGTTTTGATATTTATTGAATATTATCGTCTACAAATGTATATATAGAGTAAAAAAGACCTGAGATTTAAAAAAATAGTAATGTTAAATACATTTAATATAATAATATGATGAATAAATCTTATAAAATTAAAAATATTTTTGCTTCAAAATTTAATTCTATGCTCTTTTGTTTAAGTTTATTTCTTTATTTTATTTATAATATTTCAGATCTAATATTACTAGGGAAAAATAAATCACAAAAAATATTGATAAATTTACCTAGGTTATCTACAATTTAATTAATATTCAAATAACTAATTTCAGTTTCATTTAGGTCCTCATTCTTTTAATTTCAATATATAGAGTTGTTGTAATTTTGTCCTTTAAATTAAATTTATTACATATGTGTTTTTTATTATTTCATTCCTTATAATTTTAATCTTAGATTTTATTTTAGTTCCTTTATTTTTTATACATATTTGTTATTTATGTCCATCTTTATATGTATATGCTCTTTGTTTTTCTTTCCAATTTTCTTTTATTTCCAATGTTATTAAGTTTCTCTATTTGATGTCAAAATTTTCATGAAATAATGTTTGTTATTAGCTCTTTTTTTATTTTTCAAGTTAAGTAATTTCTTCGCATATAATAATATTTATTTTCAGTTAATATAGTTAGGTATTGAATTTTGTAAAAGTAATTTAAGTCCAAATTTGTGAGTTGTATTTTCTTTTAAATATATCAGACTGAATTATATGTTTTTATATTGATTTAATATTAGAGCTTTAAATTATATGTTTTTATATTGATTTAATATTAGAGCTTTAATATATAAATAACCTAAGTTTTTTTGAAAAAAAATTAATATCATTGTTGTAGAATACTTTTACTATAATAATATAAAAGTTAAAAAAATATGGAAATTTTTTCTCCAACAATGATTATGATCTCACAAATTTTTATTATTTCCATTGTTATTAACATGTGTGAAATTATAGTGAGTAAAGTGTTGATTAAGAAATTAGAGAGAAAACATGCATTCCTTAGGGAAGGTATGTTTTGGCTAGGGTTTAGAATAAGTATATTTGGAGTTGTGTTGATTTAATTGCTATTTTAGATAGAATTATGTTGGAATAGGTACAAAATAATTGGGTGATGATTGGATCATGGAAAAATTTGAAGAATTTAGTGTTCTCCCTTATACCCTTATTAGGTTAAGAAGGATTATATATGAAACTTGAGTTGGTTGGTTAAATTGACCTTTAATCCATGATGAATTTTGTTATTTAGATGCTAAATATATGAGTGATGTATTAATAACAAAGTAATGTATTAATTTAGATAGCATATGCGTGATTGATCAATTAATAATTTAGGGTGATGTGTCAGGAATTTTATGAAACTTTAAAGAATTTACTTATTTTTCTTATGCAATGTTTGGTTTTTGGAAGGGTAAAAGATAATGCATAGAATTAATTTAGTTGGTGTAAAAAAATATATTATAAGATGTGTAATAGATAAATCATGTCCCAATTTTCTTGGGATTTGTAAATAAAAATATGTTTTCTTGTAAGGTAAATTCAACCTTATTACAATAAAATAGTAACGAATTTGGTTTAATCAAATTATTGAGAAGATTTTATTTAGATGTGTAGGTTGTTCAGTTTGTTTAGAAGTAAGAATTTTTATTGAAAAAACCCATATCTCTTTTATATGAGATGTTTGACCACCTTTACGAGGAAAACATAGATAAAGAGTTTGACTTAAGTGAAGAAATATATGTAATGTTGCTTACATGAAATGAAATGGTACATTAAAGGATATATAAATGGAAAAAATTTAAGTTTGGGAAACTATATGTTTTCCTTACCATTGAAATGAGATTATGAATTGGCTCCCATATTAATTGAATTGTATATGATATTTCCTATTGACACAAGAGGGGCCACAAGATTTAATTAGTATCATGAAATTTTTGCTTAAGCATATACACCATATAGGTGTCCTATATCGTGACCATTTATTATGCTTAAACTTCTTGATTTTGAACAATTACAATTTAGTTAATTAAGTTATTCTATTATATTAATTGTGACATGGTTATTAAGAAGATAAAAAATGTCTAGTTAAACTAAATTAGATTAGTGACATGTATATCTAACAACCGAGATTGATAATTGACTAGATTTCTTGAATGAGACTAGTGATATCAATATGTATGGTGACCATTATCGATACTTGAAAAGTTACCTGGAATAAGACTAATGATGTCTATATATCTAATGATCAAGATTAGTATTTAACTAGTTATCTTTGGCGTCAATGTGACTAACAACTAGGAATCTAATTGACCGATTATCTAGTTATTGCCAGTAATGTCAATACAACCGATAATCTGAATATTCGATTTGGTGAGCTTTTTAGAAAAACGTAAGCAACAATTTATAATTGTATTTAGTTTTTCAAAAAAATTTGTAAGTTATATGAATTACATATATTAATTATGTGGGTTCTTTGTAATACACATTATGCCAATTATTAGGTACATCACAACCTTGTGTGGAGTAGAAAAAATCTTAGCAAATCTTTTTTAAAACAATAAAGATGTAAACATAGATTGTTACTCTATCTTGCAATATAATTAAGAACTAATATTGTTATGTAAAGGATTGATGATACATGTAATGTTGTTATTAATATTTACTTAATATAATCTTATAATGTTATGAATATATATATATATATATATATATATATAGAGAGAGAGAGAGAGAGAGAGAGAGAATTAAAAGTACATGAGTTTATTCATAAATATGAGTTTTATGAATTATTTATCTTATTTAGCTTGATTATTAAATTGTAATGCTGACATAAAAATTTGAAGGGATTGAATTGTGAGAATTGATATATTCTATTATAACGATATGATGAGACAAATAAAGATCATGATTAGATCATATGGATATAATAAGTGCAATGTCTTGTTGGTTTTGTTGTTAATAACTTGGTATTGATATTTTAGAAAAAAACTTTGTTGAATTTGCGTTTGAATAAATGTAAAGAATTTCGAGTTTTTTACCTAATTGAATGTGAATCATGTTTTAAATTTAGGTTCATTATACTAAACTAACAATTTTATCTCTCATTCATTCTTTTTCAAATTACTTTTCTCTCTTGTATCTAAAGACTGGAATCTTAAGAAAATAAATGCTTGAACCAAAATCAAAATTGCAAGAACTATGGCGACTATAAAGAAAAGAAAAAGGAAAGTAGGGGAATACACCAAATTTCACTAAATTGATTAAATATTTCTCATTGTTAACAGTCTAATCTCTTAGCATGAACAATAACAAAATACTCGCTCCATATATTAATAAAACCAGAATAAAATTGTTCAATGGTGAGGTTACCTTGATCAGTAACTATTAATTTCCAACTCCAACTGAAATTTTTGAGCGTTGTGATCTTGATGATAAACGCGACGTAGATAGACCCACATAACGTGAGCCGTAGTGAAACACCGAAGATTGACAATAAGATGAGGCTCAATCGTCCCTAATAGCCATGAAATCACCTTACCATCCTGAACCTCCCATTTGGCTAATTCCTCTTCATCAATGGGAATTTTGGTAGAGCTATCAATATACTTTGATAATTCTTTTCCTTTTAAGAACATTTGAAATTGGAACTCTCATGTAGAAAAATTATTTCTAGTAAAACGAATAATATTATTCTCCAGAGACATGATGCAAATCCGTAGAAAATCAGCCTAAGTAGTCCAAATATTAAGCCAATTAATTAAACAAGTCTAACTAATAAGGCCCAGAAATTGCTTCAGAAACAGTTCCGGCCCAACACCCAATTAGGAAAATAAAGCCCAAACCTGAAAAATAGATTATTAGTTTGGACATTTAAGACTACAATTGAAAAAAAAGGCTTGAGAATAATTTTGGTTTTTAGCTACAATGTATTGCTACAATACTTTACCTAAAAGTTTAACGGTACGTGTTAATAGATGTTTGTCATGCCATTAAAGTTATTGGACATATCCAAAGTTTAGGTATGAATTTAATTAATATAGCGTACAAAAAAAATTACAACTAGTTAAATTATAAATGCCCCTTGAGTTGATAATCCAATAAATGTGTTTGTTTTTACTTTGGAACGATGTAACCCTGATAGCTGAATTTCAAAATATGATGTTATCTTATTAGATAGGTTACCAACACCACATCATTATTTTGAGTATTTTTTTTTCCCGACAAAAAAATATTATCAAGTAATAAATGATAGTAGTATTTTTAAAATAACAAGAAAAAAACTTGAGATGTGTATTATTAATTTGAATGAGATTAATAAACTTAATTTATTTAATAACATAATTGCAAAAAATTCAACAACAGCAAAACAACAATGGCTAATAAAAAAAAAACTTGCTAATATTATAATAAAAATACCCTTTAATTTTTCTTAAAAGATCTCGAAGACCTTATTTAGCAACAAAACAAAATTTCAATAAGAATGAGTAATCTTCTATAAAAAAAAATAAACTCAATTTCATGTAAATCAAATGTTAAAGGACAAATTGAAAAAATATATTAAAAAGACAAAAAAACACTTGACTAGAATCCACAAGTCAAACTTATCACATGATTGTAAGGTCAAATAATCTTGTATAAAATAAATTAAACAAAACATTATAAGTAATTTCTCAAGCAAACTAAATTATATAAAAAAAATTGAAAATAAAAACTTAAGTCAACCCAAATTAACTTGACTAATCTATAACTTTATGAGATATGGATAACTCTATTGAAAAGTAAATAATATCACGAAGTTGAATACTTAAAAATCTAATACTAAAAGATAACATTGAATAAAAAAAACAATTAAAAAAAAGCCTAAAAAAATATCAAAAACAAACCATGCTAATCTTTAAAACTCATGGCTTGAGACACGGAAACAAGTTACCCATAGAAGACAAACCTGAAAAAAATTAAAAAGAATTCAAAATTAAATTTTAGTGT
This sequence comes from Salix exigua, assembly GCA_032356905.1. Lineage (NCBI taxonomy): Eukaryota > Viridiplantae > Streptophyta > Magnoliopsida > Malpighiales > Salicaceae > Salix > Salix exigua. The sequence continues at coordinate 29,905,910 of CM063603.1, forward strand.
AAAAATTAAACAAAATAAGGAATGTAATTGAAAAATAAAATAAATCAAGAAAATGATTGAAAATAAAAACATGACAATAAAAAAATGATAGTTAATTGTGGTATCAAATTAAATTATAAAGGAGAAAATAAAACAAACAAGATTAAAATAAAAATCCAAAATATAGCAATAAAATAACGAGATCAAATATAACAAATGAAAAAAAATTAAGGAAGAATGAAATTAAAAAATAATTATAATTTTAAAAAAATAAAGCTTAAGAATGTTAATTTATTGTGTTTTATAATAAAAAAGATAAATAAACCGCTTGATACTTTTTTTCAATGTTAATTTAACTAATTTAATTTAAAAAATTAAAAATTTAATCTATTTCAATTTCCAATAAATCTATTAATGACCGATAAGTCATGAAAACTGATTTTTTTAGGTTCTGTTTAATTTAAAATTCCCATAATTGGACCCCTTTTCATTACCTGCCAATTCAGTGTTCCTATTTTACCCGATCAAAGTGGCCGGTCAAACTTGTCGTCTCATGTTTAATCCACATCACTATTATTTACACGTGTCATTCATTTATTGGCATGATCTCGTGGCTTCTACGCCACGTGATTACCTCTTTATCAATCCCCTATAAAAAGTAAAAAAAACCTATCTCTACCTTCAGATAACAGCTCTCCTCCGTCTCTCTACCCGGATACCTTTCATTTATCTACGGTTAGTTCCTGAGATCTCACGATTTACAAATATAATGTTTTCTTCTCCGATCTGATTTCGATGAATCCGTGTTAATGCTGTACAATTTGATTTGATTGGTTTATTAAGAGATCTGAATTTTCTCTTACTTTCTCGGCATCTAAACAGAGAGTTATTGGATTATTTTGTGGATGCATGTACAGATCTGTTTGTTTAGCTTTGTCTAGGTTGTTTGAGATTGATTTGAATCTCATAATCCTGTAATTGATCCGTACCATTAAGTTTGATTATAGTAATTATATATATATATTTTTTAAAAATCTTGATGGTGAAGTTTTGATTTTTATCATTTTTGCGATATATTTATTTATCCTGAATTAATTACATCCAATTGTGATAATTAGTTATATCCAGTTGTGGTTACTAATTACATCTGTCTTTTATTTATAGGCTGAATAATATATAAACATGGGAGGTGGATTTAGGGTGCTTCACCTTGTTAGACCATTTCTCTCATTTCTTCCCGAAGTTCAGAGTGCTGATAGAAAAATTCCGTTTCGTGAGAAGGTCATATACACCGTGATTGCTCTTTTCATTTTCTTAGTATGCAGTCAACTCCCGTTGTATGGCATTCATTCAACAACCGGTGCGGATCCTTTCTATTGGATGCGTGTTATTCTTGCTTCTAACCGTGGTACTGTCATGGAACTTGGTATCACTCCAATTGTGACTTCTGGACTAGTGATGCAACTGCTTGCTGGTTCCAAGATCATTGAAGTGGACAACAACGTACGTGAAGACCGTGCACTATTGTAAGTATCTTTATGCAGCCAAAATCACGTGGGGGTGCTCTTTCAGTCGAAGTTGCTTTGTTTTCTACGCTCATTCTGTGATGGGGCCACTTAGAATGTCTTGTAGTATTTGTTATATTACAATGCATATTGTCATCCTTGTGGCTTTGCTGGTATTTCATTGCTTGTTACAATCACGTTCTAATTTATTCTAATGGTGTTTTTGTGAACAATGAACTTGGAAAAAAGCTAAAAGATGCCTCATTTCACTTGGCTACTTGATATTATGTATAAATTGTCTTGATTTATTAATTTTTGTTGGCTGGTGATTTGCATTTAAGTGTACTGCATTTTCAGTCAATTTCTGGGATGATTTTGTTCCATGTTGCACCTTGTGATCAGGGATGCTTGGGGCTTGGGGCTCTCACTCATCAACATTTTCATTCAATACTAAGATGGCTTTTTATCTTTTACTTTGTGGCGATGCAAATTGCATATGGTATTTGCATTGACATGATGAGTGTTGCTTCTCACAGGAATGGTGCACAGAAGTTATTGGGTATCTTGATTGCTGTTGGTGAAGCGGTGGCATATGTGCTCTCAGGGATGTATGGCAGTGTTGGCCAACTTGGAGTGGGAAATGCTATTCTTATTATCATTCAGCTTTGTTTTGCTGGGATCATTGTGATCTGTTTGGACGAACTTCTTCAGAAAGGATATGGTCTGGGATCTGGAATTTCTCTTTTCATTGCAACTAATATCTGGTGAGTTTGATTCTTCTGTTTATAGATTCACTTGTGTAATTTCCCTTTTGATGCTGAGTATTGTGAGATTGGTGTGCTTTCGTGGAGTTGATTTTTAACATCTCTATGAAAATTTGGATACTTAACGAGTGCTGGTCATTTTCAGTGAAACTATTATCTGGAAAGCATTTAGTCCAACCACCATTAATAGTGGGCGAGGTGCTGAATTTGAAGGAGCTGTTATTGCTTTATTCCATCTGCTCATAACCCGAACAGACAAAGTTCGTGCTCTCCGAGAGGCATTTTACCGGCAGAATCTTCCGAATGTGACAAATCTGCTTGCTACAGTGTTGATCTTTCTCATTGTCATCTACTTCCAAGGGTTCCGTGTAGTTTTGCCTGTGAGGTCAAAGAATGCTCGTGGGCAGCAGGGTTCATATCCAATCAAGTTGTTCTACACCTCAAACATGCCCATTATTTTGCAGTCTGCTCTTGTATCTAACCTTTACTTCATCTCTCAGGTACTGAGGTTATATGGTTTTATGTACTGCTTGGGGTTTGATTTTCCAGTTCATCCATTAACTTGCTTGCTTACAGTTGCTGTACAGGAGGTACAGTGGAAACTTCCTCGTGAATCTCTTGGGAAAATGGAAGGAATCTGAATATTCAGGTGGTCAGTTTGTCCCTGTTGGTGGCCTTGCATATTATATCACTGCGCCCTCAAGGTGACTGAGATTGTTTCATTCGAGATTTGTTTTTATCCATTTGATTTATATATTTGCACTCATATTATGAATAATTTTCCTGCCTTATTTTGATTGCGAATAACTCTCTGCTGTTGGCAATGCTAATGCTATTTTAACATGTTTGCTCTAATTTTTCGCAGCTTAGCTGATATGGCAGCAAATCCTTTCCATGCACTTTTCTATCTCGTGTTTATGCTGTCAGCATGTGCCCTCTTCTCAAAAACTTGGATTGAAGTGTCTGGATCATCTGCAAAAGATGTGGCCAAGCAGCTCAAGGTATGTGGAACTTTTTATTTCATATGTTCTAATTATGAACAAAATTCTAACTTCGCATTTAGCACAACACATCCTCGGCTTTTGCATTGAATAATATAATTTCAGTTTGACCTTTTGTTCTGGTTGCATTTTTATCTTAGGATTTTCAGTCTATTGTATGGGGCCTGACTTTAAGGATATTTTAGGGGATCCTTGGAAAGTCCTCTACAACCTTATGAATGCTACCTGTCACGCAATTAAACAACAACATATATTTGGTGTGTGGATCATAAGCAGTGACCTAATGATTGTAGATTCTTGAACAAACTCTCAATCTAATTCTAGAACTGAAAGTGGTTGGATCCACTTAAATAACTGCAATTTGTCTTGTTTGATCCATTTATTTAAGGCATGACAATGATGTAAGTTTTTTAAAATCCAAGCCAGTTATTGTACTATCCAGAATCTTATGACTCTCAAGGTTCATCAACAGTTATATTGGCTTAAATCTATTGTCAAAGACTTGTAGTGGGTGTTTGGTATTTTGATGGTCTGTTGTTGGTTTGAGTCATGGATGTGCCTGTTTTCAGTTTAGAGACAGGACTAAACCTGCCAACTTACATATGCTCAAAGTAGTGGTTACTTGTCTTTTTGTGTTGAAATGCATGTAAAAAGAACTTGAAATATAAGTTAAGATCTACTGATTTCATTGGAATTTGAATCTGACCAGTAGAAGCTTGATTACAAAGTTTAAAGTATCTTCCAAGTATTTAAAGGCATCATGTGCTATTGTTTGTATAATGTATTTTATATAAAAGGCTAGCAGGTTGGTTATGGTTTGAGCAGTTGCAAGTCTTGCATGTTATTAACTTAACTTCTAGCTGTCTCATTCTGTATTGAAGCAGAATTGATGGCACAATATGCAAAGTAGCCATGTGCAGTTAATAGATTAGAATGTGATGAGGTAAAGTTCATGGCTTTTGGTGAATCCATTTTTTGCAACTATAGGAAATTTCCTTTTCCAACACATGGTTATGAAAATGGTAGCACTCCTTTGTACTTTAAGCTGTTCATTTGTATAATTAATGCCTTGGAATTAATAATGACAGGCAGCCTGACTAGGTCATGCAGGGACTTTTCTTTTCTGAATTATAGGATGTGGTAAATTTTGACATGGTTATCAGGTTTCTGTGTTTGCATGTTCCAAGGACTATTTTTATTTGTTACCGTCTTACATATTATATACTAGCACCTTTAGCCTGATACTTAAGTTCTCCTTTAGCCTGATAAAGTTCTTTATCTCATGAACTTGAGCCCAACATTCACTAACTGTACTGCATTTTCTCTATATTGTAATGGTCCCTAACATGTAAATTGACAGCATGTGCTGTTCTGGAGCTCAAGTTTTTCCTTGTGGCCGAAACGGCACACCCGGAGTGATTCCGGGTTGTTTCGGCCTGTATTTCCAATATGGACGGGTATTGAAAACGAGATAAAAATGATACTTTTTGTCTTGTATTTTTGCCTGATGCAAAACGTTTCGGCCGAAACGAAACAGTATCAATAACCCTTTTTGGTCAAATTTCTCTCAAATCTGAAAATCAACCTCTTTGGACATTCTCTTTGCCCCCCTTCCTCTTCTTAAACCAAAAAGGCAAGGAAGAAAACACTGATGCTTGGAATTTGAACCATAGTGACCTCATTAGAAAAAACTAAAGTCTACATTGTCCCATGGCTTGGAGAAAGAATATAGATAAGACCGAAAGGCCATCTTAAGAAAAAACTAAAGTGTACAATGCCCCTGGTATGTTACATACAAATGGCTTTTGACATTTGAAGTGTCTTGTTCATATTCTCCAAGCGATGGAAATTGCATGTGGATTTCCTGCAAGGTTTGTCTCTCTGTAGCCTTTAGCAGAGGTGGATATTGAGATTGAGTTGTCATACTCACTGAATGTAGAATTTTAATTTGACCACTTTTTAAGAGTACATTCCTGTACAAATTTTGAATCGGACTTCAGAGTAGGAAGGATATTGACCAATTACAAAGGGTAGAAATGGAGGAGCGTTGCAACACAAGCTTCTCCTGGTTGTTATGTATCCCACTATATAATGCATACCTTTACATTTTGCTTTACTAGAAGCCTGCTAGTGAATGGTGAATGGCTCTGTCAGTATTTTCAAATAAAACATTTTCTTTTTCAAGTATCAATCTTTGTGGTGCCAAGCCCTCATGAGAAACTGAACTTTGGATGATTGCTGTGCATTCCTTGTTTGTTTATTGCTTTTCCCCCCTCCGTTTTAGCTTTGGTGATTTAGTGATATTGCATCCTTGAAATTAATTGACAGAATAAACGTTTATTTTTTCTCTACTACAACATTAGCTATTATCCTACCCTCGTCATGTTATATTTCCTTCAATCCTTGAATGGGTCTTAGATAATCTGCTGAGTTTTATCAGCTTGGCACGGATAATAATAACACGGTTTGCATATGCAGGAGCAACAAATGGTTATGCCTGGGCACAGGGAGTCCAACCTGCAGAAAGAGCTGAACCGTTACATACCCACGGCTGCAGCTTTTGGAGGAATTTGCATCGGGGCGCTGACAGTGCTGGCTGATTTCATGGGAGCTATCGGCTCAGGGACAGGAATACTACTTGCAGTGACGATCATATATCAGTACTTCGAGACATTTGAGAAGGAAAAGGCCAGTGAACTTGGTTTCTTTGGTTTCTAAACTGTCTAACTGGAGTGATGGATGGTGGCGGCGACGAGCTCCCCTGCAATTTTGGTGCGCTCCCAGAGATGATGTATGTAGGTCACTGCTGACACCAAGTGAAATTAGAAGGTATTGGGGTAGTTTGTTAAAAGTAATCAGTACAAATCACATACAGGTTTAATGTTTTGTTCTTTTATTCCTCCTCCCCTGCTCCATTAACTCAGTATCTTCTCTTGTATCGGTGGATCCATGAGCTTATGCTTTATTATGATGAATCGTAGGAGCTTTTTTACTCGTCGAGAACGAAGGACTCCTGAAATCTACTCTTTATGTTCACACTTCCACGGTTTTGATTTAGTAAAAACAACTAGTGGTTGACTTTGAATGTTTTAACTGAAGAGCTTTTCTTTTTATCTGCCGTTTACCATCACCACCAGTCACCGGGGTTGGATGCTTTGTTTAGCCGCTTCCCTTTTGTGGTTCTCTTGGCAGCAATGCCCCGGTGAAGGAAGTATTGGGCCACCGTTAATGGTTTTTGTTGCGACTCTCCAATGGTTCCACAGCCTTTGAAGGTTGTGTGTTCATAATTCTAACGTCTAACCGCTGGTGGGGTGAGAGTTTATGGTCCTTTTTCATTTTTGAAAAAATTTGAAAAAAAAAAATTATTTTTTATTTTAAATAAATATGATTTGATGTTTTTAGATTATTGTAATGTATGAATATTAAAAATGATTTTTAAAAAATAAAAAATATTATTTTGATATATTTAAGTACAAAAATAATTTAAAAA
>CM063603.1:29913148-29940605 GCA_032356905.1 Salix exigua
AGAATCTCTTTATATGAATAACTCTAATGGAAATCAATTTAAGTGTACTTATTATTTAATAAAATCATATGTATTAATTTTTAATATTTCTTGTTTCTTAGTTGATTAGAATAATCACTTTATTTTATGAAGAAAAGAAATATACCATGTACAAGTTTTAACAACTTTAATCAATGTTTAATTTTAATAGAGTATAAACTTGAAATATTTAGAAATAATATTTGAAGCAATAAGATTTTACTTGAAATGACTTTATCTTTACTCTATAATAATTAATCAAAAATATAAAGATACAATTTTTTTATATAAAAATAACATTAATACCTTATATAACCCATTCGATTGCTTACATAGCATCAACACTCCTTTTTGTCTCATTATCCAAGAAAAATTGGCTTTGGAAGAAATTTCAGGGTGTATTTAGTAGGGCGATTCCTGTAGCTTTTCAAAGTGTTTTTCGTGCTGAAATACATCAAAATGATATTTTTTTATTTTTTAAAAATTATTTTTGATATCAAAACATCAAAATGATCTAAAAAATACTAAAATATATTTTTTAAAATAAAAAAAAAATCAAAATTTAGTAAAATACCGGTTGAAACGCAGAGCAAACAGGCTAAAAAAGGACAAGCATCGATCAATTATGAATTAAGTAAAGTAAGAGGAAAATTTTTAGCTAGTAATTGTCTGGGAGTGTTTTGAAAGTTTCCACTTTCAAAGTGTTTTTTTAAATATTTTTAAATTATCTTTGGTGAAATGATATAAAAATATTACTTTAATATATGTTTAAATAAAAAACACTTAAAAACAATTACAACTATTCTTCCATCGCCTGTAAACTGTAAAGTAACGAAATAGAAATGGTCTCTTGACCCGCTCAAATAAAAATTGATTATGCTGATGAAAAGTAGTGGACACGTGGATAATTAGAGATGAAATGTGTGAGGCTGTAGGACCAAGAAGGAAAAATGGGACACCTCATCTGGATCTGAGTCAAAACGAGACAAAAACATAGTGAAACATTGTATGTAGAACGCAAATCCCAATTTGTATGTGACGTGTGTACTTACGTTATTCGCGCTGTAGTGACTTTTAAGCTATCTAGTCTAGATTCTAGAATGCGTACGAGAGTGATGTTAGGTATCTATTTGTGTTCTCTTTTTAAAAGAAATTTAAGAACTTGGTTTATAATTTCAACGGAACATGGTGGAGGTAACCACTTTGATTATTTCAACAGTACATGGTGGATGTGACCACTTTGATATCTAACTCCAAGATTTTAGGTTTGAGTCGAGAGTGTTTATCTTGTAAAAGGATGTTTTGTATGATATTTCAAAAAAAAAATTAGATTAAAATTTTTAAAGGGTTTTAGATCATTTTCATATGCTAATATTAAAAATGATTTTTGTTTTTTTTAAATCATTATCTTAATGCATTTTGAACAAAAAAAATATTTTCAAAAGTAATCGCAACTACATTTTTAAACAGACACTAAAAATCTAAGATAACTAGAATTTTATTCATTTAACTTGGATCCATAAAAAATATTTAAAATAAAATAAAAAATTTTCAAATCCAAAAAAATAATAATCTGAGCAACTAAATAAAATCAATTTATTTGACTCATGGGAAAAAGGGGGTCACAATAGCCAACACATTTAAATATTAATATTAAAATATATAAAGTGTAATTTATAAAGGTAACACGTGCGGCAAATACTGTGACTTTTTATATCAACACAACCAGAGAGATCAACTTGGATTGGACACCGTAGGCTAAATGATGAAATGATGACGGTGGCATGCTCATAAAGCAATTGCTGGACAGCAGGGTGGAAGCAAAAGTACAAAAAGATGAAATGATAACTTCTACCGGCAGCATAAGTGAGACAAAAGCTTTAGTTATGTGGACAAAAGCTTCATGATAGTGTCTTCCGGTAGTACATGGAGCATGGGATCTCTAAAAAAACAAGTGTAAAAGTCTTTTTATTTACAATATTACGAGAGATAGGATGATCATTTTTGGTTCGGTTGGATTTTTTATTAAAATAGTAACTAAATTTATTTAAAAAAACAAACCGAATCTATTGGAGTTTCTCTTCTTTTCAATCCCGTCGTTTATAAAAAAATCAGTTTGTCTTCGATTAGAACTAAATCACTGAAAAAATAAATTCAAAGATTAAATTAAAAAATAAAATAATATGCACAATCAATTTATATTAATGCTCAATAAGATCACGCACAACGAAAAACTCACATCTTTTAAGTTTTTACTTAACAATCATATTTGGTGATCATGCATGTTTTTATTCAAAGTTAATTATGACTTTAAGATTATTCTTTAAGTAATTTTTGTTTTAACAAAATTATTTTTAATACCATAACTTAAAATATCTAAAAATATATAAAACAGTGGGAGTAGGCCCTATTTGATAAAGCCACCATAAAAAATGGTTGGTGGTTTGAAAGAAAATGCAAATTAGTGTTAAAACCCCAGTGGAAGTACTCCATGAAAATCATCATCCATCGGGCGACGACTAATCAATTCATCCAACGCTCGAATCAAATTTCCGTTTGAACTTTGACACCGTGTTTGATTGAGCCACCGCACCAATCTCTGTGCCTATTTTGCATTTTGAATCCAAAATATCTATCTAGGTTTTGTTAGAGAATGATATAATCATATTTTGAATCTCATCTACAAGTTTAAATTTTTAGATGAGATGATTCTTTAACATGGTATCAGAACCTTGTTGACCCAGCAATCAAGGGTTCGAATCTCACCACTCCTATTCTATTTGATAAAAAAAATCAAGCACAAAATAATATGAAACTGTATAAGTTTTAAGTTAAAACAATAATAGTCTTCCGTCTATTATTGTTTTATCTGATTAGAAAGACCTCGTGCAAGCATGTCACGGTATCTAGTTGTTCGAGTTTAATTTAAGGTTTTTGTCGTTTGTTAGGCAAGAGGGAAACACGTCAAAAGTAAATTATTTTAAAAAAAAATTATTTTTAAAAAAAAAATTATATAAAAATAAATTTAAAATATATAAAAATTTTACTACCGCCTTCCAAATTTATACAAATTTTCATGATATTCTTGTCTCGGTTTCCAAATAAGTTAATCACACTCTATCATTGCATAAAAAGATATTAATTATAGATATGAGCACAACTTAACTAAAATGATAGATAAAGCAACTTATTGAACAATAATTTTAAAAATATTATAGATATTAAAAGATATCAACACAAGTTTTTTTTTTAAAAAAAATACAGATAAAGTAGGTATTGACAAATTATAGATATCAACACTAGTTAAATAAACTTTCAAATAAATATGAGATATAGAGCTTGATGGAAAGGTTATCAAATTTTCAAATTGAATTTTGACCTTTTCACATGGATTGGTTTTGGAGATTTTGTTTTTCTATGCTGGGCTGGCAACACTCAAACTCCTATAAACCAAGTGTTATATTAGAATAAAATACACTTTTGTGCTTAACTTGGTAAATTGTATGAGAAAAAAATTTATAACAGTCATCGAAAGATGTGGTGTGATGAAAAACAATTATGATTTACACAGTAGATTTCAAGTTTTAGTGATGATATGTATCCATTGTAAAAATCTGGAACAACCGATGTTTTATTCGTTCACCTAAACATATAAAATATATTTTTTTTTTGGAAAATAAGAGTCCTCGTATAAAAAATAATAGTTATAACAAAAATGACAATGTAGGAGCCAGACTTTTTTTGCTTTAAAATCTCATTTTCAACTATAAAATCCTAAATATAAATCTTCATAAGCCACTTCTCAACCTTTAAATACCTCAAAGTCACTCAAATAATAAACAAAAATCTTATGAATAAAAAATTAAACTAATTAACTACCACTATCAAGCTCGCCTCATTGAAATTTGTAAATGTGTAGTGTTTTGATATGAATTGGTGGTCAATATGTGTTTTTTTTTAATAAATTAATGGATATATGAAGGGGATATTTTTTTTTTCTTTTTAATGAGAAAAGCTAGAAGCTCCGCCATTTCCGCAATGGATTTTGAACAAAATGTGTGAGTGGCTTGTTTCCTTGCGACGATGGCAACAAAGGTTCAGCTGCTACTTGCTCTGCATGGTAGAACGATGTGAGATAGATGGTGTAGCTGCGTGTCTTCTGGTAGAGGGATGTGAGGTGGCTGTGTTGTGCTCCATTGATATTTGTGAAGGATGAGATGAGAAGACGAGAAAGAAGGTGGTGGTTGTTGTTGTTTTATGCTGTGTTTTAAAAATAATTTTGAAAAAATAATTTTTTAACTATAAATTGAAATTGTTTAGTGCTATTAAATCATATAAAAAATGAATTATTTTAAAATAGAAAAGTATCATTTTGATGTATTTTTAAATAAAAAATATTTTTAAAAACAATCTCAATCACGCTTCTAAACAAGACACAGTGGCTAAACAAAAAAGAGGTGGCAGCTAGAGTAAGTTTTTTAGCACCTATTTGTTTTTTTCTTAAAGAAATTGAGGTAATTTATTAATTTTACAATATTAACATTGCTAGAGCTCTATTATAAACCCCTTTACCCAAAACTGATAAATCAATGCTAAAAATTATAAAATTTGATTGAGAAATGATAATTATAAAGAAAAATTGTTATAGATAGGGATAAATTTTTTTAGTAACTTAACTTAAATTTTGGATGAAATAAAGTAAAAAAAAAATTGGTATGTGGAATATTATTTAGTGATAAATTGTGCAAACTTCCCGATCGAGTAAAATAATTATTATATGCAAAACAACAATCATGGTCACCATCTTGTTTTTTTCTTTTTCCATCGTTGGATTCGCATGAAGTTGCACAAGAAGGATCGTCTACATGTATTAGTCGAGATTGTAAGCAAAAATCCTAGCAAAACTTGGTTCTTTCTAAACAATATTTTGGATATGTTGTGCATGATATGTTTTTTTCACAACGTCGTCGTAAGGATCGAGCTATCATCCAGAGACTTAGGACTCACTGTTTCTGTGTGATAACTGCAATTTACATTTTTTAGTTTTTTATGTGTGTGGGCAGGCTGCAGATAAAAGGGTGCTACCCTATTTGATTCGAAATGTAGCTCTCTGAATTTCATCCATTTGAAGATATTTCTCTCAGCACTAGAACCCTAGGTTTAGGCTCGAAATGCTCTCTATTGTCTGCGGATGAAGTCCTCCCATAACTCTGTGACATTAACTCTTTATTGCTTAATTTCATGATATAGCCTTAGCCGCTCTATAAATTACTTTAAGCAAAGGATGAAAAATCATGCACAACCACATTTCATAAATTAAATACAATTGAAATAAAAGGTCTTTAAAATTGTTTATAGTATGTAAGAGAAACAAAGCAGTAACTCTGACTGTCTCTGTATAGTAGCCAGCTGCCCGGTTGATTTGTCTTCCTAATTCAGTCCTTAATGCTGACTCCCTTTAGAAATTGGTAGATGCTAGTATTTGAAGATTAGAGCCACTCAGTAGTTTCTGGTAAATTATGATTCTGTCTATTTTGAATGACATGTGAATTGCTTTAAATTCATCACAGATTAGTTTATTTAAGTTCTGCCCTTTGTCTTTCTTGTTTCTTTAAGAATAGCAAGGGTGCATTTGGATCTCCAAGTATTTAAAATGGAATCCAATTCCAGGTGGAATTTATATTTTGATTTTATTTCAAGTGAGTCTTGATAGCAAAAAAAGGAGTGATTTAGTTCATTTAAAATGTAATATCTCATTTTCACTCATGAACCTATCAAACATCCTCAAAATGTCCTACTTAGGTGCTATCAACCCCACTTGTTTTATTTTGACCAGTGAGACTGATTTTTGATTGGATTTGTTTTGAAGGTAAACCTAATATTTTACATTAGTATTTGCTGGCAACTCTCATTTCCTGTCTATTTCCAACTGACTTTAAAAGTAATTCAGTCTGCTCATCTGTTCATATTGTTGCAACTCATGGAAGGCTTTTGCCCCCCATTTTATTTTATTTTTTGGCATATAGAGTTTACTTATCATCATGTCTGTGGAAGCGTATTTAGGATCGTATTTAATGTTTGGAGATTGCAAGTTCTATTCACGATAGAGGACTAACTAGCTGCAGATTGCATTTCAAAGAGAGATGACAGATTATTCATACAGTGCAACAAAGTTGAATAAAATAGCGAAAAGAGGGTGTTTTCCTGGCATGCACGCTTGAATGTACTTTTCCTGGCATCGTATCTTGTGATCTTACAAGTTATCATCTGATGATGTTTTTATTACATCAGGTTGCACTCAAGCTATTGATGTTGCATTGACAATGCTTGCTCGCCCAGGTGCAATTATCTTGCTTCCAATGCCAGGCTTCTCAATTTATGAACTTTGTGCTGCTTTTAGGAGTCTTGAAGTTCGGCATTTTGATCTTCTCCCAGATAAAGGCTTTGAGGCTGATCTTGATGCTATTGCAGCCTTAGCAGATCAGAAGAGCAAGGTCTTATGCAAAATATGTATTTTTTATTACATGTTGATTTACTTATAAATGTAATTGTAACTGAATTTTTGTTGTATTATAAATTTTTATTTCAATTGTATTTATTTACTTCTCATTATTAATAATATATCAATAATATTTATGAAAATATTATTCACAATTAATTACAAAATAAATAAATTCAAAATTGATTACAAAGTTTAATTGCAAATTTGCAACGGATAATCCGTTGCAAATTAGCAACGGCTAAGCCGTTGCAAATAAATTTGCAGTCGCGGTTTGCAACGGAATTTATTGCAATGCAATTTTGCAACGACAACCTTACTTATTTGCAACGGAAGAATCCGTTGCAAAACAACCTTTTTTTAGTACCCTAATTCTTGGTTTCTCTCGGTGGGGGTTTTAATGGTAAAGGGTCACGATTTTTTTCCTCTTCTTTTCTTGTTTCTCGGCTCTGGCCAACAATTTAAAGGAAAAAGAACCTGAAATTTATACCTTATCCGACTTATTTATGAAAATACTATTAATAATCTACGTGTTATTTTATTTCAATTATTGACATTTATATACGGCCTTTCTAAATTTTGTTTGCTAAATTTTTTTAAACTAATATAAAAATATGTTTAAATATTCTTTGTAAAGTTTTGGTCCAATCCATCGGATTGCCCTATACAAGTGAACACAGACTCCAGCAAAAAACCCTAATTTAGAACACCTCTTAACATGAGCATTCCTCGCTGGAGCAGGCAATTATCCCAACTAATCATAATCACTGTCTTCCAAGGCTGTCAAAATCATCCCGTAAACAACAAGTAAAACAATCTTGGTTGAGGTTTCTTCAGTAACGATTGCAGTATGTTTTAAAATTTAGCAGCTACACGGCATGGCTACCAACCAGAAAATCGAAAGAAACTGGAGAACCATGAGATAGCCTAGTTTCAAAATTCGCTGTTTCTTTTCCCAATTGAGCATGTTGAATATCTCAGTCACATCTACCAGATTCTGTTCTCGGGCGTGACTAATCAAAACAATGAAAAATGTTGAAAGAAGCCAAACAAATCATGTTCCAGCACGTGAAACATTGACTCTTTAGGTATTAAGATTCCATATCCTAACAGCCCGTGATGAAATGATGACTCTTTCATGTAGCAATAGATGAGGTAACTTGACCGCGCATGAAACTCGTTAATTCTGACTGAGTTTTAATTGATTATTTTAATATTTAATTAGTAAAATTATAATGGATAAAATATATTAGAAATAAGGTTTTTATTCGTCTAAAAGTTATTGAATATTGTTATTATTAAAATTGTTTTGATAATTGTTTAATCGACAGATTGTACAATTGGGATCGATAAAATTCATTAAAAATGAGCTATGTGCTTCGTGTAACTCCCTGATTGATTGTTGTGTATATTTTATTTGTTTGATGAATTATTTCATTAGCAAAGAGTAAAATTACAATAGATGAATTTTTGCACAGATAAGAGATTTGTTTTACGCAAGAAACAATTTGATTGATAGTTTTATTTTTACTAGAGTAATAATTTAATTGGTAGATAACAAAATTACAAGTGATCAAATTGACTAAAAATTAGTAATTTGTTGGTTGCAACATACTGATTGTTTGTTGGGCATGTTTTAACTATTTTACAAATAATTTATTTGACAGATAGCAAAAATGCAACTGCTAAAATTTATTAAATATTAGTTTTCTGAAAACATTTTCTTCATATTATTATATTAATAGTATTTTAGAACACTGAGATGAAATTAATGTGATATTTATAAAGAAAAGTTAGTTCATTTTTTAAAATATATTTTAAGATGTTATCACAAACAAATCACAATACATAACTTGGCTCACCTATTTTTCAAGAAAACAATCCTAAAAATAATTATTATCATTATTCAAAATGCCTTACCTATAGTAAAATAAATACATATAAAAACTATATAATCTTAATTTTTTTAAGTTGATTATTTAGCTCAGTTTTATAGCATTATAAAAAAAGAATATGACCACTAACAATTTCATTACATGTGACAAAATATCAAAATACAAATAATTTTTTTAAAAAATATTTTTAAAACAAAATGTAAAAAATGACATTATATATCGAAGTGGTCCGAACACGTGAAAACTGAGGATGAGAAGAGGCACGCACTGTTTTGCTTGTTTGTATATTTAAAAAAAATTAAAATGTTTTTTTTATATCATTTTGATGATAATAAAAATATTTTTTAAAAATAAAAAAAAATATTATTTTAATATATGTTCTTAAAAATAATCTCAAGCATATTTTCAAAGAATCCTGTTATCTGATCTCGTGTTTGAAAAGCACTAAAAAGCACTTTTCTAAAATTAAAATAAAAAGTTTTTGCTTCTAAATTAATTTCTTAGTATTTTTAAATTATTCTAATATATTGATATTAAAAATAAAAAATAATTATTTTAATATATTTCAAAATAAAAATCAGTTTAAAAACAAATCACAACGCCACCATTTTCGTCTTCCGATAAGATTAAACGAGAGGTTTTATTTTATTGAAAAGAGAAGGTCTAATATAGTATTTAATTGGTAAGTTGTTTTTTAAATTGTTTTTTTGTTTAAAAATATATTAAAATAATATATTTTTTATTTTTAAAAAATATTTTTGACATCAACCTATCTAAAAACGTTAAAAATATTTAATTTAAAATAAAAAATATATCTTTTTATTTATCTTTTAAAAATACTCTTAAAACATAATTACAAATATTAATTAAAAAAAAAAAAGCAATAGGATGGGGCCCATTACGTGAACTTATTATGATAGAAGAGAAAAAATGAAACTTACCTAACACTAGCATCCAAAGACGGGGGGAAAAACATGGACGTGGATGCACTTGGCCCCCAATTTATCATGATCTGTCTGCTACCAACTTTGACACCATTAACGGTAACAAGATTATCTCTGCATGAATTATTTATTGTAAATTTATATCATTTTTTAGAGTAATTTTTTTCATATTTTATTGAGATATGATTATTAAAGTTTTTCATAACAACTTGCCCTTTGAGATTGTAATAAGTTTTTTTTTAATTGAAACAATATTTATAATAAAATAACGTATTTTTCTTTCTCATTTTCCATCATTATAACTTATTTAATAATATATATTAAATAAATTAAATCATAGTATTTTGATCTGACATCTATATTAAATTATAAAATAATTAATTATAAAAATATTTCAAGACATCAAAAAAACTAACTTACTCCTAATAATGTTATTCATTGATTTAAAATCTAATTTAAATTAGTTTAGATTTCTTTTCAAAAACATGTTTATTTTTTATTTTAGAAAGTATAAAATAATAATATTTTTGTTTTTTCTTAAGAATATATTTAAGTTAAACAAGGTGATTTTAAGCTAATTCGAATTACCTTACCCTACCAATAAACTAAATTTGAACAAGATGGATGTTCAATTCAGGTCTTATACACACATAGGTTTCTGGCTAGGCCTAGCTATTGGGCCAGGTGCGTTGCAGAGCAGCGCAAGATGGATTTGTTTTTTTATGAAATAAATATATTTAACATTAGCATATTAAAATAATTTAAAAATATATATTAGAATAATTCAAAATAAATTAATATTTTTAATAATTTAAAAATATATATTAAGATAATTTAAAACAAATTAAATTTTTAATAATTTAAATTTGATTAAAAATATATATACTAGACTGTTGTCTTAAACCCTCCTCACTTGTCTCCTCGTTGCTGACCTTTTGTCATAGATGCTAATATTTTAAATTTGATTAATGGAACATTATGCATTGAAGTTGAACACAGTCAATTGTGCCAAGTGTTCTTGTCACTAAGTTGACACTAGCTTGCTAAAGTTTTTCGTCCACAAATCTAACTTTATAATTTCTTTGTAATTTTCGTCGGTGGTTTGGCTTGGTTACAAAAGTTCTCTTCTAATATTTTTCATTGTGTTTCAAAAATTAAATTGAAAAACAATTTTAAAAAATATTTTATATTTTAAATTAAAGTTTTATGGTATTTTTATATCATTTTTATGTATTGATATCAAAAATATATTTTTAAAAATAAAAAAAAAATATATAATTTTAATTCATTTCTAAACCAAAAATATTTTCACTATTTCAATCACTCTTAAATAAGCACTAATACAGAAGAAGCCATGTGATAGCATCTCCTGGCTATTTAAAAAGCATAAATTAGTAATATGACTTCTTAAATAGTATAAATATAATATTTTTTTTATATATACACTCTTTTATGGAAAAAAACCATTTAAAAAAGTCAATTATATTTTAATATATATATATATATATATAATATTAATATAAATATTTATTAATAATAACTAACTAATACAAGTCCAATCAAAATTATTTTTTTGCATAGAAATATATTAAATAATTTTTTGGTTCTTTTGATCAATATACAAGAATAATTCTTCAACTTAAAAATACTATTTTAATTCTTCAATATACCTCTTTTCTTGCAGCAATAAGAGCATCTCCAAGGGAAAAAAACTATTTAGAGAAGCCAAATTAATAATATGTGTTTTTAAATAATGCAAATATAGTATTTTATATATATATATATATATTTGCGCTCTAATAGAAAAAGTCATTTAGAGAAGTCAATTCTATTTTAATATATATAATATTAATATAACTATTTATTAATAATAAATATCTAATACAAGTAAAATCAAAACCTTTTTTTGCATAGAAATATATTAAATATTTTTTTAGCTTTTTTAATCGAATATATAGGAATAAGTCTTCACCTTAAAAATATTAATTTAACTTTTCAATATAGCTTTTTTTTTAAGTTATGAAAAATAAAAAATATTTTTTTTATCTGTCCCTTGGTAATGCTATTATATATATCTTCCAAAAATAATTATTACATTTGTATATGCAATATGCCCTCCCCCACCGACATTTCTCCCCTTTATCTGTGTCGTTTTTATCCATCTCCCTCTCTCTCCAATCTATTAATTTCAAAATGAGTGTTCATTTATCTCGTTTTTTCTTTTCCACGCTTCACAACTTCTGTATCATCTTGTTAGGATTCTTTTTATTGTTGATATATATATATATCTTTGCTCTCCTTTTCTTTTGCACCCCACAGCTTTTGTCCTTTTCCTTTCCTTTGTGTGGTGAGATTAAAATGAGAGTTTTTTTTTTTAATTACATCTATGATTTTTTATGTAATTTATTTCGACTGTTAACTAGGTGCCACAAGTGTATAAATACATTTTTATATATATATATATATATATATATATATATATATATATATATATATTAAGAATTTAAATAATAGTCTTTTAAATAAATATTTAATTTATTTTTAAAATAATAAATAAAAATAGTTTTCAAAAAATATCTCAATACGTGGATAAAACACTAATTTACTCCTAACAACGTAGCATAGTAGTGTTGAACACATTGAAGCTAAGGTTGACTATAAATTTAATAGAGAAGATATGCTTTCCTATTTTCTCTTCTCTAGTTATCCTTTATATATATATATATATATATACAATATGGTTTTTGATAATACAAAAAACTGAAGTTCTTCATCAACTAAATTCATATATATATATATATATATATATATATATATGGTTTTGATAATACAAAAACAATATGGTTTTGATAATACAAAAACTGAAGTTCTTCATCAACTAAATTAATATTTATATATATATATATATATATATATATATATATATATATATATATATATATTAATCTAGTTGATGAAGAACTTCAGTTTTTTGTATTATCAAAAACCATATTGTTTTAGGTTTATTTTTCATTTAAGAAAGTCTAAATAACAAATTTTTTTAAAGAACGTTGAGTAATTCGGGTTAACCTTACTCCCGACAACAAATCTAAGAAACCACTGCAGTGAATATGTATTTGAAATAGTGATTAAAATTGTTTTTTTTTAAAAAAAAATCATTTGTTAATACATAAAACTGATTTTTTTTTTAATTATTTTTGATATCTATACGTAAAAATAATCTAAAATCATACAAAAAAATATTTTAAAATAAAAAAATAAAAATAAAAACATTTTTTTTAATTTTTTTCAAAAAACAAAATGTCAAAAAATTACGAAATGCGTTCTATCAGTTGAGCAACTTGTAAGAAGAAAGAGAAAACTCACTGAATTGACAGAGAAAAGGCAAGAAAAAAGCAAGAGCAAAAAGATAAAAGAAAGGAAAATGGGAGGCACAATTCCCTCATCACCATGATGAATCAGTCAGCGACGAACTCAATCTTGACACTATTAATGGTAACAAGATCACCACCAGACCGAGGCACAAGAGTCACCAAAAGGGTGTCGTCACCTTCTGCTTCTAAATCTTCTAGCAATCTTGTGATCCCCAGTACCAGAGTTGTCTTTGACTTTTTTGCATGCTTGTGAGGCAGATTAACGAAACTTCCAGCAAACTCAGACGTGTCTGGCCCACCTGGTGAGTCAGGCTCATCGTTGAGGAGGACATCGAACTTGATGAATTGATTTTCTTCATACTCAATCCCTTCAATCACTAAGACTTCATCTTCATCTTCTTTCTCCGTCGCGCCTCTTGATTTCCTCGACCTGGAAACCTCCACACTTATGACTTTATCCAAGACAACCGGGAATGCACTGCTTGGTGTTAATACAATGTTTGTTTGAGCTGCGCGGCGAGTTTTTTCCTTCCTCGTTAGCTTTGGCGTTGGTTTAGTTTTCAGCCAAGGAATAGGAACATCTTGAAAGCCATATCTTAGCTTTGTAGTGTCAAGAGTATCTTTGACCTTAACTCGAACCAACTCTTTCTTCTCATCCCAGAAAAGAAACTCTGAATTAAGCCAGTCAGGATCCGCGATATCCTTTCGCTTGCCGCCAGGTATTTTTTTCCATAAGTTCCACATTCGGTCGACGTTCGAGTGATGACAAAAAAATATGGGATCTTTCCCTGCCGAGTAGAAATTGCCCATATTTTCCCGGTTAGGTTGCTTGGGGTCGCCGGTCCAGTGGTGAATCTCAGTGTGTGGGGTGGTCTCAATTGTACCCATTCCAGGACTTGGATCATCACCAGCACGATATGGTTTTCCAAAAAAGAGAGTAGGCTTGGAGGCACCGGACACCATTTGCCTGTACATCACGTTAAGATTGCTTGCAAACAATGCCTCTGCTTTTGCAGGGTCCGGGTTGGGATCTCCTTTCGCGTAATTAAGATCGAGCAACGTCGGAGGTTGGTGATCCGGGTCTCGAAGCGGGTCATAGAGTGGTGATTTGGGGTCGGTAAAAATGGCTGGCATTTGCATGCCGGCAGGGGCATCCCAATTCCAGAAAGGCAAAGCGAAAGTCGGATCATCAATCAGTTCACCCAGGATTCTTTCATAGAAGTATAAATAGAGTCTATGCCAGGGAAAAAAGAGCCACGAGAAGTGAACTTGAAGGTCTAAATCCGGGAAGCCTGCTTGGTGATACGCACCATCACAGTAAGCACAATGGACGTTAGCTTGGTTCTTGAAGCTACGTGGATCATCGTCAGGAAGACTTTTCATCAGTGCAATGGCTTTGGCGTATTTAGCTACGTAGGCACTATCAGCTAAGTGAGCAGCACGCCTCATCCGCATTGGGGACGATGCCGGAGGAAATTTGAAGTTTTTGATCTTCGTGGATGTCGGGGGGCAGCAGTTCGAGGGCTGACTTTCGGATGGCAGATCAACTGCCTCGCACTGGGTTAAGTCCGGCGGTGCAATTGGTTTAGCAAAGGCCAATGGATCGCTAAGACTGGTGGCTCCACAGAGTCCGCCGAGACCAACGAGCAGATCTCTTCTGGTGGCTGGGTTCTGTTCACCATCATCTCTCTTGTCTGACTTGCAAGAAACAACGGGGATACAGTGAATGTTTGGCTTTTCTATTCTGGAAATTTGGTGTGTTTTTGAGAAGGAAGGCGAGAAAGAGGAGGTGGATAAATTCATGGTACTGGAAAGGGAAATCCAGGAAGCCATGGCTTGGTATGGTATGGGTGTGAAGGATTGTTGGAGACCTTCTGTAAGAAATATCAACGCGCGGTGAAGCGACTAGTGTGTTATCCGTATTTTTTTTATTTCATAAAAATCTATTTGAAAGAATTAATATTGATTAATTTGGGGGCGTGAGAGTATTATTCTTGAATGTTTTTATATATTATGTTTGTTTTTAAAAATATTAAATTATTTTTTTTAGTATTTTTTATAATGTTAATGTATTGATATTAAAATTAAAAAAATTATATTTTAAATAAATTCTAAAATAAAAAACACTATATTACAGTATCAAACACTCAAAATGAAAAGCTAAAAGTAAAAGATAAAACCTTTTGATTTTCGTTCTTTTTATAAGTTATATCAAAAACTTAAAATAATATTTCTATGCTGAAAAACTATTTTTATATGTGAGTCAAAAAATATTTAATATATTTTTAATACAAAATAAAGCTGTGATTGGAGTTGTATTATTACTTACTATTAATAAATAATTATATCAATATCAAAGATATGAGAATAAGATTACGTTTTCTATATATAAAATATATTATATTTATACTATTAAAAAACACATTAGTAATTTAATTTTTCTAAATAGTTTTTTCATACTCAATAAAGCTGAAATTATTTCCAAATAAGATGACATAATAATAGAAAACTTGCTATCTATACAATAATTTTTTAATTTAAATAAAAACTTAAAATAATTAAGATTTTACCCGTATTTATAAAATATATTTTACGATTATGATCTTCCTCGTATCCACCCAAAAAAGTAAAGCTGAAATTATGCGTCCTCCATGTTCTGTCCACAGTGTCCATTTGCAGCCACCTTATTGGATTTCAACAGATTGAAAAATCCACGGAGCCTTGTGAGAGAATGTGGACATCGTGCGTGCACCAATCTTCATTGTCTTTTCAACAGTCATGACTCGTGACCCCTGCTTGATTGTGCCACCTTGTCCTTTTGCACCCAACTTATTGCATTTAGGGGGGCAGATTGAAAAATCCATGGAGTCTGGCACAAAGCTCCCATTTGAAATAGCAACCTTGCCTACGTGCAGTCCGTGATAAACAGAACTCTCGGCCCAACTACACTTTCTTGGGGGGTCCAAGAAAAAGTAATTTAAAAAAAATGAATTTTTTATTTTATTTTAAATTAAAAAATTAGTGATTTAGATTGTGATGTAAAAATATTTTAAAAAAAAACATTATTTTAATGTATTTCTAACTTTAAAAAAACATCAATTTATTTGATGTAAATCAGTGACATTTTTAGTCCATGAAGTTTTGAGCTCTCCCCTTTTCACTTCAGAAGAGCAACCTCCAGCGCACCAAACAATTCCGATCCTGACTCCCAAGAAATCTATGCAAGAAAATCACATGGTGCATTGCCTGGAGACAAAAGAAGAAGCATTACTACCTTATCTGCATCCTCAATGCTATGCTACCTGACATTAATGCCACAACTGGGCAACTTGTTCCATCCCTTTCCACTTCTGCTACCGTGTAAGAAGATGAATAGGAGGACCACACAATTTCTTGATTGTCTTATCTATTATACATAATCGAACAAAGGTTGTGCATTTCTAGGTTATGTAAGAAATTATGCAATTTTAATGGAATTTCATGAGTTTTTCCTTTTTAAATTTCCCTGACCATTATTGCATTACATTTAACAATAATTGTAAATAGTCACTAAATGGTGCGGGGAAAGCACTGAATCTCCCCACACAACATTCTGGATTTCATCAGTGCTTTCCCCTTTTTCTTTTTTTTCTTTCTCTACTTATATATATATATATATATATATATATATATATATATAATCGGGGTGTCTGGACTAGGTTAACCACACCACGATTAATCTTAGATCCATTTTTTTGTGATTATATTTTTTTTTCATTTTTTTTCCATGAAACATTTCTTTTGATGGTTATACTTTTTTTCTAATTATTTTTTTTTAATCGAGGTATCCAGTCAAACTTAAATACACCACAATTATGTTGTCTACTTGATGATTTGGGCTCATCAATAACACGATTGCCTCTTGCTCTTATCTAGGTAACCTCATCCTCGACTATGATATTATTACGAGTTAATATCTCTTTAAAATTAACAAATGCATTGCAGCAAACAATGAAGCACTAAGATATATAGGTATGCCATTTGTTTTCTTTGTTAATATTACCAAGTATAAAGGTAGCCTCTCGGCCCTTCCATAGCAACAAGTTATAAACAACACATAAATACTTAAAGAGTGGAGGAAGGTTTATTTTTAAAATAAATAAGCAAGGGAGAGAAATTGAAAACTTGATTTTTAATGTCCACATCCACATCCACATCTCAAGTACTAGATTGGTTTTAAGCATTGTATTCACTCACCAATGCAGTTTTAATAGTATAATTTACATTGTGCATAGACCGGAAAAAAGAAAAGGAAAAGGGTGAAAACTCTAAGGACAAGGCAAACATGGTAAGTAGTAGAGAAAAAAAATCACCAATACAGAACAAGCTGGCAAGAAGCTAGTTTATCAGAGCATCCAAAGCTGTAAGCAATTTTTAATGTTATGACTAGTAATGTCTGAATATAAAATCAACATTTATGCTTCTATATTACTGTGTACATTGAAAGCATCCAAAACACTGGGAAAGGGTGCAACGCGGCTAATCAATCCTTCTGTCAATGGCCTAATGTTAACCAGATTGTTTTGAGGATGTCTTCCATAGTTTATAATAATAATAATAATAATAATTGAAAGGTTGTTTCCTAACAACGGTCAACGCGCTTTCCTTTTACAAAATGGCCACGAAAATACAAAGACTATGATAAGAAAAAAAATGCCACCACAACAACCACTTGGCAACAGGGCAAAGCTATAATTAGAGTTTTACTCGAAATAATCACGACAATGGCCTGCACCGGTTCATTCTTCGATGTTGTGGGTCCATGCAAAGTTTTTATCCGCGTTTTACCTTACTCTGGAGCGGAGAGAGATACACCTGGCACCGAATAACAGTTTTACCAATCCTGAACCCAGGAACTACAGTGAATGCAACTGATGGATCGGCTTCCGGTGCCTTTTCTGAAGAACGAGGAGCTTCCTCGGCAACACTTTCCATGTAAACTTCGGAGAAGCGATACCCTCTACGGACTTGAAAGATGGAGGCTTCAGGATCGGAAGAATAGGCCAGGCAATGTAGAAGCCAGACCGGCCTAGCCATTTCCGCAAATGTGGCAAAGAAACTGGTGTCAGGAAATTCACCTGAATTCACGAGGCTTCTCTTACTCGAGCTGCCAAAAAAGGATGTCTCCATCTGGGGGTGAATAAGTTGCAAATACTTGTCACGACAGAATTTTGCAAATGTTGATTTGGGCTTGTGGGAGATGAACTCGGTTGCTTTCGCTGATTTTAGTTCAGAGAATCTCTTGACGAACAGCCGTTGCTGATTCTTTTTCTCTGGTTGAGATTCTTTCTGGGGAGAAAAATTGGTCAAATGGAAACCATCGAACATAACTCTGCTGACGAAGCTTTCAAAGGCAAAACATTTATCATCTTCTCTCCAGTAGGCCACATCAGAGACGATAGATTTGGCTGCGGCATCTAGATCCCAGCCTGCAGATTTCATCTCATCAATCATCACCTTGACAAAGTTTCGAATGGACTTGACTGTATGTAGAAGAACTGTAATAAAATGGCTGGGACTCAAGCCTGTTTGCCGTAGATTGTCAGAAATAGATAAATTTCCACTTTGATCTAACCTATTCTCAAGTAATCGGTTTTGTCTAATAGATTCCTCCATTTTTTCTCTCAGATTCATGATTTCGGACTCCTTGAGCCTTAACTGAGACTCCAATTTCTTCCCCATTATCTCATAGGTCTTTGAAAGACTCTTCTGCTCCTGAACGTCAGCCAAAACCAGAGCAGTCTCGGGAGAAGGATCAAACTGTTTCCTTATATAGCACTGCTTCAACTCAGACAGATTCTTCAGCTCGGAGATTACAAATTGATCAGCTGCTTGAATCCCATCAGCATCATAAGGAGACTGGGCATACTGTAACTGAGAATATGCAGCTTTAACACATGAAACGCTAGCGAACAGTTTGGCAACAAAAGCTTCCAAGGGCAAACTTTTTCGATGATCATCAATATCAAATGACTGAGGCCGGCCAGCTGCAGTTTTACGGTGATGCTTATCGTCCTTGACCTCTTCTTGGGACAAAACTTTCTGAACCCCATCAACAGGAGCAATCCCAGTTGCTGCTCGAAGGTGAAGAACTTTGGCTACATTGCGTGCAAATCTACTCTTCTTTGACGACAGAGCGGATGGTCTTACAGAATCCATCAGCAGAAAGGATCACAAATGACGACAACGACGATGATGGTAAGAAGACCAAAAAACGGAAACGAAGTGATTGCAAATTGAAGGAAAGAAAGTGAGAACAAAAAAGATTTAGGATGGTGATGAGAAGTTAATTGGAAAAAGAAAAAAGAGAGAGAGAGAAGCAAACTACTTTAGCACCCATATCGAGGCCATTAATGGAGGATAGTATTTCGTTTTTTTTTTTATTTAACCCTTAAAAGTTTCCGATTTGCTTTCCCTTCGAAATAACAAGCAAGTCAAGAATAGGTGGTGAGAAGAACAAGAAGAAGAAGAAGCATCCAAATGAAGACGCTCAGAAAATACTCCACTACTCTCTGCTTGCCGATCGTAAACTAAGCATCTCGGAAAGAATGGACATTATTTATGCAGAAATAGCCCAAGACCACCTTCCAATTCCATAGCTCTGCCTAATTTCTTGGTTATTCCATTTCTTTTTCTTAACTCGATACGGCCGGGATAATCACCTTCTCGAACCAATAAAATACAATTAATCCTTTCACACTATCTTGGAACCCCTCTTCCATTAGGTTAGCTTGGAACAACTTTGCCTCATTTGAAACAAAAATATGCCACGCCAAACCATGGAGCAGGTTGTTTATTGGTAAGAGTTTAAGACCAAAATTTTATTTCTTTCTCGTAATCTCATGTTAAAACTATATAATTACTAATATAATATTCACTGATCAAAGGTACATGTTCATTAAACTCGTAACACAAACTATACTGCCCAAACGTTAATAAATAAAGATGCCACACGATGGTACGAAAATGTCCGACAGAGAATAGTGATGGGAATTTAATAAAATGCCAGGGTGGGGACTTTGTCTTAAAGGTGATTCCTGCTGGACCTTTTGCCCTTGGATTGCTCAGCTGCTGCCTAGCCGTTGTAAGGGGAGAGCTATGGAGATTTTGGAGAAAGTATAGGGATATTTCAGGTGTTTTCGATAGAAAAGGTCTGGGGAAGATGGATCTCTCGTAAGTGAACATTCAAAAAGTATTTTTGTTTTTTTGTCTTAAGTGTTTCGTGATGAAAATGTAAAAGGAATCTTTTAATAATATTTTTAAAAATAAAATATTCTTAAAAAATACAGCTGCAATATCATCCCAACACAGTCAGAAAAGAGAAAAGAAAGGTCTGTATTTGGCTTTCTGTGAATACCGGGACCCATATGTACAAGTGATTTCCACGTGGAACAAGTGGCGGAGCAACTACAACTTCTTCTTTCTTTCTTTCTTTTCATATATGATAAGTAGTTAGGAGGGGGGTTGTTTTATTTGTTTCGGTTAAAATGTTTTGTATTTGTTAATATATATATATATATATATATATATATATATATATATATATATATATATATTGTTTTTATCTCGGTTTAAATTCTAGTTTTTTCTGTATTTTTTAGTCAAATATAGACTGAAATATTTTGGTTTCATTCTGTTTGTTCCGTTTTGGCTAAATAGTGTTTTTTTATTAAAATAATTAATTATTTTACAATATCAATCATATCTCTTAATTCAACCATTAGATTGAGATGAAATTTTACGATAAGTTTTTTTTATATATATATATATATATATTATGTTAAAATTTAAGAGAAATCAGAGATAATGACCTTGCAAGATTGATGATGTTATTCTGGTAATATTACATATGTTTATAATTTTGTTCATAAAAATTATTTTACTGTTTTTTTTTTCATATTAAAATGCATAATTTTAAATAATTTTATTTTTGAATTTAGACTATTTTTTTAGTTAATATATTTAATTATATATACATACATATAAACAGTACAACCCTAAAATATTAAGTCAAAACATTTTAAAACTAAAACATTCAATTCCAATTAAAAAAAATCAACAACCGAAAAATAATTGATAACATTGCACTCTTTTTTTCCCTATAAGATCTTTAGTTAGTGTTAAAGTGATGGGATGGGGTGCCATCATAATTTTATATTTTTAAACAGCGCTGATCTCGTTCCGTTAATATATACAAATCTACCCGATACAAGACGACCAGTCACCTTTCCACAAAGAGCCTAATAATTGGACAGTCGATCCCCGTCTTTATCATTATATGATTAGTGTTTATTTCGCATTGTGATTTTATTGGTTTTTAACTGAATTTGAAAAAAAAAATTATTTTTATATTTTAAATGAATATATTTTAGATATGTGAGGATTTCAAAAATAATTTTTAAAAAATAAAAAATATTATTTTATTGTATTTCGGTACGATAAGCACTTTAAAAAGTTACTGCAATCATACTCTCAAACAGTCACCGATTATGATTATGTTTGCAACTGAGTTTTGTGGGAAACAGTTTGATTATTATTTAGTTATTATTTATCATTATATGATTAGTGTTTATTTTGCATTGCGATTTCATTAGTTTTTAACTGAATTTGAAAAAAAAATTATTTTTATATTTTAAATGAATATATTTTAGATATGTGCGGATTTCAAAAATAATTTTTTAAAAATAAAAAAAAATATTATTTTGATGTATTTCGGTATAATAAGCACTTTAAAAAGTTAACGTAATCCACTCCCAAACCGTCACCGATTATGATTATGTTTGCAACCGAGTTTTGTGGGAAACAGTTTGATTATTATTTAGTTATTGTCCAACCACATTAAACTGTTGTGAGACCTGCCAAGACAAGCTTTCCCACCATCATTTACATAAAGCGGAAATTCTATGCTTTGCCTACGTTTCATTCTCTGAGAGTTGGGGTCATGCTTTTCGGGAGACCAATCGGGGAAGCAGATGAGTTTGCCGGAGAAACAAAAGGCTTGGTCTCCAAATCTTAACATAATAATGAGTGGGAATTATATAGGATAGGTAAGGTTGAATAATTTATAGAAAATAAAGGGAATAATTGAGATTTGATAATTGATAAATTCTAAAATTATATCATGTAATTATGATTATTAAATCTATACTATTTAAAAAATAATATATGTGTGAGTGTTGTGTATATATTTTTTAAAGTAGTTTTATAAGTTGACAGCTATATGAAAAATATGATAATCAAACACACGAACTTGTTTTTTATTAAACATCAAACTTCAATTTAAATTATAAACCGCAATTGAAAATATTTTATTTAATTTATTTTTTAAAAACTTCAACCAAACTAGGAACCAAAATACCAATCAGATACTTCATGTTCAGAATTTAAGAAGCTCAATTCAAAATTGTCAATTCCTTTCCGTTTCGTTGAAAAAACTGAGATGAAACGGCGTCGTTTTCGTCTTGGTTTTAATTCCGGCCGGAACATCTCGGTACCGTTCCGGCCTTAAAATCCTCTTTATTTTGATTAACTTGTGATTTTTTTTCTAATTTTGAGATTATATTTGTTTGACTTTGTGTTTATATTATATAACTTAATGTTAATTTATCTTGAATTTTAATTATACTTGTTAAATTAATATTTTAATATATATATATATATATATATATATAACCCAGAAACAACACGATGAAATACTGGAAAACCAGAATATTTCATTCCAATAAAAAAACTCAATTGATTTTACAAAGCCGAAGCAATGAGGGACAGTTTGTAACCAGTAGCTCCCTTCTCCACGTCTGTAGTATCGCTGACTCGAGGAACTTTGTCCGTTTTTGTTTGACCGCGCCAGTAAATCTTTCTCCGCCGCCGCGCCTGTCATCTTCTTGTGTTCTTACTCGCTGACAGAGAGACGGTAAAATACTTGTTCTTCCGGTCAATGCATACCTTATCTTACATGTTTGTCTCTTTGTTCTCAAAAAGAAATGATAATAGAAAATGAAAACCCCTATATTAAGTGACTTATTTATATATAAATAAACTGTTTTAAATAAAAATGTAATAAAAAGTATACTAGCTTTAGTTCTCAATTTTATCTCAACTGAGTATTAATAAAAATATAACAATGCGAAGTAGGCTTGTCAATTATGTTCCACCGTGTCGTTAAAAAACCGAGATGAAACGATATTGTTTTTATCCTGATTTTAATTCCGGTTCGTTCCGGAAAATCTCGGTATCGTTCCTACTGTGCCGTTTCAGCCTTAAAATCCTCTTTATTTTGATTAACTTGTGATTTTTTTTTCTAATTTTGAGATTATATTTGTTTGACTTTGTATTTATATTGTATAATTTAAAGTTAATTTATCTTGAATTTTAATTATGCTTGTTAAATTAAAATTTTAATTATATATATATATATATATGATTAACTATATATGAACAATACAACCCCAGAACTCTCCAAAACCGGAACATTCCGTTCCACTAAAAAAACCAAAACGGTATTGACAATCTTAATGCAAACAGTATTAATAAAAAAAATCTATGTAAGAGGAATCTTTCTTAATTCTCAATTTAATCACAAAACAAAGATAATATAAAGATAACCTATTAGTCATACATAATCCAATCAACTATTGCTATGTTAGTAATCCTTAACGAAAAACATTAACATCATAACAAATATTAATCCAACTTAATTACATAATTCTAAAATAATCTAAGATATAAATTTCCATACGGTGCTAAACGCTAATTAAATAGATTTAATTTACTTAAAATGTGATTCAAATCTTCTCTCTTGAAACAGCTAACATAATAAGAAAAATATTATACAGCAATTAATGAATTAAAAAATAGATAAAGTTTTTTTACTTAATCTATAATATTAAATAATAATAAAGTAGGTAATTATTTTTTCAAACTAATGAGAAATGAAATGGAGTATTTGGGATTTTAAGATTTTAACAAATTCAAACATTCTATGATTTTAACACATTGTCATTGACAATCTTAATATAATATATGTCAAGTCGTGTTTCTTCTTAATTTATTAGAGAATAAATCATTCTCAATAATAATTTTTATTTCACTAGGAAGCATTATATTAGTTCTACACGGCCTTAAATTAAGTTTGTTGAACCGGAAATTATATGAGACCAATGCCTTTTCATTCCACCAGAAATTATAGGAGGCATTTTTTACTTTTTTAAATCATGTTTGATATTGTGATCTCACCGGTATTTAGCTGAAATTTAATTTTTTTAATATTTTAAATGAATATGTTTTGATGTTTTTAGATCATTTTGATGTGCTCATATCAAAAATGATTTTTTTTATATAAAAAAAATATCATTTTAATATATTTCAGCACGAAAAACATTTTGAAAAGTTACCGCAATTGCACTTTCAGACATGCAGTCAATATCTTTGTTATACATGTTCTTTTTTCTCTCTCCATAGTTTGTGATGGTTTGTTAGATTTTGTTGAACAATAATTGTTAGAATTGTGGTAATTAAATTTTCTTTGTCCACGGTTTCTACCACATCATAATTATTATTATATTTCATAGCATTTACTTCAGGGAATGAAGTTGGACTAGTCTATCATGATTCATGATTTTTCATTAAAAATGTATCATCTTGTTAAACCACAAATATTTATGAAATCAATTAACAATATCTTCTAAAACTCTGCTCTCTATATTGTTACTTCGAAATCACATTTGAGTTATGAAAACTAGAATATGTTTTCTTTAACATGTATTTGTTGGTCTTATATCCATATAATTTCAATTTAAAATTGATATTAAACATTGCAGAATTGTATTCACTTACGATTTAAAATCCTGCAGTCATAATCTTTTGATGATATATCTTTCTTTAAAATTTTGCCAAAGAATAAAAGGGAGAATCAAAGACAAATATAGAAAATAACAATATAAAAAATTCACAAAAATACAATGATGAGAAGAGTCAATAAGATCAAATTACTAAATATAACGAAAATAATATGTGGCGTTGTTATACCTCAACAATAAAAGGCAGTTCTCCTTACTTTGGGCCCGTGAGCCAGAGGTTTCTAGCTTATAAATCAATGTTGTAAACACAATAGATTTTCTTATATGAATGAAAGACACAAGTTCAAAAAGGACATGATCTTTTAATAAACACAAATTATATTTATGATTTGCAAAACATAAATATAAAATTCAAACAGGAATAAATATAATGATGATTAGGATTTGAAGAAATCTTACTTAAATTTATATTGAAATGAATATAATAGAATAGATAGATAGATAAACATACGTTTACTGAACAAACCAAATATTATTATTTGTTTCAATATGAAAGTGATGAGCGATTTATACTGATAACATTTTATATAACTTTGTATCTAGTAGATGTATTTAATAATATATTTATATATTTAGAGTTATATATTATACTTAGCAACGAATAAGTGTAACAACAACAACAATAAAGATTAGGATAATAAAGACAGAGTATTTTTATTTCATATGACTTTGTAATTACTAACTTAACTATACATCTATGTATAAACACGTAATATAATTAATGATAATATCAAAAGTCAGAATAAATATAGATTATTATGAACTTATAAATAATAAATTAATGTAATAAAAAAGTAGAAAGATATCTAAATTTCAATGTATAATTTTATAACAAATTTCCCCATTCAAATAGCAATTCTTTTAGTTGATTTTGTTTTCATTTCAATGAATAGCAACTCTTTATTTTCGAAACATTATGTGAGTTTTTATTTTTGTACAATTAAAAAAATAAAAAAAAATATTTATTTAAAAAAAGAAGTTAAAATCGAAGTGCAATTCCATAAATTATAAACGATATAAACAACTAGACATTCACAGAAAGTATCTGTACCTCGTACTACTGTTTTCTTCAAAATCTGTGATAACAAGTTTATTACCGTTGGATCCTCATTCTCTGTTTTTATTATTTTATTAAAATAATATGTTAAAATTATTTTAATGGTTGAGATTAGATGAAGAAAGAGGTGGACCTTTCAATTGATTGATGCCTTTTTCATGTGAAACACTGTTTGGGAACGTGGGTTGCCGTATGTATGATAAAAAAAACGATATTTTAATTAATTTTTTTAATGTATATTTTAATTTATTTTAATATTAAAATTAATTTAGAAAACAAATGATTTTATGGTATTTTCAAACAAATAAACACTAAGAGTGTTTGATATCGATTTTGTTTTTGTAGTTTAGGTTTTAAAAAAACAGTTTCATGAAAAACACTTTAATTGTGATTCAAAATAATTTTTAAAGTGTTTATTTAAAACTATGGTTGAGGTTGAACTTAATGAAAAACAGTTTAAAGTGTTTTGTTACTAAGTTTTTCATATTGCTTTCAACTTGTGAAATTACTTTATTATTTTTTAAATATTTAATAATTAAAATAATAAAATATAATTAATAATTCAAGTAAATTAAACACTTGTTTTTATTCTCTTATCAAACTATTTTTAATTTCTTCACGGACTATAAATCTATAAAAACAAAATGGTAATTGAAGTGGATAAAAGGGTAATAATTTTTTAAAAAATATATAAAAACAAAATTAATTTAAATATAAAATACTAGCCTATGACAGGGTCAACAAAATATTAAATCAATTAAATGCAATTATGTGGAGAAAAAAATAACGTTAAACTCATAGAATAAAAAATAAAGCATTTGATTCTTTCACCTCAATACAACTAGTTTTTCAAATAAACATTCAAAAATCTATTAGCCAAGTATATTATTGTTTTATTTTTAAAATTATATTTTAATATCAATAATCTAGAAATATAAAAAAAATTATTCAAGTGGAAGAAAAAACAAACCGAATCTATAAATAAACAACAGAGAATCAAAACTGTTTGGCTTTTTTGAAGGTAATAGTTTTGATAACATTCGTGATGGTGACGTGGCAGATAATAACATCTGTCAGTTGGGTGTTACGTATATTAATTAGTTTTAAATATATATATTACTTTACTGAAAAGTTTTGAACATCCTTTGGCCGATTTACCATGGCCAGATCTCCCCTTTCTTTTTACGTGCTCTTTCTTTCTGAATGGCGAAGAAGCATTTTCAAAAGCAAAATGAGAGCTATAGAAGAAGGACAGGTGTTCCCTGTAGCCTTCTTTCTTTTCAGGGCATATTTCCCAGCCCCCCATGCGCATAAAAAGAGGGATTTGACAATACAAACTTTAGCTCACGATGCAGTGGGAATTACCGCAGTCCTGGACGCACCACTGTCCCATCAAAATCGTGGTATCCAATGGGTCTTGGAAGCTTGCCACTGGATCAGCGACTCTTTAGAAGTGTTTTTTATATTGTTTATGAAATTATTTTTTATTTAAAAATATATTTAAATAATATTTTTTATTTTTCCCAAAAACACTTTAAAAGAGAACCGGAAAAACAACTTTAAATGATATAGGCTGTCCCTTGAAACGTTTTTTATTTATACTGTAATTAAGAGTGATAGAAAAATATTATTTTTATCAGTTACAGCGACCCTCCTGTTTCAATGCAGGCACAATTACTCTCTTAAATTGTTTCGTCCGACGACGTCGTCAAATTGGAGAAAAAAAAACTCCAGGGATACATAATCGAGTCTATTGATGTGACTTGTGATAGA
>CM063603.1:29941105-29997075 GCA_032356905.1 Salix exigua
TATCACAGTGTAAACCCAAGAGTTTCTTTTCTCTAATTTTACGACGTCGTCGGACGTAAACAATTTAAGGTCCTGTTTGTTTGTTTGGAAGTGATTTTCTTTGGAAAGTGAATTCGGAAAAGTAAATTCAAGTGAATCCCGATGTTTGGTAGTGTTATGAAAAATGAACTGGAAAATATTTTCCAGTATTTATTTGTATTATAAAAAATAAATTGAAAATAATTTATTAATAAATTAATTTTTTTTCAAGTTTATCCTATGTATATTAAATATTTAATATAAAATATTTAATCACTTAAAATAAAAAAATTAAATCAAATAAGTATAATGATGAATTTTTTTATTATATCCTATATTCATACATAGCTTATTTTATAAAATATTACAATATATGTCATATCATATTATAGAGAAATAAGCTTGTTAAATATTTTGTAAGTAAAAATTATTCAATTTTAAAAGCTTAAAATAATTTGTTTTTTCATATTAAGAAAGCCAAATTAGTTTATGTTGAGAGTTATATGTTTGGATTTTTGTTTTTGGTATTAAGTATTTTTTAAAAGATAAATAGATACAACAATATTTTGATGGGTATTTTAGATAAAAAAGAATTTGGGTAAAGGCAATTATCCCTTTAATATCTATAAAATAAACATCAAGAAATAAATATTTATACCTAACATCAAGAAATAAATAGTCATGCATAAATATTAAGTTTCGATGTCATTGACATACATATTAGTTCAAATTACAAACATAAATATGGTAGACCGAATTAAACAAGTAAACATACTTGTCAAATAACAAACATAGTCTGAACCCAAATTTTGAACATATTCAAACCATCTTAGCAAGCAGGCCTGTTGTAGTGTTGGGTGACAAAGTTTTGAACCCATTTTTTTCTCAAATTAGCATTTTTTGCCATAAATGCTTTTGCCAACATTTTATTTTGGACCAAATGATCAAATGCATCCCCAAGAGTTATCTCATCAAAGCCTTCAAGTTTCATCACTTCCGCATACAACGCATTAACATCAAGTTGATTTTTGCTGAGATTTTATTGCAAATGCTACATCTCCAATCTGTTTAGACAACTTTTCAACACCATCATCTTCATACATGCGGTTTCTCTTTCTATGTTGCCTCTTTTGTGTACTAGAGGAAGATGTCCCTTTTCCCTATGAAGTTTCTTCATATTCCCCTTCATTTTCAATTGAAATTGATTGAACTTCAGTGTTCTCTTCCAAGTTTACATCAACATATGATTTGGCATAATTTCTGGTTGCCATGTCTTTTCCAATAATAATTGTCATTATCTCATACAAATCAAGTTTTTTGTTCAGATACTTGTCATGATTGGGATGTGCCTGTTCATAAAGTATAGAATATGCAATTTTTTTTAGTTCATTGTATAACATTTTAGAAACAAAAGTAAATATAAAAATTACAAAGAGTTTAATATTTATCATACCTTTACTTCTTTATCATATACATCTTTCGAAACTGTAATCATCTTCAAACAATCATCCCAGTCAAAACCACTTTTATTTTTAAGCTTGGTTATTATTCCCCATTTTTTTTTCACAGTCTTGAGATGATTTTCCACATGTCTAGATTCACATTGCACATTGAACTTTTCACTGATTTCTGTAGTCATCTCAACAAAAAGATTCTGCTTTAGAGGTGGAATAAGGTTTGTTGCCTCCTCAGCTAATATCTCAAGCAACATGTGAGACATAGGCTTAGACCATGTGAAATGCTTGCCCTTGCCCTTGCATTTTTCATTTGTATTAAACTCATTTCTACAAAAAAAAACAATTTTATACAAAATCATACAATATTTCGATTTAATACATTTCATATAAACACTAAAGCAAGACATAAGAAAAACAAACACATATAATTAACACTCAATTACAAGTTTCTTTGAGTGTTATAATCATTCCACATGGTTGAGGCAATCATTTCTCTTTTTGCTATCCACTCCCTATTCTCTTCCCTTTCCTCCCATTGACTGAAGTAGATTGTTCGTCTAATTGGTTCAGTATCCGGACATATTTCTTCCATAAGAAAGTCATAAGGATCAACCCCCATTATGTGATTATGAATAATACAACATGCAAGCACAACATCTACTTGTGTTTCATAAGACCAAAAAGATTTTCCATCAATTGATCTAAAACTTCTCTTCAAAATACCAAACCCTCGCTTAATCGCGGTTCTCAATAAAGAGTGTCAAAGATTAAATAACTCCTTTTCATTTTCTGTTGCACGTTCTGTAAACTCATTCAAGTGATATCGAACTCCATGAAAAGGAGAAATGATTGCTTTTTGAATACCGTAACCAACATCACCAAGATAATATTTCCCTACAAATTAAAAAAAAAAACTATTACTATCTTTATGTAGTAAGACATTTTATATGTTTATGCATATAATACATACTTTATTATATACCTTTTGGAATTTTAAAACCATTAGATCTTGATAATGCATAAGCTAAAACCCGTGAATCATGGGCACTTCCTTCCCAGCCAGCTAAAACATATATAAACTTCAAATCAAAAGTTATAGGTGCAAAAACATTGTGTTGTTCCTTCTTTTCGTCCTTGAAACTTTCCTTGAATCTCAACAGGAACATTTGCAGGAACATGGATACCATCAATTGCTCCCACACAATCCTATATAAACATGAAAAAATAAATAATAACCTTTTCTTCTTAATGTAATTAATTAATTCATTAAAATATTGGTATTGTTTTCATACCTTAAAATAAGGATAGAATCTTCTATCTATTATTCATTATCTCTGCTGGAACCGTATCCTCTAGATCTTTAATAAGGTGTTTGTATAACTTTAGAATTGCTTTTAAAACAATACTAAAGTAATGATGGATAGTTTCAACAGACCTATAATATATACCACTAATAACCCTAAATCTTTGGTTTTGGCCTACAATTTGTAAGAACACAATTACTTGCTCCCTAATAGACATATTTTGAGTTGATCGTAATAGGTTACGACTTGTGAGAACATCACACAATCTATATAATACAATAGATTTCATACGAATTTGTTCAACGCAATGTCGATCACCTCGATTCAAAATACTGTCAATATAGAATTCTCATTGAGCAATTCCATTTATACGTGGTTCTCTTGGTATATAAATTCTATTTCTTTTTTCTTCAATAATAGATACCCCCGTAGCTATCATAGTTACAGTTGCTCTCATGCATACTGCATTAATTATTTTACTATCCATAACATGAAAGTGTAGTTTTCTGATAACAAAACCTAAAAATATAGGGAAATAAATATTAAGAAAAGCATATAAAATACTTACACAATCAATACAATATATTATGTTCAAAGAAGCTGACAATATACAATTCATAAGTTCACAATGATCAATAAAACATTTAGGGATTGAACAAGCATCCTAGAATTGGCTCAAAATAAAGGCTTGGAATCACAATGATAACTTCCTTGACTGATCAGGTAAATTCTACTTTGTTTCATTGTTTTTCTGCAACTAATTTTGTTTCCACGCCTATTTGTGAGTTAGATTCTTGATTAATCGAGTACAACTTAGTTATATAATTGTACTCAACTCATATTATAATGTTGTTCTTACACGCTCATTTTGCTATCAACTTTAACTATTTCTCTTAAAAACAACTTCTATCAAGGTTTCTTTTGTCTCGTTGAGTGCCTCTTGTCGACTTGATAGGTGACTAGTTTATAGTAAGATACAGATTTCTGTAGGTAATCTCTACGATTTCTTGGTGATGCATTACGAAAGCACTGCGTAAATACATCGATAAAACAAATAAGTGGATGATAAGTCTGCTACCTCAGCTGCTAGAACCATGTCTCTAATCAAACCACTTCAAATTTGATCGAATTATCATCACCGTAAGTGGATACTTCAAAATCTAATTGTTTTCCAACTTACTTCTAAGTGTTAATAGTTGCTTGCAACTATTAGATAAAAGAGGCGAGAGATTTTTGTTTGAGGTGGTTTTGGGATTAATTTTAACTATAAATAATGGTGGAGATGGCCTACTATCACAGGTAGATAACAAAAAAATTATCACCTCAAAGTAGAAGATTATTCTATTGTCCAGCTTGCAAAATGGTCACTCCACCCTTTCGAGATTGTTGTGATTTTGTTTTGAGTCTTGGGGGCATAGGTAGAAGATCTATACAGCTTTGAATTTGAATTGATATAGACATTTATCATCTTAATTAATGTAGAGAAGAAGATACAAATAAAGAGTTTAGAAGAGTGCAACTCATGCTTTTCATGACCAGTAATTGGGATGAGTCACGTGGTGTTTTTTTGATATTTTTGAAATACAATAATGATTATGATGGTTAGATATTATTTTTGTATGTGACAACTATTTCTCTAATTATACTTGATAATATACAAGTTTTTTAGGATGTAAGCATTGCCTTTGATGCATACTTGTCACAATTGTCCATGTTTCATGTCACATACCGATTTGTGTTTGCTAGTGTGGTTGGTCGTGTTGAAAAAAAGCTTAATGATTTGAAGTACAAGTTTTTCCTAAAAGCAGGAATTTGATTCTTTATCTAAGACCTATTATTTTTAAAATGTTATGTCAAATCTGAATAGGTATAATATTTCAAGCTTTGTTTCCACTATTACAAACTACTTTGGAAAGAAGGTAAATATTCTAATCTAATCCCGTGTGTAAAAGAAGGTAAATATCATCTTCCATATACTTGTAAGGGTTTTATGGTATTTAGTGAACTCTAGTTTTTTAACAACGCAATTGTCCATGTTTCATGTCACATACCAGATTTGTGTTTGCTAGTGTGGTTGGTCGTGTTGAAAAAAAGCTTAATGATTTGAAGTACAAGTTTTTCCTAAAAGCGAGAATTTGATTCTTTATCTAAGACCTATTATTTTTAAAATGTTATGTCAAATCTGAATAGGTATAATATTTCAAGCTTTGTTTCCACTATTACAAACTACTTTGGAAAGAAGGTAAATATTCTAATCTAATCCGTGTGTAAAAGAAGGTAAATATCATCTTCCATATACTTGTAAGGGTTTTATGGTATTTAGTGAACTCTAGTTTTTAACAACGCAACCAACTTCTTAATTTTTAACAATGACAGATTTAGAATGTCTTGAATACTAAAGAAGTTTCCAATCTAATTCAAAATAACCCAATTTACTACTAGCCAAGACTTCTAAACCCAAGCAACACAAACAAAACACACATGGGATTTAGAATAGAAAAGAGAAAATATCAATATCACCCCAACATAATTTTGCATAAGAATGATAGTTTTCTTGTTGCTTAAAAGATCCGAGAAAGTAGATCCAAGTTCAAGCATCCACAATATAAAAAAATCTCTCAAATACCTACACTTTTCTAGCTCACAAGAGCCACTGAAAAGGAAACACCTCCTACATCTCTAGACATTGTTCCACTCATCTATTAACTACTTTTCTAGCTTGCAATTTTCACAATTCATATCAAAATATTTCATTTCCAAAATGCCACTAAACAAATTATCTCCTTAGTGAGAAACAGAAAGTAAAGCTTTGAGCTTTGCCTTGTGATTTCAATACGTTGTCGTTATTATTTCTCAACAGCAAAATTAAAGTGAATAAACTCCTCTTTCATATGCAATCAATCAAACTGTGGCAGGAACTTTCCTTATTCTAGCCTCCACCATTGTTTTCCTTATATCACCAGCAACACCCCATCTATCCACCCCGGCATGAATGCTAGATAAAGCCATATAATGACCGCAATGATGTGGCTGCAATTCAAGTAACCTTCTTCCCAAAAAAACATGGGTTCTTTGAAATCAGACCCATTACCCTACTCCACAATTTCAATTCTAACCCAAATCCCACAAACCCCATTTCTCATATCATAAAAAAGTCACAAACTTCAAGACAACCCACAAAACCAATAACCTTAAACTAAGAAGATGCCACAATATTAATTAATTACAATTAATAAAACAAAGGTTACCTTCTGCGAGAGGGACGAAGGTTAATTGGTGTGAGTTGTACAAGGAGGCGAGATGTAGAGCAGCAGAGGGACTGAGGGACCGAGGGAGGCGAGAGGCGAGAGGCGAGAGGCGAGAGGGTTTTGTAAGCAGAGGGTCAGGGACTGAGAGGGAGGCGAGAGGGTGTTAGGCTTGGGTTTAAAAAAAATGTGTGGAAGAGGGTAGAGATAAGGGACCAAGAGGGAGGCGAGAGACGAGAGGGTGCTTGAGGGTTTTGTAAGCAGAGATGAGGGTTGAGAGGGAGGCTAGAGGAGGCGAGAGACGAGAGGGTGCCGAGGGTTTTGTAGCGGAGATGAGGGTTGAGAGGGAGGCTAGAGGAGGCGAGAGACGAGAGGGTGCTAAGAGTTTTGTAAGCGAGAGATGAGGAACCGAGAGGGAGGCAAGAGACGAGAGGGTGCTCTGGGTTTGCTAGAAAAGGGTGCAGAGAGACGAGGAAAAGAGACGAAAGAGAGATGAGGGAAAGAGATGGGTTTGCTAGGAAAGTGTTTTCCTTTTGTGCAGGAAAGGAAAATATTTTCCGCGTGTGAAGTTAAATTTTAGAGTTGACCAGGAAAGTTAAGGAAATCACTTTTTTATTAACTTTCTCAAGTGTTACCAAACACTAAGAAGTGAAGAATTCAGTTTTCTTGAAACAAACGGACTTAAAAGTGAAATTGTGCTTGCATTGAAACAGGGTCGCTGTAGCCGATAAAAATATTATTTTTCTATCACTCTTAATTACAGTATAAATAAAAACGTTTCAAGGTACAGCCTATATCATTTAAAGTCGTTTTCCCAGTTCTCTTCTCGGTGCACAAAAAGTTTTAAAATGTTTTTGAAAAAATAAAAATATTATTTATAAATATTTTTAAATAAAAATTAATTTCATAAACAATATAAAAACAAGTCACTGATCCAATTGGTGTTCCAGTGGCAAGCTTCCAAGACCCATTGGATACCACGATTTTGATGGGACAGTGGTGCGTCCAGGACTGCGGTAATTCCCACTGCATCGTGAGCTAAAGTTTGTATTGTCAAATCCCTCTTTTTATGCGCATGGGGGGCTGGGAAATATGCCCTGAAAAGAAAGAAGGCTACAGGGAACACCTGTCCTTCTTCTATAGCTCTCATTTTGCTTTTGAAAATGCTTCTTCGCCATTCAGAAAGAAAGAGCACGTAAAAAGAAAGGGGAGATCTGGCCAAAGGATGTTCAAAACTTTTCAGCAAAGTAATATATATATATATATATATATATTTAAAAATATAGTACAGCTGTAATTAATATACGTAACACCCAACTGACAGATGTTATTATCTGCCACGTCACCATCACGAATGTTATCAAAACTATTACCTTCAAAAAAGCCAAACAGTTTTGATTCTCTGTTGTTTATTTATAGATTCGGTTTGTTTTTTCTTCCACTTGAATAATTTTTTTTATATTTCTAGATTATTGATATTAAAATATAATTTTAAAAATAAAACAATAATATACTTGGCTAATAAATTTTTGAATGTTTATTTGAAAAACTAGTTGTATTGAGGTGAAAGAATCAAATGCTTTATTTTTTATTCTATGAGTTTAATGTTATTTTTTTCTCCACATAATTGCATTTAATTGATTTAATATTTTGTTGACCCTGTCATAGGCTAGTATTTATGTTTTTAAATTAATTTATTTTTATATTTTTTTTAAAAATAATTATTACCTTTTATCTACTTCAATTACCACTTTGTTCTTATAGATTTATAGTTGGTGAAGAAATTATAAATAATTTAATGAGAGAATAAAAATAAGTGTTTAATTTACTTGAATTATTAATTATATTTTATTATTATAATGATTAAATATTTAAAAAATAATAATAAAATAATTTCACAAGTTGCAATCAATATGAAAATCTTAATAACAAAACACTTTAAATTGTTTTTCATTAAATTCAACCTCAACCATAGTTTTAACCAAACACTTTAAAAATTATTTTGAATCGTAGATAAAATGTTTTTCATGAAACTGTTTTTTTAAACCTAAACTACAAAAATAAAATCAATACCAAATTTGATTTTAATATTAAAATAAATTAAAATATACATTAAAAAAATTAATTAAAAAATCGTTTTTTTTTATCATACATACGGCAACCCACGTTCCCAAACAGTGTTTTCACATGAAAAGGCATCAATCAATTGAAAGGTCCACCTATTTCTTCATCTAATCTCAACCATTAAAATAATTTTAACATATTATTTTAATAAAATAATAAAAATAGAGAATGAGGATAAAACGGTAATAAACTTGTTATCACAGATCTTGAAGAAAACAGTAGTAAGAGGTACAGATACTTTCTGTGAATGTCTTGTTGTTTATATCGTTTATAATTTATGGAATTGCACTTCGATTTTAACTTCTTTTTTTAAATAAATATTATTTTTTTATTTTTTTAATTGTACAAAAACAAAAACTCACATAATGTTTCGAAAATAAAGAGTTGCTATTCATTGGAATGAAAACAAAATCAACTAAAAGAATTGCTATTTGAATGGGGAAATTTGTTATAAAATTATACATTGAAATTTAGATATCTTTCTACTTTTTTATTACATTAATTTACTATTTATTAAGTTCATATTAATCTATATTTATTCTGACTTTTGATATTATCAGTAGTTATATCACATGTTTATAGATTGATGTATAGTTAAGTTAGCAATTACAAAGTCATATGAAATAAGAATACTGTGTTTCTATTATCCTAATCTTTATTGTTGTTGTTGTTACATTTATTCGTTGCTAAGTATAATATATAACTCTAAATATATAAATGTTTTATTGAATGCATCTACTAAATACAGAGTTATAAAAAATGTTATCTGTACAAATCGCCCATCGCTTTCATATTGAAACAAATAATAATATTTAGTTTGTTCAGAAAATGTATGTTTATCTGTCTATCTATTCTCTTATATTCATTTCAATACAAAATTAAGTAAGATTTCTTCAAATCCTAATCATCATTATATTTATTCCTGTTTAAATTTTATTTATGTTTTGCAAATCATAAATATAATTTGTGTTTATTAAAAGAACATGTCCTCTTTGAACTTGTGTCTTTCATTCATATAAGAAAATCTGTTGTGTGTTACAACTTTGATTTATAAGCTAGAAACCTCTGGCTCATGGGTCCAAAGTAAGGAGAACTGCCTTTTATTGTTGAGCTATAACAACGCCACATATTATTTTTGTTATATTTAGTAATTTGATCTTATTGACTCTTCTCATCATTGTATTTTTGTGAATTTTTTATATTGTTATTTTCTATATTTGTCTTTGATTCTCCCTTTTATTCTTTGACAGAATTTTAAAGAAAAATATATCATCGAAAGATTATGACTGCAGGATTTTAAACCGTAAATGAATACAATTCTGCAATGTTTAATATTAATTTTAAATTGAAATTATATGGATATAAGACCAACAAATACATGTTAAAGAAAACATATTCTAGTTTTCATAACTCAAATGTGATTTCGAAGTAACAATATAGAGAGCAGAGTTTTAGAAATATTGTTAATTGATTTCATATATATTTGTGTTTAAACAAGATAATATATTTTTATTGAAAAATCATGAATCATGATCAACTAGTCCAGCTTCATACCCTGAAGTAAATGCTATGAAATATAATAATAATTATGATGTGGTCATGGTCGTGGTAGAAATCATGGACAAAGAGAATTTAATTACCAAATTCTAACAATTGTTGTACAGCAAAATCTAA
This sequence comes from Salix exigua, assembly GCA_032356905.1. Lineage (NCBI taxonomy): Eukaryota > Viridiplantae > Streptophyta > Magnoliopsida > Malpighiales > Salicaceae > Salix > Salix exigua. The sequence continues at coordinate 29,950,928 of CM063603.1, forward strand.
CAAACCATCACATCACAAACTATGGAGAGAGAGAAAGAACATGTATAACAAGATACTAACTGTATGTTTGAAATTGTGATTACGGTAGTTTTTAAAGTGTTTTTCATGCCGAAATATATCAAAATGATATATTTTTATTTTTTAAAATTATTTTTGATATCATCACATTAAAATGATCTAAAAACACCAAAAACTATTCATTTAAAATGAAAAATAAATTTTGACTGAAACACTGGTGAAATTGTAATGTCAATCAGGATTTAAGAAAGTAGAAAATGTCTCTTATCAATATGGAATGAAAAGACATTGGTCTCGTATAATCTCCGGTTCAACAAACTTAATTTAAGGCCTTGAAAGAGCTAATATAATGCTTTTGATGAAATAAAAATTATTACTGACAATGATTTATTCTCTAATAAATTAAGAATAAACACTTTACATTTCAAAGATACACGACTTAACATATATTATATTAAGATTGTCATTGACAATGTGTTAAAATTCATAGAATGTTTGAATTTATTAAAATCTCGATTTTAATTTTTAAAATCCCAAATACTCCATTTCATTTCTCATTAGTTTGAAAAAATAATTTTTACCTACTTTATTATTATTTAATATTATAGATTAAGTAAAAAACTTTTTTAATTCATTAATTGCTGTATAATATTTTTCTTATTATGTTAGCTGTTTCAAGAGAGAAGATTTGAATCACATTTTAAGTAAATTAAATCTATTTAATTAGCGTTTAGTACCGTATGGAAATTTATATCTTAGATTATTTTAGAACTTTATAATTAAGTTGGATTAATATTTTTATGATGTTAATTTTTTCGTTAAGGATTACCAACATATGCATAGAGCAATAGTTGATTGGATTATGTATGACTAATAGGTGATCTTTATATTATCTTTGTTTAGAATTAAGAAAGATTCCCCTTACATCGATTTTTAAATTAATATTGTTTGCATCAATGTTGTTAATACCATTCCGGTTTTTCTATTGAAACAGAACGTTTTGGTTTCAGAGCATTTCAGCGTGTCATTTCGAGTTGTATTGTTTATATATAATTATATATATATATAATTAAAATATTAATTTGACAAATATAATTAAAATTCAAGATAAATTAACTTTAAATTATATAATATAAACACAACATCAAACAAATATAATCTTAAAATTAGAAAAAATTATTACAAATTAATCAAAATAAAGATGTTTTTAAGGTTGAAACGACATAGCAAGAAAGACACCGAGACGTTCCGCTGGAATTTTCGAACGGGTTAAAATTAAAACTAGGACAAAAACTATGTTGTTTCATCTCGATTTTTAACGACATGGTGGAACATAATTGACAAGCCTACTTCACATTATTATATTTTTATTAATACTCAATTGAGATAAAATTGAGAACTAAAGCTAGTATTCTTTTATTACATTTTTATTTAAAACAGTTTATTTATATATAAAAAGTCACTTGATATAGGGGTTTTCATTTTCTATTATTATTTCTTTTGAGAACAAAGAGACAAACATGTAAGATAAGTGCATTGACCGGAAGGAACAAGTATTTTACCGTCTCTCTGTCAGCGAGTAAGAACACAAGAAGATGACAGCCGCGGCGGCGGAGAAAGATTTATTGGCGCGGTCAAACAAAAACGGACAAAGTTCCTCGAGTCAGCGATAGCTGCGATACTACAGACGTGGAGAAGGGAGCTACTGGTTACAAACTGTCCCTCATTGCTTAGGAGTTGTAATTTCGAAGTTGTCAATGTTATTTTTTTATTGGAATGAAATGTTATGATTTTGAAGTATTTTGACATGCTGTTTTGAGATTATATTTTATATATATATAATTTAAAATATTAATTTAATAAGTATAATTAAAATTCAAGATAAATTAATATAAAATTATACAATATAAACACAATGTCAAACAAATATAATATCAAAATTAAAAAAAAACTCATGAGTTAATCAAAATAAATATGATTTTAAGGCCGAACGACTCACCCGTAACAAAACCGAGACGAATTTGGTCGAAATTAAAACTGGGACTAAAATAACACTGCTTTCATCTCGATTTTATCAACGGAACTGACTGAAATTGACAACTTTGAATTGAGCTTCTCAAATTTTGAACATGACGATTTAGTATCTGAATGGTATTTTGGTTGCTAATTTGGTTGAAGTTTTTAAAAATAATTTAAAAATATATTTTCAATTGCGGTTTATAATTTAAATTGAAGTTTGATGTTTAATGAAAAACTAGTTCGTGTGTTTGATTATCATGTTTTTCATACAATCATCAACTTGTTAAACTACTTTAAAAATATATACACAACACTCACACATATATTATTTTTAAATAATATAGATTTAATAATCATAATTACATGATATAATTTTTGAATTTATCAATTATTCAAGATCTCAATTATCACCTTTTGTTTTCTATAAATTATTCAACCTTACCTATCCTATATAATTCCCACTCATTATTATGTTAAGATTTGGAGACCAAGCCTTTTGTTCCTCCGGCAAACTCATCTGCTTCCCTGATTGGTCTCCCGAAAAGCATGAACCAAACTCTCAGAGAATGAAACGTAGGCAAAGCATAGAATTTGTGCTTTATGTAAATGATGAAGCTTGTCTTGGCAGGTCTCACAACAGTTTAATATGTGGTTGGACAATAACTAAATAATAATCAAACTGTTTCCCTCAAAACTCAGTCGCAAACATAATCATGGTGTTTGTTTGGGAATATGATCGCAATGAACTTTTTAAAGTGTTTATCATGTCGAAATACATTCAAATGATATTTTTTTATTTTTTAAAAATTATTTTTGACATCAACTCATCAAAATAATCTGAATCACACAAAAACATATTCATTTAAAATAAAAAAATAATAATTTTGAATTTCGGTTAAAAACAATGTCAAACTGGCGCTAAGTATATAATAATTAAGACGGGGACCGACTGTCCAATTATTAGGCTCTTTGTGGAAAGGTGACGGGTAGTCTTGTATCAAGTAGATTTGTATATATTAACGGAACGAGATCAACATTGTTTAAAAATATAAAAATATTATTTTTAAAATCACTTCAACCAATTATACATGGCACCCCATCCCATCACTTTAACACTAACTAAAGATCTTACAGGGAAAAAAGAGCTCTACCTACGAAGGTTATCGATTATTTTTCGGGTGATTTAATTGGAATGAAATGTTTTTACTTTATTATTTTGGGATTGTACTATTTATATATATATATATAGTTAAATATATTAATTAAAAAATAGTCCAAATTCAAAAATAAAATAATTTAGAATTGTGCAGTTTAATTTGAAAAAGACACAATAAAATGATTCTTTAGAATAAAATTATGAACATATATAATATTACAAGAATAACATCATCAATCTTGCAATCGCATTATTCTTTGATTTCTCTTAAATTTTAACATAATATATATAAATATATAAAGAAACTTATCGTAGAATTTCATCTCAACCTAATGGTTGAATTAAAAGATATGATTGATATTGTAAAATAATTAATTATTTTAATAAAAAACACTATTTGGCCAAAACAGAACAAACAGTAACAAAACCAGAATATTTCAATCAGTATTTGACCAAAAATACAGAATAAACTAGAATTTAAACCGAGATAAAACAATATATATATATATATATATATATATATATATATATATATTAACAAATACAAAACATTTTAACTGAAACAAATAAAACAACCCCCTCCTAATTACTGATTCTATGATTGAAAAATTTGGCTTGGTTTTCGAAAAGTATTTTCCGGAAAATTTGGACGGAAAACACTTTTGGAAGTTGTGAAAAATTTAGAAATGTCATTATTTGCTGATTATATCAAATTTGTTCCTCAAACTTTTGATTGCTATATATAATTTGTTTTGAATATTTATTTTTCATTTCCATCTCTTAAAAATTAATTTTTAAATTAATTTTGGTCCTTATTTTTATAATTTCCATTTTCTTTTTCTTATCATTTTTATTGAAAAATTTTATCTATCAAATTTGATCCTCATTTTTTTACTTATTTTATTTGAAATAATTTATGAAATGTTAATTATTATTATTTTAATTTATTCACCTTTCATTTTTTTAATTTTTAGATTTGATCTATATTATTTTGATTATTATTTATTTTATTTGAGATAAAAATAAAATTATATTTTTTTCAATTTTTTCTCATTCAACTTTTTAATTTGTAAGATTTGTTCCTCATTATTTTAATAAACTTGAAAAAAAAATTAATTTATTAATAAATTATTTTCCATAACACAAACAAACATTGAAAAATATTTTCCAATTCATTTTCCATAACATTACCAAACATCAGAATTTAATTTTAGAATTCACTTTGAAAAAACTAATTTCGTGCAAAGAAAAAAGAAAGAAAGAAAGAAGAAGTTGTAGTTGCTCCGCCACTTGTTCCACGTGGAAATCACTTGTACATATGGGTCCCGGTGTTCACAGAAAGCCAAATACAGACCTTTCTTTTCTCTTTTCTGACTGTGTTGGGATGATATTGCAGCTGTATTTTTTAAGAATATTTTATTTTTAAAAATATTATTAAAAGATTCCTTTTACATTTTCATCACGAAACACTTAAGACAAAAAAACAAAAATACTTTTTGAATGTTCACTTACGAGAGATCCATCTTCCCCAGACCTTTTCTATCGAAAACACCTGAAATATCCCTATACTTTCTCCAAAATCTCCATAGCTCTACCCTTACAACGGCTATGCAGCAGCTGAGCAATCCAAGGGCAAAAGGTCCAGCAAGAATCACCTTTAAGACAACGTCCCCACCCTGGCATTTTATTAAATTCCCATCACTATTCTCTGTCGGACATTTTCGTACCATCGTGTGGCATCTTTATTTATTAACGTTTGGGCAGTATAGTTTGTGTTACGAGTTTAATGAACATGTACCTTTCATTAGTGAGTATTATATTAGTAGTTATATAGTTTTAACATGAGATTACGAGAAAAATAAAATAAAATTTTGGTCTTCAACTCTTACCAATAAACAACCTGCTCCATGGTTTGGCGTGGCATATTTTTGTTTCAAATGAGGCAAGGTTGTTCCAAGCTAACCTAATGGAAGAGGGGTTCCAAGATAGTGTGAATTGTGAAAGGATTGATTGTATTTTATTGGTTCAAGAAAGTGATTATCCCGGCCGTATCGAGTTAAGAAAAAGAAATGGAATAACCGAGAAGAAATTAGGCAGAGCTATGGAAGGTGGTCTTGGCTATTTCTGCATAAATAATGTCCATTCTTTCCGAGATGCTTAGTTTACGATCGGCATTTTCTGAGCGTCTTCATCTGGATGCTTCTTCTTCTTCTTGTTCTTCTCACCACCTTGTTATTTCGAAAGGAAAGCAAATCGGAAACTTTTAAGGGTTAAATAAAAAACAAAAACGAAATACTATCCTCCATTAATGGCCTCGGTATGGGTGCTAAAGTAGTTTGCTTCTCTCTCTCTCTCTTTTTTCTTTTTCCAATTAACTTCTCATCACCATCCTAAATCTTTTTTGTTCTCACTTTCCCCCCTTCAATTTGCCATCACTTGGTTTCCATTTTTTGGTCTTCTTACCATCATCGTCGTTGTCGTCATTTGTGATACTTTCTGCTGATGGATTCTGTAAGACCATCCGCTCTGTCGTCAAAGAAGAGTAGATTTGCACGCAATGTAGCCAAAGTTCTTCACCTTCGAGCAGCAACTGGGATTGCTCCTGTTGATGGGGTTCAGAAAGTTTTGTCCCAAGAAGAGGTCAAGGACGATAGGCATCACGGTAAAACTGCAGCTGGCCGGCCTCAGTCATTTGATATTGATGATCATCGAAAAAGTTTGCCCTTGGAAGCTTTTGTTGCCAAACTGTTCGCTAGCGTTTCATGTGTTAAAGCTGCATATTCTCAGTTACAGTATGCCCAGTCTCCTTATGATGCTGATGGGATTCAAGCAGCTGATCAATTTGTAATCTCCGAGCTGAAGAATCTGTCTGAGTTGAAGCAGTGCTATATAAGGAAACAGTTTGATCCTTCTCCCGAGACTGCTCTGGTTTTGGCTGACGTTCAGGAGCAGAAGAGTCTTTCAAAGACCTATGAGATAATGGGGAAGAAATTGGAGTCTCAGTTAAGGCTCAAGGAGTCCGAAATCATGAATCTGAGAGAAAAAATGGAGGAATCTATTAGACAAAACCGATTACTTGAGAATAGGTTAGATCAAAGTGGAAATTTATCTATCTCTGACAATCTACGGCAAACAGGCTTAAGTCCCAGCCATTTCATTACAGTTCTTCTACATACAGTCAAGTCCATTCGAAACTTTGTCAAGGTGATGATTGATGAGATGAAATCTGCAGGCTGGGATCTAGATGCCGCAGCCAAATCTATCGTCTCTGATGTGGCCTACTGGAGAGAAGATGATAAATGTTTTGCCTTTGAAAGCTTCGTCAGCAGAGTTATGTTCGATGGTTTCCATTTGACCAATTTTTCTCCCCAGAAAGAATCTCAACCAGAGAAAAAGAATCAGCAACGGCTGTTCGTCAAGAGATTCTCTGAACTAAAATCAGCGAAAGCAACCGAGTTCATCTCCCGCAAGCCCAAATCAACATTTGCAAACTTCTGTCGTGACAAGTATTTGCAACTTATTCACCCCCAGATGGAGACATCCTTTTTTGGCAGCTCGAGTAAGAGAAGCCTCGTGAATTCAGGTGAATTTCCTGACACCAGTTTCTTTGCCACATTTGCGGAAATGGCTAGGCCGGTCTGGCTTCTACATTGCCTGGCCTATTCTTCCGATCCTGAAGCCTCAATCTTTCAAGTCCGTAGAGGGTATCGCTTCTCCGAAGTTTACATGGAAAGTGTTGCCGAGGAAGCTCCTCGTTCTTCAGAAAATGCACCGGAAGCCGATCCATCAGTTGCATTCACTGTAGTTCCTGGGTTCAGGATTGGTAAAACTGTTATTCGGTGCCAGGTGTATCTCTCTCCGCTCCAGAGCAAGGTAAAACGCGGATAAAAACTTTGCATGGACCCACAACATCGAAGAATGAACCGGTGCAGGCCATTGTCGTGATTATTTCGAGTAAAACTCTAATTATAGCTTTGCCCTGTTGCCAAGTGGTTGTTGTGGTGGCATTTTTTTCTTATCATAGTGACTTGGGGCACCTTGTCTTTGTATTTCGTGGCCATTTTGAAAAAGGAAAGCGCGTTGACCGTTGTTAGGAAACAACCTTTCAATGATAATAATTATTATTATTATTATAAACTATGCAAGACATCCTCAAAACAATCTGGTTAACATTAGGAACATCAGGTGTGGGTTGGGTGGCAAGGGACTGTCCCAACTTAACCAAAGTGAGTTTGAATCTTGGGTATATAATTGTTTTAAAAACTTGCATGGGAGAGTTTTATCACCTGTAATGATTTTATTCTGCTCGAAATCCGGATTAATCCATATTATGAATATTTTATATAAAAAACATTAGGCCATTGACAGGATTGATTAGCCGCGTTGCACCCTTTCCCAGTGTTTTGGATGCTTTCAATGTACACAGTAATATAGAAGCATAAATGTTGATTTTATATTCAGACATTACTAGTCATAACATTAAAAATTGCTTACAGCTTTGGATGCTCTGATAAACTAGCTTCTTGCCAGCTTGTTCTGTATTGGTGATTTTTTTTCTCTACTACTTACCATGTTTGCCTTGTCCTTAGAGTTTTCACCCTTTTCCTTTTCTTTTTTCCGGTCTATGCACAATGTAAATTATACTATTAAAACTGCATTGGTGAGGGAATACAATGCTTAAAACCAATCTAGTACTTGAGATGTGGATGTGGAAATTAAAAATCATGTTTTCAATTTCTCTCCCTTGCTTATTTATTTTAAGAATAAACCTTCATCCACTCTTTAAGTATTTATGTGTTGTTTATAACTTGTTGCTATGGAAGGGCCGAGAGGCTACCTTTATACTTGGTAACATTAACAAAGAAAACAAATGGCATACCTATATATCTTAGTGCTTCATTGTTTGCTGCAATGCATTTGTTAATTTTAAAGAGATATTAACTCGTAATAATATCATAGTCGAGGATGAGGTTACTTAGATAAGAGCAAGAGGCAATCGTGTTATTGATGAACCCAAATCATCAAGTAGACAGCATAATTGTGGTGTGGTTAAGTTAGTCTGGATACCTTGATTAAAAAAATATAACCATCAAAAGAAATGTTTCATGGAAAGAAATGAAAAAAAAAATATAATCACAAAAAAAATAGATCTAAGATTAATCATGGTGTGCTTAACCTAGTCCAGACACCCCAATTATATATATATATATATAATAAGTGGAAAAAGTAAAAAACAAAAAAAGGAAAAGAGGAAAGCACTGATGCAATCCAGAATGCTATGTGTAGGGAGATACAATGATTTCCCGCACTATTTAGTGATTACTAGTCAATGCCTCGCACTCGTCGTGAGCGGTACTATTTTGTTTTCAACACAAAAAATTTTAATTGTATTTTTGTTATAATATGAATTTAGTCAAAATAATAAATTTATACTGAATTATTGTGAAATGCAAGTTTTATATAAAATATGTGAATTTTAAATCGATATAAATTTATTTCTTTATTAGATTTTAACGAAAAACCAACATAAAATTATAATCATCATTAAAAAACAAGAAGATTTGGATATTTGAATTATTAAATTCATTATATTAAGATTAGTTCATTTTATAATTTAATTTAAATCACATTTAAAAATAAAATATAATATCAATGCCTTGTTGCAGGCGACACAATATTTTCTTCAACGGAAAAATATCAATTGTGTTTTTTATAATATAAATTTAGTCAAAATAATAAATTTATGCATAATTCATGTGAAAATGCAAGTTTTCTATAAAATATACTAATTTTAAATCGATATAAATTTATTTGTTTAGTAGATTTCAACGAAATAATCAGTTTAATATTATCATCGTCATTAAAAACAAAAAGATTTGGATATTTGAATTATTGAATTTATTGTATTAAGATTAGTTTATTCTATAATTCAATTTAAATTACATTTAAAAACAAAATATAAATTTTGAAAAAGATCTACAATAATCAAATATAAAAAATAAGTAGTCAATTTTCTATCCATAAAAAGACGAAAACATAAATTGAAAATCTATCTCTACATTACTATTATTTTCATTACTGTAACAATTAAAATTATTATCAACATTATTGTTTAAACAATTAAAATCATTAAATTGCACAAATAAATAAAAAATCAAAAGATTAAAAAAACAAAAAAATGAATCACTAAAATTATCATTATTATTATGTAAATCATAAAATCATAAAATGATCTTATCAGAAAAACATATAAAATAACATAAAACACAAAAAGGAACAATATTAATTTTAAAATTATCACCAACATAAATTAAAATTTCATAACATAAATTAATAAAAATAAAACCCCGACAAAAAATGAACCAAAAAAGTAATAATATAAAAGCCTAAATGAATAAATGTGAAAAAATAAACATTGTCCAAACACTGTATTTTTAATATTTTTATATCATTTTTATGTGCTAATATTAAAAATAATTAATTTTTTATCATTTAAATATATTTTTTAAAAAACATTTTTATTTATTTTAATATATGTTTAAATAAAAATAAATCAAGCAAACAAAATAAAACTTTGCTTACCGTAGGATTCGAACCTTTGCCCACCTCCAAAATTTTAAAGTCACGCCTAACAACTCAGCCACCTTATTATTTGAATCTTCATTCATGCCAGTTTACATTTATAGTGATGGTTATTGTGAATTTACACAGTAAAACCACAACACGTTTTATTATATAGTTAATTTGCAATTGTTGTTAAATGGAATGCAATAATGGATAGGAAAATTTAAAAAAGAAAAACTCATGAAATTTCATTAAAATTGCATAATTTCTTACATAACCTAGGAATGCACAACCTTTGTTCGAATATGTATCATAGATAAGACAATCAAGAAATTGGTGTGGTCCTCCTATTCATCTTCTTTCACGGTAGCAGAAGTGGAAAGGGACGGAACAAGTTGCACAGTTGTGGCATTAATGTCAGGTAGCATAGCATTGAGGATGCAGATAAGGTAGTCATGCTTCTTCTTTTGTCTCCAGGCAATGCACCATGTGATTTTTGCATAGATTTCTAGGGAGTCAGGATTGGAGTCAGGATCGGAATTGTTTGGTGCGCTGGAGGTTGCTCTTCTGAAGTGAAAAGGGGAGAGCTCAAAACTTCATGGACTAAAAATGTCACTGATTTACATAAAATAAATTGATGTTTTTTAAAGTTAGAAATACATTAAAATAAAATATTTTTTACATCACAAAATGACCTAAATCACTAATTTTTTAATTTAAAATAAAATAAAATAAAAAATTCATTTTTTTTAAATTACTTTTTCTTGGACCCCCAAGAAAGTGTAGTTGGGCCGAGTGTTCTGTTTGTCACGGACTGCACTTAGGCAAGGTTGCTATTTCAAATGGGAGCTTTGTGCCAGACTCCATGGATTTTTCAATCTGCCCCCCTAAATGCAATAAGTTGGGTGCAAAAGGACAAGGTGGCACAATCAAGCAGGGGTCATGACTGTTGAAAAGACAATGAAGATTGGTGCACGCACGGTGTCCACATTCTCTCACAAGGCTCCGTGGATTTTTCAATCTGTTGAAATCCAATAAGGTGGCTGCAAATGGACACTGTGGACAGAACATGGAGGACGCCTAATTTCAGCTTTACTTTTTTGGGTGGATACGAGGAAGATCATAATCGCAAAATATATTTTATAAATACGGGTAAAATCTTAACTATTTTAAGTTTTTATTTAAATTTAAAAATTATTTTATAGATAGCAAGTTTTCTATTATTATGTCATCTTATTTGGAAATAATTTCAGCTTTATTGAGTATGAAAAAACTATTTAGAAAAATTAAATTAGTAATGTGTTTTTTAATAGTATAAATATAATATATTTTATATATAGAAAACGTAATCTTATTCTCATATCTTTGATATTGATATAATTATTTATTAATAGTAAGTAATAATACAACTCCAATCACAGCTTTATTTTGTATTAAAAATATATTAAATATTTTTTAGTTCTTTTGACCCACATATAAAATAGAAATATTATTTTAAGTTTTTAATATAACTTGTAAAAAGAACGAAAATAAAAGGTTTTATCTTTTACTTTTAGCTTTTCATTTTGAGTGTTTGATACTGTAATATAGTGTTTTTTATTTTAGAATTTATTTAAAATATAATTTTTTTAATTTTAATATCAATACATTAACATTATAAAAATACTAAAAAACATTAATTTAATATTTTAAAAAACAAACATAATATATAAAAACATTCAAGAATAATACTATCACGCCCCCAAATTAATCAATATTAATTCTTTCAAATAGATTTTTAAGAAATAAAAAAAATACGGATAACACACTAGTCGCTTCACCGCGCGTTGATATTTCTTACAGAAGGTCTCCAACAATCCTTCACACCCATACCATACCAAGCCATGGCTTCCTGGATTTCCCTTTCCAGTACCATGAATTTATCCACCTCCTCTTTCTTGCCTTCCTTCTCAAAAACACACCAAATTTCCGGAATAGAAAAGCCAAACAGTCACTGTATCCCCGTTGTTTCTTGCAAATCAGGCAAGAAAGATGATGGTGAACAGAACCCGGCCACCAGAAGAGATCTGCTCGTTGGTCTCGGCGGACTCTGTGGAGCCACCAGTCTTAGCGATCCATTGGCCTTTGCTAAACCAATTGCACCGCCGGACTTAACCCAGTGCGAGGCAGTTGATCTGCCATCCGAAAGTCAGCCCTCGAACTGCTGCCCCCCGACATCCACGAAGATCAAAAACTTCAAATTTCCTCCTGCATCGTCCCCAATGCGGATGAGGCGTGCTGCCCACTTAGCTGATAGTGCCTACGTAGCTAAATACGCCAAAGCCATTGCACTGATGAAAAGTCTTCCTGACGATGATCCACGTAGCTTCAAGAACCAAGCTAACGTCCATTGTGCTTACTGTGATGGTGCGTATCACCAAGCAGGCTTCCCGGATTTAGACCTTCAAGTTCACTTCTCGTGGCTCTTTTTTCCCTGGCATAGACTCTATTTATACTTCTATGAAAGAATCTTGGGTGAACTGATTGATGATCCGACTTTCGCTTTGCCTTTCTGGAATTGGGATGCCCCTGCCGGCATGCAAATGCCAGCCATTTTTACCGACCCCAAATCACCACTCTATGACCCACTTCGAGACCCGGATCACCAACCTCCGACGTTGCTCGATCTTAATTACGCGAAAGGAGATCCCAACCCGGACCCTGCAAAAGCAGAGGCATTGTTTGCAAGCAATCTTAACGTGATGTACAGGCAAATGGTGTCCGGTGCCTCCAAGCCTACTCTCTTTTTTGGAAAACCATATCGTGCTGGTGATGATCCAAGTCCTGGAATGGGTACAATTGAGACCACCCCACACACTGAGATTCACCACTGGACCGGCGACCCCAAGCAACCTAACCGGGAAAATATGGGCAATTTCTACTCGGCAGGGAAAGATCCCATATTTTTTTGTCATCACTCGAACGTCGACCGAATGTGGAACTTATGGAAAAAAATACCTGGCGGCAAGCGAAAGGATATCGCGGATCCTGACTGGCTTAATTCAGAGTTTCTTTTCTGGGATGAGAAGAAAGAGTTGGTTCGAGTTAAGGTCAAAGATACTCTTGACACTACAAAGCTAAGATATGGCTTTCAAGATGTTCCTATTCCTTGGCTGAAAACTAAACCAACGCCAAAGCTCACGAGGAAGGAAAAAACTCGCCGCGCAGCTCAAACAAACATTGTATTAACACCGATCAGTGCATTCCCGGTTGTCTTGGATAAAGTCATAAGTGTGGAGGTTTCCAGGTCGAGGAAATCAAGAGGCGCGACGGAGAAAGAAGATGAAGATGAAGTCTTAGTGATTGAAGGGATTGAGTATGAAGAAAATCAATTCATCAAGTTCGATGTCCTCCTCAACGATGAGCCTGACTCACCAGGTGGGCCAGACACGTCTGAGTTTGCTGGCAGTTTCGTTAATCTGCCTCACAAGCATGCAAAAAAGTCAAAGACAACTCTGGTACTGGGGATCACAAGATTGCTGGAAGATTTAGAAGCAGAAGGTGACGACACCCTTTTGGTGACTCTAGTGCCTCGGTCTGGTGGTGATCTTGTTACCATTAATAGTGTCAAGATTGAGTTCGTCGCTGACTGATCATGGAGACGAGGGAACTGTGCTACCATTTTCCTTTCTTTTATCTTTTTGCTTTTGCTTTTTTCTTGTTTTTCTCTTTATATGACAGTATTCAGTGAGTTTTCTCTTTCTTCTTACAAGTTGCTCAACTGATAGAACGCATTTCGTAATTGCATTTCGTAATTTTTGACATTAATAAGTTTGTTTTATGAAAAAATTGTGTTTATTTTTATTTTAAATTATTTTTTATGAGTTTATATCATTTTCATGTATTTATAAATAAAAATAATTTTAAAAATAATTTCAATCACAATATCAAACAAACATTTCAAGTTAGTCATTCCAAACATTTCAAGTTAGTCATTCCAAACATTTCAAGTCAGTGATTTCTTAGATTTGTTGCCTGAGTAAGGTTACGCGCTTGCGCCTCGCGATCACCCCTGGATTCGGGAGGATAACGACGCTGCAGTGAAAATATGAGGGTGTTTTTATAGTCGTAAAAATTATGACTATAATTATTGGAAGTTACCATCTAGTACAAAAGTTACTAGGAACCTATTGGTCTGCGAAAATCTAAGATAAAGAGACTTATTGTGCAAGGGAAAGACACATCACCCTCGATCATGGTAGTTAAAATCGCGAGTCAACTCGTAAAATCGTACGATTTTGCGAGTTGACTCCGAAAACCTGGTTGAACCGGAAAGAAAAATCGAAACCGGTCAAACTCGGTCAAACTCGTAGAAAAATCGTAAAATCGTAGAAAAATCGTAGAAAAATCGTAGAATAATAATAATAAAAAAAATAATAATATTTAATTATATTTAAATTCATTTTTTAAATTTAAATATAATTAAAAATAATAATTTTTGTACGGACATTTTACGATCTTTCTACGATTTTACGATCCGATCTTACGATCCGATTTTTCGAAGCCCTTTCCGATCCGTGTCAAAATCTCGATTTTGACTACCTTGCCCTCGATGCACCTGTTGTTTGATTGTCATTTTTAAAATCATTTTTATTGGTATTTCCTAAGGCTTGACGTAGATTTCTCTCAGTGAAAGAATCTCTACCTCGCTATGTGTTAAAAGACTAACTAAAAATGAATTTTTGCATCTGCATTTTGAAAATCTTATTTTTAATCATCCATGAGCGTACATTAAAATATAATTTTACACCGTGATAGATAAGACAAAATAATTGTTGATTTATTTTGATATTTTAGCCAAATACCAATGGATAATCGTAAATTAGTTACGATATCCAAATTTCGCTTTAAAAATATGGAAAAATATGCAACATATTTTTTTACAAAAAATGCAATGAGAACAATTTTGGGATCCAGCCGTATGCATGAAAACACAATTTTTTGTTTTTCTATTTCTTTGTTGTTTTTTTTAAATGCTATTTTTATGTTCTTTTATATATTTTTTTATTTTTTGAAACACTATTTTTATTTTTTGTGCGTTTTATTTTTCATGCAACTCACACACCCATTCTCTTTTCATTATACTTTTGGGTACATATTACAATTACATAATGTGTACAAAAAATAAACATAACAACAATTTATAAATAAACACATAAACTTCTAAAAATACGGAAAAATCTCAAACATGTGAGAACAGTGGTGGCGCTGTCGTCCCACACGCCACTACGAGAAAGGGGCAAAGCGACGAGAGGGGATAGATCAACCCATCCCCTTTCTTTTCTCGTCGCGGTGACTCGCAAAGCAGAAAGCACAAACACAAAAACACACAAGCAAGGTTTCGGTTTCGGTTTGAGATCTCGAGATCTGTTCGTCTCCCCTCAAATCTCGGGTTCTTAGGCTTTTCAAATGGTGGCTGGACCACCGTGACAGCGTGTGTGGTGGCCGATCTAGTGGCCTCTTCCCTCTCCTTTCCCACTCTTCTCCAGCCGGATCCTCTCTCCCCATCAACTCCTTGCTCCAAGAATTGCTCCTCTTTCCCTGCCGTCCACGGTGACCATCTGTCGCCTCTTTTCCTCTCATCTCTCGGCCAGATCACGCCCTCCCTTCACCGACGACCACCGACTGGCAAGGAAAGAGGAGCAGCTTCTGAGCAAGAAGTTGACGGGAGAGAGGATCTGGTCGAGAAGAGTGGAAAAGAAGAGGGAAGAGGCCACTGGGCTGCAGATTAGAGGAGGAAAGGAAAAGAGAGTGATTGGTGTGGGTGAGTCGAAAAAACAGGTGAGAGAGTGGACACTGGTCTGCTGGCGGAGAAGAAAAAGGACGGTGAAGGGAGATTGTGAAATAGACGGAGGGGGCTGCAGCTGAACTGCAACCCTAAATGAAGCAAAAGATGGTTTTTAGGGTTTTTCTCTATGTTTAGGGGTTTTTTGTAAAGTTTTTTTCCTTTTATTCTGATTTTTGGGTCCATTTTGGGACCCCCTTTTGAGGTCATTCTTTCTCTATTTATAGAGATAAATTTACCCACATTTTTCATTTTGGTCCTTGGTTCTAAGTTTGTGCAATTTGATCCCTAATTGACGCAATTGAATTGAAAAAATCAATTCGAGTCTCGAAAACTCCAAATTTCTCAATTGAACCCAAATTAAGCTCAAGCATTTGATTTTTATCAATTAAGCCCTTAATAAAATTAATTTGACCAACTTAAAGTATAATTAAGTCCTTGCACTTAATTAAATCCTTTAATTGGACCCTAAATTAATTCCCAAACATAATTATACTTTTAACTTGGCCAACTATTAAATCAAATTGGTCCATAAAAATATAATTATATCTCTCGACCTAATTTTTATACAGATTTATCTAATGATAAATTATTCTGCCTTAAATCTGTATTTTTCTCTATTTTTGGGGACAAAAGAAACGCAATTAGACACTCGAAAACAACCAAAATTTGCACATTGATTTTTCTACCAACATCGACCTCTGTTATTTTATTTTATTTATTTTTATATATATTGGGAGTCACCCAAAAATTGGGTGATGACAGTTGTCCCCCTCTTTACAATGCTTACGACTAAGGTCTTGTAAAAGACTTTAGATCGTAAGCGTTGTAAAGAAAAAAAAAAGTAGACTTACCAGACCAAGAAATGGTTGATACATCCAGAAATGAGGATGAGGGCTAGAAAGCACACTCAAAAGGAAATGGTAAGATAGGGCTAGAAAGCGCACTTTTAAAGGATTGAGGCCTAAGGAGAACACTTAAAGGATGGGTCTTGTTGTGATGGGCGACCTGCCCAGATGGAAAATAAAAAGTGGTGATTAAGATTTCATGGGATGGAAATATAGGGCTAGAAAGTTAGCTATCTAGGATCTATGGTCAAAGGTTGGAAAACGCACTCAAACAAGGGGAATAAGGATGGAAAATGCAATATTCTAATTGATGGTCGAGGGTTGGACACGCACTCAAAGAGGAGGGAACATAGGGCAAGAAGGCGCACTATCTTAATTTATGGTCGAAGTTGGAAAACACACTCGACAAGGAGGATAGGGAAGGAAAACGCACTATCTTAATTGGTGGTTTGAAAACACACATGAGAAGGAAGAAAAATAGGATTGGAAAACGCGCTATTTTAGCTTATGGTTAAGGGTTGGAAAACGCACTTAAACAGGAGGATAAGGATGAAAATACACTATTTTAATTGGTGGTTTGAAAACACACGAGGAAGAAAAATAGGGGCGGAAAAACACACTATTTTAGCTTATGGTGAAGGGTTGAAAAACACACTTAAACAAGGAGGATAGGGATGAAAACGCACTATCTTAATTGGTGGTTTGAAAACACACACGAGAAAGAAAAAAATAAGCTTGGAAAACACACAATTTTAACTTATGGTTACGGGTTGGAAAACACACTTAAACAAGGAGGAAATGAATGACTAAGTAGCGCCACGATCCTAATTGATGGTTGAGGATTGGAAAATAATATTTTTATTTTTAAAAATTATTTTTGATATATTACATAAAAATTTTTAAAAATAAAAAATTAATTAAAAATAAAAATTAATTTTTTTAAAAACATTTTAAAACATAGTGCCGAACGAAGCTCAGTTCTAACGTATTTGAACCACTTCAATATTATAAGAAGCCGAGTGAAGGGAGACAAAGGAGGAAGCATTCAACTTTTCAAATACAAATATGGACACAAAAAACGTTGGGGGCAGCACAATCATATAATTTGCTACTTAAACTTTACTTTTGAAAACAAGGTCACGTGTTAGCATAAGGAAGAAGACACCGCCTCCTCGACACCGACAGGTTACCTGCTACCTCGTAAATGATCTTATGAGAAATTAGAAAATGCAAATTTATCCCTTTATTACACCACGGTCATGGAGAAGAGTGCGTAGCCCAGCCAGCTTGCAATGTTCAGTGATTGTCGGAGGTGGGTTTTATTTTTGAGTTTTTCCTGGGTGTTTGTGTAGACAGCGTTTAGGATTGGAGAGCGGTAAAAATGATATTTAGAGAAAAAATCAAAAACAAACAAACTCACCGCGGCAGAGGACG
The DNA here is from genome assembly GCA_032356905.1 of Salix exigua. NCBI lineage: Eukaryota > Viridiplantae > Streptophyta > Magnoliopsida > Malpighiales > Salicaceae > Salix > Salix exigua. The sequence continues at coordinate 29,968,791 of CM063603.1, forward strand.
ACGACGTTTAATCGTCGATTGATAACGAGGAGAAACAGGAGGCCGGATACAGACTAGTTTTAAGAGAACAGAGATAATTTTTCATTTCAATGGCCAGATAAATAGCAAATTTCCTGCACATCTCGCCTGTACCACAACACGTATACAGTACAATTAGTACAAAAACGCAAAGCAGTACGAGCTTTTTGTTTTTCACTCTTTTTCCTCGTAAAATAATAGCTTTTGAAAAGGCAAGGTAGTTTTAATTATATTTCCATGTAGAAAATAGTAATACAAAAAAGGTTAAAATTATGGGTGTTTGTGAAAATAAAGTATATACCTAGGTACATAGCACAGATCCTTGAAACGAGGAAGGATTATTTTTGTTTGGTTTGGTTTTGGAGTAACAAAAACAATTAAACTTGAATTGAATTTTTATTTTGAAAGTTTTATAATCAAACTAAGAATTATTTGACATTGTATTTTCAAATGAAAACACTTGAAATTTTTTAAAAAAATTAAATATATTTTTTATTTTTAGATTATTTTCACGTGATGATATCAAAAATATATTTTTTTAAAATATCATTTTGATATATTTCTAAATATAATTTTTAAAAAAATAACATCAATTACACTCCAACACTAAACTGAGAATCGGTTCAAACTATAAACTTTTATAAATTTAAAACTTAAATAAATACAAATTAAAATGAGTTTTAACGTGTGATCAATAGGTAAGGAAAAGTAGGATTATATGAAAAAGATATTGTAAACCCCTGTTAAATATCGATAATGATACCGTGAAATGATGATATGTACATAAATAAACTAAATAATACAAAGATAAAATAAATATACTTTAAAATGAAAAATAATCTCCGAGATTTATTGTAATAACTAATACAATCCATGCAAAGATGGCACAAAAATTGAATTTTAGTGTAAAATCACCTACCAACTAGTTTTATGCTAAAATATAATAATTATTTACTCGGGAAGTTTATATAATTTATCGCAAAATAAGATTCCACGTACCAATTTTTCACTTTATTTCATCCAAAATATAAGCTGTTACTAAAAGTTTTAATCCCTATCTATAACAATTTTCCTTTTAATCATTATTTCTCAATTAATTTTATAATTATTTAGCATCGAATTTGTCAGTTTTGGGTCTGGGGTTTATAATAAAAATATTGCAATATTAAATTTAATAAATCACCACAATTAGCATTGATTTGTTCAATAAGTTACTTTATCTATCATTTTAGTTAACTTGTTGATATCTGTAATTAACATTTGGAATCCGAGTAAATAATATCATGAAATATTGTATATACTAGCCCATGCCTCCGCGCATCGTCGTGAGCGACACCATATTTTTTTTTAACGCATATTTTTATAATACAAATAATATTAATCATGTGTGTTTTTTATTATAATATAAATTTAGTCAAAATAATAAATATGTCCAACATTACCCTGAAGTGCAAGTTTTCTATAATATATATGAATTTAAATCGATATAAATTTATATGTTTAGTAGGTTTTAACCAAATAACCAGTATAAAATTATCATCATCATTAAAAAAGCAAGAAGGTTCACATATTTGAATTATTGAATTCATTATATTAAGATTAGTTCATTTTATAATTCAATTTAAATCACATTTAAAAACAAAAATATAAATTGTGGGAAGTAGTTAGTTTTACTGTATGATGAAAATATAAATTGAAAATTCATCCCTACATTATTGTTATTTTCATTACAATAACAATTAAAATTATTATAAACATTACTACTCAAATAATTAAAATCATTAAATTACTTTAAAAATAAAAAATAAAAATAATTTAAAAATAATTTTTAAAATTTCAAAACAAAACTTGATAAAAATAAAACCTTTACAAAAAATGAATAAAAACAAATTATAAAAGCATAAATGAATAAATAAGGATAGAAAATAAACACTATTTTTAGATTATTTTCATGTGTTACTGTTAAAAATAATTAAAAAAACAATTATTATTTTAATATATTTCTAAACAAATTATTTTTTTAAAAAAAGTCAATCACATTTCCAAGCAAAATAAAAAATGTTTCACGGAAAAAATGGAAAAAAAACATAATAAGGAAAAAAAATAATTTTTTTTTAAAAAATCAATCACATTTCCAAGAAATATTAAAAATATTTCATGAAAAAAAACATAATCAGGAAAAAAATCGAAAAAAAATGAATTTGAGAATTAATCATAGTGCATTTAAGGTAACCAAGATAACCTATATATATGTATATAAAAGTGGGTAAAAAAGATGAAAAAAATATAACCATAAAAAAATCAGGAAAAAAAAAGAAAAAAAATAATAAAAACAAATGCAAGAAGATTAGGATTCGAACCGCGCCCTTCTTGATAGGCAGACATGTTTTGACCAATTTAGCTACTCCACATTTCGGTTCTAATTCCAGACAAATGTTATTAATATCAGTTATTTATGGCAATTTAAAAAACTTGCGGAGAGTGGGATTCGAACCCGCGTCCTCTAGTATACTTTTACTCTTATTTGACTAACTCGGCTACACCAACATATTACTCATAACACATGGATATATATATATATATATATATATATATATATATAAATAGGCATTAGTATTGTGGATTCAAACAGTAAAAGAGCAATGCGATTTATTGTATAGTTAATTTGTGTTAAATTCCAGTTGTAAAGAGAAAACTATTATAATAAATTGTTTGTTATTATAGATTGTTGTCCCTTAGTGTTTAGGAAATTTAAGTGTGTATTTTGTTTTGTAGAATAAAGTAGCTTATATAAATGTTCTTGCATGAAAAAGAATTGTAAGTGAGACCGAGAGATTGAAGAAATAATATACTTGAAGTTTTCACATGGTATCGGAGGAAATTATGTGAAACCGAATTTGTATTTTTTCTTTTTCCCTAAATTATCCAAAAAGCCAAGTTTTTTCCCGAAATTTTCCCTGAAACCTAGATTTTCCCAACAACCAAACACCCACAATTTTCCCAAAAATCCGAAATTGAATCCCATTTCGAAATCCAGAAATTCAAAAGCTCTCATTGTTTCAATTAGTTTTTTCAAGAACCCTAGACCTAAAATTAAATTGAAACATAACAATCAACCCAAACAGACATCGAAACCCAGATTTCACAAGCACCATTCCCAGATTTCACAAAACCAAATCACAACAAAATGGAAATTAATTCCACGAATCTACTAACTTCAATGACCCCATCCTCGGACAACTCGAGCATTCACATCGAACATTATCCTAAATGAAACCAATTTTAGGTTATGGTCAAAACTCATCAAAATGAGAATCGGAGTTCGAAACAAGTTGGGATACCTTACTGGAGACATTGCAAAGCTCGAATCAGAGCGATTCATGATCGGAATCTTGGGTTACCGAGAATCATCGGGTCAAATATTGGTTAATCGACTCAATGACCCCATCCTCATTACAGAGGTTCATCCGCCTCCCGACGGCCAAGGAGATTTGGGACTCCATCAGGTGAACCTTCTACGACGACTCCGATGCAACTCGCCTCTTTAAAGCCGAATCAACGCTCGTTTAATGCCGTCAAAATGGAAGACCACTGTCCGGTTATTAAATCGAACTCGTCGCAATCTTCCAAGAAATCGATGGTCGGATCGCACCTTAGGCTAGGACAGTCGACGACGTCCTTCACCACCACTCGACCATGGCTCAACTCAGGGTTCACATCTTTCTCGGTGGTCTTGACCCTAGGTTCGAGCAAATCCGTGGAGAGATCCTTCAAAAGGAACCACAACTTGATCTTGAGGAGCATATGCATGTGTTCGGAGAGAACACTCCCAAAAGATGATCATGGTTGGAAATGGCAGCCCCAGGTTTTCAGAGCAATCGGCGATGGTGACGAGGTACCATCGACCAGGAGGAGAGCTCGGGAAGGAGAGACGAGGAGGGGGCTACGTGAAAAGAAAGAGATGAAAAATTAGAGAAAAATAATTTGGCTTTTATAGCTGACCGGGTTGACCAAAAATATAAAAATATTGGTGGACCGATCTGTTATCATTGTGGTGAAAAGGGACATTAAAAAAGAGGTGTTATGAAATTATTGGCTACTGGACTAGTGGGACTTTACTGAAAAACCTCCGAAAAATATCCAAAAACCTCGAGTCCATCCGATGGAATCAAATCGGCACAACCCACAACGATAGTGGTTCATCCAGTATAATTGGTAAAACTTGTGCACTCTCTATTATTACTAAGAATAGTTCTTGGATTATTGATACTGAGTGCATCCGAACATATGACTCAAGACCCTGGTAACTTAAATTCCTCAAAACCTTCCTCTCAGCCAATTATTTGTACCGCTTAATGGTAGTACATCTTTGATTACCGGAGCAGGATCTGTCATCTTGAATGATTCCCTCACCCTGGATACCTTTTTGTTGTTCCATCACTCGAATATAACCTCATGTTGGTTAGCCAAATTATTTTTACTCTTTCATGCCATTGTAACATTTTGGCCTTTCTTTTGTGTGTTTCAAGACATTCCGACTCGGAAGATTCTTGGTTATGGTGTTAGACAGGATAATCTTTATTATCTAGAGTTAACCGAAAAAGAGGAAAACTCAATCGGACACATCAAGCAAACAATAAGGACAAAGCTGTAGCACTCGTGATGGTTATGGCATCGAAAGCTCGAACATCTATTCTTTTGGGTATCTTAAAAATTACAACCACTTATACTCTCAAATATCAGTAATTTAGAGTTTAAATGTGAAATTTGTGAACCGGCTAAAAGCCATTGTATCCCTTATTTACCAAGTTTTAATAAAAGCTCGGAACCGTTTGCGATTATTCATTCGATGTTTGGGATCCCGTAAAGGTCCCGTCATTTTCACATGCTCGTTATTTTGTTACATTTATTGATGAGTGTACTCGGATGACTTGAACCCAAGGGGTTGGCACTGGTAGTAGGAGGCCTGGGGCGGGAAGTGTGCTCCTTCCACGTCTCACGTTCGAATCCCTCCAGGTGCAAACAACTCCTTTGAGCTTGCGGACTTGGGCAAAGCCCATGACTCAAATGCTTCATCCGGCTTGCCGCGGTGTAGTTAGGCCATGAGATTAGTTAGGCCCCAACAGATTTGAATTACCCATTCAAAAAAAGTACTCGATTGACTTGGATTTCTCTCCTTCACAATAAGAGCAATGTAAGTATAGCTTTTGAGGATTTTATAAAATGGTGATAAACCAATACCAGGGACGATTCAGTATACTCGAAATAAGATAATGGTACGGAGTTTATGGATAAAAGTTTAGGTACATTCTTGGGCAACCATGGAATTCGACACCAAATTTCATGCACCTACACTCGACCAAATGGGCTAGCCGAAGCGAAAAAGTAGACAGATTATGGAAGTTGTTCGCGCCTCACTATTCAACGATGAATATGCCCAAGTTTTATTGAGATGAAGTCTGTAAAATCAGCAACCTACTCGATCAATCACACACCATCCAATGTTATTCATTTTCAAACTCCTCAACAAAAGATGGAATACTTGCTATCCATCCCTCATTTACCGAACTCGAAATCGAGAATTTTTGGATGTACTGTCTATGTTTACATACCTAAGGTTTCGCGGGATAAACCGGACCTGTATGTGAAGAAGTGTGTTTTTGTTAGATACTCGGAATTTCAAAAGGGTACCGGTGTTATGATCCTCTACACCCAAAGTTACATGTGACCTTGTATACCTCCTTTCATGAAATGGAACCCTATTACTCGAGGAGCTTCGGGTCATCTCTTCAGGGAGAGAAACAATGAAGAGAATGACGATCTATTTGAAGTAGAGGAAAATGGAAGAATGATTGAGAATTGTTCGACAAAACAAGGGAACATAATGTAGCTCCTCGCGACGATGAAGGATTTGGAACCCTGCATTAATCAGAATCTCCCGAGCAATAACCCCCCTTTATCATCAGAGTTGCAAATGTCTACACCATTAACCGAAGAATCAACCCAGAATATCCTTCGTCAGGTAAATCAAAATATTATCCTTAATCAAAATCCTATCCTTCCTATTTTTGATAATGAAATTCCTGTTATTGTTGAAAATAGAGAAAATAAATACCCCCTGAGGTCAAATAGAGGAGTCCCGAAAAAACAATATGAACCTGATCCGAAAAATAAGACTAAATACCCAATCAGTGATTATGTCTCTTCCCATAGGTTGTTAAGTTCGTATGTATTAATCTGTTAATCAATTATCTATCTGTATCTATTCCTAGTAATGTACAAGATGCATTAGCAAATCTAAAGTGGACAAGTGGCAATAAACGAAGAACCGAAAGCACTCCAAAAGAATAATACTTGGGAGTTGTGTCCATTACTCGAGGGAAAAAGACCGTTGGATGCAAATGGGTCTTCAAAGTTAAACTAAAGGCGGATGGCAGTATAGATAGGTACAAAGCAAGGTTAGTAGCAAAGGGATATACACAAAAATATGGAAAAATCAACACCATCCGTATCCTCATAGCTATAGCAGTAAACTGAGTTGGGTATTGCAACAATTTGATGTCAAGAATGCCTTTCTAAATGGAGACCTTGAAGAAGAAGTCTACATGGATTTACCACTCAGAGCTAAAGGTAAATCCCCAAGTATAAACAAGGTATGCAAGTTGAAGAAGGCGTTATATGGTCTAAAACAGTCACCTCGTGCTTGGTTTGGAAGATTCTCCTCCACAATGAAGGAATTTGGCTATAAACAAAGTAACTCCGATCATACTTTGTTTATAAAACACTGGGAAGGAAAGACTACAACATTGATAGTGTATGTGGATGACATGGTCCTAATAGGAGATGATCTAGAAAAAAGAAAAGCGCTACAACATTTTCTAGCTTTGAAATTTGAAATGAAAGATTTAGGACAACTGAAGTATTTCTTGGGGATGGAAGTTTCAATATGTCTATCACAATGGAAATATGTGTTAGATTTATTAATAGAAACCAGAATATTGGCATGTAAACCAGCATTGATGGATATGAACCACAAGCTGAGAGAGTCAGAGAATCAAACGTCAACGGATAAAGGACGTTACCAATGGTTAGTCGAGAAACTAGTATACTTATCACATACGAGACCATACATAGCATATGCAGTCAGTGTGGTGAGCCAATTCATGCACTCACCAGAAGAGGAGCATATGGAAGCAGTATATCGGATCTTAAGATATTTGAAGAGTGCACTGGGAAGAGGACTACTATTCATAAAAATGAAGTTCATGAAATTAAAGGGTACACTGAGACTTAGAATGGGCGGGAGATCAGACAGATAGAAGATCTACGTCAGGGTACTTTACCTTTGTAGAATGTAACCTTGTAACTTGGAGAAACAAGAAACAGAAAGTGGTTGCCGGATCAAGTGCTGAGCCGAATACCGAGGTATGTCTTATGGTGTGTGCGAGTTGTTATAGATAAAGCATGTGTTACAGGAATTGAGAGTTGATTATGGGTTATCCATGAGTTTATAATGCGATAATAAAGCAGACCATTGAAATTGCACATAACCCTATACAACATGATCGTACCAAACATGTTGAAGTCGGTCGACATTTTATTAAAAAACCTTGATCAAAAAATTATACAATTTTGTTTGTTAGGTTAGAAGATCAGCTGGCACATGTACTCATAAAAGCGGTATCAGGAAGGGTATTTCACGGTGCAATTAACAAGTTGGACATGATAAACATCTACGCTCCAACTTGAGAGGGAGTGTTAAATTTCAGCTATAAAGAACAAGCTGTTATAACAAATTGTTGTCCCTTAGTGTTTAGGACATTTATGTGTGTATTTTATTTTGTAGCATAAAGTAGCTTATATAAATGTTCCTACACAGTAAAAGATTTGTAAGTGAGACCGAGAGATTGAAGAAATTATATACTTGAAGTTTTCAGAATTTGGACGACCAGTAGTAATTATTTTCAAGAGTTTACCACAAAACATAGTTGTCCAATCTGTTCGCTTCAGCTAAAGCAGTCGGACGCATACTATCTGATCAAAAATGAAACAAAACAGACATAGTAAAAGTCATTTGTTCCGTTTCTCTCTCCTATATACAAATGTCGATTGAGGCCCTCAAGTTTGTTGACTTTTCACTTTGGTCCCTAGACTTTTAATTTTCTGTTTGGTATAGAAGAGGCCCCTAGTTTGGACTTTCATTTTGGTCTCTGCATTTTTAATTGAGTCCTTCAACTGAAATTAATGAAATTTTAATGATTCACTTCAGTCCTCCTTTTAATTTCCAGATTGAGTTAAAAAAACCCTTAATATATTCGGTACGAAAATTGTTATGTTTTCAATTTTTTCCTTTGATTAAAATTGATTATATAATTTATTTTTATTTTGGCACTTATACTTTTAATTTTATATTTTAATCCCTATATTTTATTTTTTTAATTTGATATTTTATTAAAGTTTTTAGGGTTTCTTAAATCTTTCATTTTTTCTTTCATTATTAGCACAAAGACAACAACAACAACAACAACAACAACAATAATAAAATTGTTTATCTTGCTTACTTTTTGTTAATGTTTTTTGGTTTTTTCCTTGACAGTAATTGTTATGATAATTTTATAATTTTTATTGCCTTGACAATAATAACAATGATAATTTTTATTTTTATTTTTTTATCTTCTATTAAAGTTTTTTGGATTTTTATAGTACTTCATTTATTTATTTGTTCTTTAGTAGTAGTAGTAGTAGTAGTAGTAGTAGTAGTAATTTAATTGTTTTTCTTGCTTGCTCTTTTGTTAATGTTTTTTAGAGTTTTTTTCCTCGGGATAATTTGATAATTTTTATTGTGTTTACAATGATAACAATGATAATTTTTAGTTTTCATGGTTTTTATTCTTTAATTTATTTATTTTTCATTATTAACACAATAACAAGAAGAAGAAGAATAGTAGTAGTAGTAGTAGTAGTAATTTAATTGTTTTTCTTGCTTAATGTTTTGTTAATATTTTTTAGTTTCTTCTTTTTGGGGATAATTTGATAATTTTTATTGTTTTGGCAGTAATAACAACACTAGTTTTTTGTTTTTGTTTTATTCTTTTGTTTGATCTTTTGTTCAAGTTTTTAGAATTTTTTTCTTGTATTTTTTCCCTTTCATTATTAACAAAAATAAATAAATGATATTAATAATAATAATAATAATAATAATAATAATAATTTTTTTTTTCTTTCTTACTCTTTTGTTAATGTTTTTGAGAGTTTTTTTTCTCTCAGAACAATTTGATAATTCTTATTGTGTTTACAATGATAACAATGATAATTCTTAGTTTTTTTTGTTTGATCTTTTGTTGTAGTTGTTATAATTTTTTTTGATCTTTCATTCATTTATTTAATCTTTCATATTAATGATGATGATGATGATATTTTAATTATTTTTCTTGATTGCTATTTTGTTCATGCTTTTTATTTTTTTCCTCAGTATAATTTGATGATTTTTATTTTTTTAATAGTAACAACAATAATAATTTTAGATGTTAAGACTCCGATGTTGCTATTGTTATAGTATTTTAAATTAATATTGCATTCTTTTCCTATTATTTTTTCATTATTATTATTATTATTTTTATTTTCTCTTTGTATTAAATGATTTTTATAATTTCATTATGTACACAATAATGAAGATGATTTTAGTGAATACTTTTTATTTTTTTATAAAAATATTTTGCTCTTTTTTAATATTGGTTCGCTCTTTTTTTATCTTTATGGCACAATATCTACATTCTAAAAGATGTATTTCATGCTTACGCAACAAACTATACTTAAAATTTACATTTTATCTCCTAATATATAACTTTGATGTAGTTATATCATATAAATTTATCGTTGTGGATTTATTTATATTAAATTATATACACAAGATTGGTCACGGTACCATTCGGGCAATATAGCTAGTGTGTGGGTGTATTGTTTCGATTTAGAGAGGGGAATTATATACATACATACATACATACATACATACATACATACATACATACATACATACATACATACATACATACATACATACATACATACATACATACATACATACATACATACTAGTTATATTGCCCACAGCGTTACCGTGGGCATTTTTGTGTATATAATTTAACATAATTAAATCCACAACGATAAATTTATATGATATAACTAAATAAAAATTATAGATTAGGATATAAAATGTAAAACATTTTAAGTAGAGTTTATTGCGTAAGCATATATTACATATTTTAGAATTTAGATATTACATCATGAAAGATCACAAAAGAGCATGAACGAACATTTAAAAAAGATCAAAATATTTTAATAAGAAAAAATAAAAAAATCATTGTTATTATTGTGCAGATAGGAAAATTATTAAAATCATTTAATCCAAAGAAAAATTAAAAAAGGGAAAAGGAAGCAATATTAATTTAAAATACTATAACAATAGCAACATCCGAGTCTTAAAATCTAAACTTATTATTGTCGTTACTATTAAAACCATAAAAATTATCAAATTATACCGAGGAAAAAAATAAAAAGTATGAACACGATAGGAAGCAAGAAAAAAAATTAAAATATTATTATTATTATTATGAAAGAATAAATAAATGAATGAATTAAGATTAAAGAAAAACTATAAATTGTGAAAAGACCTGTAATAATCAAAAAACAAAAATAAATAGTTAATTTTTTATCGACAGAAAGACAAAAACATAAATTGAAAATCGATCCTGATATTATTTTTATTATCATCGCTATAACATCTAAAATTCTTATCAACATTACTATTAAAATAATTAAATTGCCCAGGAAAATCATAAAAAAAGGAAAAGAGTTTTCATAAAAAAAACAATAAAAACCAATAACCAAAATTATTATTGCGTAATAACTGAGATCATAAAAATAATTTAATCTAAAGAAGGAAAAAAAACAAAAGGAAGAAAAAAGAACAAAAAGAAAAAGGGAGCAATATTAATTCTAAAATGATAACCAATATAATATAAAATTTCAGAATTGAACCGATTAGAAAAAAACATCACATGGAAAAAAAATAAAAAATAAAAAAAGCATAGATGCATAAATACGAATTAACAATAAGCATTGTCTAAGAATTAAAAGAAGACACTAAATGAATTATTAAAAACTCCAATAAATAAATTAATTCTCTATCAACAAAAAGACAAAAAAAGAAATTGAAAATTTATCTTTATGTTATTGTCATTATCGTTACTATATCAGTTAAAATTATTATTAACATTACTGTCAAAACAATCAAAACAATTACATTGCCCTAAAAAATCATTAAGAAAAAAAGCAAAAGATTTTAAAAAAACAAATAAAAAATAATCGCTGAAATTATCAATATCATTGTGTAAATAGTAAAATCATAAAAATCATCTAATCCAAAAAACAAATAAAAAAAGAATAAAGGTAAAAATAGGCAATATTAATTTTCAAATGAATATCAACATAAATTGAATTTTAAGGATTTAACTGATTAAAAAATTAAAAAACTAAGAGAATAAATACATAAATATAAATTAAAAATAAACATTATCAAAGAATTAAAAAATGAATTAATAAAAATAAATATTCAAAGAATAAGGACCGAAATGAAAAATAACATATATATTCCAATTGAAGGATAAAACTAGAAAAAAATCTTTGGACCAAAATAAATAATGAAATAATAATAATAATTAAAATTGTTGTTATTATATCAAAAATTAGAAGAAGCGGACTAAAATTAAATGTTGTATATATTTAGAATTTCAATTGGAGGATCAAATTAAAGAAATCAAACATCCGGATTGAAAAAATTATAGGAACAAAAAGAAATAGAAAATTAAAAGTATAGGTTCTGAAATTAAAAAGTCTTTATATAATTAGTTTTAATTGAAAGGCAAAATTGAAAATAATCAAACTTTCAATTAAAGAAATCAACAATAAAATTGAAATCCAAACCTCAGTACTTGAAATGAACTTCTTATATACATTACGGATCGTACTGAAATTGGGCTCGTGGGAAAGAGAAAACGTACAACCGCCACAAAACCGTCCCCCGCCATTTACCCTGACGAATACGGCGTCGCGACGGAGATAGAGGACCGAGGCGCACCGTATGCAACGGTGGCAAGGAATTTTGATCGCCGCATGGAACCGCATGCGCCACTTCCATGGCTCTGTGGCGTTGAGCGCCGCTGTCGCGTCCGGACGACGCGCCACCCGTGCAGATGGAAAATAATAAAATAAAGGCTAATTACCAAGACGCCCTTGACCCAACTGAGATTAACGAAAAAAATCAATGGGGAATTTTCGTTCGTGTCCCCGTTTACTGTGCAGTATTTTGTCGTTATCGAGGGCTTTTTTTCGTCGGTGCACTGTGCACTATGCACTTAATGTATGAAAAGCCAACGGAGCCCCTGCACAATTTTGTCTTTTCGATGGGCAAATTCAATAATGCAATGTACAAAAGCAGAAAAGTGAAAAAAGTCAAAAAACAAAAACACCCCCAGAAAAAAAACAAAGCACGTCGGATGATGTAGCCCAAAATCGTCCCAACACTGCCACAATCCATAGTGGAAATACTCGTAGTCCACAGTGCATTGCATAGGAAAAACGTCACGGGAATTAGATGGATTGTAATTATATAAAAAATTATTGCATCAACTTTAATTTTATAAAAATTAAAAATTATATTTAATTTTTTATGTTTTTAAATTTTTTATATTTAATTAATTAATTATAAACAGAATTAATTAATTAATTATGAACAGTATAACTCTGAAATAAATACTAAAACCTTCCAAAACAAAAAACAAAAAACAATCAATCACATGACTACACCTTAGAGACGAGTAATTTTTCGAAAATTCTGAGGCACAGGCGGTGGGCGGAATTGCTTCAAATTTGGCTGCCTAAGAAGTTCACTGTAGCTTAGCGATAACTGGTTGTCATCACCATTTTCCTTTGTCCATAACTGGTTGTCATCACCATTTTCCTTTGTCCAGTCTATCTGTACGTATTATCCTGCACCGCTAACGTCGCTGTCAGCCTGCCTCCACTGGTGACAATAATTAATGGGTATCTTCTTCATTCCATCACTCGTGTTTTACGATTATAGTACCAGTTTTACGATTATAAAACTCTTTTTCCACACGTCGTCTACCCCTTTGAAAATGACAAAGCCTGAAACGTGAAAAAACCGCGACAATGCCTGGAGATATGAGCCTGCTTGGAACATCGTTTCAACCGACCGTGCCACCGAAATTCAAATTTATTATTTTTATTTTAAATGAATATATTTTTATATTTTTAAATTATCAAAAATTTATTATTTTTATTTTAAATGAATTTTTTTTAATGTTTTAAAATTATTTTGATGTGCTGATGTTAAAAGTGATTTTAAAAATAAAAAATATTATTTTGATATATTTCAATACAATAAATACTTTAAAAACTATCTGCAACCACCATTCTAATCATACAATTTTACGATAAAAGATTAAGAACGATTAACCGATAAAAACTGTCATATGAAATAATTTTTCAATCATAAGAAAATAAAGGCAAAAGAAAATGGGTGTCCTCTCCTTCCAAACACTTGCTGTTCGAGCAAGAAAAGAAAGTCAACCAGATGCACTCACCCAGTTCGGATACAGAGCAAGAGAATCACGTAACTGCTTGTTATTAATTTTCTATATTTGTCCATCTACTTAAATTTATATATATATATATATATATATATATATATACACACACACACGCCATTATACATTTCATTTCAAAAATATTTTAAAAAATTTAAAATTTTTGTATTTTTATATTTTATTTTAAATTATTTTGATGTTCTGATATAAAAAATATCATTTTAATTTATTTTTTTAAAAAATCACTTTAAAAAATCTAAATCTAAATCCTTAAATAATATTTTAATATTGAAATAAATATAAACCAAAAAATCATATTTAAAAGACTATATTCAGAACCTAAAGAACTTGCAAGCTGAACGGTAGTAGGTTTGATAGTGTTCGTACTATACAGGATTTGCGTTACAGCTAGACTGATGCTTACGTGGCTGGAGCCTTTCGTTTCCCAAAACATATAGATTTAAGAGACAGGCACGTCTTTGACCGTTCCCGTAGCCATCACTGTGTGTGATGTGATTGTCGATATATTGAATTGCTAATAATCACGTCTGCGGAGTTTCTCTTCGATGCCACCTCTTATTCTTATACGTTTATTATTATTATTATTATTATTATTATTATTATTATTTACTTTTTCTTTGTTAAATCACAACTTTAATTGTTTGGTTGACTGCTTCTTAGTTTATTAATTGACCAGGACACTTTAAGCTTTGATTCGGATTGATGCCAACATTACCTTTTGGTAATGAATAATTAATGTTTTTACTTAATTGACATTTAAAATTATAATTTTCAGTAAATAATGACCTCATATTTCTTTATTTTAGACTAAATTAAAAATATTATCAAAATATTTTTAATGTTAGAATTGATTGAACAAATTGATCATGACATGAATAATAAACACTATTACCTAAAATAGTGATTGAGTTTTTATTACCAGAAAACCAAGAACATTCTATAAAAGATCTATAAAGGTTTTTGTTTATGATGTTACTCTATTTTTACATAAATTAATCATCGTTGTATGTTATTATTCTTTTTTTTATAAAGGGTGATTATTTATAAAAAAAACTAGTTTTTTATTCCAAAACATGTTCTCTTAGAGAGTAACGAGCGATTTGCCCGCGCGATGCGCTGAGTTTTTTATCTATATAAAAAATAATTGATTTTATATGTATTGTATGTTGTTATTTTAAAATTTAATAGCAAAATTAAAATTGATAAAATCTGTTAAAAATGAAATTTTTCCCATAAAAAATGACTGAATGTTGCTCCAAAATGTTTTTAATAAAATCTGTTTTAATATTTTTTTATATGTAGAAAACTAATTGTAAATTTTATTGTCCATATTATTAGATTTACAATATTTTATAATAATAGTAAAAAGATCATTTATATATATATATATATATATATATATATATATATATATATATATTAAACATGAGGTTGTGCTAAAGGCATGAAAATATTAGTGTATATGCTCTATAAACAATCAATGGTTTAATGTTACTCTAACTTTATTAATGTAACAGATATATTTTTATTTTTATTTTTTATCTTTAATATTTATTTAAGTTTGATTATTAAATATAAAATAAAGATAAATATTTTGGAATAAAAATATTTTGCATGGTTAATTATAAAGTATTTATAATTATAAGGATTTATTTTGCAACAAAACATTTTTCTTAAATATTCATGTTCAATGCTCTATTAAGTTTGAACATTAATAAAAACTATTGAGATTGATTTATATCATGATTTTTTTATATATAAAAGAAAATAATTGTTTAAATAAGTTAAATTATACAGGATAAATAAAACTAATAGAGCTACAGGCTTATACTATGAAAACACCGACTTATTTGCACACTTTATATGGAAAGATTACCCGTATATATGAAAATACTCTTATAAAAGTTGTTAAATGATCCTTAAACTTGGTATCACCAAGTTATCTATGATAATACTATATTTTAATCATGATTACATGTTGCTTTAATAAAAAATAACAAAAATACATATATTGTGTGTAACATAAACTATATGAAAGTAGTGATTAAGAAAGAACTCATCATCCTATGTGAATTATATTTTTTTCTTCCATACATTCTCAAATACTTTTGATTATAAATAGTTGTTTATTATAGAATAATTTTTTTAACTTTTATTTAAAGAATCAGTGATTATATTGTTGAGCCAAATATGACTTTTAGTGGAAGACATAATATTCTTTAATATTTTGTTATTGGTTTTCTATTACATTTTTATTTAATTTAACAATAACAGAAGTTGACTTGCTTTTAAGTTTTTGTTTTCTTATTCAATTTAGCATATCTAAAGGAATTTTTATTTTTATTTTTATTTGTAAATTGAATTGAATTGAATTAATTAATTTATTCTCCAACATTTAAATTTTTCGGTGTTAAGCTCCAAGGTTGAGTCCGAATTAAAAATTTAATGATTTGTGGGTTTAATAGTATAACCCAAGATTAGCAACATCTTATGTTTTTCAACAGTAAAACGAATAGTTTGGCTGAATTTTTTAAAAGGATAGCACGGAACTTGATTTCAAGCACAAAAAGTAATCAAGATTTTTGTAGAAAGTCTATTGCAAGAAATACGATAAAAGAAATAAGTGTGCGGGTGGAAGGTAGCCCGCTGCGTCGACATCCAAGATTGTTGGATATAAATTGGTTTCGAGAAATTATTTTTAAATTTTTTTGTTTTTATTTGCTGGAAATTAATTTCTGGAAAGCCGGTAAATGAAAAATTAATTTCTGGAAAGCTGATTAATGAAAAATATTTTTCATTCAAAGAAAAATTTAGCATAGTTTTTAGAAAAAGTGTTTTCCAGAAAATTTGGGCGGAAAATACTTTCTGAAAATTGTGAAAAATTAAAAATATCATTATTTACTGATTATATTAAATTTGATTCTTAAACTTTTGATTGCTATATATAATTTATTTTGAATATTTATTTTTAATTCCATCTCTTAAAATTTAATTTTTATATTAATTTTGGTCCTTATTTTTATAATTGTTATTTGCATTTTTCTTATTATTTTTTATTGAAATTTTTTATCTATTAAATTTTGTCCTCATTTTTTTAATATTACTTATTTTATTTGAAATAATTTATGAAATTTTAATTATTATTATTTTAATTTATTCACCTTTCATTTTTTGTTTTAGATTTGATCTCTATTATTTTGATTATTATTTATTTTATTTGAGATAATTTACGAAATTATTTTTTTTTCAATTTCATTCTCATTCAACTTTTTAATTTGTAAGATTTGTTTCTCATTATTTTAATAAATTTGAAAAATAATAATTTATTAATAAATTATTTTTCAATTTATTTTCCATAACACAATCAAAAATTAAAAATATTTTCCAATTCATTTTCCATAATACTGCCAAACATCATAATTCAGTTTTCAGAAATTTATTTTTCCAGAATTTAATTTCTAAAAATTAATTTCCAATCAAAGAGGACTAAAATTGAAAATGGTTTCGCCACTTGTCAAGAACTCAACGGTAATGGCAATATTTCGTTATCTACTGTAACGATTACTGAATCATAGCTGCTCCACTCAAAAGGAATCTCTCGTCTTTCTAAGAAAAAGTCATACTAGATTGCGCCTATAAAAGCTCCTTTCACTTTTCTTTATCCATCACTAAACAACCAATATCCAGACCATGGCCTATAACCTTTCTCCTCTCACCACCTCCCTCTTTCCACCTCCTCTCTGTGCCCCTCAATCCTGCAAACACACGCTCCATTTGTAACTAGAAATCAAAGCCATGCAAATTTCCCTACAGTTTCATGCAAAGCCAGAAATGATGATCAACAGAACCCTTCCACGAGAAGGGATGTCCTCATTGGTCTAGGAGGTCTCTATGGGGCAACCAATCTCAGCGATCCATTTGCTTATGCTAAGCCAATCCAACCTCCAGACATATCTGACTGTAGCGTGATAAACGAGCCTGATCCTGAAAATCCCACTAACTGCTGCCCTCCATTAACCAGGAAGATCATCGACTTCAAGCTCCCTTCTCGAAATGATCCATTGCGAATTAGACGCCCTGCTCATCTAGTTGATGATGACTACATTGCCAAATATAATAGAGCGATTGAGCTAATGAAACAACTCCTGAAGATGACCCACGTAACTTCACACAGCAAGCCAATGTCCACTGTGCTTATTGTGATGGTGGTTATCACCAAGTAGGGATGCCGGACTTGAATTACCAAGTTCACTTTAGCTGGCTGTTCTTTCCTGGCACAGATACTATCTCTACTTCTATGAGAGAATCTTGGGCAAACTGATTGACGATCCCACTTTTGCTTTACCATTCTGGAACTGGGACTCCCTCAGGGCATGCAAATACCAGCCTTCTTCGCCGACCCTAAATCAGCAGTCTATGACCCGCTCCGTGACAAGAGTCACCAGCCACCAAAAATTTTCTTGACTTTCCCTTGCCAGACCCTGTTCAAGTGAACAGCAATCTTAATGTAATGTATAGGCAGATGGTGACTGCCAAGTATCCTACGCTCTTTATGGGTCGTCCATACCGTGCCGGAGATGAACCTGAACCTGGAGCTGGTTCACTTGAGGATGTCCCACACACTACAGTTCACATCTGGACCGGTGACCCAGACCAATCGAATCGTGAAAATATGGGTGTTTTCTATGCAGCCGCGAGAGATCCTATCTTTTTGCTCATCATGGGAACATTGACCGATTGTGGGAAGTATGGAAGAAATTACCAGGTGGAAAAAGACAGAATTTCACCGACCCTGATTGGCTCGACGCTGCATTTCTTTTCTACGATGAGAACGCTAATCTAGTCCGAGTTAAAATTAGGGATTGTCTTGACACAACAAAGTTGAGATATGGGTTTCAAGATGTTGCTAGTCCCTGGATCAATGCTAGACCAAAACCAAAGCCAAACAAACCAAAGCCGACAGTGCCAGTAGCTACGGCTGACCCAACGAAACCAATCGGTCTGTTAAACAAAACTGTAAGTGTTGTGGTTCAGAGACCAAATAAAAGGAGAAGTAAAAAGAAAAAGAAGAAGAAGAAGAAGTTCTGGTAATAGAAGGGATTGAGTATCGAATAGACATGTATGTAAAGTTTAACGTGCTCATAAATGACGAGCCTGATACACCTGGTAAAACAGACAACGCAGAGTTTGCTGGAACTTTTGTCAATGTGCCCCATAGTCGTAACAAGACAGTGAAAACAAGTTTGAGGTTGGGAATTACTGAGCTATTGGAGGATTTGGAAGCTGAAGATGATGAAAGTGTGGTGGTGACTTTGGTGCCGATAACAAATATAGGTGAGGCTACCATTGGCACTCTCAGGATTGAGCTTCTCAACGATTGATCATCATAAAGGGAAACTTATCCTTTCGTTTTTAAGGATGTTGTCAAGTAATATATACTGTTAGCAATTTCATATTTTAATCACCAGGTCAGAGCTTCTGTTAAATAAGGTTCCTGTTTTAGATGAGTGTTTCATTGCTCGTGTAAACAAAATCTGATCGTCAATAAAAAGAATTCTTGTTCTTACTTCTTCCTTAAATAAAATATAACCTTATCTATTAATCGGTCGGTAGCAAAGATGAATGATCAACCATATCTTAATTTATTTCTCAATCTACATTTACCTTTTAATTTATTTTGTTTATTTTTATATTGTTATCTCAAATGAAGACTTAAAAGAGTCCATGTTAGCCTATGCTTCGTCCACCATGCTCTACTCACTTTCACTTCATTTTACAAAAAACTATTTGTTTTCTCAAAACAATCGAGTCTATTTCCTTTTTCTTACTTGGGAAGCAGCAGCAGCAACAACAACATTACGCATCTGGCCCAGCATGGATGACAAAATCAACACTCAACCATTTCTTTAACTTCTACTGTGTCTTCTTTGCTTATCCAATCACACACTGTAGAATTCCTTGCAGCTTTCGCTTGCGACGCCAAAAATTGTCTAACAAGAAGCTTCAAGTTCTGTAGGGTTAATATGCCACTACACGCGAGAGCGAGGGATATGATTGGGAGGTATAATAGATATAACGTTATCATAAAAACTTAAAATCTACGCAGTATGTCTCGAGTTCAAGTTAGGGTGTACATTTCTTGTAAAATTATAGGACAACCAAGGTTTTACTTGTTCATATAGACCTACAAAGTTATGTAGGGTTAATATGCCACTACACGAGAGCGAGGATATGATTTGGAGGTCCAATAGATGTGATGTGATGATAAAAAAACTTAAGATCTACACAATATATCTTGAGTTCAAGTTAGATCGTACATTTCTTGTAAAATCTCAGGACAACCAAAGTTTTACTTACTCATATAGACCCACAAAATACGTTTCCAGAAATGAGGTTCCTCGAATCCATTTTTTTTTATTGGGAGGCTGAGATTGCAAGAAGATATTAGGAAGGTGTTTTGGAGTGAGGTGTGACCGGAGGTGTAGAAAAAGTTGTTTTGAATGTTTGATTAATGAAGAGAAGTTGAAAAAATTATGTGGGTCCTATTTCAAAAACAACAAAAACTCCATTTCACGGAAAGCACCAAATTGCTGCTTTTTGTCTGTTTCACCTGTTGCTTTGTGCGTGGCTATGTGGGAGGGGGTCTTGGGAGATTATATTTTCTGTTAAAAATTAATATTAAAATAATCTAAAAATTAATTAAAATATAAATAAATATAATAGAAGAAGATCACAATACAATTTTTATCTTGCAATCCTAATTTTATTTCGATTGATATTTTACTATATGTTGTTCAGGATCGCATAGGCCTTCAAGTATGAATTTATAGTTCATGATGAAATTATTAATTATATATTATTATTATTATTAAATATTTAATACACACACACACTTTAAATAAATTTCACAAGTTAAAAGCAAAATGAAAAGCTTGGTAACTAAACACTTAAAATTATTTTTTATTTGCCTCAAACTCAACCATAGTTTTACCCAAACACTTTAAAAAATATTTTGAATCACAGCTAAAATATTTTTCATAAAATTATTTTTTTAAAACCTCAACCATAAAAGAAAAATAATACTAAATACACCTAGGTTATTAGCTAGGGATTAGAATGGCGATACAAGGCTCTTCATGGTGGGGCTTTTCCCTCATGAACAGTTGAACACTACCTCACAGAACAAGAACGCCCTTTCAGGGGTTCAGTTTTTCACATAAAAATCCAAACCAAATTCAAATTAATATTTTCTCATAATTTTAATTTAATTATTTTTATAGATAAAACTTCAATTATATCCTTGGAGCAAGAAATTTTAAACACGGGCTCAAAAGCTTTTTGGTGATCTTATTTAGGTTTTTTTGTAACTATTGAATAATCAATGGCATTTCTGTTTTTAATTATAAAAATACAATTACGGTTTGTTGTGAGCTTGTTCATGCATGAGAGACATCCATGCTCGTTAGGTGCTCCGTGTAGCACATGACAATGGCATAAAACACTCTTTCATCGTGTCATTGGACGTGTTGGTGCTGTCTTTTTCATTTAGCAAGGCACATGTTGGTGATGGTAAGGTGGTTTGTCCTTGTTGAGCTTTCGTTTCCTTATTTTTCCCTCTTATATTGAAAAATACATGTTTGTCTTATTTATTGTTGATATTTAAATTATTGTCCCTATTCGTTTTTACTTTTGATTTTTGGTTTTTATCTTAGGTCCGTTTTTATTTTATTTTTACAATTCAATCATTCAACTCTATTTTAAGATTTTCCAATTTGCTCATTCTCTTTGTGTTTTTAAAAATTTCCTAGGTCATTTTGTAAAAGTTTTGATGTTTTAGTTTCATCCTTCAATCTATTTTTTTCTAATTTGATCCATATATTTTTAATGCTTTTATCCTTTTGTTTGATAGATTTTTCCTTTCAAGTGAATCCTTCAATTAAAAATATCCCCTTAAATTTATCTTTTATTTTGATTTTCACCCTTTAATATTTTAATTTCTATTTTTAAAATTTCAAATCCTTTTTGTATTTGGTTTGTTCTCTATTTATTCCTTTGATATTTTGTTTAGGGATTGAACTTCATGTTTTTCTATATATGATGTTCCATCTCATTTTCTTTTTGATTTCAACATTATTATTATTTAAAAAAATATGTGTTTTAATTCAATTTCTTTTGCATTGAATTATCTCTATCTCATAATCTAAGTTACAAGTTTTGCAAGTTAAGAGATGAAATAAGAGCGAAGTTGAACATGAAGCTTATGTTCAAGTTCAAAATATTTTCATCCCCACCATCTTCATAGGGATTTTAATTTTTGTTTGAAATATTCTGGTGTATGGAATTAATTTTAATTTTTCAAATTTTCATTATTGTTGTTGTTATGAGTTTTGGGTTAATTTTAATACAATTAAGTTTACTTATAATCATAACAAGTAAACAACATGGGAAAAAAAAGTATGTGTATATTTTGCCTATCAGTTGTCTTCAATTTCTTTTCTATAAGTTTGTCCCAATTTATTAACTAGTCACAAGTTTTGTAGATTAACTCGAGTTAGCTTGACTTTAATACCTAAGTTACATGTCTATCACACTACTTAAGTATACACGATCCAACTATTTTCTATCATTTTTGTTTATCCAATTATACACTTCTTGAGGGGTTTTTAAAGGTTATTATGGTGTTTATTTTTCTTTTAAATCTTCTAGTTTATTATTGCTTGGCAATAATAAAACAAACCCAACTTATTAAATCTGGTTTGGGTTGTAACCCGAGTCAGTTTGCTTTTATTTCTTTCAAATGCATATGCATCACATTTAGTGACCGTTTGATATTATAGTTGTGGGTGAAGTTTGAGGAAAAACAATGGTTTTTTATATATACAACCACAACTGCAGTTGATTTGGGACCCATAAAAGGATGCTTTTGGACCACAATTTGCAAAAAGCAAAACCAACTGTGTTTGTATGGTTGTGTTTTGAAAAAATTGTTTAAAAATCATTATTTATTGATTTCGGTTTGATAAAGTTAGGTGTTTGGTTAAAACTATGATTGAAATTGAGGTTGAATAAAAAACAATGTGATTTGTTTGGTTAATCTGTTTTTGACAATAAGGTTTGGCTGTAAAATGACTTTGAAGGATATAAATATTAAATGCAAAACATGTTTGTGTATGTTTTATGAATAACTTTGAAAATATGATAGAAATTTAATTATAATCATATTCAACAAATAACATCATCTTGTGATCTCCTTCTAATATAGTTATGCGAGTGTTATCGATGCAACACCAATCTCAACTTGTGTTTTGTATGGATAAGCTAGCATGTTTTGTAAATTCTTCACCTACTCCAAAAGAATATTCTATCACGTTACGTATTGATGGGTGTACACAATTAAACACTTCCTCTCAATCACTTGGTTGTCCACAATATCCAAAATCTTGTAAATGATATCTCTCACTTTTAAAATGGACCTAAATACCCATACTCATTCGGATAGTATTTTTTGAAAATATGAACAACATGCTATCTTTTCATTAATTCAATAACAAAGAAGAATATTTTTTAACTTAAATTATCACATCTTCAAGATATAGTAAATAAAAACCATCTAGTGGTGTAGGAAATTTTATACTCCTACTATCAATAGTCTCGAGAAAAATACATGTATCATGTGCACTATTTTCCCATACAAACATGAATTGCATGTCAAAACTACAAGTAATCATGATGGTTTTGTAGGTACACCTTTTTTCAAATAAATAGAATTTGATTTTCGGATGATATGGTGGCACAAAAATGTGTGTCATCAATTGCACCGACACAATTCTACAAGCATAAAATACAATGTTAGTATAAAAATATTAAAACAACTTATCTTATTTTATTTCAAACAATATTTTATAAAAACATAAATTTCCTTGAAATGTAGCATAAATTTCGGATTTATCGCAATTTCTAATGGAGTGTTGGTAAATTTTGGATTTGTTGGTTTGATGACATTTACAACAAACAAACATAATGATTTAAGGACTTCATTGATATATCTACTTACGGTTTATCCTGAATGCTTTCTTGCACTTGTCGATTTGACACCTCAACTACAATTATAAATAGAAACATTCGACTTTCTCAATTACATTTATCCTTCGTGAAAGCTTTAAACCATAATGTGTTTCCAAATCATTACACACGCTCAACAAAATGTTTTTATCCATCTTAAACATGTTAACAGAGTGTTTCCAATGACCTCTTAAAACCTTATTCAACCAACGCATCCCTGTATTGTATGAAATCATACATGGTTTTTATGCATATAATATAGATTTATATCCTTGTCCATGCATATAATAAGTTTTTACTTATCAATCTGTCTTCATTTAAAAGTTGCGTCATCATCGTCCATTGTAATCATTGTCGTTATCGGTCTCATCATCTTCGTCATGGTTGTCATTGTTGTTCTCATTTCCATAATCATCATATGCGCCATTGTTTCCTTCACAATCATGATAATTAATGTGTTCATGTGATTCATAACATTTTTATTATTTGCTGAAATCTATGCTAAATATAACATTAAAGTATAGATCATCCATACTCTCACCATTCAATTTGCTTGATCTATGCTAAATTAATTACAAATCAGAATTTTTCATAAGAAATAATATAGAAAAACATGAACAAATTTGTTTATAGTCCTTCAATTTTCTTCTACTTTCTAAGCGACCAAACAAGAAGGACTCGAAGATCTAGAAGGAAACCAATAGAAAAAACAATAAAAGCAAGACCAAAATGAACAAAAAAACTAGAGGTTCAGGGAGAGAGAAGTGTACCGAAAGAGAGAAAAGGGAGATGAGAGTTTGCCTACCACGAGGGAGAGGACAAAAGCAAGGACTGGAGTGGGGCTAGGATTTAAAAATTATTTTTTGTTCTCGTCTGTCTTCTTGGTATGTGATAGAGAGATCTGTGAGGGAGAGTGGGATGGTAGGTGTGAGTGGTTGGTAGGTCGAGGGAGAGATCTATGAGAGAGAGAGTGAGAGGTAAGGGAGAAGGCGATGCTTGTGTGTGTGGGAGGTAAGGAGAAGCCTTGCCTCGGTTCTATGTGTATGGGAGATGAGGGAGATGAGAGATAACGGAGACAAGATGTAGAGATAAGGGAGAAGGATGATCTGCAATTCACGTGATTTCTGTGAAATCGGTGTATTGTAATTCATGTTGCAACTTCATTTGTTTTTGCAGATCGCGACGTGATTTTTATTTTTAGTGGGACCCATAGCCAAACATTGGGGTCCCGTTTGGTAACAGTGTGGTTGGAGCCGCGAGTTCAACACAAACACAGAGTTGAACCGCGATGCCAAACACCCATATAGTTCAAATCAAACATGTGAGGACTCGTAAACCAAGATTTTTACAGAGAAAACTTTTACTCGAAAAAGTTTGGATTGGCGCTGACGGACTTCAATAGAAACCTGGATTGTCCAACACCTCTACTATGAATTATAGTTTTGTATATTAAATAAAGATTAAAACTATATGAGTTTTTCATTGTACCAATATTCATATCTTATTATGGATTATAATAATATAATTATCGTTATTATGAATTGTAATAATATAATTATAGTTTTGTTCCTCAATG
Source organism: Salix exigua (assembly GCA_032356905.1). Lineage (NCBI taxonomy): Eukaryota > Viridiplantae > Streptophyta > Magnoliopsida > Malpighiales > Salicaceae > Salix > Salix exigua. The sequence goes on from CM063603.1 coordinate 29,994,135, forward strand.
CATTAAAATTTAAGTCTTAGTTTTTCATCTTAGAGGTATTTTTGATTTTTCCATGGGACTTTGGAATTATCCAATTGTTTAGTAGTATTCAAGTCTTTTCCGAGTTTTTTGTACAATAAAACTAAATATTTATCCTTGCTAGCAAACAATAAATAGTTGACTACCTAGGGATATTTTTATTTTTTATAGTGTTGTTAATAGTAAAACAACCATATCACCTTCAAAGAAGACAAAAATTAAGAGTTACCGGTGGGGGTTTCTAGTTTTTCAAATGTTTCTAAACAAGTACAAATATGGATATCCCCTCGAAAACACAGGATCCAAGAGTTGGTTGCAGGAGTATTTAGGTTATTACACTTTTTTCTACAACATAGTGTCGGCGTGTCGGTCGGACGTCCGACGATTTTTTTCTTTACACTCCTTTCAGCGGAGTGTGCATTGGTGAAAAATATTCATTTGGCGTCTCACCGGATATGCCGCCATGTCCTCTTTCACATGATGATGTGCGTGTCGTCTCACAACGGTTAGTTGTTTTTCCTCTTCTCTCTCCTATAACCTAAATTACATGGAAGTCCCCTTGGTTTATGATGTTTTTAGTTCAGTATCTCCTCTTTTGATTGTTTGATTTGATTCAATTTTGTCCTTTAATTAAAATTGAGTATATATTTGGCTTTCATTTCAGTCCTTATTCTTTTAATTTTAGGTTTGATTTTAAATCCCTTAATTATTTCGATATAAAAGTTTGGATTATTTTGAATTGCATCCTTCGAGTGAAATTGACCATATATTGTTTTTTATTTCATCCCTTATTTTTTAATTTTTTCAATCCTTCCGAAATAGTCCTTATATTTTGACCACGTGTATATGCTCTTAATTTTAGTTTTAATTTTTATTATTCTCTTTTGTTGAGGTTATGTTTTTATTCAATTTAGTCCTTAAATCTAATTTGTGTTGGTGATCATTTGAAAATTAATATTCTTTTTCACTTTATTTTTTTCTTTTTGTTATTATTTATGTCGGATAATTTTTAAGCTAATAATATTAATTTATTTTTCATTTATTTAATTTTGTCATTTATTTATTCTTTTGTTAAAGTTTTTAGATTTTTTTATTCTTCAGGATAATTTTGTTATTTCCATAATATACACAATAATAATAATAATAATTTTAGTTTTTTATATTATTTGCTCTTTTGTTAAAACTTTTAGTTTTTTATATCTTTCAGGGTAATTTAATATTTTTTATTGTTTTCAGGGTAATTTAATATTTTTATTGTTTTAAAAGTAATAATAATAAAAATAGGTGTTATAATCGTGATAATAATAGTGACATTATTAATTATAATGATGATTTTTGTCAAAATTGCATATGATTTTAAGAAATTATTTTTTAGTGTTTTTAGATTATTTTCATGTGTTGATATCAAATATTTTTACTTTAATCTCGATATTCTGAAATATTTTTAATATAATAATATCAAGAATAAATCTTAAGAAATATTTTTTTATTTTGAAAATAAAAATAACTTTAAAATAAAAATATTCTAAATCACACGTAGACAAAACAATGAAAAAACACACATAGATAGCATATCACTAATTATAGAACATTCACTATATATGTATAAGATACAATTAATTATCATTTCAAGCTAACAAAGTTAAATTTTTTAATGCAATAAAAATAAAAATTTAAATTAAAAACTAAAATTATATATAAAAATAAAAATGATCCCAAAAAATAAAAGCTAAAAGCTAAAATAAAAATAAAATAATAAAAGCTAAAATAAAAAATAAAAATTATAGATATTGACAGAAGAAGAAGAAAAGAAAATCTACCGACGACAAGATTCCATGCCAAATGTCTCGTAATATGTAAATAAAAGCCTTGAAGACACCATCATGAAGCTTTTGTCTCACTTATGCTGCCGGTAGAAGTTATCATTGCATCTTTTGTAGTTTTGCTTCCACCCTGCTGTCCCAGCAATTGCTTAATGGAAGGAGCATGCCACCGTCATCATTTAGCCCACGGTGTCAAATCCAAGTTTGATCTCTCTGGTTGTGTTGATATCAAAAGTCACAATATTTGCCGCACGTGTTACCTTTATAAATTACACTTGATATATTTTAATATTAATATTTAAATGTGTTAGGCTATTGTGAACCCCTTTTTCCATGATTCAAATAAATTGATTTTATTTAGTTGCTGATATTATTATTTTTTGGATTTGAGAAAATCTCATTTTATTTTAGATATTTTTGTAGTTCTACTGAATAAAATTTCGGTTATCTTAGATTTTTAGTGTTTGTTTGAGAGTGTAGTTGTGGTTGCTTTTGATAGTATTTTTTTCAAAATATATTAAAATAATATTTTAAAAAATCATTTTTAATATTAGAATGATCTAAAACCCTTAAAAATTTTAATCTAAAAAATGTATTAAAAATTTTGAAAAATATTTTTGAAATATCATACAAAACATCCTTTTACAAGATAAACACTCTTGACTCAAACCTAAAATCTTGGAGTTAGATATCAAAGTGGTCACATCCACCATGTACTGTTGAAATAATCAAAGTGGTTACCTCCACCATGTTCCGTTGAAATTATAAACCAAGTTCTTAAATTTCTTTAAAAAAGAGAACACAAATAGATACCTAACATCACTCTCGTACGCATTCTAGAATCTAGACTAGATAGCTTAAAAGTCACTACAGCGCGAATAACGTAAGTACACACGTCACATACAAATTGGGATTTGCGTTCTACATACAATGTTTCACTATGTTTTTGTCTCGTTTTGACTCAGATCCAGATGAGGTGTCCCATTTTTCCTTCTTGGTCCTACAGCCTCACACATTTCATCTCTAATTATCCACGTGTCCACTACTTTTCATCAGCATAATCAATTTTTATTTGAGCGGGTCAAGAGACCATTTCTATT
>CM063603.1:29997575-30017601 GCA_032356905.1 Salix exigua
AACAAGGATTTTGTAAGAAATTATTGTAAATCCCAAATGCGATGCTCTTTGTAAGTTCAATAGTTTTCTCTTGCGTGTATTGTAGTGTTTTATAAACCTTGAAAGCAATTTGATTAAGTTCATTTTGATTAAAAACAAAAATTCATAGCGTAAACAGTGTTCAGAATATTAAAAACGTAAATTACAAGTGTAAATCATGTTTAGAACAGTGAAAGCTTGACAAATTTTTAAGTTAAAGGACCAACACTTCAACAACAAAAAAATAAATTTGCAAATCTCGAATTTCAAAATAATTTCTCGTAGTCAGCACGATAATTTCCGTATCAAAAAGAGAGAGAGAACGCAGCTTCAATTTGCATGGTGGCGAGATGCATTGGATGATCAATAACTTGTGTTTTTTTAAAGCTCTTGACCTTGTCAACACATAATGTTCTCTCGGGGTGACAATCTCTTGTTCGGGGGGGAAAAATAAATTGATTGGTGGTAATTTTCATCAAATATTGCCGGTCATTCTGGTCGGAACACAAGAAGAGATGGTCAATGCTTCTCTAAAAAGCTTGACTTTTTAGTCTAAATTTATTGTGTTAGATCTTAATGAGAAAATGCGTCAATAGTTTGCTCGTGTTTGTATTGTCGTTGCACTTCCACATGAGTCTGGAAAAAATTAAATGGAAACAAGAGACACTCTCGCACGTGTTTTGTTTTATTAGAGACTAGATAATTGCCCGCGCGTTGCCACGGGTAGTTTTTTTGTATATAATTTAATACAATTAAATCTACAACGATCAATTTATATGATAGAAACAAATAAAAATTCTAGATTAAGAGATAATATGTTTAAAATTTTGATTTGAGTTTGTAACGTATGTATAAATTATATATTTTCAAATATAAGATTAAAAATATCTTCGAAATTTTAATAAAGATAAAAAAAATTTCCCATGGGTATTATTGGCAAACAAAATTTTATCAAATTATTGGGAGGGAAAAAAATAATAAAAAAGAATTAAAAATAATTAAATTATTATTATTATTATTATTAATAATAAAGTAGGGATAAAAAAAATTTTATAAGGGCTGAATTGAATATATCAAGGGCGTAAATTAATTAATTAAAAGTCAAAGGGCTGAAATGCAACTTGCATTTATTGTCAATTGCAATCAGAGGACACAATTGAAACAATCGGAACTTTGGTACCAAATTGATTGCGTTATCAACAAACAACCCCACCCTATACTGTGTGGGACTTGCATATATAGGGTGATATTAAATTTTACATATATAGATATTATATTTCAATTTTACACCAGCAAATCCTAATAATTTTTTTTTTTTTGCATTCGGTTGTATATCTTCCTCTTTTTACATGCATCTACTTCTATTTTTGTTGTTGTCTTTCTTTGCTGATTTTATTCGGTTTAATTTTGCTCACTCTAGAAAGAAAGAAAAAATTGTGCAATCGGACGGCGGGCGCACGCGTCGCATCTAGCCCGGATTCTGACTTAGAGGCGTTCAGTCATAATCCAACACACGGTAGCTTCGCGCCACTGACTTTTCAACCAAGCGCGATGACCAATTGTGCGAATCAACTTCGATGTTACTGTTGTTATAATAGAGTATGTTGATCTTTTTTATTATATCAAATTTTACATTTTTAAATATTATATTTTAATTTCAATAGTGGTAAAAATTATTTTTTCTATCCACACTACGCCCGCAACGTAGTGCGGGCATTTAACTACCTTGAATATTTCCTCTCTCTACGTTGATGGAATTATATAGATTTGGCAAGCAAAAAAAAAAACTTTAATCATAAAAACAATTCATGAAAAAACAAATCAGAAAAAAGAAAAAAAATAAACGAAAAAAAAATCAGAAAAAAGAAAAAAAAAGAAAGAAACGAAAAAAAAAGAAAAAAAAAGAATCAGAAAAAAAAGAAATTTTTTTTTTCAATTTTATATAAATAAATTATATATAAGCAAAAAAAAACTTTAATCAAAAAAACAATTCATGAAAAAACAAATCAGAAAAAAGAAAAAAAATAAACAAAAAAAAAGAAGAAAAAAAAGAAAGAAACAAAAAAAAAAAGCACTGTGCGAATCTACAGTGCACTGTGTCTGTGTGTACAGTGCACTGTGCACAATAAATGTGGGACGCCGCTTATTGTTCTTTTAATTTATCATACTGTTTGCTAAAAATATGAAATTATTCTGATATCTCGTGGACAATTTTTGGTTTTTGTTTTAATCTCAAATTTAAAGTTAGATATATTGAGAAATAAAATAATAATTTTATTATTATAATTCACAATAATTTATAATTTATGCATGATAATACTACTACGAAAGAATAACCTGATTTAGCTGTATAATTAATGTTAATAGTTTGCAGTCGCGATCGGAACCTTCACGATTCTACGGAAATGAAAAATTGTTGCTTTCCGATGATGATTGCCGGGCAGAAGTCAGAATTGGTGTCTAATATTGGCCACTAACTTCTTAGGCCATGAATGGATATTTCTTATGATTAGTCTCTCTTGGTAAATGATAGGTTGCCATTTCAAGAAACGCAAGGTGTCACCATGCATGTTGCATACACTTGCAAGCAGCCACGTGCTTTCGTTAGGTTGTCGATGCCTGTGTTGGAACCATCTTTTTTTAGAGTATTTTAACATAATTTAATAAAAATTCTAATCAGCTTAAACAAATATGTAAAAATAAAATAATTTAAATACAATTGTGTTTTTAGGTGTTTTTAAATATTATTCTTATACCTAAGTTGTTGATAAAAAAAAATTTACAAATTAATTTACATGTTCATAAATCAATTTAAAAGTGTATAACAAATCAATTATAAAAAAGTGATATTGATATAACAAAAAAAGAAAAATAAAGGAAATATTAATAATAATAAAAGAGCCAACAAGTATACACCGTGTTTCGTTTTCAATGTTGTTAAAAAAATCTTGAACACACCATGGAGGAACATCATTATTTTTTGATGCAAGAAAATCTAATTTCCTTGAAAAATATATTTTGTAGATTTAAATGAGGGAGTAAATTTTTGATTGTTTCAAGTTTTAAGTATCATCATTTTAACCCTAAACAAAATTCATAAATTACCTTAATATAAAATTAATCTCAAATAAAAACCCTAACTAATTAACCTCAAACCCTCTTTTTACTTCCTTTCTCCTTCTTTCTATGCTTGTTAGGATTCGACAATTAGGGAAGTGGTGGATATGCACCTCAATAAAGATGATTCAACCAAGGTTGTCAATATTATTTTGGTTGGTATTTTTTTTTTCAATTGGAATGAAATATTTTAGTTTCGGCATGTCGTTTCTGAATTATACTGTTTATTATATATATATATATATATATATATAAATAAATATTTAAAATCTAAAAATAAAATTATTTAGAATTGTGCAATTTAATTTAAAAATACACAATAAAATAATTTTTCTAAACAAAATTATGAACAAGTATAATATTATAAGAATATCATCATCAATCTCACACAATCATGACAATATCTAATGCCTCTGAAATTTTAACATAATATATATAAATATATCAAGAAACTCTTCGTAAAATTTCATCTCATTCTAATAATCAGATTAAGAGATATGATAACGAAGCGAACGATATCAAAATATTTCAGCCAACCAAAAATTCCGGAACGGACAGGAATTTAAATCGAGGTAAAAACGACATCATTTTGTTTTATTTTTTTAAATGATACGAAACGTTTCGACCATTACGGCCAAAACAGAATAAAACAGACAACTATGGATTCAACAATTGATTAATGTTAAAGAAACAAAAAGTAATTAATTCTTTTTTTAAATAAAAAAAAAAACTTATTTGTCAAACTAGCATGCGCTTGATATGGTTTATTTTTTAAATAATAAATATGAATCCATTAGTTAATTTCAGTTACTTCGAGACTAGAACAAAAGCCAATTAATTACTTTATAGTATATGATTAAACTAACATTCAAGGTTCAATTTCAATTGTTAGTGCAAGATTTAAGAGGTTATCTTTGACTAAACAAAATCAATAAAAGCCGATCTCAAACATCTAGGTCAAACCCACATTCAATTAAGGTTGACAACCAACTGTGTTCGGAGATTCCTACGGTACAAAACGTTAACAACACCTTGGACAACATAAAATTGTGAATGAAGCACCAAAAACTACTAGATATGGTGCGACATCAAGCACTGCTACATGGACGGTGATCCAGCTTCCTCCCCCACCCGTAGACTCCAAACTGCAATTCACCGGCGGCAACCAAGAATTCCACCGCTTGCTGTGTGGTCAACAATTCAACAACCCTCCTAATTGTTCTCAGCCTTAGATCATCTGCCTTCTTCACAACACTCACCAGCCGTCCGATCTTGTCTCCATGATCTGTGAATGGCCCCAGCATCACCTCAGCTACACTATCTTGCCACTCTGATAGCTCACCTGTTATTGCATTCTCTTCTTTCACTGTCTCACATTGTAATTCGCTGACTCTCCTGTTTTGAGCATGAAAATATTCATTTAGAATTATAACTGAATTTTTATTTGCCGAGTCACAAACAGTTATTATTAAAGAAAAATAAGTAAGTAAATACCAAGAACATACACAAAATGTAAAAAATCGAAACCTGAATTGATTAGGTGATAGATCACCAAGATCTCCAGTACTTTGGCCCTTCAAAATATCAGCAATATGAAACTCAAACAGAATACTAGACTCAGTGTAGACAAGGTGAAACAAGGTGGTGGGACGCCACCCAGAAATCCAGTGAAGCGACCTCTCGAAGCAGGAGGCCCAAGGAGCTGTGAAGACTGACAAAACGTCACTCTCTATGTCCACTGAATTCACCCTATAGAACTCGGCATAGTGGCTTACGATCTTCTGGGCTAGGCTGCTAAGATGGCTTCTATCATCTTGGCTACTTGGTGGTTTGGGGGCTATCCTCAATTGTTCCAGAAGTTGATTGAGTTGGTCGAACCAGGTATCATAAAACCTGGTAAAGCTGCCGGTGCTGCTCATTTTTGCTGGTTAAGTTTAAAGGGGGCGTTTTCTGTTTGGGGGTTTCTCGTTCTTTTTTCTTCTGTTCGGGAGAAAGAGAGATTTCGGGTTTGGTTTAGCTTGGCATCGATGAATTATTAATGCACGATAAATGAAAGAGTTACTACATGCAAGACGAGTGGAGGGGGCTATATGACACTTGGAGAAGTTGTATGTTTCCAACAGGAATGGTATAAATATTGATACAAATGCATAAATGCTTAAGACAGCAGTGACTCCATATTGTTGACATATTCTATAATATATTCACAGATTGAATCAAGCTATTCCCAATTGTATTTTGATTATGTTCTTCTTAGATAAAAGTTGTCAATTTCGTTCCGTTCTGTTTGAAAAGGTCAATACATTTCATTTTAATTAAAAAAATAGAACAAATCATAACAAATTTTCTCGCTCAAACTTTCAGTTCGTTCCATAAAATCCGTTCCAATTACAGCTAAAATGTTCCGGTTTTGTTCCGCCCATTCCGTTCCGGCCAAATAGTATTTTTTTTAAATAATGAATACTTTACAATGTCAATCATATCTCTTAATCTGACTGTTAGATTGAGATGAAATATTACGAGGAGTCTCTTAACATATTTATATATATTATGTTAAAATTTCAAAGCAATCAAAGAATGTAACGACCTTGCGATATTGATGATGACATTCTCATAATATTATACATGTTCATCATTTTGTTCAAAAAAATCATTTTATGGTGTCTTTTTTATATTATTTTTTTCTTAATTTCATTATTCAACAATGAGTTTATTACGAATTGAAATTTATAGTTTGATTTAATTTGCTTTATTTAAGGTTATCATGGTCTTATAACAAATGTCACACATTTGAAAGGTTAGCCTAGGTTAACCCGAGTTATTTCAATAAATCATTGTTTCAATATTTTTTTGAGATGTCAGCTTGATTTTTTTATTTAAACTATATTTTTATCATTTTTTCATGTTATCTTTGAACCCGTCAAGTCGGTTGAGTTATATCAGTTCAACTCTCATTTTTTTAGTTAAACTATATTTTTATCATTTTTTCATGTTATCTTTGAATTCGTCAAGTCGATTGAGTTATATCAGTTCAACTCTCATTTTTTTTACTTATGTTTGAAATTTAAATTGCACAATTCTAAATAATATTTTTTTGGATTTGAACTATTTTTTAAAATTAATATATTTAATTGTATATATATATATATATATATATATATATATATATATATAAACAGTACACCCTAGAAACGGGGCATCGAAACACTTCGAAACTGAAACATTCTGTTCTAATTGAAATAACGAAGCACCAATTAAAATGGAAATGACAACCTTGGTTTAGAATGGATTTTTTTTCCACTTATGATCCATCAGTTGTATTTTTTTAGTGTTTTCTGACTCCAAAGATAATTCAAAATGGGAAAGGTTTTTCAAGTTACGGAAATTTTTTATATGTTCATTTGATGATGATGTCTTGTAGCAATGGATATGGTTTTGTGCAAAACCTTCCACCTCTCTACCATGCTATTATCACTAAAATTAGGAGAGCTTACTACTGCCTCCATAGTTATTGATCCCGTCCCGGGTACCGTCCCGGATTTGTGTTTGGAACGGAACGTCCCGGTTTCGGTACCGTTCCGGTTTTGTACTGTTCATTTTTATTTAATTATATATATGAAAAACATAAAATATTAATTTAACAAGTATAATTTAAATTCAAGATAAATGAAATTTAAATTATACAATACAAACATAATCTCAAAATTAGAAACATCTTTGAAATTCCAAAATATTATGAAAGTAAAATGTTCTAAAATAAAAGAAAAATACATCAAACATTCTCTACTACATCATTAATATAAAAGTAAGGATCTTGATCTGGCTGTGGAACATAAGGAAAGTCGTCAACAAGACATTCCAATAACTGGTCATCTCCACCAAGCTCATTCTCCTCATTTAGACATGTCTCTTCATCATCTAAAGTTAAAGTAGCGAAAGGTGCTTCGATACTCTCCCAACTTATGTCATCTCCATCAAGAAGACCGGGTTCTTCACTAATCCATTCATTCAATAGATCAATGTTGTCAAGGCTAATGGGATCTAAAGCATCTCTTGTTCTGCTCATATTCCTACAAAGAATAAACATGAAAGAAATTAAAAAATTAATAGCAATGTAATAGAAAATAATTACTAATATAATAATATTGATATTTTACTTACCTCTGTTTAATCTTTAGATTATAGCGAACAAATACTAAATCGTTTAATCTCTTGTGCTCAAGCCTATTTCGCTTTTTTGAATGAATGAATTCAAATACACTCCAATTTCTTTCGCACCCAGTTGCACTACAGCATTGACTAAGAACTCGAACTGCAAACTTTTGAAGTTCTGGAGTATCAATGCCGAATTGCTCCCACCATGAAACTAGATAACAAATTTTGAATAAATCAATTATTATAGATAAAAAAAGACATTATATTGTAAAAATAAAAGTTATTACCTGGATTTAACTTTTCTCTTTGATGAATAGCCATGGTTACACCAAAAGACCGATTGCTCTCTTATACTCCTCAATTTGGGCATCGATGTTATCTTGAGTATCACAATCAGGAACCAATCTCATAATTGTGGTAAGCAAACCTCGAGTTACCTCCCTTTGTTTTGAAAAAGAAGGCCTAAAATATATTCCAGGATTAAGAAAACATCCTGCTGCATGTAATGGACTATGAAGTTGCTTATCCCATCTAGCATCAATTACCGAATATATGGTCCATATTGAGACATTCTATTTTTCAACCTTATTTTGATGGCTTCTTTTGCTTTATCCATTGCCTCATATAAATAGCCCATTGATGGTTTTTCTTCACTGTCTGCTAACCTTAGAACTCGTACTAAAGGCTCGCTGACGTTGACAATATGTGCACATCTCGGCCAAAAGTCGTTATCTTCTAAAATTATAGCAGCAATTTCGGTTCCAACCCGACTTTTGCCATGACTTGATTCAACCCATTTTGTGCAAGTAAACATCTGTCGAAGCTCCTTCTTAAACTTCAGTAAACATTGGAGGCTTAAGAAATGGGTTGCAAACCTTGTTATGCCAGGACGACATAAATCATGTCCATTTGTGAATTCTTTCCTCATCAAAGCTAGAACCCATGCATGATTATATATAAACTTGGTTATATTTCTTGCCTTTTTAATGGTTTCATCAATCATTGGAAAATATCTCGGATCACAAATATTTTCTAGCATTAAATCAATGCAATGGGCAGCACAAGGAGACCAAAAAAAGGTGCCATACCTTTGCTGCAAAGCTTTCCAATGACCTTAAATGAAGCCTCATTATCACTAACAAATTGGACAATATTCTCTTGTCCAACTTCTTTGACAACTTCATCAAACATCTCCAGCAATGTCTCTTTATCTTTTCGAAGTCCTGAAGTGTCAACAGACTTCAAGAATACGGTGCCTCTCGGAGAATAGGCAAGGAAATTCACAATTGGTGCATTCTTCCTATTTATCCACCCGTCAGCCATAATTGAACATCCATAAACTCTCCAATCAGCCTTGATACTTAAAATGTATTCATGGACATTATGAACTACATCTTTCAAAAGTGGTCCTCTTAAATCATGAAATGATGGGTCTTTAAACCAGTGTCCTATGGATGCTACTGCATCTAGCATTGGCTGATAATAATACGAATTAGCACTGTTAAACGATATATTAGCATCATACCACCATGTTGCTACAGCTATTCTTGCATTGTGTTCCATCTCTTTAGTAGCCATTGCACTTCTAATACTAGACTGGGAACCCGGGGTAGTTCGTGGAGCAAATAAAGGAATCCTTCTTCTAGATGTACTTGTTCCTTGCACTGTCGTTCTTCTACTTGTTTGTGAACGGTTATCACCCGAACGAGGATTTGCAACATCACCCTCTGCTATTTCTTCATCATTGGAAGCTGATTGAGAATTTCCAATATCGGTTCTAATTCTTTTTCTTCTCTCTTTCTCCATTGTCATCTCATCTACCAGTTGATTCATTTGCCACTTAACCTCCGGAGGGACCTTTTTACAAGGTTCAACTTCACCTTTAATACCAGTAAGGTGGTACTTCAACCGAGTAACACCACCACCATTGATCCGTTTATTACAATAAATGCATATACTTCCATTCTTTACACCAGGAACCACCTGTCCATGAGCCCATGCTGGATCATCTGATCTTGTTGGAGCTGAATACATGAAAGTCCCACCACTAGATGAGTTTTCAGCCATGTAATTTAATCTGTTGTAAAAAAGATAACACAAGTTAGGCATGTATCATTCTTAACTTTAATCATGAAAAATATAACCATAGAGAATTCTATGAATACCCACTACACAATCATGAGTTCACAATTCTCTAACTAATACTCCATAACATTCCTCAAATAAATCATGCAGCATGTTATCACTCATTATCAAATCATCAAAGGCAGGTCATACGCATATAACCAAATCATATACTGATTCATATAAACAAGGAGAGCAATTATATACAATTTATGTACATTGCATTGTAGAAAAGAACAGAGCCACCAAGTTCTATAATACCCTTCAATTCATGAATTCAAAGATGCCGATTATCGAATTAGCACATTCGACAATGCCGATTCATCGAACAATACAGTAACATCCCCTGCACATTCGGCAATATCATACATTATGCCTTCCAATTGAATTTCTTCATTAGCTGATATTGAATATGGTGAACCGGTCGTCCGGTCTGAAGATAAAACTGAACCGGTCGACCGCTCATGTGATAATGAAGGTAAACCGGTCGACCAGTCAGAAGCTTAAATATATTATGCAGAAGAAATGGTGTTCAGTGTTCACCTTCACCCCATCATGCAATCATTATCAAGCATCAACAACATCAAGCATTCATTATCAAGCATCAACAACATCAATCCCACATTCACATTCATGCATTTTCGACAGTTTCAATTTTTCAATAAATTAAAGGATTTGGTTCCTCAAATGTGTACCTTTAACTGGAGATATGGGGAAGAAGAACTACTGAAGATTTTGTGCCACCGTGTGGAAGAAATTATGCGCCGCCGTGTGGAAGAAAACAAGGGATTTCTGGATTAATTTGAGAGAAGAGAACTCGGGAGTAGATTGGGGGAAATTGGGGGGAAAATGGAAATTGGTCGTCTGGTCTGGGAGTGGGAGCGGGAAGAAGAAAGGGAATTAGGCTAAACGACGTCGTTTTTTACTTATGTAAACGACGTCGTTTTGATCCGTACCGGAACGGAACGCCCGGTACGGAACCGGGGCGTTCCGGCCGGAATTTGCCCAGATTTTCCGGGACAGGCCGGGATTCTAGCCGGGACAAGAACGTCGCCGTTTTGTCCCGAATTAGGCATTGGGACGGGGCGTTCCGGCCGGAACAGGGCGGGATCAATAACAGTGATTGCCTCTTCTATTGTCATTTCTTTCAGTCGTGTCTGTAATATTGTTTTGATAGTATTAAGAATAGAAAATATATATACTAAGTTAAATTGATAGAAAAAGAGATGTAAAATAAAAGATTTAAAGTGAATTTATGTACTGTTAAAACAAATAGAATATAACAATGTATATCCACACACATATGGTAAGTTTAAGAGATATTGTCTTTCTAGAATCACATAGTCGATCTTGTTCTTTTAAATGATGTATCTTAAGTAGATAGATGTTTTTTTTTTTTTTGGGAATGTATGTGGCTATACTCACACATGGTTATAGGGGTGTGCAAAAGAAACGATTATACTAAGAAAACAAAAGGACTAATCAACAAAAACCAAACTATTAAAAAACTCGATTAAACTAATTAAAATATTTTTAAAAACTTTTGGCCGGTTTGGTTTAGGTTTCTTAAAGATAAACTGGTATGTATATATATATATATATAAACGATAACCGAACCGGTTCGATTCAAATTTCTTGGCTTGATTCCATTTTTGTTAAATAGGAGAAGGTTGACTTGGTTAAAATCGAAAAAAAGATTAAAAAACAATGTACTATTGTTTTCACTTTTTTACATAAAAAACTGAACTGGACCGAAACCAGTCGGTTTAAACTGATTTTATTTGATTTTGGTTTTTATAGATAAAAACCAAACCAAACCAAAAATGATCACCCCTACATGGTAGGTCCTTTAAAAGGTATTGTCCACTAGAACCACAAAAAGGATTTTTATTGTTCTAGATTAACACAACAATAACATCTAAGAAGGTGAAATAGATGTTCCACTAATACTAACAAGTAATGCTATTTAATTCAATTAAATACAACTGACACAATAATCAACAATATAATTAAAGTATTAAAAATAAATATGTAAGAGAGAGAGATTGCAAACACAAATTTAACATGGTTCGATAAGCCTAAGTCCACACCTCAAACACAAAATCGATCTTGAGTATTGTAACTTTATGAATTAACACCGAGCTTTTTACACCTATTAGAGATATCCTTTCTTTAAGATTTCTCTTTAACTTAAAGATATGAACCTTTAATTTTTTTTTTCTTTTGGTGACAATACATCATCAATGTCAAGAGTTTCTCCTTAAACTCTTAAGAGTTTAAAATTTTGACTGTGTTATCATGGAATCACTCTCTCGATATAATGGATTTACAATTGAAAATCTATCTTTATACCTCATAAAATAACACTTAAAAGATTTCAAGTTGTTTAAATGTAGTGAAAAAAATAAAAAAATATTTCTTATGTTAGAATATGAAGGCTTCACTAAATAAAGTATAATTAAGAATTGATTATTATGATGTGTTTTTGCACTTCGAATAGCTTCTATAATAAATATGTTCAAATTATCTTAGGAATTTTACAATAGGCATATATTTATATATATGTATGTATTACCTATTGGTCATGGTTGTTAAACTCACGAGTTGATTCACAAAATCGTACAACTCAATAAAACTTGTTAAATCGGTTGGAAAAATTGGTTTTCTTTAAGCTCGAAAAAAACCCCAAAATCGATCGGGATCGTAAAATTGGACCGGATCGGTCTGATTTTACGATCCCGACTGATTCTCATAAAACCCAACTTAATTGAAGTTCCTTTTTTAGTTTTCCCCAATTCTTCTTCAATTTTTAATTTTTTATCATCCTCGCAAGTCATCCTCTCCTCTCAAAAATCACGTCTGATCTCATCTCTCAAATCATCCTCTCCTGTCAGCTCGTTGTCGTCGCCTCTCAAGGTTAGTTAATCTTTAATTAGGGTTTCTGGGTTTCAATGCTAGAGTCATGAATCATGATCACCTAGAAACATGAAAGTTTCTAGTTTGAATTATATGAAATTCCATGCTCATTGTTGTGTTTTTATCTATGAGTATGTGGGAATTTGAGGATTTCAGCAACTAAACTCGTCTTTGTTCATGATGTTTTTTTGTTGTGATACTGACTTGAGGATGTGGGAGTTTGAGGATTTTGAGGATGTGGGAGTTTGAGGATTCCAGCAACTAAACTACGTTAAGGTTTCATATGAAATAACACTCGCCATTCTTGCATCTTTTGGGAAAACCAGTGCTCTCAAGTAAATATTACAGACTCCGATACACAATATCTTTAAAATTCCATGCATTGTAGCTGGCTAAACCTTCTCATCATTTGATTGGCATATGTTAGATGGTTTTCATATAGCAATTAGGCTCTATAACTTGAGGGCTAAATATGATCTTTTAATCTGGATCAAGTCAAGTAGCTATATTAAAATCCTACCTATGTATTTTCTAAAACAAAGAAGATCTGGCTTTGCTCTTGACGCAAAATGACAAGTAATTGATATGAATTTGTCATTGAATTTGATTGTCAACACTTTCAGACTGTATTTTTTTCAATCCAATTGTAATAAAGAACAAACCTGACAAGGATGATCCCTGATTACTTTTGCAGCTGTGTTTCGTGAATGTTTGAGTGCTTGCTATTGTGCAACTGTGTTTGTCATGTTATATGTTGTATTGTTAAATCATGTATGAACCTTAACTAATAAAGTTTTATGACCATAATTATGATGTATTATATTCAGAAATATTTTACTTACGATTTTATGATTTTTCTACCGACCGTAAGTTTTATGACCATAATTTTAGCTGTGATTTTTTTATTTTTATACGGAAAAATTCAAGTATGATTTTATGGTCTTATGATCTGAGTTTCAGAAGCTCTTTCCGTGTCGTGTCAAAATCATGATTTTGACAACCTTGCTATTGGTTAACAAATTTGTTCTTTTAAAATGCACCTATCGAGAAGAGAGATTTCTTTTGTGATTATAACGGACTAAGGCCCTTTACTCTTTGTTGATCTAGGATAGTGAATTCATCAATATGAGAAAACATATTTCTTTATTCTTAATATCCATGCCTCTTATATTATAAGATAATAATAAAATGCTACGAAAAGAATTCATTTGTCTTATGATCTTTATTACTAATACTAGATGTGGAAGCCTTCCCTAAGCTAGAGGGTCATGAAATTAGTGATGGCTCAATTTGTAGTAAGATAATAATAATAAAAATAATGAATAAGTTTGTCGAATATAAAAAAAAGAAATATAATAAGCTTTTTTTATTTATTTAAAATGATGTATTCTCTTCCTCTTTCTACACCTTCTAAACTAAAAGGAGTAAAGAAATTGAGAGAATTAAAGATTGTCACCAATAAGTCATATCATGGTATAAGGTATATGTTTCTTTCTATTATCAATAAGTGATACAAGCTTTTATGGAAGTGGGATATAAACAATGAAATCCTTTGTATAAAGGATTATACCTTAAGAAAATACAAGGATGACTATAAGGGGAAAGTTAAACATTCTACAATCAAAATGATGAGAATTTATTTAATAAATGACCTTGCCATATAAGATATCAAAGGGAGAAATGTCATAGTATGTCATAGTAATGAAGGCGTCAACCAAGTAAGAAGTAGGAATACATGAATGAAATAGAAGAACAAGGCTAATCTTAGTCACATGACGATGCTTATATTTAGCACAATCATTTTGAGATGGTGTATATGGCAGAACATTTGTTGATGAATATTAGGATTGCGAAAGTGAGATTGAAAACATGAACTAAAAAATTCAATTGATATTCCATAAAAGAATTGATTTTTCATAAAGTTCTTAAATTGGATAAAGATTTCATAGAAATTAGATTTCAACTTCAGGATAAAACCAAGTAAAGAAAGAATGAACATCAATAAAGATATCATAATATGAAAACCGTATTATCAATTTAACAAGGGCAAAGCTCTAAATATCATTATTGACAAGATCCAAAATATATCATTTGACTAAGTATAAATTTTAGAAAATTAGAGCCCAAGGATCTTGGCAAGTTGGCACACAGAATATATATATAAAAAAGAGAGTATAAAAGATATATATGAGAGAAAGTTGTTCTTTTTAATTTAATAGGAAAATAACATAATGGCTTACATGTCCAAGACAACATTACCCCCATTTTAATATATAAATACCATTATTATTGTTGTCATCCTCGTCATCAAACAATACAGAATGAGTCCATAAACATAACTTGTAAGGAAAAATCAAAACTTAATTTGATAATGGATAAGAGGTTCTTAGTAATGTGACGAACCACCATAATGGCCGTTTGCATATGAATAAGGGCCTAAATAGCATTTTGATTTGCAGATCTTGTGAACAAAATGACCACCACTACTAGACTTTCTATCATGGAATATGGGAAAATTTATAAATCATCACAATTGACTGAAGGAGATTGTATTAAGAGTACTGCTGAAAGGCTATCGCCAATCAAGAACCTGAATTGCATCATGAATGAGGTGGGCAAGTTAATGACTCATTTTCAGAACGTCGATAAGGATGCGTTCTTTGGAAAGTACAGACGCCTAATGGAGATGGCAAAGGTAGAGGTTTTAAGCCCAGCAGTACAAGCTGTAGTTTATTTCTAGGATCCAAATTATCGTTGATTTTCTTTTGGAAACATAGATCTATGTCCTACCGTGGAGGAGTATGGGATGTTGACTGAATTTCCAAATAATTTGTATAGAGTTTATTTTCCTTTGAGATCTGACAAGATTGTACCTGAATTTTCAAAGTTGTTCAGAATCTCTGATTTGGAAAGGTTTTTTGAGAAAAATGCCACGGGCCTGAAATGGAAAATGTTAGAGTTTGAACTAGAAGGAAAGTCCGGGTTAGAAAGGGAGAGACTGATTGCCTTGGATATATTTGACCTTGTGTTATTTCCAAGCCAAATAGGTATAATAAGTTTGGAAACTACTACTGCTTATGTGGAATATGAGAATACTCGGATCAACTCAGTAGTCTCTATTCTAGCATTTTTAAAGATGAGAATAGAGACTACTGAGTTGATCCGAGTATTCTCATATTCCACATAAGCAGTAGTAGCTTCCAAACTTATTATACCTATTTGGCTTGGAAATAACACAAGGTCAAATATGTCAAAGGCAATCGCCTCTCCTTTCTAACCTGACTTTCCTTCTAGTTCAAACTCTAACATTTTCCATTTCAGGCCCGCGACATTTTTCTCAAAAAACCTTTCCAAATCAGAGATTCTGAACAACTTTGAAAATTCAGGTACAATCTTGTCAGATCTCAAAGGAAAATAAACTCTATACAAATTATTTGGAAATTCAGTCAACATCCCATACTCCTCCACGGTAGGACGTAGATCTATGTTCCCAAAAGAAAATCGACGATAATCTGGATCCCAGAAATGAACTACAACTCGTACTGTTGGGCTTAAAACCTCTACCTTTGCCAGCTCAATTAGGCGTCTGTACTTTCCAAAGAACGCATCTTTATGGACGTTCTGAAAATGAGTCATTAACTTGCCCACCTCATTCATGATGCAATGCAGGTTTTTGATTGGTGATAGCCTTTCAGCACTACTCTTAATACAGTCTCCTTCAGGTTCTTGGTGGATATTCTGGTGACGCTAGAGTGGAGCGTGGTGTTTGGAATTGGTGGTCGGAGTCTTGAACCGAGAGGGAGAGAGGGTGAACTATGGCTGGAGATTTTTAAAGAGAGAAGACGGTCGAACGACCGAGAGAGAAGAGAAGAAGAAAAAGGAAAGAGAGTTGTTGATGTTGGGGCTGATCGAAGCAAAATGCTTGGGTTGTTTTTACGTGATTTCTTTTTCACTCCACTGTCTTTGTTATTCTCTGTAAATCTTCCTCTGTTTCTCTTTTTTTCTCTGCTTCTTTTCTTTCTTTTTGTTTTCGCCTTCTCTCTTTTTTTTCCCGTCCCGCTCTCTGCATGTGATCGGTGCCATTTTATAGGGGAATGCGGCAAACCTGCATCATGCACATTGCATGAGGTTTGCAGAGGAATGAGACGCATGCCCTATCGCATTTGCAGGGGCTGAGATACTAAACTGTAGTCCTATGTTAATTTGTGTACATGTTCAAATGATAACGATACTCTTTTACTAAAACTTCAGAAACCTAGTTCTCTTTTAGCTGTTTGAAACTTGAGGTACTTGACCCTTGGAATAGGCCTACTTTAAATCATAACAAGGTCACCAATGATCGGGTTCTACACATCATGCATATCAAAGTTCATAGACTAGTTAAGGACCTCATTCTTCTTTTTCCTTTACGAGAGAGATTTAAGGGCTTCTTATTAGTATAATAAATATTCAAAATTTCATAGCAGTCATAGACGGTGCTCATACTTCTCATAGTACTCCTTTATAATAATAAGATATATTCTGAAATAGTTTCTTGTCTGAACCCTTGCACAATAGTCACTGGAAGTACAAACTATAAATTAGCAATGATATCATAATCCAATTACTTTTCATAACATTTTGGACTTTCATGACCACTCATTATTCGCACTGATAGACTTCTTATCCCTCCCACTTCAGGCACTTATAATTACTTTTCTCAAACTACTGCTTTGAACTACAACAGCCAAATGAAATGTCAGTTTAACATGCATCAAAATGAAAAGAGTTCACTTTACCTGCAAATGATAAGTGTAAGCAAAACCAGCATAAGTACTCAAGCTTCTAGGTGATAATGTAAGCGCTCTCTCGTAATATGAAATTGCTTCATGGTAAATCCTGGCATGGTAGTTTGATATGATTAATGAACATTTATATGCCCTGTCATTTGTTTATACACATAATAAGAGAAAATTGTATTTCTATGATGATGGCTACAACAAGTGGATGAGTAAAACGACTCCAACTCAAATATGTACAAAAATTCAAACCATGTCTCAATGTCAGCCATGCCGCTCAACAAATCAATCATGTGATAATGAGGATCCTCTATATGACCACACTATAATGGATTCAAGAAAATTCTTGCCATCATATTATTGAAGAGTTGGGGGCTACAAAGGCCCGAGCTGATCTTCCTATAATCTTATCGATGGAATTTGAGTAAGTAGTTGCTATAACATTATACTAAATTCCTCTCTGTTGTATTTCACCAAGTTCACCAACAAAGCTCCCAACTTGAACCTTAAAAATACTCCACAGAAGCTTTAAGAAAGGAGATACAGAAACTAATAAGTCTATAAGAACCTTGCTAAAAATTAAAAAGATCACCAAAGGTTTCCAAAAATAAAAAACTGTAACTAAAAAGCTTTCATCAATATGGGTTTGCTCAGTGTAATAAGTACAGCTACAATCTATGCATATTCAAGATAGCATATTTTTATCACAATCAACTAATAGAATGCACTCATAATAATAAAACCTCACAATTTCACACAAATTTGTAAAGGAGAAGGAACAAAACTTTAAATGTTGAAAAGAAAATTCACTCTTGCCAATAACAAATAGCATATCTAACAGCAACCAAAACAAGAAAAAGAACAAATTCTCAAAAAAAAAAAAGCACTCACATTGATCTCGCGATCTTCACTATCCTTATCTAAGTACACAACGTTACAATCTTCAGTATCATATACATTTCCATGTTCACCAACCTTTGCATCACCGAGCATCAACAAACACTGGTCCCACTCTTTCAATTCCTCCTGGCCAGAATTTAAAAAAAAAAAAGTTAACAGGAAGATAAGAAAAAAACATCAAATTTCAAATTCAAAATCCAAAACCAAAGACTGACGAGGCATTTAGCGGCGAGGTAGCGGAAGCGGAGGTCACGAGGGACGACTTTGGAGGCGTTGAGGAGGTGGTAGGCACGACGGTAGTGGCGGCCGAGGAAGAGAGCCTGAGCTTGCATGTAGATGTCGGCGGGGTCGTTAGTGAAAGCGGCGGTTTTGTCGGCGAAGAAAATGGCGGAGGAGTACAAGTGTTTGCTCACACAGTCGCGCACTACCCCTCGCAGCTTCTCTATTCGCGCTTCTCTCATTTTTTATTTTTGAACAAAAAGGAAATGCAAGAGAGAGGCAGAAAGCTTTTGGAGTGCGAACGGCGAACTGAGAAAGGGAAATTAAGGGTTTTTGATTTGTGTTGTGTTTTTTTGGGAAGAAAGAAAGAGCAAATGAGCGGGAGGAGCAAATATTTTTTATTTTAAAAATATTATTTTTTATTTTAAAAATATTATTTTTTATCTTAATTTAAAAATAAAATATATATATATATATATTTAAATTTATTCAAAAACAATTTTAAAATATAGTATTTATTAAAATAAGTATTCTGTTTGAGAGTGTGTTACAACTGTATTAGGATGTTTCTAATGTGTATTTATTTTTAAAATTATTAAATTGTTTTTTAATATTTTTAAATAATTTGATGGTTTAATATTAAAAAAATATTTTGATATAGTTTAAAAAAATACTTTGCATTTTAATACCGATTGGTTTAAGTTTAATTTTTGAAACATTGGATTCTAATTACCCATGTGCCTAAATTGGAACTAACATTGCCAACTTAATTAACATTAATGTTCTGTGGCTCAATGTCCACACAACAATGTGTATTTATTTTTAAAATTATTAAATTGTTTTTTAATATTTTTAAATAATTTGATGGTTTAATATTAAAAAAATATTTTGATATAGTTTAAAAAAATACTTTGCATTTTAATACCGATTGGTTTAAGTTTAATTTTTGAAACATTGGATTCTAATTACCCATGTGCCTAAATTGGAACTAACATTGCCAACTTAATTAACATTAATGTTCTGTGGCTCAATGTCCACACAACAAATTGTTTGTTTTCCGGAATTCACTTTCTGGGAAACCACTTTCCAAACTTTCATGTGTTTGTTTGTCTTCCGGAAAATTGGTCAACGGAAAACATTTTCCAGTCAAAGAAGAATTTGGCTTGGTTTTTAGGAAAGTGTTTTCCGGAAAATTTGGGCGGAAAACACTTTCCAGAAGCTGTGAAAAATTTAGGAATAACATTATTTGCTGATTATATCAAATTTAATCCTCAAACTTTTGATTGTTATATATAATTTGTTTTGAATATTTATTTTTCAATTCCATCACTTAAAATTTAATTTTTATATTAATTTTGGTCCTTATTTTTATAATTGATATTTGCTCTTTTCTTATCATTTTTTTATTGAAATATTTTATCTATCAAATTTGGTCCTCATTTTTTTTATTGTTACTTATTTTATTTGAAAAAATTTATGAAATATTCATTATTATTATTTTAATTTTTTAGATTTGATCTTTATTTATTTTATTTGAGATAATTTATGAAATTATATTTTTTTTCAATTTTATTCTCATTCAACTTTTTAATTTGTAAGATTTGTTCCTCATTATTTTAATAAACTTGAAAAAAAATTAATTTATTAATAAATTATTTTTCAGTTCATTTTTCATAACACAAACAAACACTGAAAAATATTTTCCAGTTCATTTTCCATAACACTGCCAAACATCGAAATTCACTTTCAGGAATTCACTTTCCAAAAGGAAACCACTTTCCAGCAAACAAACGGGACCT
>CM063603.1:30018101-30168549 GCA_032356905.1 Salix exigua
ATATGCTTATAAGAAGACTAAAGCGATGATTGTATAAATAACTATTAGATATGAGATTATTAAGTTATTTTATATGAGGGATGTTATTCAAATATAACAAATGAACATGTTTTGAACGTAACATTAGCTATATAAAGGTATTTAGAAGATTAGGAAATGATTCATTTCTTAAGTGAACTGAAAAGAAAATTCTCAAATAATATTAATTATGAAATCCTTACACGATATGAAATGAAATTTGAAAAACAAATCAAATTTTATTCAACTAGTTAGGATCATAGTATTAAGAACAAATATGATTTGATAATACAAATACACTCTTTGCTCAGATATCAAAATTAAAACATTCAAGATAAATGAATAATAGTCACACTAATAAACTAATAATGAAAAGGTTAAGTTAAATCACATTTGACTTTCATGATACTTCAAGATCATGATATATTGCTAGACATTGCCCTTGATCTTCAAATATAAATAAATTAATTTATTAAATTGATTATAAATTAAATTATTTAATTTTTTTTATATAAAAATCATGATAAAAATTTGAACTAATATATTAGGAATTTAATAAGTCACTTATATTAAGAATCATTACTAATAGATTAAATCGGGATGATTAATCAAGATTTGATTGATTGTTAATAAATTTTATATTTTAACTAATATATTAGAACCTAACAAGTCACTTGCATTAAGAATTATTACTAAGAAATTAAATTGGGATGAGTTATCAATTTTTTCTTGCTTTTTAATAAATTTTAGTAATTGAAGATTAATGTGTAATTAATATAGAAATTATAATTCTAGACTTAGAAAACATGATAAGCAGGTCTAATAATTATGATTACATGATTACATAAACTTCTAATAACTACCCTGAAATAAAATATGCAATTTTTTAGGGGGGCAATGAAATAAACAAAATTATAATAAAGATATTAATGTTTTTTTTCTTCTATAAATAGAATAGCATGCCTCATATTTTTCATTACCAAAACAAACAAAACTTAAAGTTATATTAAAATAAATTACTTTTTTTTTACTAAATAGTTATGAATTCATTGATAATTAATTTCAATTCAACTCAAATTGTATCCAGTACCTGTATTTATACAAAATTTAATTTTTGCTTATTTTAATTGTAAGAATTAGGTGTATGCATGACGAAAATGAGCATTAGAATGGTAACAAAAAGATTTGACAGTGGAGAAAAGAAAAGCGTTAACATCATGTAATAATCTCTATTTTTAAGGAAAAATATTTAATGATTTGTCTAAATTGCTGCTAGAGATGGACAATTTGACGAAATATAGAATCTAATTTAATTAAAAATCTAAAAAAAAATCATCATTAAATAATCTCCACACAAACAAATATACGTGGCTTAACAAGATAAAAAACTAATTCTCTCAAAAACATTTTTTTTAAAAAACTAATTTTCCCTAAAATCCAAAAGAGATAAAAAGGTAGTAGAAAAATCTCCCTTTTACTTTAATTGATTGGCTATAAATTCATCACGGCCATCGATTGAGAGAGAGAGAGAGAGATATCAAGTTTGAAGGTGCTGGAGAAGAATGGAGGCGAGGAAGCAAAGAACCGGCGGTGCAAGCCATGTTCTAGTCCTTCCGCTGCCGATACAAGGTCACTTAAATCCAATGCTCCAATTCTCTAAACGTTTAGCTTCAAAAGGCCTCAAGGTCACGCTACTCATCCCCAATTCAAGGGGCAACTCCATGCAGCAAGACAACGTTTCTTCCATCAATATTGATCCCATTTTTGATGGCTACAAAGAAGGTGAAACAGCAGCCACCGCAGATGAATATCTCGAGCGTTTCATGGGCTCAGTCCCTAAGAGCTTAGCTGAGCTCATTGAGAAATACAATGCCACCCAATACCCAGTTAAATTCATCATATACGACTCCATTCTGCCATGGGTTCTGGATCTGGCGAAGAGTTTGGGCATAGAGGGAGGTCCCTTTTTCACCCAAACATGCGCCGTTAATGCTTTATATTACCATAAACTACAAGGGGGCGCTTTGAAAATTGCCATGGAAGAAAAATCGTCGGTGTCCTTGCCTTCCCTGCCGCAGTTGGAGCTCAATGATCTGCCATCCCTTGTTCATGGTCCAGGCTCGTATCCCGGTGTGTATGACCTCGTTTATAGCCAGTTCTCAAATATAGATGGAGCAAGCTGGCTGCTTTGGAACACGTTCGATGAGCTTGAAGATGAGGTACGTTCCAGGTTCCCGAAAAGTTAAACTATACAGCGCAGTATAAACTAGATTCATATAATTGTTCTGTGATTGATTGAATTCAACATGGATTAATTCGTAGCTCTATAGATTAAGCTCGATCGATCAACTTGTGGGTGTTCTTAGGCCTTGTTAAATGTTAGTTCCATGAAATTTCTTATGGTTTAAAAAAGAACAAGAAAAAAAGTGCGGTTATATGTGAATAATGACTACTTTTATTAGTGAAATGTTTTTAAAATGCGTTGTAAAGCACCCTTTCCAACAATTTGGCCTGGATCAAAAAAAGCTTTGGGAGTAAGCTTACTCAAGGTACTGAAAATAACATGCAAGTCCTTGTTACTAGAATCCATGTTACGAAAATAACATAACTGTAATTATGTTGGTAATCAACTACCTGCAATCCACTTCCAGTGTGCAAGCCTTAGGAAGTCAAATCCAACATTAGCTGATTTACAAATTATTAATGGTCAACAAAAGGGTTTCACCAGTATATTTCTCTCCTTAATTGCTAATTAATTCCTCTTCCCAGTTCCTTTATTTACAGTGTACAGTTTTGTTTACATTAATTAAACGCATTAATGTTTCTATTCAGATTGTCAAGTGGATGGCGAGCAAGTGGCCAGTCAAGCCAATAGGGCCAACAATTCCATCGATGTTCCTGGACAAGCGGCTGAAGGACGACAAAGAATATGGTATCAGCCTCTTCAATCCAAATTCTGAAACTTGCATGAAATGGTTAGACTCCAAGGAACCAGGCTCAGTTGTTTATGTATCATTTGGCAGCCTCGCTGCCTTGACAGATGATCAAATGGCAGAATTGGCGTGGGGTCTGAAACGAAGCAACGCTCACTTTCTGTGGGTTGTAAGAGAATCAGAAAAGCAAAAGGTTCCTGCCAACTTTGCAGAGGAGACAGCAGAGACGGGTCTAATCGTAACATGGAGCCCTCAACTCGAGGTCCTGGCTCACAAATCTGTGGGGTGCTTCATGACTCACTGCGGGTGGAACTCAACACTCGAGGCTCTGAGCTTGGGAGTGCCAATGGTGGCAATGCCACAGTGGACAGATCAACCTACTAATGCAAAGTTTGTTGCTGATGTTTGGCAAGTAGGGGTTAGAATAAAGGTAGGTGAAAATGGGATGGTGACACAAGAAGAGATAGAGAGGTGTATAAAGGAAGTCATGATGGAAGGTGAAAGAAGGGATGAGATCAGAACTAATTCTGAAAAATGGAAGAAACTGGCCAGAATGGCCATGGATGAAGGTGGGAGCTCTGACAAGAATATTGAGGAGTTTGTAGCAAAACTTGAATGCATGCATCAAATCCCTGAATGATGCTAGATATGATTGTTGTGGAAATCATTTACTTTGGATCTGCAATGGAATTTGATGGTTACCAAATTGATTTAAAAAGGAATAATAATAAAAAAGAATTTATACTGTTTTAACTAGCCATGGACGTTTGCACGGTGTTGTGGAATGATTTTTGAAACCTTACGTGATCACGAGAAGAGATATTTTAAAAAATTCCAATGATTCGAGGATAAAATGTTTTTCAGTCAAAATATCATCTTTTATCAGTGCATTTCTTTTTTATTTTGCCGAAAGTACTGTTTTTTATAAGTAATATGATTTTTTGAATGGAAATATAACACAATAAAATAATTATTCACTTAAATGATTTTGATTAAGGAGAAAAAATGTATTTCCTTTGCCAAAACCATCCTTCCTTGTGGATTTTAAAACAATTTTTGTTTAGAGAAATGATTTTTGAAATAAAAACTTAGCATCATATGAAAAGAAAATTTCAATTTATTGAGTATTCATGAGCAATATTTAAACAAAAAAATAAAAAATAGATTTATATAATTTTTTTGTAAATTAACTGATAATATTACAGTAGAAAGTTGAGTCAAAGTAAGGTTTTTATTCGTTAAAAATAGTTTTTAATAAAAATTAAAGATTGAAGTATGAAGTTGATCTTTGTTGTAAGAAGAAGAAAAAAAAATATTACTTTGGTTTTTCTTCTCGTTTTATTTACTTTCTTTTATTTATTTTGGACTAAGTACAATGAATCTCACTACAAAAAAAGGGGCCCATTCGTTGCAAAAATCCGTTGCAAAATTTGCAACGGAAAATCGCTTAACAACGGATTTCTCGTTGCTAAATGAAACGATTGTAACGGATTATCCATTGTAAATTTCAATTGCAACGAATATTCCATTGCAAAATAAACAATTTGCAACGGAATATCTGTTGCAAAGTAAACTGATATTGCAATGGAACATCCATTGCAAGTTAAAGAAATTTGCAACGGATATTCCATTGCAAAAAAATAATTTACAACGAATATCCGATGCAAATTAAATATTGATGTTGATGATAATGATGATTAGTATTATGATGTTTGAGAAGGATTTGTTAATTTTATTTTAATATTGTTGTTGTTTGTAATGATGATTAACGTTATGCTTTCATTGCTTAATTGTCATGTTTATAAGTTATTGCAAACACTTATTGACAAGAACACAATTGTTTTAGAATGTCGCGGTATTGATCTATATTAGATTCGAAAACTGGTAAGTTTGCATCCAGATCAAAACAAACTTCATACAAGATGTATAGGAATTCAACAACTTCTCGCCCAATTGACCGTACTGACGTAGATGATAATAACATGTCCGAAGTCCCAAGCTCATTTCCAAATATAGAAGATAATTATATGTCTGGGTATCAACATTTGCTGGCGAGTGATAATTATCCGGGAGTGGATGGTGATCATATGGATAAGGAGAACGACATTGACGATCCAATAAACTAAGAGGATAATAACGATCAAAATGAAGATTGTCTCCAATCAGACAGTGGTCCAAACTCTTCAGGGAATAATGTTTGCATTAAACGGAAGGGTTTTGACACCGAAATCAATCCACTAACAAAAAAAACGACAACTGAGTTTGTATGGAAGAATAGAGTAAGTTTTATAGTTTTTTAGACATTTATTATTTATGTCTGTATTTGTTTCATGAAAAAATTGTTATTATAATATTTCAGGTTTGATAACGCATCATGTGGGCGTGAAATCGAAAACATTTTGAGATGTAATTTCAAGGGGCATGACACTGTTGGGAAAAAGTAGATTCGATGTATAAGGATGAACTGTTCAAAGAGTTCAAGGTATGACAAAAAAAAGATTGTCGACTTTGTTGCCTTGTTTAATTTGAATTCACGCAACTATTTCCATATTTATGATCATGAATCATTTATGATTATACTTTTCATATGTATTTGATAGAAAAAATATGACTTCCCCAAGGAAGATGAAGAAATTGTTCGGAATATTTGGGAAGATAAAGCTCGAATCTCTTTGAACCAACTATTGGCTCGAGCTCGCTCTAAAGCTTGTGGCAAAACTTAACACCATAAATATTATTGACTGCATGAATAATGGTCCCATTTGGATACAAAAGGAAGACTAGAATACAATGATACAGGAAGTTTGGTCAACCGAAAGATTCCATGGACAATCTGACTCTTCAAAATGTAATCGGTTGAAACAAGCAGATGGTAAAATAAGTTCTCATTATGGTGGCCCAGTTTCATTTGCATCATATCGAGCCAGTATGGTAAGCATTAAGATTATTGAACACTTGTAATTGTATTTGTTTAATATTTATGCTGCTAATTATTTTTTAAAATGTTGATAACAACAAGAAGCCGGGGGAAAAGAACTTCCATGGGATGATGTATTTTCAATGTTGCATCAGAATGTAAATGAAACCGGCACATTCGTAGATAACAGGTCCAAAACAGTGGTGGTAAGTACTATTATTTTTTAATAAATAATTACTTGTATATAATTCCATATTTTTTGTACAAATTTGTTTCTACATGTACTTGTCTGTTTGCAGGGAAAATATAGAAATGAGATGATAGCAAAGTATGGACCTAATCGAGATGTTCATCCTTCTTTTGATGGAGAAGCTTGGTGTCAAGCTTCGGGGGGGGGGGGGGTAAGCAAGGGTAGAGTTTACGGTGCACCTCGTATGCCGAAATCGAAGGTTAGTATGAGTTCATCACAACATTCCTACTCAATGTATTCCACATATCCGAGCACAGTTATTCAGGAGTTGAAAGACGAATTGCAAGTAAAAGATGCTCTTCTTAGTAATATGCAACGTCAGATTGACTCCATTATAAATTATCTTGCCACCCAGCATGGAAGTAATGTTAGACCTGATTTTATGAGTCAAGATATGTTAACACCTGTTGGCACGATGCCATCACGTACAATGACACCTATGGGTCCCACGTCTTCCACAATGTATCGACCTCGACCCCATCTCCCAAATAGTGGTCCACCTTAAACAATGATTAAAAATATGTATTTTTTGTTTCATGTAGCTAGTGATAAAACTATTTATTTCTTTGTTTCATGTTGATGTAAAAATATGTATATACTTAAACATGTAAATCTAACTGAATATTTGTTATATTATAAAATTTCCTTTATTTTATTTGAACTGTATTTATTTGCTTCTAAAAAATAATAATATTAATCAAAATATTTAATTATAATTATTCCATAAATTAAATAAACAATTTAATAAAAAAATTAATTAAACAATTTCTGTGACAAGGTTGCAACGGATTCGCCGTTGCAAATTAATATGTATAGATTGCAAATTAATATGTATAGACTTAAACATGTAAATCTAACGGAATATTGGCAACGGCGAATCCGCTACTAATTAAGTTGCAGTCTCGGTTTTGCAACGGAATGTATCCGTTGCAAATTCTGTTGCAAATGCATATTTGCAACGACATGTTTACTTATTTGCAACGAAAATTTCTGTTGCAAATCTCCCCTATTTTAGTAGTGTCTCATGATAAATTATGAGAAAAGAAATTTCTATTGTCAATTTTTTTTTTACTTTGATAGAACAATGATTTTTTTTATTGTTTAATAGCATGATTATTTGAAAAACAAGACTTAAAGTAATAAAAACAGATATTTGTACAAATGATTTAAATTAAATGAAAAAATTCATTTTTTAGCCATAACTTTCATTATTCTTATTCATTACTTTGTGTTTTAAATTTTAATAAATAAAAGCTTATCATGGTATGTCAAGTAACAATAAATCAAAAAATAAAATAAAAATATTTTTTAAATTATTTTCATGTGACTATATAAGAAAATCAAGAATAATTAATTGGATAAAATGATAAAAAAGGAGGTCCCTTTTTGGATTCGGTTCGTTTTTTATAATTGTCTAATTTATTTTATAATTAAATTAAACTAAAATAAAATTATTAGATATTCTATCAATCTATAATATGCATCATAATTGTTTTTTCCTGTTATTTAATATTTTTTATAAAAAAATAATATAATCCTGAGGTGTTGCACAGGCCTATGTCTAGTGAGCAACTACAGAAAAATTTGTTGTGTGGACATTGAGCCACAGAACATTAATGTTAATTAAGTTGGCAATGTTAGTTCCAATTTAGGCACATGGGTAATTAGAATCCAATGTTTCAAAAATTAAACTTAAACCAATCGGTATTAAAATGCAAAGTATTTTTTTAAACTATATCAAAATATTTTTTTAATATTAAACCATCAAATTATTTAAAAATATTAAAAAACAATTTAATAATTATAAAAATAAATACACATCAGAAACATCCTAATACAGTTGTAACACACTCTCAAACAGAATACTTATTTTAATAAATACTATATTTTAAAATTGTTTTTGAATAAATTTAAATATATATATATTTTATTTTTAAATTAAGATAAAAAATAATATTTTTAAAATAAAAAATATTTGCTCCTCCCGCTCATTTGCTCTTTCTTTCTTCCCAAAAAAACACAACACAAATCAAAAACCCTTAATTTCCCTTTCTCAGTTCGCCGTTCGCACTCCAAAAGCTTTCTGCCTCTCTCTTGCATTTCCTTTTTCTTCAAAAATAAAAAATGAGAGAAGCGCGAATAGAGAAGCTGCGAGGGGTAGTGCGCGACTGTGTGAGCAAACACTTGTACTCCTCCGCCATTTTCTTCGCCGACAAAGCCTCGGCTTTCACTAACGACCCCACCGACATCTACATGCAAACTCAGGCTCTCTTCCTCGGCCGCAACTACCGTCGTGCCTACCACCTCCTCAACGCCTCCAAAGTCGTCCCTCGTGACCTCCGCTTCCGCTACCTCGCCGCTAAATGCCTCGTCAGTCTTTGGTTTTGGATTTTGGATTTTGAATTTGAAATTTGATGTTTTTTTCTTATCTTCCTGTTAACTTTTTTTTTTTTTTTAAATTCTGGCCAGGAGGAATTGAAAGAGTGGGACCAGTGTTTGTTGATGCTCGGTGATGCAAAGGTTGGTGAACATGGAAATGTATATGATACTGAAGATTGTAACGTTGTGTACTTAGATAAGGATAGTGAAGATCGCGAGATCAATGTGAGTGCTTTTTTTTTTTTTGAGAATTTGTTCTTTTTCTTGTTTTGGTTGCTGTTAGATATGCTATTTGTTATTGGCAAGAGTGAATTTTCTTTTCAACATTTAAAGTTTTGTTCCTTCTCCTTTACAAATTTGTGTGAAATTGTGAGGTTTTATTATTATGAGTGCATTCTATTAGTTGATTGTGATAAAAATATGCTATCTTGAATATGCATAGATTGTAGCTGTACTTATTACACTGAGCAAACCCATATTGATGAAAGCTTTTTAGTTACAGTTTTTTATTTTTGGAAACCTTTGGTGATCTTTTTAATTTTTAGCAAGGTTCTTATAGACTTATTAGTTTCTGTATCTCCTTTCTTAAAGCTTCTGTGGAGTATTTTTAAGGTTCAAGTTGGGAGCTTTGTTGGTGAACTTGGTGAAATACAACAGAGAGGAATTTAGTATAATGTTATAGCAACTACTTACTCAAATTCCATCGATAAGATTATAGGAAGATCAGCTCGGGCCTTTGTAGCCCCCAACTCTTCAATAATATGATGGCAAGAATTTTCTTGAATCCATTATAGTGTGGTCATATAGAGGATCCTCATTATCACATGATTGATTTGTTGAGCGGCATGGCTGACATTGAGACATGGTTTGAATTTTTGTACATATTTGAGTTGGAGTCGTTTTACTCATCCACTTGTTGTAGCCATCATAATAGAAATACAATTTTCTCTTATTATGTGTATAAACAAATGACAGGGCATATAAATGTTCATTAATCATATCAAACTACCATGCCAGGATTTACCATGAAGCAATTTCATATTACGAGAGAGCGCTTACATTATCACCTAGAAGCTTGAGTACTTATGCTGGTCTTGCTTACACTTATCATTTGCAGGTAAAGTGAACTCTTTTCATTTTGATGCATGTTAAACTGACATTTCATTTGGCTGTTGTAGTTCAAAGCAGTAGTTTGAGAAAAGTAATTACAAGTGCCTGAAGTGGGAGGGATAAGAAGTCTATCAGTGCGAATAATGAGTGGTCATGAAAGTCCAAAATGTTATGAAAAGTAATTGGATTATGATATCATTGCTAATTTATAGTTTGTACTTCCATTGACTATTGTGCAAGGGTTCAGACAAGAAACTATTTCAGAATATATCTTATTATTATAAAGGAGTACTATGAGAAGTATGAGCACCGTCTATGACTGCTATGAAATTTTGAATATTTATTATACTAATAAGAAGCCCTTAAATCTCTCTCGTAAAGGAAAAAGAAGAATGAGGTCCTTAACTAGTCTATGAACTTTGATATGCATGATGTGTAGAACCCGATCATTGGTGACCTTGTTATGATTTAAAGTAGGCCTATTCCAAGGGTCAAGTACCTCAAGTTTCAAACAGCTAAAAGAGAACTAGGTTTCTGAAGTTTTAGTAAAAGAGTATCGTTATCATTTGAACATGTACACAAATTAACATAGGACTACAGATTCAGTATCTCAGCCCCTGCAAATGCGATAGGGCATGCGTCTCATTCCTCGGCAAACCTCATGCAATGTGCATGATGGAGGTTTGCCGCATTCCCTATAAAATGGCACCAATCACATGCGAGAGCGGGACAGGAAAAAAAAGAGAGAAGGCGAAAACAAAAGAAAGAAAAGAAGCAAAGAAAAAGAGAAACAGAGGAGGATTTACAGAGAGAACGAAGACAGTGGAGTGAAAAAGAAATCATGTAAAAACAACCCAAGCATTTTGCTTGATCAGTCCTAGCATCAACAACTCTCTTTCCTTTTTCTTCTTCTCTTCTCTCTCGGTCGTTCGACCGTCTTCTCTCTTTAAAAATCTCCAGCCATCGTTCACCCTCTCTCCCTCTCGGTTCAAGACTCCGACCACCAATTCCAAACACCACGCTCCATTCTAGCGTCACCAGAATATCCACCAAGAACCTGAAGGAGACTGTATTAAGAGTAGTGCTGAAAGGCTATCACCAATCAAAAACCTGCATTGCATCATGAATGAGGTGGGCAAGTTAATGACTCATTTTCAGAATGTCAATAAAGATGCGTTATTTGGAAAGTACAGACGCCTAATGGAGATGGCAAAGGTAGAGGTTTTAAGCCCAACAGTACGAGTTGTAGTTCATTTCTGGGATCCAGATTATCGTCGATTTTCTTTTGGGAACATAGATCTACGTCCTATCGTGGAGTATGGGATGTTGACTGAATTTCCAAATAATTTGTATAGAGTTTATTTTCCTTTGAGATCTGACAAGATTGTACCTGAATTTTCAAAGTTGTTCAGAATCTCTGATTTGGAAAGGTTTTTTGAGAAAAATGCCGCGGGCCTGAAATGGAAAATGTTAGAGTTTGAACTAGAAGGAAAGTCCGGGTTAGAAAGGGAGAGACTGATTGCCTTGGACATATTTGACCTTGTGTTATTTCCAAGCCAAATAGGTATAATAAGTTTGGAAGCTACTACTGCTTATGTGGAATATGAGAATACTCGGATCAACTCAGTAGTCTCTATTCTAGCCGAAACCATCATAACGCTTAATCATTGTCGAAGAGCTAGGAAAGGGGCAATGAGATGTTGCACACAGTTATTGTATATTTGGATGGTCAGCCATATCGAGACAAAAAAACCAATTTTCAATAATTTTTGGTGGTTTAGCTAGAAACCTTTGAAGATAGTGGTAAAAGAGAAATAGGGAAATCTAGATAACCAGGATTGGTTAGAAAAGCTAGAAATTTTACCAAGAGATAGTTTCAAATGGAGGGCCCCTTGGATCAAGGCATCGAATGTTCTAATGAGTCGTGGGCAGCGATGCTGGGTTCCGTTGGTAGGGATTACCGGATATGTGAGTTATGGTTCTGCTCTCGTGGTAAGGCAACATGGGAGCATGCAATTTATTCCGAGGATTAAAGGAATCGCCGAGTTTCATGGTTCGTTTAAGGATGCCGTTGCACAAGAAGTTTTGAAGGTCATTAAACAAGGCTGGAAGCACTTACTCTTGATGGAGATCAAAGGTTTGAGGGATCCCAATACAAGCGAAGGATACGCGAGATGGAGAGATTTAGGTTCTACAATCATGATTAATGAAGAAGTCAAATCTCCTCAATCTAAAGAAAAGTCTATTAAGAGGAAGAGAGTTGATAATGAAGAAGAATTGAGAAGACAAGTAGAGAAGCTCATGGTGGAATTAAGCAAGAGTAGGAAGGAAAAGGCAACAATGGAAGAAATGGTAATACAAAGCGATAAGAGGAGAACATTTTTAAACGAACAAATACATCCATGCATTGCATAAAGCATATTCATCATAACACCTTCATTATACCATACATTCATGACAACAGAACAATTCGGCTGTGAAACATAGGTCTTTCTGTTAAAGTCCACAACACTCGACTAAGAAAAATAATGAAAAACAACGAAAGGGTAGAACTAGAATCCCAATACCAAAGTGAGTTTGAAGCTATGCGGAATGACGTAGCACGATTGACTAGTTTGCTTGAGAAGATCCTAAAAGCAAGGGATGGAGAGGGCACGTCCGCTCAAACCGATGAAGCACCACCGGCAGTTCAAAGCCCGGAGGCACCCCATATTTTAGGGACAAGTTCACTAAAGAAGTAGCTCGAATCCACTCGACCCGTCCCAATCCCTATTACATTAGATTTAACAGATGAGGACACACAAAATGCTAGATTCTCTGACCACGTAGGATACGACAAGTGGTCTGCACTAGAAGGAAGGATAAGAGTAGTGGAAGGGAATGATCTAACTAACCCAGTTAGGGTAGTCGAAGCATGTTTGGTGTCTAACATTGTGATCCTGCGAGAGTTTAGGGTACCCAAATTTATAAAGTATACTAGAACAGAATGCTCGAAAACTCATCTTCGTTCCTACTATAACAAGATGGCGGAGGTCATACATGATGACAAATTGCTAATATATTTATTCCAGGATAGCTTGACAGGTTCAACGCTTAGTTGGTAGACTTGGCGGATGCTTTTTAAAGCGATACAAGTTTAATCTCGAGATTGCTCATGGAGAAAGGAGCTCAGGAGTTTGTAAGGACTTATTCTCAAAGATGGAGGGACCACACTGTCCATGTGCAACCTCTGTTGATAGAGACAAAAATGATAACTCTATTTGCCAATACGTTTAGGGCTCCGTATTATGAGCACTTGATGGGAAGCTCCGCCCAACATTTTTACGATGCAGTAAGAATCGCCGAGAGGATCGAGCAAGGAATCCAGAGCGGGAGAATTATGGAACTAATAGAGAAAATGGGTTTTATCAGGAAAAAGAAGGAAGTTGAAGTGAATAACCTAGAAGACAGGTACAGGGAAAAAGACAGAAATTACTCATTCATCTCTTCATCCTCTCGGTGATTCGTACCGCATCGTAAAAATGCTGGGCAGAGCTTCCCATCAAGTGCTCATAGTACGAAGCCCTAAACGTATTGGCAAATGGAGTTACCATTTCTGTCTTTATCAACGAAGGTTGCACATCGACATCGTGGTCCCTCTATCTTTGAGCATAAGTCCTTACAGACTCCTAAGCTCCTTTCTCCATGGTCATCAAACTGGTTCTATCAGGAGCAATCTCGAGATTAAACTTGTACTGCTTTAAAAAAGCGTCTGCCAAGTCTGTCAACTTTCGAATCTTGATATTATCCAACCTCGTATACTAGCTAAGCGTTGAACCTGTCAAGCTATCCTGGAATAAATATATTAGCAATTTGTCATCATGTATGACCTCCGCCATCTTGTTATAGTAGGAACGAAGATGAGTTTTCGGGCATTCTGTTCTTGTATACTTTATAAATTTGGGTACCCTTAACTCCCGCGAGATCACAATGTTAGGCACCAAACATGCTTCGGTTGCCCTAACTGGGTCAGTTAGATCATTCCCTTCCACTACTCTTATCCTTCATTCTAGTGCAGACCACTTGTCGTATCCTACATGGTCAGAGAATCTAGCATTTTGTGTGTCCGCATCTATTAAATCTAATGTAATAGGGATTGGGACGGGCCGAGTGGATTCAGGCTACTTCTTTAGTGAACTTGTCCCTAAAATATGGGGTGCCCCCGGGCTTTGAACTGTCGGTGGTGTTTCATCGGTTTGAGCAGACGTGCCCTCTCCATCCCTTGCTCTTAGGGTCTTCTCAAGCAAATTAGTCAATCGTGATACGTCATTCCGTATAGCTTCAAGCTCCCTTTGGTATTGGGATTCTAGTTCTGCCCTTTCGTTGTTTTTCATTATTTTTTTTAGTCGAGTGTTGTGGACTTTAACAGGAGGACCTATGTTTCGCAGTCGAATTGTTCTGTTGTCATGAATGTATGGTATAATGCATGTGTTATAATGAATATGCTTTATGCAATGCATGGATGCATTCTTCTTGTTTTTTTTAATGACCAGCACCTCTTAAAATATGGGTTTCTATCACATTGTCTGCTGGGAGAACTGCTTTTCGAGTTATTTGCTCAAGTCACATGCACCCAAAAAAGAACTGATTTTTTTTTTTGCAAAGAGATGGGTCAACGCCCTTGTCATTTATGTTTGGACAAGATAACTACATTTTTTAGAAAAACATAAAGAAAAACAAATTAGTCTTCTTCCTTAGCCATGTGTAGGAAAACAGATCCACGGTTCTCAATTTTCTCAAAGAAAGCGTCGGTCTGAGCTACACTTCGATGATAACGGATGATGTCTCTTTCTACATTTCTTGCATTCGCTCTAACGACCCGAGCATGCGCAACAGCTTCATCATCTTGGATATTTTCTCAAAGAGTACCATGTTGGTTTTGTTTAACGAAATATTGTTGGTGTTGATTTGATCCTTGTGTTTTTCCATTAAGGCTAATTTCTCGTCCAAATACTTCATATTTTCTCTCTCTTTGCTGAGCTTTACCTTCAAAATCCTTATCTCATTTTCTTTAACTACTGACTCTGCTTCCTTGGCCTCTTATTCTTCAGACTTTGTCGAACCACTTTCTGACATCACATATTTTTTATACAATTCATCATACTTCTCGATTCTATCCATCAGCTCACACTTAACCTCTGCAAATTTTTCTTGGTGAATTCTATATTACCCTGGCATTCATTGTGTTCAGTTTGCAATACACCAAGTTCAGAGCAACTTCACATCAACTTTAAACTTGTCTCTGTTAGTTCTTCTTCAATTCTCAAACTCATGCTCTCCTTTTTGCTTAAATCCGACTCGAGCCTGACTATCTTCTCATCTTTAGACTGTATTTGTTCGTCTAAAAATGCTCTCCTCTTATTGTCTTTTATTACCATTTCTTCCATCGTTGCCTTTTCCTTCCTACTCTTGCTTAATTCCACCATGAGCTTCTCTAGTCAATTGTGATGATAGAAAGTCTAGTAGTGGTGGCCATTTTGTTCACAAGATCTGCAAATCAAAATGCTATTTAGGCTCTTATTCATATGCAAACGGCCATTATGGTGGTTCGTCACATTACTAAGAACCTCTTATCCATTATCAAATTAAGTTTTGATTTTTCCTTACAAGTTATGTTTATGGACTCTTTCTGTATTGTCCGATGACGAGGATGACGACAATAATAATGGTATTTATATATTAAAATGGGGGTAATGTTGTCTTGGACATGTAAGCCATTATGTTATTTTCCTATTAAATTAAAAAGAACAACTTTCTCTCATATATATCTTTTATACTCTCTTTTTATATATATATTTTGTGTGCCAACTTGCCAAGATCCCTGGGCTCTAATTTTCTAAAATTGATACTTAGTCAAATGATATATTTTGGATCTTGTCAATAATGATATTTAGAGCTTTGCCCTTGTTAAATTGATAATACGGTTTTCATATTATATCTTTATTGATGTTCATTCTTTCTTTACTTGGTTTTATCCTGAAGTTGAAATCTAATTTCTATGAAATCTTTATCAAATTCAAGAACTTTATGAAACATCAATTCTTTTATGGAATATCAATTGAATTTTTAGTTCATGTTTTCAATCTCACTTTCGCAATCCTAAGATTCATCAACAAATGTTACGCCATATACACCATCTCAAAATGATTGTGCTAAATATAAGCACGTCATGTGACTAAGATGAGCCTTGTTCTTCTATTTCATTCATGTATTCCTACTTCTTACTTGGTTGACGCCTTCATTACTATGACATTTCTCCCTTTGATATCTTATATGGCAAGGTCATTTATTAAATAAATTCTCATCATTTTGATTGTAGAATGTTTAACTTTCCCGTTATAGTCATCCTTGTATTTTCTTAAGGTATAATCCTTTATACAAAGGATTTCATTGTTTATATTCCACTTCCATAAAAGCTTGTATCACTTATTGATAATAGAAAGAAACATGTAACAAAGATGAAAATGATGTCGAAATTACATATACCATGATATGACTTATTGGTGACAATCTTTAATTCTCTCAATTTCTTTACTCCTTTTAGTTTAGAAGGTGTAGAAAGAGGAAGAGAATACATCATTTTAAATAAATAAAAAAGCTTATTATATATATTTTTTTTTATATTTGACAAACTTATTCATTATTGTTATTATTATCATCTTACTACAAATTGAGTCATCACTAATTTCATTCCACATCTAGTATTAGTAATAAAGATCATAAGACAAATGAATTCTTTTCAGTAGCATTTTATTATTATGTTATAATATAATAGGCATGAATATTAAAAATAAAGAAATATGTTTTCTCATATTGATGAATTCACTATCCTAGATCAACAAAGAGTAAAGGGCCTTAGTCCGTTATAATCACAAAAGAAATCTCTCTTCTCGATAGGTGCATTTTAAAAGAACAAATTTGTTAACCAATAGCAAGATTGTCAAAATCATGATTTTGACACGACACTGAAAGGGCTTCTAAAACTCGGATCATAAGATCATAAAATCATACTTGAATTTTTCCATATAAAAATAAAAAATCACAGACTAAAATCATGTCGGTAGAAAAATCATAAAATCATAAGTAAAATATTTCGAATATAATACATCATAATTATGGTCATAAAACTTTATTAGTTAAGGTTCATACATGATTTAACAATACAACATATAACATGACAAACACAGTTGCACAATAGCAAGCACTCAAACATTCACGAAACACAGCTGCAAAAGTAATCAGGGATCATCCTTGTCAGGTTTGTTCTTTATTACAATTGGATTGAAAAAAATACAGTCTGAAAGTGTTGACAATCAAATTCAATGACAAATTCATATCAATTACTTGTCATTTTGCGTCAAGAGCAAAGCCAGATCTTCTTTGTTTTAGAAAATACATAGGTAGGATTTTAATATAGCTACTTGACTTGATCCAGATTAAAAGATCATATTTAGCCCTCAAGTTATAGAGCCTAATTGATATATGAAAACCATTTAACAATGCATGGAATTTTAAAGATATTGTGTATCTGAGTCTGTAATATTTACTTGAGAGCACTCTGGTTTTCCCAAAAGATGCAAGAATGGCGAGTGTTATTTCATATGAAACCTTAACGTAGTTTAGTTGTTGAAATCCTTAAACTCCCACATCCTCAAGTCAGTATCACAACAAAAAAACATCATGAACAAAGACGAGTTTAGTTGCTGAAATCCTCAAATTCCCACATACTCATAGATAAAAACACAACAATGAGCATGGAATTTCATATAATTCAAACTAGAAACTTTCATGTTTCTAGGTGATCATGATTCATGACTCTAGCATTGAAACCCAAAAACCCCAATTAAAGATTAACTAACCTTGAGAGGCGACGACAACGAGCTGACAGGAGAGGATGATTTGAGAGATGAGATCAAACGTGATTTTTGAGAGGAGAGGATGACTTGCGAGGATGATAAAAAATTAAAAATTGAAGAAGAATTGGGGAAAACTAAAAAAGGAACTTCAATTAAGTTGGGTTTTATGAGAATCAGTCGGGATCGTAAAATCAGACCGATCCGGTCCAATTTTACGATCCCGATCGATTTTGGGGTTTTTTTCGAGCTTAAAGAAAACCAATTTTTCCAACCGATTTAACAAGTTTTATTGAGTTGTACGATTTTGTGAATCAACTCGTGAGTTTAACAACCATGACCAATAGGTAATACATACATATATATAAATATATGCCTATTGTAAAATTCCTAAGATAATTTGAACATATTTATTATAGAAGCTATTTGAAGTGCAAAAACACATCATAATCATCAATTCTTAATTATACTTTATTTAGTGAAGCCTTCATATTCTAACATAAGAAATATTTTTTTATTTTTTTCACTACATTTAAACAACTTGAAATCCATTATATAGAGAGAGGGATTCCATGATAACACAGTCAAAATTTTAAACTCTTAAGAGTTTAAGGAGAAACTCTTGGCATTGATGATGTATTGTCACCAAAAGAAAAAAAATTAAAGGTTCCTATCTTTAAGTAAAAGAGAAATCTTAAAGAAAGGATATCTCTAAGAGGTGTAAAAGCTCGGTGTCAATTCATAATGTTACAATACTCAAGATCGATTTTGTGTTTGAGGTGTGGACTTTGGCTTATCGAACCATGTTAAATTTGTGTTTGCAATCTCTCTCTCTTACATATTTATTTTTAATACTTTATTTATATTGTTGATTATTGTGTCAGTTGTATTTAATTGAATTAAATAGCATTACTTGTTAGTATTAGTGGAACATCTATTTCACCTTCTTAGATGTTATTGTTGTGTTAATCTAGAACAATAAGTGGGTGTTTGGGACCGCGTTCCAACTCTGTTGTTGCGTTGGACCGCGACCCCAACTTTGAATTTTACCAAACATTCGGGTGACATTTAGCTGGGGTCCCACCAATTTTATTCAAAACACGCCGCGGTTGCAAAAGCTACTGATAGCTGCTTTGCGTACGCGACACATACACCACTAAATGACAATACACTCGTCAAAAGAAAAATCAAGCCTCTCGTCTCCATCTCTCGCCTCGTCTCCCTCATCTCTCATCAACTCAAACGCACCTCGCCTGCCTCTCGTCCGCCTCGGCGCCTCGTCTCTCTCAACGCCTCTCGTCTCCATTTTCGTTTGGGTATCTCATTGCTAACTGTGATTCTGGATTCCATTGAGCACTTGGGTTTCCTTTGAATAGTCATTTAGTCATTACTCATTACTCATTAAGATCTGTTACTTCATTTTCTGTTACTTATGCCATTGAATTTTGAATTGCTCTTACATTCTTCCGATTTAGTGAAAGCTTGGTCTAGGTTTTGTTCATCTGCTGCAAGATATGAATTTGATACTAATTTAATTGTATTTTAGATGTCAATCTGTGATCTTTCCGATATTATAGATTGGGAATCGAGATTTCAACACCGATCATTATTATTTCTCCTATTTTTAATATGGCAACAAAGAATCAAAGAGTCATTATCTTTATCCCTTGTTCCATACTTCTTCCAAATGCATGATAACCCAAAAGGGTTGTGGATCATTTGATTGTCTCTTTGTGCTAATTTGAATGGAGTCATGGAATTACTGAGCTAGGATTTGCATAATGATTGATTCGTGATTTGTTAACTGAAAATTGGTGTTGAATCCTCACTTCAAAATAACATTATCCTTTGAAATTCAGATTCTAGTCCCATGTTGAGAAATGGGGAGACTAGTGATTGGATTGGAACCTTTGAAGGGCACAAAGGTGCGAGTGTGGAGTTGTTGCCTGGACACTAATGCAAGTGTGGATTGGAACCTTTGAAGGGCACAACTGATTTTTCTGCGTATGTGATTTAAGCTCCTTTTATGTTTTGAAATTCATGAATATATATTGACCTATGTATTCCTTTCAAGTGATCTGTATACTTCCTTGTTTAGGCAATTTTCTATCAAGATGCTCTCTCTTTCTTTCATGTTTGGGCACATGGTGGCAAGTGGAAAGATGCTAAATGATCAACAGATCATAAATTCAATCAATTTAGAGAGGTTCTATAATATATCCGGTATATTGTTTGCAGGAAATTATGGGATGCATTGACGAGGGACTAATTACAGTCTTTTGAGCATAAGCATATTGTTCGAGCATGCGCATTTTCTGAGGTAGAATTGATTTTTTCTTCTATTCTATTACCTTTTATTTTCTCGAGTCCGATTAGTTTGGTTTATAACAAGGTATTGTTTTGTTAATAGTACAAGGGAACATTTTTATCAGTCTTTAAATGTCCAAGTTGCCGACCTCCGTCTGCTTTTCCAACTCTATATGTGTAAATTTTTGAAACTACGCTGATGTGATTGA
Source organism: Salix exigua (assembly GCA_032356905.1). Classification (NCBI taxonomy): domain Eukaryota; kingdom Viridiplantae; phylum Streptophyta; class Magnoliopsida; order Malpighiales; family Salicaceae; genus Salix; species Salix exigua. Next base: position 30,038,117 of record CM063603.1, read on the forward strand.
GCAATGGCTTGCAGGTGTGCGACTAAGTTAGAATGGGGCCTTCTCTAAGTTCTCACAAAGGATGAAGAAGGATTCCTGTCTAAAGAAGCTATAAGAAGATGTTTTGATGGTAGTTTATTCGAGTATTTTGCCAAAATGAACATGGAAGCTAAACCTAAGATGCACCAAGGAGATGTTGGTGATCTCATACTGCTAAGTACACAAACATCGAGGAACCTACAATTTTTGTTTGATTGCTAATACTAGTGTAATAAATTGAGACTTGGCCTTTTCTTTCTGTAGAAAATGAACACGAGTGGTTGTCTAGAATTGATAATCTATCAACTACCAAAGCGTTGTGTATGTTTTTGAATAAAAGCTCATGTAGTCACTTCATTCGTGTTTGAATATATATATCATCATGGTGTTGAAGTTCTCAAATATTCTATCAAGTTTTTTATAATTTTTATTTTACTTTATTTTTAAAAATATTTTTTAATTTGTGATCATTTTATTTTTTTTACGACTTAATTTGTATTCTCTTCTAACATAATAAGGTTTTTTATTATTATTAAAATCACTCTTATTTATATTAATTTTCATAATTATATAATAATTGGATAAATTACTCAAGTGTAATGAACAACTAGAGTTCATGATGAAATTGTAAGTAGTTTGATGGAAGAATAAAAATGAGTGTGTAATTTACTTGAATTATTAATTATATGTTATTATTATGATAATTAAATCTACAATATTTAAAAAATATATGTGTGTTCTTTAAAGTTAGTTCACAAGTTAACAGACAACATGAAAAACATGGTAACCAAACACTCAAAATTACTTTTCATTAAACTCAACCTCAACCACAGCTTTAACAAAATACAAATTTCGATTCTGAACCGCGACTAAAAGCACTTTTTATAAACTTGTTTTTTCAACCTCAACAACGAATACTGTGCCAAACAGACCCTAAAAATCCTTTTTGTGGTTTTAGTGGACAATACCTTTTAAAGGACCTACCATGTAGGGGTGATCATTTTGGTTTGGTTTTATCAAACCAAACAAAATCGATTTAAACCGATCGGTTTCGGTCGATTCGATTTTTATGTAAAAAGTGAAAACAATAGTACATTGTTTTTTAATCTTTTTTTCGATTTTAACCAAGTCAACCTTCTCCTATTTAACAAAAATGGAATCAAGCCAAGAAATTTGAATCGAACCGGTTCGGTTATCGTTTATATATATATATATATATATATATATATATATATATATATATATATATATATATATATATATACCAGTTTATCTTTAAGAAACCTAAACCAAACCGGCCAAAAGTTTTTAAAAATATTTTAATTAGTTTAATCGAGTTTTTTAATAGTTTGGTTTTTGTTGATTGGTCCTTTTGTTTTCTTAGTATAATCGTTTCTTTTGCACACCCCTATAACCATGTGTGAGTATAGCCACATACATTCACAAAAAAAAAACATCTATCTCCTTAAGATACATCATTTAAAAGAACAAGATCGACTATGTGATTCTAGAAAGACAATATCTCTTAAACTTACCATATGTGTGTGGATATACATTGTTATATTCTATTTGTTTTAACAGTACATAAATTCACTTTAAATCTTTTATTTTACATCTCTTTTTCTATCAATTTAACTTAGTATATATATTTTCTATTCTTAATACTATCAAAACAATATTACAGACACGACTGAAAGAAATGACAATAGAAGAGGCAGTAGTAAGCTCTCCTAATTTTAGTGATAATAGCATGGTAGAGAGGTGGAAGGTTTTGCACAAAACCATATCCATTGCTACAAGACATCATCATCAAATGAACATATAAAAAATTTCCATAACTTGAAAAACCTTTCCCATTTTGAATTATCTTTGGAGTCAGAAAACACTAAAAAGATACAACTGATGGATCATAAGTGGAAAAAAAATCCATTCTAAACCAAGGTTGTCATTTCCATTTTAATTGGTGCTTCGTTATTTCAATTAGAACAGAATGTTTCGGTTTCGAAGTGTTTCGATGCCCCGTTTCTAGGGTGTACTGTTTATATTTATATATATACAATTAAATATATTAATTTTAAAAATAGTTCAAATCCAAAAAATATTATTTAGAATTGTGCAATATAAATTTCAAACATAAGTAAAAAAATGAGAGTTAAACTGATATAACTCAACCAACTTGACTAATTCAAAGATAACATGAAAAATGATAAAAATATAGTTTAACTAAAAATAAGAGTTGAACTGATATAACTCAACCGACTTGACGAGTTCAAAGATAACATGAAAAAATGATAAAAATATAGTTTAAATAAAAAAATCAAGCTGACATCTCAAAAAAATATTGAAACAATGATTTATTGAAATAACTCGGGTTAACCTAGGCTAACCTTTCAAATGTGTGACATTTGTTATAAGACCATGATAACCTTAAATAAAGCAAATTAAATCAAACTATAAATTTCAATTCGTAATAAACTCATTGTTGAATAATGAAATTAAGAAAAAAATAATATAAAAAAGACACCATAAAATGATTTTTTTGAACAAAATGATGAACATGTATAATATTATGAGAATGTCATCATCAATATCGCAAGGTCGTTACATTCTTTGATTGCTTTGAAATTTTAACATAATATATATAAATATGTTAAGAGACTCCTCGTAATATTTCATCTCAATCTAATAGTCAGATTAAGAGATATGATTGACATTGTAAAGTATTCATTATTTAAAAAAAATACTATTTGGCCGGAACGGAATGGGCTGAATAAAACCGAAACATTTTGGCTGGAATTGGAACGAAATTTATGGAACGAACTGAAAGTTTGAGCGAGAAAATTTGTTATGATTTGTATGATTTGTTCTATTTTTGAATTAAAATGAAATGTATTGACCTTTTCAAACAGAACTGAACGAAATTGACAACTTTTATCTAAGAAGAACATAATCAAAATACAATTGGGAATAGCTTGATTCAATGTGTGAATATATTATAGAATATGTCAACAATATGGAGTCACTGCTGTCTTAAGCATTTATGCATTTGTATCAATATTTATACCATTCCTGTTGGAAACATACAACTTCTCCAAGTGTCATATAGCCCCCTCCACTCGTCTTGCATGTAGTAACTCTTTCATTTATCGTGCATTAATAATTCATCGATGCCAAGCTAAACCAAACCCGAAATCTCTCTTTCTCCCGAACAGAAGAAAAAAGAACGAGAAACCCCCAAACAGAAAACGCCCCCTTTAAACTTAACCAGCAAAAATGAGCAGCACCGGCAGCTTTACCAGGTTTTATGATACCTGGTTCGACCAACTCAATCAACTTCTGGAACAATTGAGGATAGCCCCCAAACCACCAAGTAGCCAAGATGATAGAAGCCATCTTAGCAGCCTAGCCCAGAAGATCGTAAGCCACTATGCCGAGTTCTATAGGGTGAAATCTGTGGCCATAGAGAGTGACGTTTTGTCAGTCTTCACAGCTCCTTGGGCCTCCTGCTTCGAGAGGTCGCTTCACTGGATTTCTGGGTGGCGTCCCACCACCTTGTTTCACCTTGTCTACACTGAGTCTAGTATTCTGTTTGAGTTTCATATTGCTGATATTTTGAAGGGTCAAAGTACTGGAGATCTTGGTGATCTATCACCTAATCAATTCAGGTTTCGATTTCTTACATTTTGTGTATGTTCTTGGTATTTACTTACTTATTTTTCTTTAATAATAACTGTTTGTGACTCGGCAAATAAAAATTCAGTTATAATTCTAAATGAATATTTTCACAGGAGAGTCAGCGAGTTACAATGTGAGACAGTGAAAGAAGAGAATGCAATAACAGGTGAGCTATCAGAGTGGCAAGATAGTGTAGCTGAGGTGATGCTGGGGCCATTCACAGATCATGGAGACAAGATCGGACGGCTGGTGAGTGTTGTGAAGAAGGCAGATGATCTAAGGCTGAGAACAATTAGGAGGGTTGTTGAATTGTTGACCACACAGCAAGCGGTGGAATTCTTGGTTGCCGCCGGTGAATTGCAGTTTGGAGTCTACGGGTGGGGGAGGAAGCTGGATCACCGTCCATGTAGCAGTGCTTGATGCCGCACCATATCTAGTAGTTTTTGGTGCTTCATTCACAATTTTATGTTGTCCAAGGTGTTGTTAACGTTTTGTACCGTAGGAATCTCCGAACACAGTTGGTTGTCAAAACCTTAATTGAATGTGGGTTTGACCTAGATGTTTGAGATCGGCTTTTATTGATTTTGTTTAGTCAAAGATAACCTCTTAAATCTTGCACTAACAATTGAAATTGAACCTTGAATGTTAGTTTAATCATATACTATAAAGTAATTAATTGGCTTTTGTTCTAGTCTCGAAGTAACTGAAATTAACTAATGGATTCATATTTATTATTTAAAAAATAAACCATATCAAGCGCATGCTAGTTTGACAAATAAGTTTTTTTTTTAAAAAAGGATTAATTACTTTTGTTTCTTTAACATTAATCAATTGTTGAATCCATAGTTGTCTGTTTTATTCTGTTTTGGCCGTAATGGTCGAAACGTTTCGTATCATTTAAAAAAATAAAACAAAATGATGTCGTTTTTACCTCGATTTAAATTCCTGTCCGTTCCGGAATTTTTGGCCAAATACCGCCTGAAATATTTTGATATCATTCTGCTCGTTATCATATCTCTTAATCTGATTATTAGAATGAGATGAAATTTTACGAAGAGTTTCTTGATATATTTATATATATTATGTTAAAATTTCAGAGGCATTAGATATTGTCATGATTGTGTGAGATTGATGATGATATTCTTATAATATTATACTTGTTCATAATTTTGTTTAGAAAAATTATTTTATTGTGTATTTTTAAATTAAATTGCACAATTCTAAATAATTTTATTTTTAGATTTTAAATATTTATTTATATATATATATATATATTACTTTTAAATTGATTTATGAACATGTAAATTAATTTGTATAATTTATTCTTATAAACAACTTAGGTATAAAACTAATATTTAAAAACACCTAAAAAAATTGTATTTAAATTATTTTATTTTTACATATTTTTTAAGTTGCATTGTTTTTTTAGAATTTTTATTAAATTATGTTAAAATACTCTAAAAAAAGATGGTTCCAACACAGGCATCGACAACCTAACGAAAGCACGTGGCTGCTTGCAAGTGTATGCAACATGCATGGTGACACCTTGCGTTTCTTGAAATGGCAACCTATCATTTACCAAGAGAGACTAATCATAAGAAATATCCATTCATGGCCTAAGAAATTAGTGGCCAATATTAGACACCAATTCTGACTTCTGCCCGGCAATTATCATCGGAAAGCAACAATTTTTCATTTCCGTAGAATCGTGAAGGTTCCGATCGCGACTGCAAACTATTAACATTAATTATACAGCTAAATCAGGTTATTCTTTCGTTGTAGTATTATCATGCATAAATTATTGTGAATTATAATAATACAATTATTATTTTATCTCTCAATATATCTAATTTTAAACTTGAAATCAGGGGTGTTTTTAATTTTTTATATCTCTATATATAGTAAATTAACTATCATATTTCCAGTAAAATAAAAATCAAGAATTGTCTGCGATATATCACAATAATTTCATATTTTTAGCAAATAGTACGATAAATCTCTAATAAAACAAAACACGTGCGAGAGTTTCTTTTGTTTCCACTTAATTTTTTCCAAACTCATGTGGAAGTGCAAACTATGGACGCATTTTCTCGTTAAGATCTAACACAATAAATTTAGACTAAAAAGTCAAGCTTTTCAGAGAAGCATTGACCATCTCTTCTTGTGTTCCTACCAGAATGACCGGCAATATTTGATGAAAATTACCACCAATCAATTTTTTTTTCTTCCACCGAACAAGAGATTGTCACCCCGAGAGAACATAATGTATTGACTAGGTCAAAGGCTTCAAAAAAACATAAGTTATTGATCATCCAATGCATCTCGCCATCATGCAAATTGAAGCTGCGTTCTCTCTCTCTCTCTTTGTGATACGGAAATTATCGTGCTGACTACGAGAAATTATTTTGAAATTCGAGCTTTTGCAAATTTATTTTTTTGTTGTTGAAGTATTGGTCCTTCTACTTAAAAATTTGTCAAGCTTTCACTATTCTAAACATGATTTACACTTGTAATTTACGTTTTCAATATTCTGAACACTGTTTACGCTATGAGTTTTTGTTTTTAATCAAAATCAACTTAATCAAATTTCTTGCTACAATACACACAAGAGAAAACTATTGAACTTGCAAAGACCATCGCATTTGGGATTTACAATAATTTCTTACAAAATCCTTGTTTTGTAAAGTCTATTTTTTTAATATCCATATAGGATCGGAGAACCACATTATCCGGAAAGCTCACTTTGTGGATCCAAGATATACGTAAACCTTTAGTTGTCTCTGCGCTCTACGAGAAGAGTTGAATATATTAGGCATTGTTTTTGGCAACCCCAGGCCTTACCGCTGCACCCCATCCTTGGGGACTTTTGTAAAGTCTACGCTGAACAAAGCTGGAAAATTTATCTGCAATGACACTGCCATCTGCCCCATTCACACCGTGCACTCTTCTATCCACTTCTTTCCAAATTTAATAGGTATCTGCAATGACACTTCCATCTGCCCCATTCAATTGTTGGTTGACGTGAAGATATTGTAACTGTTTTGATGTTATAGTTTTTATAATAGATATAACGAGATGAGATCTAGGATGATTGAATTGGAAATTAGGTGATGAATTTGTGATTATGAAGGATTAGTGTTTGTGATATGAATTTGATGTGTTGGAATATTCTAAATACAAAGAAAACTCTGCTGATTTTTTCATAGAATCTCAATGAATTAGAAATATCAAAATCTTAAAATTGATGTGACTGATTGAAATTATTAGATAAACATGTTGATCAATTAAAAAAATCCACTAATTTAGTTTGTTATAAAGGAACTTGTACCTCAATGCTGGGAATATTACAAGAAATGTTGCTCATTTTGTTGATGAACTTTCTTGGTATCATTGAATTTATTTCATCAATATCTTTTTAATGATATCAGTGATGTTATATTCAGGAGTTTCAGTGTGACTGCGAGTTGATTGTTTTTTCTCTCCTCGTCATAAATTTTATGTCATCTGATTTCACAATTGTTTTTTAATACTTTGTGTTTATGAATAGCAACAAGTTTGAATATAGCATTTCTCAATCACAACATATACAAACTATTATATTTTACCAAGATGTTCATAATAGTTTTTTACATAGAAATTTTAAAAATAAACACCAACTTTTTCTAGGCAAAATTTAGAGCACAATTTTGAACAACACAGGACAGACTTGGCCAATTCATCAGAATGTTTGATGCAAACATGTCGTGTAATAGATAGGCTAGATTTTTGTTGCTTACGTGGATGATTATCGATATATTCCATCGGTTTTCTTCCAGTTTGATCCGGATCTCCCTCATTTAGACAAACGAATTTGATTAGAAACTCAAATAATCAGCTTCTAAATAAATAAAAAAAAAAAAAACCAAAGTCAATGAAGACAACATAAATTCTAATTAAAATAAAAGTCATGCGAACACAAACAGCATAAAACAGAGTTTGACCCAGTCAAAAAAATCTCCTACCTCCAGCAGCACCGTCTCCTAACCTTCACCTTCTAATCACACTACTCCCACTTCCGTGTCTCCCCTCTCAATTCATATCCGCGTGCCACGTGTTCGAATTCAGGTCTCCCATTCGTCTGTCTAAGTTATCATCATACAGCCAAGTAAGTTTATAAACTTCCATACCAAAATAAATTTAAGAAGAAAAAAAACTGTGCGTTTTCTTCTTCTTCTTCTTCTTCTTTTTAGTTTTAAGACAACAACACTAAAAAAAAAAAAAAAAAACAAGAGCAAAGAAAAGGGGAAAAAAGTTTGCCTTCTTCTCTTTCATTCCCTCCGTTTGCCTGTCTTCCTTCTAATGTCGCTAAGAAGATCGATTTTGTCGCGAAGGTTCTCGAGATCGTTCAATAACCAGAACAGAAACGAGCGAAATGGAGTGGAATCGGGGCGACTCGTTGGTGATTCGGGGGGTGAGTCAGGTGGGTGGGGGACTATGTTGCCTGAGTTATTAGGAGAAATAATAAAACGAGTTGAAGAGAGTGAGGATCGGTGGCCACAGAGACAAAACGTTGTCGCCTGTGCTTGTGTTTGTAAGAAATGGAGAGAGGTTACCAAAGACATCGTCAAGTCTCTTCCTAATCATAACGACGACGGCAACAATAATGGAAGTTCTGGCAAAATTACTTTCCCTTCTTGCCTTAAACAGGTCTGGTTTTTTTATTTTAATATGGTGAATCTAAGGGGGTTTTATAAATATTTTGTGAAGGAATATTCTGCCATTTTGATTGAGTTTAATTTAATTATATTGATTCAAGTTAATGGGGATCTAGTGATTAAGATTCTGTGCGTTTGTTTGGATTTTACTAGATAATTTACCATAATTCTTCTTTTGATTTGTTTTAAATTGCATTAATCTCTTTTTCTGGAAATAAAAAACGAAAGATTTAGGAATAATAAATGAAGTAGAATGGAGTTGTTTAAAATATAAAAAGCAAATAGCTTTGATACAGAGGTTTTTATTTTGGGTTTCAAGAATTGATTTCAATTGCAACTTTAGATTTTTTAGAATATTCATTCGTGTTCAGAGAATTATGAGGTGTTAGGGCAGTGGTGAAAGTTGTAGGTTCAAGGCCTGCTTTTGGGTTAGAAAATTATGGAGGACATTGTCATCAAATTCCCCTTTTCAGATCCCTCTTCACTTGTGTCTGCATCTGGGACATGGTGTTTTTATATGTCGATGGGATCATTCTTTTGCCTATTCTTCTTCATGTTAGAACTTGTTTTCCATTTGTTAAGAGTACATATGGTATTAGACAAGGCATGGTTTACCAACTTGTAAATTTAGAATGAAGATCTATTCGTATAACTTGCTGAGCTGAGACGTAATTTGGTTTTGGGGAGGTGATTCCTGGAGAATAATCGAAGCCGTATCATAAATTACATTGCTGTTTTTTATTCTATTATTTTATTTCCATTTGCCATTTCGTTGAAAATGTATTTTTGGTAATATAGTCACTTTTGGATTCTCTATTCACCTTGCTGGTCAAATATGTTTTTGGAATTGATGGTTTTTTTTTTGTTTTGTTTTTTTTCATTGTAAATGTAGCCGGGTCCGCGTGAATTGCCCCATCAGTGTCTTATTAAAAGGAATAAGAAGACTTCAACATTTTACCTATATCTTGCTCTTACTCCATGTAAGTAATAATTGGTAGACGTGTGTTTACAAGTTATGAAGAAGCACAGAGGATTTTTCTTTGTACTAGTTTTGGAGCTAATTAGTTTTCCTGTGTAAATTGTTGGAATGTGACTTGCTAGTACCAAAGTTGAAAGAGATACCGTTCATTTTGTCAACTTATACTCTTGACTTTTGTCTGTAGGTATTATTGAGTGGTGGCCCATTACTTGTTCAAATCAACTTGACTCGGTCCTTATTTGATATTGTGCATTCCTGTCAATAGATGAAATTTATTTGATTTAGGTGTTTCACCTATATATTGACTAGCATGTAATATTAAATTAAATTAAAGAAAAGGTAAAAAGCTTTCGAATTTGGTGACATATGAGTGGTGAAAATGTTATTGGTTTTCAATTGTCTATGGGTTATGACAAGTGCCTTGTGATGATCAATATATTGACTAGCATGTTAAATTTTTATTTTTATTTTGAATTTGGTGAACTATGAGTGGTGAAAATGTTTTTGGTTTCTTCAATTGTCTATGGGTTATGACAGGTGCCTTGTGATGGTCAATATATTGACTAGTATTTAATGTTAAATTATTATTTTTTTTAAAAAAAGTTAAAAGCTTTTGAATTTGGTGAACTATGATTTGTGAAATTGTTTTTGGTTTCTCCAATTGCTTATGGGTTATTAGAGTTGCCTTGTGATGGTCAGTGGTTTAGCTTGAATTTGTAATTGAGCCTGGATTCTTGGATCCAACATTTCTTCTGCAAAAATGTACTCTCAGGCTCTAGGATTTGTTTCATTGCATGTATAAATCTGGATGTCAAATGTGCCGCTGAATAAAAAAATTATACCTGTTCTTCCTCCATTAATTCAAGTTTTATACTCGGGGAGTTTGACATTAAATATTCCTTCATGTATTGTTGTTCATCATGTGATCGGAAGTTGCAATCTGGACAGGTTGTGTACTTTTTAAGGGTCAGTGCGTGATATAATCTGTCATAGCAGAAATTGCTGGGCACAATGACTTGCTTAGATATTTTATCAATCAAAAAGTATGAGTTTTGTATTAGCAATTTCATTGTTTTTCTCTATTAGGAAAATTATGGTACTTGCACTACAAAGAGTTGGTGCTCAAGCAAAATATAAAATTAAAAAAGGATTATAAATTTACTCAGGTACTAGTTTCTGAAGGGCGCATGGAAAGTAAATAATGAAAATGTTTGGTTAGAGAAAATTAGATGTCAACTGTATTCAAATTTCTTATGTGGTAGTGGTTTCAATTTTTTTCTTTTATAGCATTGTCTCACATTATCGTCCTTGCTTTGGGCAATTATGGAAAGAATCATTTAAAGGATGCTGTAAGCCTTGTTCAGAAGAGATGTAAGTAGGCAATACTAAACAGTCAAGTTTATAATGAATGGCTTGACCTGGTATGCAGTGTGTTCTGAAGTTTGCAAAAATTGAGTTGCAAATTATGTTCTAGTTTTAATTTCTATTTTCCTTGCGGGATTTTGATTTTTCATCACTAGATTATTTGTCTCATCATTTGACTAGCATAATGTGAACTTTTGAACTTTGTCTCATCAGAGATTCTCTTTTGTTTTTCTTTCTAGCGTTTCTGGATAAGGGGAAGTTTCTCCTGGCAGCACGGAGGTATAGGAATGGTGTTCACACAGAGTATATCATCTCGCTTGATGCTGATGACTTATCCCAAGGAAGTAATGCTTATGTTGGAAAGTTAAGGTAGGGTATTTTTGTATCAACAGGTGTCCCAATTGGTTCTTTCCAAAATAATGCTTTTAATGGATATAGTTACTGCTTACCATCAATCTGTGCCCCTGGGAGTTTAGGAACCATTTATGCATTTGCTAAGAATCCAGATAGCATTGTTTGTTCTCATGGCCATGCTTTGCATTCACATAAATGCCAGTGTTTGGATGATCAAGTTTTCAGGTTTTGTTTCTACTTGGCAAGCTCATTTATTATTTTGATTCATAATACATGGCGTTTCATTATAGAGGTAATATGGATCTGAATTGGAAGGATACCTTGTTTAGTGTCTTGGAAACAATAAAGTTTAGTGTCGAATAATAGAAAAGGTCATGGCTCTGGATAGCTCGTGATGATACTTGTCATGTAAACAATTCCATTGCTCCTTTGAATATTGCAGTTCGGACTTCCTTGGTACCAACTTTACAATATATGACAGCCAGCCACCACACAGTGGTGCTAAGCCCTCAAGTAGCAGAGCTAGCCGGCGATTTGCAAGCAAGCAAATAAGCCCTCAAGTTCCAGCTGGAAATTTTGAGGTTGGGCAGGTCTCGTATAAATTTAACCTCTTGAAGTCAAGAGGTCCAAGGAGGATGATTTGCTCACTTGAGTGCCCGGTGTCACGAGAAACTACCAATGTCAAAAATGTTGACAACTCTAAGATGAAGCAACCGGAGTCTGCTTCTTCTGGTTGTACAGTTTTGCGGAACAAGGCCCCGAGGTGGCATGAGCATTTGCAGTGTTGGTGCTTGAATTTCCATGGTCGGGTAACAGTAGCATCAGTGAAGAACTTTCAACTGGTTGCATCTATGGACCAAAGCCAGCCAGGAGGGAAAGGAGATGAGGAGACTGTCCTCCTCCAGTTTGGTAAGGTAGGCGATGATACTTTCACCATGGATTACAGGCAGCCACTTTCAGCTTTTCAAGCATTTGCCATGTGCCTTACTAGTTTTGGCACGAAACTGGCATGTGAGTAATTTACAGGCAATAAAATTATGATGTTAAGATTATGGATTGCTGTTTATGTTTGGTTATCAGTCCTGTTGAGATCATTTCTACAAATGTTGGTTTGGCTGGAAGAAATCAATGATGTAAATGTTGTTATTGTATCAATGACGAGCTTAAATTTTTCATCTCTAACAATTTGGTCCCTGCTTTCTTCGCTTAAGTACTTGAGAGCAAATGTGTACGTTCACAAGGTTGTGCTAATGATGGTTTTGAGATATGTTGTGAAAGGGAGTGTCGATGATTATGCTTTAGAAAGTGTTTTTTATTTTGAAATGTATTTAAAAATAAATTTAAAAATGATTTTTGATATTATTATATTAAAATAATTTAAAAATATATGAAATCTAATTTAAAAAAAAAGATTAAAAAAAATTTCTATGACTTCTATGAGAATTAATCAATCTCTCAATTTTTAGTTTCTGCCCTACACGGCTACACCATATTTTATGGACGGAAAGTTTTCTAGGTGATAGCTTAGAGCAATAGCTTGTGCAAGTCTAAGAGAGCTATCAATATATGTAAATTAAAATTAGACTATTTTTGTTAAATTTACGTCTTCAACGCGGAGAGCTAAATGGAGAGCTAAAATAGTTTCTTTTCTATATATCTATCCTGCAGAGGCAAAAAAAAAGGTAGGGTTTTTTTAGATTGAAATGAAAATGAAGGGGACAAACGGGGTGGGGTGGATTTTATAGTAAGTATTATTATATTATAATAATAATTATTATTATAATAATAGTTAGCATAAAAAATAGGAGAATTAATTTGCTTGAATTATTTGTTAACGTGTTTATTTTGTTTTTTTAGTTTTTCTAACACTGAAAGACAATAAATAACATTAATTAATTTCAAATACAACAACCATAATAAAACATAGAATTACTTAAAAAAAATACAATAAGTAGCTTAAATTTCAAATTTCAAATATTGTTGTTTTTTAAAATTATATTTAAATTTATTTTTTTTATTTTAAATATAATTAAAAAATAATTTTATTGTTTGAGAGTTTTCAAAAGCAATTATTTAATTATATAACTTATATTAATTGTATAATTAAACTATATAAAAAATAATTTAACTTTATTTAAAATAAAATAAAATAATAGTTTTTCAAAATAGCTTTTACTACATTAATAAAAAAATCATTTAAACACCATTTAAAGAACCATTTTATAAATTTGATTTTTAAAAATGATTCTTGTGATTGTACTTGCTCTTACAAGCACGTGGAGAAAGGCAAAAGGGAAGGGGTGGCCAAATCGCAAGGTTGGACGTCACTGAATTTGTCGTCGGAAAATTTTAATTGCCTTTCCAGATGGTCAGGGCAGCTATTATCTCAGTGACCCACCTCAAGTCACTGGATGCACGTCTTTTCTCTGGTCCTGATCAATACGCGTTGCTACAACCGCCGCCGTTTATTTTTTAATTTTTAACCATATGATTAAAACAATAAACAATCAAAACGGAGCCCGGTTAAAAAAAAAAAGTACGACACCAACCAAACCCATTAGCCTGGTCACCCGAGTTACTTGGTCAAACCTAAAACCTGGTCAAATCTAAAATTACTTGGTTTTTTAATAAACAAATTATTTAACTAATTGTTAAGAAAATAGATAATGCCAAGATGATAGAATATTTTTTCTATGCCAATTTGATGATAGGATATTTTTAAAAACATTATCGATCTCAAATATTATTTTTTTTTTAATTTAGCATGGTTTTTTTTTTTCAAAAATATCTTTTTAACTATTTGATAAAAAAAAATAGACGTTCAAATTCTACCTCAGTTAAAATAAAAACATGGAAACCCATGAAATAAGACGCTATACGTCCAAACCTAATTATTAACAACACAAAGTTTAATAACAAATTAAGAAGCCTTTGAAAATTACAAAATATTATGAATCATAAATTGAATATTCCATATTTTTTAATTCAACATGGCTTCTTTTTCAAAAAAAAATGTTTTTTAACCATATGATAAAAATATTATACAATCAAATTTGAACATATATATATATTAAAAAAAGGTAAGATGCCATATCAATAAGTCATGGCAACATGAGTTATTGTGTCAAAACCCTAGACCTAATCATTAACTCCATAAAGTTTAATAACTTGATTTTCTTCTATAATAAATTTTTGTTTAATTAAATGTTGAAAAAAGTCTTTGTTGAGATGCCATAACCAAGAAATAGCACCAAACTAGTTAATTACACAGCAAACAATTTTTATAACTGTTGAAATTAAAATATAATATCTATACATGTAAAATTTGATATAATGAAACAAATCAATATATCATATTATAACAACAACAACATCGAATTCTTAACATTTAAAATTATTATTATTATTATTACTCCTAAAACAATAAAAATTATTAAATTGCTCCGAGAAAAAAACACAAAAAAAATTAACAAAAAAAATAAGTAAGAACAAAAACTAAAATTATTATTATTATTGCGTTAATAATGAAATAAATAAATAAATAATTCAAAGACTAAAAAAAGCCTAAAAACATTAACAAAAAAACAAAACAAAATAAAATAAATGATAAACAAACGTAAAAAATATTAGTTGAAAAAAATCATTTGACTTCAAAATAAAATAAAAACAAATAAAAAACCAAAAAGAAATAATAAAGAGGGGACAAAAGAAATATTAATTTTCAAATGATCATACACATAAACTAAGATTTTAAAAGTAAATTTTTCAAAAAATAAAATAATACCTCAACAAAAGAGAATAATAAAAATTATTTGATTACCTCGTTAAAAAAAACTCAACAACATTAACAAAAGAATAAGCACAAAAAAAGCCTAAAATTATTATTATTATTATTATTATTATTGTTGTGTTAATAATAAAAAAAATCAAAGACTAAAAAAAATCCTAAAAACTTTAACAAAAGAGCAAACAAAGGGAAAAAAAATATTAAAGTCTTAACATCTAACATTATTATTACTATTAGTGTCAAAACAATAAAAATTATCAAATTATCTCAAAGGGAAAAAAAACAAAAACATTAAAAAAAGAGTAACCAAGAAAAAAACTAAAATTATTATTATTATTATTATTATTATTATTATTATTATTATTATTATTATTATTATTATTATTATTATTATTATTATTATTGTGTTAATAATGAAAAAAACAAAGATAAATGAGACTAAAAAAATCATAAAAACTCTTTAACTTAATATCAAACAAGGAATAGAATAAATGATAAAATGAAAATGAAAATTATCTAGTGAAAAAAAAATTATTTGACTTGAAAATAAAAAAAACTAATAAAAAACTAAAAGAAAGAACAAAGATGGGAAAAAATAAATATCAATTTTCAAATGATCATTGTAAGGATATGCAGAAGATTAAATCAATTTTAACGAAGAGAAAATGTTTAGAGAATTTGAGAGAGAAAAAGGAGAATTAGAAACTGGTCTCTGTTTCTGTATTCTGTTATTATGATTCTACACACACAATGTATGTCCAGTCCTTCCTATTTATACATACTCATGCACAGAGATACAAATGTACATTTATCATTTTATACTCTAACATCTCTCAATGTCTTGCTTTGATAAACCAAGCATGAGATTGTTACAATGAGTATGAAACAAAGAAATGCTCAAGCCCTTAGTGAGGATGTCAACGAATTATTTTGAAGAGGAAACAAACTGAACATAGAGCTGATTGTTGGCTACGCATTGAACTAGATTGAAGGACAATGCAATTGCCGAGAGCTTACCACAGAAGAGAAATGGTGATTGAACAATGGAGACACCAAGGAAGACGAGTGACTGCTTAATCCAATTAATTTCAGCAGATGTGGATGACAAAGCACGATATTCTGCTTCAGTAGATGATTGAGAAACAATGTATTGTTTCTTTAACGACCATGAGATAGGATTAAAACCAATGAAGACAACCAACTAGACTAGTAGTGGACCTGCAATCATTAAGGTCACCCGTCTAGTCAGCATCACTAAGGGCTTTGAGCTCCAATGAGCTTTTATGATAGCTAAGACCGAAATTGATAGTTCCCTTGAGATATCGAAGAATCCTTTTCACTACTATGAAATGAATCACCATAGGATTTTGCATAAATTGACAAACTTAATGAAGTAAGAACGCAATATTAGGACAAGTGAATGTAAGATAATGCAATGCGCCAACCAGACTGCAATATAGGGTAGGATTATCAAAAGGGGCACTATCATCCTTAGATAGCCTCTGATAAGGTAGACACGGGATGGCACAAGCCTTAACATAAAGAATCCTAGCCTTAAGTAGGAGCTCATGAATGTACTTAGACTGGGAGAGGAACAAAGGGTCATGGCAACGAGAGATTTGAATCCCCAGAAAGAAGTGAAGAGTCCCCATATTTGTTGTATCAAATTTCATGGTGAGAAAATGAATGATGCTATGAATCTCACAATAATCGCTCCCAGTAATGATTATATCATCAATGTAAACCAACAAAATAATAACTCTAATAGCAAGATACTTAACAAAAATGGAAGAAAGATGGTAAGAAAGAAGTGAACCTTTCGTTCCATGCCCGTGGAGCCTGTTTTAGGCCATAAAAGGATTTATGAAGTTTGCAAACTGATTGCAAATGAAGAGGATTCTCAAATCCTAGAGGTTGAGTCATATAAACTTCTTTATTAAGAGTGCCATGTAGGAAGGCATTCTTAACATCCAGCTGCCGTAAATCCCATCCATAATGTGCAACAAGTGCTAAGACAAGACGAACCGTATTCAGTTTAACAAGTGAACTAAAAGTTTTGCCATAATGTTGAAGTGGTTCTTGACCGAAACCTTGAGTAACCAATCTCGCCTTATGATGAGCAATGGAACCATCAACATTTTTCTTAATTCTTAAAATCCATTTGCACCCAACCGGGTTTTTCCATGAAGAAAGAGGTACTAGACTCTATGTGTGCTAACTGTGAAGAGCATGAATTTCTTCTTTCATCGCACCAGACCACACTGGAATTTTTAAAGCACTCTTGTAACTTGCAGGCTCACTGACAGAAGAGGCAACTGACGAAGAATGACTGATGGTGGTGAGGTAAGCCTTTTGCTTGATAGCACCTGTTTTGCTGCGAGTTTGCATTGGATGCAAATTTATTGATGGAATATGGTTCTCCATAGATAGTCCATCAAGATTAAAAGGTGCATCTGAATGTAAAGATTCAGTAGTCATACCTCTTTTGTTGAGTTTAGAAGCCACATGGATAAATGAAAAGGAGGATGGAGCAGTGATGGACTGAGGTGATGATGCATAGTTAACATTTTGAGATAAAATAGGAAGAGAAGACATATGAGAGGGAACTGCAACACTCATAAAGAGAGGAGACAGACGAAGAAGGCAGAGTAATAGACAGAGGAGGCAAAGTAATTACATTTTGTTTTGTAACAATAGGCAGGGAAGAAATAAAACGGGGACTATAGTCTGTAAAGGATAATGAATTGTGTTTGATTAAGTCTGGAAAAGGAAACACAACTTCATTAAAGATAACATGCCTAAAGATATATGTGAGTTTCCTAGAGACATCATAACATATGTACCCTTTGCATTATGAGGCATACCCGAAAAACACACCTTTGTATTTTTGGTTATAGCTTATGAAAAACATAGGGATGCAACAACAGGAAACACGCACAACCAAAAATACACAAATGAGAGATAGAAGGAATGACTTCAAACAATAGCTCATACGGGGATTTATTTTGTAGGATTGCTAAAGGCATCCTATTAATCAAGTAGGAGGCTATGTGGACTGCAAATGTCCAAAAAGAGGATGGCAACTTAGCATTATGTAATAAGGTGATGGTATTTTCAATAAGATGGTGATGCTTGCGCTCAACCATCCTATTTTGTTCAAGGGTGTCTGGACATGATTTTTGATGAGAAATACCCTTGTCAGCAAGAAAATGTTGAAATTGTTTGCTCATATACTCTCCCCCCCATCACTTTATAGTGTTTGAACAGATTGAGAAAATCGGGTATGAATATGAGCACAAAAAATGACAAAAACAGATAATACATCACTCTTATTAACTAAGGGAAACCACCAACAATATTGTGTGAATTCATCAATAAGAATCACATAGTATTTATATCCATCAACCGAAATGCAGGGACATGGACTCCAAACATCACTTTGAATGATGTGGAATGGTTTTACAGACTTAATTGCAAATTAGATAAATTTGCACTCAGGTGATTTGTAGCACTAGAATCCATAAGCCAAACTTGAGGAGAAGATTGATAGCACTGTTCATGGCTGACAGTGTAGGTTGCTGAGATAACTGATGCGAAGGATGAACTGCAGAGTTCATGACTGTCATAACAGGTTGTTGAGAGAATTGTCGAGAGGGAAAATATGCAATATTCATAGCTGACATTGCAGGGAATTAAGTGTGATGAAATGAAACTGGAGATTGATTAGTAGCACCAACTAAATTTAGACCATTGGCAACACCAACGAAATTTGGACCATTCTCATTGTAAAAATAAAACCATGAAGTATGATTTGTTTTACCACAAATATTGCACTGAAATCTCTCTTGACGTTTGAAGTCACATAGTGGAGCAGTATGCCCTGTAATATTGCATATTTGACATATAGGAGTTGTAGAGGTGCCAAAAGTACCTTGAGATCTGACGGGCAGTGCATGTGTTCTACCATGAAGATGTGATCTTTGTGTTAGAATAAATCTATCTCTTCCTCTATTCCTATTAAATGATCAGTATCCACCATTAGCATAAGAATTAAATCCATGAGAGCCACGAAATGATGATGAAGCAGAGGAGGAGGATGCACTAGGTTTAACAGTTGTGTGCATTACAATCAGATAAGAGGAATTGATATTCTCCACAATTCGTTCTTCAGCAAATAGCTGAGATCGAAATTCCTTCAGCGTAATTACACTCTCTCTTCCTCTAACAACACACTTGAATGTGTTATATTCAGAGGGGAAGACCATTCAAAGCTAAAATGATAATGTCTTCATCAGCAAAATGTAGCCCTGCAGCAATAAGTAATCTCTTGCTTCTTTTATTCTAAGGAGATATTGACTTATGGTGTCTGTACCTTTTCGAATGTTCTGCAGATTTGATTTCATCTGAAAAGTGTTTGTCTTAGACATAGTAGAAAATTGTTCCTCAAGCTTGATCCAAAGATCTCTTGAACTATTGCTACTATTCGCACATGAAAGTGCAACTACAGATAGTGTTGCAATGAGTATTTGCATGATTGCTCTATCATGCATTCTCCATACTAACATGTCATCACATTCTATAGTAGAGGAGAGGTTTGTAGAGTTTGTACCATATTTAGTAGAGATGGAAGGAGGACATGAATGAGAACCATCAACAAACCCAAAAATTCCATTACTTTCCAGTAGCAACTCAGGTAATTAGCATAGTGAAAGTTTCAACAGAAATCTTCAATAATCTATTAGAAAATTGTAGAGAAGGAAATTGCAGTAGTTGAAGTAGATTGCAGAGATCAAATATTGGATCAATCAATTTGTTTGTGTGAGCATAATAGCTTTGATACCATGTATGGATTTGGAAGGATTTGCTGAAGATTAAATCAATTATAACGAAAAGAAAATGTTTAGAGAATTTGAGAGAGAGAGGAGAATTAGAAACTAATCTTTGATTCTGTTATTCTGTTATTATGATTCTACACACACAATGTATGTCCAATCCTTCCTATTTATACACATACTCTTGCACATAGATACAAATGTGCATTTATCATTTTATACTCTAACAATCATAGACACAAACTAAAATTTAAGAGCTATTTTTTTTAAAATACCACCTCAACAAATAAGAAAATAATAAAAATTAAAAATCAAAGCTAAGAGCACACTTATATATACATTGACAAAAATAGAGATTATTCCATAAATATAAAAAATAAAGGGATTAAAATCAAAAATTAAAAGTATAAGGGTCGAAATGAAAATCAAATATATTATCAATTACAATCAAAGGATAAAATTGAAAAAATCAAAACTTATGTACTGAATATATTAAAGTATTTAAACTCAATCCAAAAATTAAAAGGAGGACCGAAGTGATACCTAAATATATAATTAATTTCAATAGAAAGAACCAATTGAAATAAATCAAAACGTATATAACAGAATTCAGGACCATATAAAAAATTAAAAAGGCAGGAATTAAAGTGAACAAATCATAAAACTGGAAGTCTCTCTTGTACTTTAGTGTGCAGGAGAGACAAAATAGGAAAACAAAATCAACTAGCACCGTCACAACTCTAGGCACCCTTTGCCAAAACACGTCACACCATGAGGAAGACCACATGGAGGAGCATCAGAGGAGACGTTGGAAGCTCATTTTCACCTCCTAAAGGACGCCACACGCGCCACTCAAAGAGAGCATGAGGTCGAACACCGACGTCCACGTGTGGCACATGCGAGTGGTCTTCGACAGATAATAAAAAAAAAATTGTCAATTACTAGAACACCTCTATAACCAATTCTTCAATTTTGTATTATTGGGAGGTACATTAGTATTTAGTCATTTTCAAAATATAAAAAATACTCGTGGTACCCCTCCCAACCAGAATTGTGTTGTCTTTTATGGGGGTAAATTAATATTTAGCCATATAAAAAATTATGAAATTCCCATTAAGACCTTGGTGTAAACCCCTTTTTTGTCCTTTTTGAGGGACAAATGTTATTAGACTGTAAACAAATATAAAAAAAAATTAATAAATCGGTGAATCGACCGACCCGAAAACAGACTCAAAAATACACTATTACAATTCATAGTGTTTTCACTCACACTGAATAGTGAAACACTGATCTCTTTTAGTATAGTTTATAATTATAATAAAAAGGAGTGAAATTGAAAGAAAAAAAATAAACTTATCTCAAAGTAAAAATTAACATGGACCAAAAAAATAGGGACTAAATCCAAAAAAGTAAATAATTGAAGGATGAAATGAAAACAATCAAAATTTGAAATTAATTATAAAAAAAAGATGAAAACAAATTGAATGGTTGAGATGCCAATTTGAAAGGTAGAAGCAAAATTACCAAGTGCCTCCAAATAATTCTAGAATAATTAAGCTAGGGAAAAAGGATAATATCATCAACTGTTACAGGCTCCCGTAAATGAAAGCATATCCACGCTGGTTTTCCCACATGTTTGGTATTGCAATCCAAGTTCAAGGCCCAGTAGAAAACACACTTCGGAATTTGGAGGGGAAGCCTATATAAAATATGGATATCGTGACAAAGCTCAGAGTCTACGACTAAACCAGTTAGATTTCATTAGAATTGCTAGGCTAGCTTTGATGGTCAATCTAAATGGTGTGATCAGGCAACCACTGACCCAACATCCTTAACAAGTGGCACCGTGAACTTCCAAATTAGAGGTAGACAATGTCATCACCTTATGCAATGCGGAAGGACATTTACAAAATGGGTCTTCGTTTTCAAGTGAAAATTCATGCAAGACTAAACCATCCAAAAGATGTTGGTCCACAAAACACAGAAGAGGAACCCAGGACAGAAAGGTAAATCCAAATTCAAAGTCATCACACGGCTCAAAGCGATTGTTTCTTACATGCGATGCGTGCGAGCCATAACAACGGTAGAAAGGGTTCATCTACACCACCAATTTTAAGACTCAAGACAACAGCGGAAAACAACTTTGTAGCTCCTTGCTGTGTTTCAAATCCTACTTCACTTCTTTCCCCGCAGTTTCACACCAAGAGCCCTCTCCAGTTTGCCTATAATCTGTTGATTAGGAATGGCTTTTCCGGATTCGTACTCCTGAATTATCTGGGGCTTCTCATTGATCAACTGCACCCGGGGAAAAAATAAGAGTACTGAACTAAAACTTTAAGTTACTGTGGCTGAGAGAGAGAGAGGAACCTGTCCAAGTTGAGCCTGGGTAAGTTTCTTGTCCATTCTAGCCTGCATAATTGATTTCTTCAGTTCACTTGGCACTCGGTCATCTGTGGACGAACAGCACAAACAGACCAGAAGGTTTAAGGATGGTTTTTTCTTCCAATGGAAAAATATCACACACCATCTAACAAAATCAAGAGTACCTTGGGAGAGAGCTAAAACCAAGCAACGAGATATAAGAACATGCTAAAACACTAAAAACTTATGTGGGGGTGATTTAGAGAAACATAATCATCATTTTGTGTGACATTATACATGAAGATGACCAAAGAAATGAGTGAAGTTCAACTGAGCAAGTGCTACTTATTCAGTACATAGAGTCATAGAAAAAACACAGATAGTTTTATACAATTTTGTTCCTCATATTTTGATTCCCATGATGACTTAAAAAGCCTGAAATACAGAATTTTCACCATGAAGAGTTAAATTCTAGAATGATGACAATGAGGTAACAGAGGTATACCGATTCCTTTATGCACTTTCTTCAGCTAAAGATCAAAAAGGGAAAGCTTATCTCTAGATGAGATTAAATGCTACATGTGTGCAGACAAGCACAAAAAAAAGAGATATATATTATACTCACGAGCAAGGTTCTCTGTTTCTTCATCGAGCTTCCTTGTGTTCAAAGAAGTGCTGCTAGAAGCAGCCTTGTTCGTACCAGCAGTTGCTGCAGGTCAGATTAAAATACAATCATTTTAAGTTCACACAAACAAAATGATGGAAGTTTATATTTTCTGTGGCTGCCATATTATAGTTTCTTTTTTCCTAGATTAGGGTTTTTTAAGACTTATAAATTAGGGTAGATACGTATTTTTTTCATTTGATTATTTTATATTCATAAAAAGTTAATAATAATTTGAAAAAGAAAAGTTGAAAATTATCACAGAAACCCTAATCCCTAAATTTTTTTAATTATAAAGTTGCTTATTATCACAATATATTCCAAAATACCGAATACAAAGAGAGATCCAAAACACTTATTAAATGTTCTTTAGATTTTTGCATCAAGAAACAAACCCTGACTTCACTATCATCATCAACAATAAAAAAGAAATGTTTGGGTTGACATATTGAATTAGATTAACCATCTAAATAATACGCGATACAATAAGAGAGGAGAAGGATACATTTTTTTACGGTTTCGATCTCGGCGCCGGAGCGGCGGGCGGCGTTGACGGCCTTTTCATCCTTCTTGGCGGCGGCGTTGGGAGCTTTCTTGCGGATCACTACGGGTTCCCAGTCCTGAGAGATCGGTCCTGACATTTTTTCTTCCCTCTTTTTATCAACAATAATATCTCTCTCTCTCTCTAGTTATATCTGGATAGGTGATTTTAATTATCGCTATATCTCTGGTTTTTAGGACACTAGCCTCCGCTTCTCATTATATAGGGATAGGAGGGGCGATCGAAAAATAAAAAAGATTCAGCATATTACGTGGCGAGTAATCCATCCTCTTAGCGGAATGAATTTGGGCCCCACTTACAGTAGAAAACAAATCGTGTAGTTGATGGGCTTATGGGCTGCTTGCAAACCTTCAAAAATCAAAATGCTTTCCTTTCCTGTCCAGAAAATACCTAAAATAAAGGATTTTGTAGTGGAATTGGGGATACGCTTTCTTGCTTGTTTGTACAAGCACTTGTGTGTTGCAGGCATGAAAGCATCTTCATATTGATCCAAAACCTAATATGTTTATGATAGTTGTGAGAGTATGTTTACTCCTCTTATTAGGCAACAAGTAATATGTTGTTTATAATTGTATCTTTAAATTAAAATAACATATTTAATTAGTTTATTGGTTTTAAATATTACGTGGCGTGGGATTAGGAACTATAAAAATAATTCAACATATATTTTATTGTTTTATCATAGTAAGTTGGATAGATTGCAACATTATCAACTATATTTATTATTAGTTTGTTATTATTAATCATTAATCTAATTAGTTTTTTCATGTAAAATATGTGTATAATTTTTTTTAATGATCAGGGTGTCTGAGCCAGTTTATGCGCACCTCGACTATTCCCCGGGCTCACTTGAACACCCTGCAAGCCCAAATGAGCAAGTAAGACACCGCGGGGATGACAGGCATACCACGCAAGGAAAGACCCAGGGGGACATAAGGGGAGGAGTCCTCCAGCCCCACTCCCACTGGGACTCAAACCGAAGTTCGAAAGAAGGAGGGTGCGCCCTTACACCGTTGGGCCACAACCTTGCAAGTTAAAATATGTATAATTAATTGCATTATTGATGGTCACTCTTTAAATTGTAGAGTTATAGATTACATGATGTGATGTGACATTTCATCTTATTAGAACATATTTTGGTTGATATGCTCTACGGACAATGATTATAATTAGATGACTTATAATCTTCATTACATGGCATATTTAAAGTCTAGAGAGATGATATCTTTGTGAAAATGTAACCTATTATTTCAGAGTATAAATACATGAAGTGGTAATGTCACATAACATGTTATCACACAAATTCGATGCAAATTCCTCCACGTAATAATATGAAAAACTATGCAAGTAATTTTAAAATTTTTAAGTTAAGATGCGATGCTAATTGTGTTTTATTTGTAGGCTAAAAATTGTATTTACTAAAAATTACACTGGCAATGAAAGGTCGTTGTTAATCTTCATGGGATTGAAGATAATGTATTTGCTTATTATCATGCATCGTGTTGGTTTGACGTATGTTACACAACACTAGGGATGTTTAGAGAAGCATAATATCTAAAAGATTTGTCTATAAGGATGAGACAACTTATAAACTAAGAAGTCATGTTATTAATGATGTTAACCCATTGACTCATCATCGTAGATATAGATAGACTAGGATATATTTAGAGCAGAATAATGTTTGAGTTATATTTTTTTTATTTAATTTCCTATTTTATTAAACTTGTGTGTAATTGTTTCAAACTTGTCATGCTAAGATTTTAATATTTTTCCTGTATTATGAACATTCAAGTTTATTTTGAAGTAGGTAGAATTTCATATTATACATATACAAGGGAACATGTAACATCGATAACATGTTTATAATTACAAAACAGGCATTTACAAGTTAACAAATGTAGTAGCATTTATAGGTGAATGGATGAAGCGTGTAATTATGTTATGTTATTGTAAGGATTAATTAATATTATAATAAATGAAAATAAAATAAAATATTACACCAATGTATAGAAAATTTAATGCCATTTTTTTATGCTTTTTTAAACCTAACAATATCCTTTTATTTTTTATTTTTTTGTGTTTTTAGGTTTATATGTATTTTTTTTGGATTTGAATTTAGTGTTAGTATTGTTTACGGATTACAAGTTTGTATTTAGAGCTAGCGACAAGTTAGTGTTTAAGGATTATGGGTTTGTATTTAAGGTTACGGATTATTAGTTTGGGGTTTGGATTTAATACTTTAAATTTTTAGACTTAGGGATTATAGGTTTGGGGGTATGAATTTAGGAGTTTAGGATTTAAGATTTGTGTATGAGGTTGATTTATGATTATGGTAGTGTATGTTTTAGGGTTTAGGGCTAATTTAGGGTTAAAGTAGTTTATGGTTTATGGTTAATTTAGGATTAAGGTAGTTTATAATGTGTTTGGTAATAAAGTTTAATTCTCCTTTTCATTTTCTTTTTTTCTTCTCTAATAGGAAATTAGAAAACAGTTCATCTATTAGCATTTATAAACTTTTTTCCCAACTCATAAAACTAAAAGAATATGTTCATGTTATATATTTTTCCTTTTATAAAAAATAACAAAATAAAAATCATGTTGAAATTAAAACAGTTCCATGTAATCAGATAATACTCCAAGATATAGATAATGCATTGATTTGATTCTAGTTAACAATCAAACTTAATTGAGGATTGGTCAAGGGAAAACTAGATTCCCATGGTTTTTTTGCCATTTCCACATCTCAATTATAAACTATGGGTTTGGATATGTTACAAATCTCGAAAAACTTGTTGTTTACCTATATTAACTTGTGGATGTCATATAACATATAGTTACAACTCTTGACCACTATGTATAACAAACTAATAGAGAACTAAAAGGTATAATGACAAATAAAATAACACATAATACAAAGCATATTTATTCTAGAGTACACATATATGCTCTTGTTTTTTAACCTAATAAATAAAAAATAATCATAAAATTAACACTTTTATGGTCATAACTTCAAGAATGATTAAAGTTTACCCTTTCATACAATCATTTATCATGTTGTTATGGTCAACATTACCATATATTCCAGTAAAAGAATGTCAAACAAAGAATTATACTTTTAAAATGTCATAACCATTTATTCTAGTAAAAAGAATCAAAATGTTAACAATCTTTCCTTTTGATTTTATTCACTTGATGTGTTTTTCATGTTGTCTAATAAAATATCTATGTGAAGAAAATGGCTTGCAAAATGACAATAACAAAAACAAAACCTTTGATATTTGCAATTATCATTCCTAAATGGATCAATTGGAATTACCATAAGAACATTTGCTTACCCGGATGGATTGGACATACTACTGTTTCTATTGTTGCTAGAAGGTCTATTTTTTAATGGTGATAGATGATGAATAGAGAATGAAAAGGAAGAAGAATGATAACACATAAGCTGGAAAAAATAAGAATATATATACATGTTATAATTATAGTTCGAAGAAAAGTAAAAAATTATTTTTGTCTAAGTTTTTTTCACTAAGATGAAAAGGGTTGGAGAAACGTCTTTTCCAACTCTCATTTAGTGAGAGGAGAATTTAGAAAAAACACCTTTTAGATGTGTTTCCACCCAATGCATTGTGGTACCAAAAATTCTTTTTTTCAATTTAAAAAAAAAACCATTATTTGAACAGAAACTTCCTTTTTTTGTGTTTTTCCCCAATATTTCCAAGAAAAATATAGTAAAACTCAACTACTAAACATGCCATTAGGGTTTTGTTTTAGGATTAGTTTAAGCTTAGGATAGTTTAAGGTTTAGGTCTAAGGCTAATTTAGGGTTTCAATTGAAGACATGATTGGTATGCATTTATTTATTTATTATTTAGAGACGTAATTGTTATGTGTATTTAAATTAAAGACATGATTACCATTCATATATATGACTAAGTGGTGTTATTTTTCTAAAACTTTGGAATTAATATTGGACTTATCATATCCTTAATAATTCATGTTAAGATTGGCCATTAGAGGTCTTTAAAAAGATCATTTTATAAAATCTCTATGGGATTAAAAAAAAATATAGATGCTTTATGTATAACCAAATAGAAGTGAAATTAATATTGGACTTATCATTAATAATCCATGTAAAGATTGGTCATTAGAGGTCTTTAAAAAGATCGTTTTATAAAATCTTTATGGGATTAAAAAAAATATAGATGTGTTATGTATCACCAAATAGAAGTGAATATTATGATAGTGACAAAGAGTTTTTTAAATATGCAATGACAAATAATTTTACTTGTTTATTTAAAAAAATACATTGTTTGAACAAGATTTGAACACCAAGTGTCTAAATTCAGAGATTCTTGCTATAGCCAAACATGAGAGAAAGATAATTATACAAAAATTAACAAGATTATTTTATTAGGGAATGACTGAATTGTAAACATTCATTAGTTATGTATCCATCCTGTGTTATTTTGCCAAAAATATTGGTTAAATATGTTAGAAAAATACAAGAAGCACAATTTACTTTTGACATGTTGAGAGTTTTACCAAGAAAAATTGTTTATACAATTTTAGAACCATCAATAGATTAGTGATCCACACTTCATTAAGTGATTCACACTTCATTACTAGCTGGGTCTTATTTTAAAATTGATAAAAAAAATATTACTGTATTTTAAAGTAGAAAGGATTTTTTTATGATTCAAATTATAAACTTAATTAGTTTTAAAAGCTGGTTTTGCTTCATTTAATTACATTAAGAGATAAAAACACCAGTAAATCGTTAAAAAAAAACGACCATGATAACATGAAGAAAAAATAGGTGGTAGTATGAGATTTTTTGCCATATCAATAACAAACCTAATAAGAAATGGGTTTTAATTTAAAAACATCTCAAAAAAATCTTGGTTCATGGAATAAGAACAAAAAAGAGATTAAAAAAAATTACAAAAGGAAAAAAAACCATTAAAAAATTAAAATTTTAAAAATGAAACAAAATATAACTCAGGTCAATAAAATAGAAAATGCAAAGAAAATAACTCAATTAATAAGAATGGGATAAGCTATTAGAAAATAAAATGCAAAATGTAAGGATACTCATTTCCTAGTCAACTCAATGTCAAGTGATAAATTAGAATATAAGAGTGAGCCTCCCAAACTCTTGATATGGTTTGTGAAAAAGGTTTAGGTTTTGAGAAAAATTATGAATAAAAAGATGAAATAGAAAACAATTGGAAAAAGGCAAAAAAGAAAAAAAAGCCTTGTAAGCCAAGGCAAGCCAACCAAACTTCACGACCCGGGTCAAATGAATGTAATAACCTAATAGAATATAGCATGAAAACAACTATAATTGTCAAACCAACCAAATATTATAGGACAATCACGAAAACATTCAACTAAAAAAACAAGAAAACAATCTGAGTCAACTCAAATTAATTCATCAAACCCACAATCAAGATCATGAAAATGATGATAGGTGTTGAAAGTCATGGCTAGATCTGGTGACTGGAAAACAACACACGCCACCAAAAACTCATCAACCTCTTCCACTATCGTGTGCATGGTGTGCACACCATCAAAATTACCTTGTCCATCCATAAAAGGGTCCTTCATTTTGTCTTTGGTTTCAATTATCATTCTGTTCTTTTAATTAATTCATATCAACAAAATTTAATTGAAACTAAGTGAACAATCTCCTAAGATGAATTCTAATTCACAAGAAAACAAAAGAATCCAAAAAAAACTATTGAACTACCGGAAAAAAGAGAGGCTAGAATTTGAAACTCCCCATGTAAATCAGTTCCTCATGGTAGAGAAAATAAAAAAGGCTTCATTTTTGTTTAATCTTCAAACTCAATCCCCAAATCTCTAATCAATAAAATTGAACTTTATATCGCTAATCAATCAAAACAAATACAAGAAGTTGTATCCCTTCTACTTTTATTTTTATTTAAAAAAAAAATAACTTCTGGGTAGTGTGTTAATTCTTTAACATCACCTCTTTCTGAAAAGAAAGCCACTGAAGCTCCTATCCAAGGCCATTCTTTCCTGACTGCACGCACAAGAAGAAATACTAGAAGTCTAGTTTTATATCAGCTCGCTACTACGTGCATGTTATTCCTTTCTGACATCATTCACTCGCTAAAGCACCAACACTTCTATCTCTTCCATCTTTATTCTGTCCCTGCAGAAAGTAGGACTTCATACCAAAGTCATTTTTTTTGCAACTGGATCCTCCTGAAATGCATCATAGATGGAAATTAGTAAGAACCTGGTTAAACCCAAGGGAGGAAGATGAACGTCAAACAACCTGACCTTCACTTCCTCGGCGATCTTCTACGTGAATTTGCTTTCTTCGTTGATTCAGACAGTTTTGTTTCTGGCCAACAACAATAGTTGACCCAGAACGCTATGTTTTGCTTTTTATAGTTCCCACCACTTTCCTTCAAGTTTGCCTGCAGTAATTTTAGTACTACCACCATTAACAAAATGCAGTGACTTCCAATAATCAAGCAACATGTGTCCTTTGACTTGGTTGACACACAATTCTGGTTTTTTTCCTTTCCTTAATAAAAGGGGGGATTTAAAAAAAGGTTGGAAATAAAAAGAAAGAAAAGAAATATTGAAAATTGAAAATAATAAAGAAATTCAGATTATATTTTAACACCAGACTAAGAATAAACACACAGGTTCTTCTCTCTTTCCTTCTCAAATCATCACAGTTGAGCCACCTCAAGAAACCTTCTTTCCCACTTGGAAAAAAATAAAATAAAAATTATCACCATTAAAAACAACAAACCGCAACCATCACCCATGCTAAGAACCATGACCATCACAATCAATAAAACCCATCTACACCACCAACATCATAGCCTATTGTCCCCAACAACCATTGTCATTGCCGGCGAGGAAAGAAATCTACAGAATGAAGATGAAGGAACCAAATGATTCATTGCCAGCTAGGACTATCGATAAAGATCAGAGTTTCTTAGCCACTGCTCATGGCATTCTTTCTCTAGGAAAACATTATCGATCCACATTTACTTTGTAGAATTTATTTGAATTTGCTAATTTAGTTGTTGTTGGGGACTTTGAGGTTAAAATCATGTTTTGGATTGAATAATTGAGTGAATGGAGGTGGTTTGGTAACTGAAGTAGAGGATGGCCAGGCATGAACCATTTGTAGTGGTGGTTGGAAATTAAGTAGGGCTTGGAAATTAATTAGGGCTCTAAATTCATGGTGTTTAACCAATTGAAATCATGGCATGGTTTTGTTCCTGAAATCACACAAGGAAATCAAGCCAAATACCCTAAATAAATTTCTTACACCTTGTATAGATTAGCAATCTCCAATATAATAGCTAATATAAAGAGTTCAAAAAACTCAATTTTTATACATTTATTTTCTTCTAATGAAGCCTTTAAAAAATATTTTATTTCATTTTACAAGATTTATTACTGCTTTCCTAATATATAGTCATAAATTAAGTGGTATTTAAAGAAAATTATTTATTTTTAACATGATTTTTTTAGAGCCTTCATTAAAAAAAAATCAGAAATGATTTCAACAAGTAAAATTAAAAACTTCTGGAAAAAAATGAAGTCAAAAGACACGTCAAGTAATAAGATGGGTTACTATCTTGTCTTGTTGGTGTTACTATTGAAGGGAGTGCATTAATCAAAATGGTGTGGTAGAGGGACTTGATCAACTCTTGATTTGATAGAGGGGCTTAATTAAATAATTTGTTTTAGTAAAGGGACAGTACATGATATTATATTAACCCGGTATAAGAGTGACAGGAAAACAAAAAAGTATATGCATACCATCAGTAGAAAACATAAGCACCATAAGGGCCTAAAAAGGACAATAATCTCACCTTGGAATCTAACACCCTCAATTTATTGGCTTTGATGTGATCTTTTTCAAGATCCTTGACATGTTGATTAACAATTCCTCCTTTTGATGAGTTCTGCAATTAAAAAATTGTTCACATTATGGAATGATTTAGAAAACATAGAAACTTCTCAAGTTGCACAGGTTACTAACCTTGCAACTCACCCGGACACAACTTTTATGATCAATAACAGAATCCTCCCTTGAAGCTGATACACTAGCATTACCATGAATAGTTTCAGTCTGAGGAAAATTTGCACCTTCATGACCACAATCAGCATTTATCTCAGGCTCGCCCTGCAATATTTGACTCAAGTTACTTGTAACTTCAAGAATGACAACCAACAAACATAATACACATTAAAATCATCAACTTTTCTTCCAGTTTATAAATCAAACCTAGGACTCCTTCCTATCCCCCAAACCCACTTGAACTACAAGACAAGAAGAAAAGGGCCAACAAAGATTACCGCCAAGATGCCTGACTTTGCCATAGATTGCCTTAGAGGTTCTCCTTTTAATACAATTGTCGGAAGTTGATCAACATCCCAACCAAGAACATTACAGACAACCTGTCCATAAGCCCTATGAGCCTTCTTCTTTCTTTGTTATAGCAATGGTATGCTTAAGTAGCCCAAGACACCCCTTAAACATCTTCCAGCCCTTCTTCTTTGAAGCACAATAAACACACCAACAAAATTCCCCTCATTCGTAATGATTCTCATAATAATTCCTCAGTTCATTACTGTCTGGACAATCTCAAAACGAACTTGAACTCTTCACATTCATCATTCCCATCTTCATCCATCCAATCATCCTATTCCCCATCTTCCTCACTAATTGAACTAGATGGGTTTGTTGAGAAGGTTTTGCATTCATCGAAGAATCTTTGCAGCAACCACACCATGGCAAACCTCTCTAGCTCTTCAGCAGAAGCCTCTGAAGAGCAATGGGGCTTTGAGGCGGGCCAACCCACCATTGTTGAAGGAGATTCATCAACAGGCTTTTGGGACGCCTGGTTGTGGCTCATATTCTTGCATGACATTTCCTTTAGAAAAATAACAAACCACTAGTCCACACTGATAATACCCATTAAGCCCCAAAATGAGAAAAAAATGTTTTGGAAATGTGCTGACAAACTCTTGTTGCATAAGACCTTCCCCAACTCTTGGCATATAACTTCTTGCAGATTATGAGCATTAAGATGTTGGCATTTAAGGTGTTACCAACCTAGCAAAGAGATAGATTTACAGAATAAGAAAGGTCAGTTATTTCTTTTAAGGTGAATTCCCATCTTAATCTCCTTGAACATCCTCTTCCTCCCTATAACACGTTACCTTTGTCCTGTTTATGTGGCTAAGTGCCCACAAATGCAGTGGGATTAATTGTTCAATAAATTTTCTCAACATAATCTTCAATAGTTTGTTTTAAACTTCATTAATTATCTGTTTATGTTAGAGAACTTGTTTGAAAATATTATTCTTGGCAACTGAACATCAAGCAGCAGGATAGTGTTTGGAGAACAATGTGTCAGATGTGGTATCGTACTAAAAGCGCTGAAACCATAAAATGTAATTACACAAAAAGTTGCAGAAGAGTCATCTTACCAGGCAATCTGTCGCTCCCTCTTTCTTTGCTTCCATATTTGCCACATCATCACTAAGATCTTCAAGTACCTTTTTCCCATCACCTCCTATAAAATTCTGACAAGAAAAATAAAAGATGCCACATATAAAGGCTAAAACATCTACTTCTCAACACCTCACATAAAATAGGTCTTTGCAAATAATAAATCATAATCCCATTTGTTTATCCATGTTGAGGAAAAATCATTACAGAAAAAGCTCTTTGAAAAATTGAAGGGAATGCTATTTAAGCACTGTCTTAATAATGAGGCAAAGTTATAATTCATGGAAAGCGTTTTCTGAAGAACAATTTTCTCTTGTACTCTACAAATGTTGTTTTCCATGGCTAATATTCTTCAGCCACCCAAATCAAAAGCATAACATGCAATTAATAGATGTAAATAAACTGTTTTTTAACAGGCACTGCAATTTTCCTTCTTATATGTATAGTATCCATGCAATTCAAAAACACAATCCTCGCTTCACCATATTGTTACTGAAATAACAGGGTTAATATTTTGAGAAAAACTAATGTGTTGTAAACATGATCTAAAGACATGATCATATCCAAGAACACACAAAAAATAAAGGACAAACATAGTATTATTTTCATCTCCATTTAAACAGGCTCATCTCAGCTCACAATCTTCCTTCCTGTTTACTTGCCTTCATACTGGTAACTCCACAATCAGAATCAATCCATTCGCTACCATTACCTTGCTTCAAACACGGCAAGTACAGAACAACATTATCCTCATGTAAAACCCTTAAATTCCAGATAATTCCATAAAACATTGCAGAACAAAAAAGGTGCAGCAATTGGCATAATTAATCTTGCAAAAACCACCATTTCACCTGCATTCAAATCAAGGTCGGAAACATAATACTCAAATGACTCGTTAATATTTCTGCAATTAGGTGCACCAATATTATTATTCACATCAACATTTATATTCCGTCCAAAATACAACAATTAAGGCAGCTCAAACATCACAGAGGTCACTATAAAATGTAAACTATTCACACACAGATACACACAAGCACACGTGCACACACAATGTATGTTTATATACCTCAGTTCGGCCTGAATTCACCAATAAGTGACTGAGAGGTTCACCTTTCAAAACAATCATAGGAAGCCTACTAATATCCCAACCAAGAACCTTGCAAATAAGGTGACCAAAGGCCCTATGAGGCCCATTTCTTTTCTTTTTCCAAATCATTCTTGCGTGCTGAAGAAGGCTTGCACAACCCCTATATGATTTCCCTACCTTCTCTCCTTTCCCTCCACAAACCAAGCAGTAAAAATCCCCCCTTTCAGTGTTCTTCTCATAAAAATCCCTCATTTCTTGATTTTCCACGAAAAAACTCAAAAAGAACTTAAATTCTTCGCTCTCTTCAACAACACTGTCATTCCACTAACAGTCATCATCCCCATCAGCCTCGTCCAATTCATTATCTCCATTCCCATCTAAATCAACTCTTTTAACGACAAACTGGTTGCAACACTTGACAGCCTTTTGCTGCATGTGCATTGCAGAAACCTTGCCCTGGTCCGACTTAGTAACAGGACGGCTTGAGGGCCTCGGGTTGGACCTGAATACGAGCGACCCAGAACCTGATGGCGGAGGAGATGGCTGTGGTGAGTTGAAAGGCCATTCTGGACCCGGGTTGGGTCGAGGGTCGGATGCTGAGCCTGCTGGGGCGACATTGTTGGCCTTTTGGTATTTGGGTTTGTGTCTGTTGGTCTTTTTGAAGGGTGTAGGGTTTGATACATGGAGATTTCTTGATGAATAATTTACATCAGTGGGTGGATAAGGGTTAGGGTTTAGGGTAGGAGGGCCTTGATGCTAGAGAGAGTGAAGATAAATAACTTCATCTCTCAGTGTTTGTTCATGTGGTGTGAAGGGTCCCTCGTAAGGATTCATGGATGCAAAGACTGATTGATTCAGTAGTTGCAAAGTTCAGGCTCTGAAGAAGAAGAAAATTCGTGTTGATATCTTGCTTAAATTTTGGGATGAAATTTACCAGCTGGGGTTGGATAAATCGTACTGACTTGAAAGCAGGGGATGTGATGTTCCCGTCGTGATGCAAGAAGCACATTGTAGTAAAAATCGAAGAGGGAAAGATTTAGAGTGAGAATTTGAGGGTCATTGGAACTTCGGAAGACCCTCTTTTGACACAACTATGATCTTCTGCATGGTGTGGACGACAGGTGCCAGCTTATTTGGAGTATTTACATAGTATTTCTCTAGTTATTTTATCCAAATTCCAGTGGGGTCAAATAATTTTATTTTAAAAAAAATAAAAGTTTTTTATTATATTTTTTCCATTAATAATTTTCAATTAAAAAGTTTTATATATATATAGATATATAGATATAAATGTTATTTGTGCCAATAAAAAAATAATAAAAATAACAAAGACTAAGTCCAAAAACTAAAGAGATAGATATAGATCAAAATATTTGATCTCACAACACATTTCATACACCTAGTTGTGTATAATAACTTGGTATATTAAAATAAATTATTTACTAAAATAAATAAACGGTAATAGAATTGGCTCGCACTATGTGTGTGTGGGGGGGGGGGGCGGTGGATTCTTTTCAAACACCAAAAAAACATATATAGTCATCGCTAAAGTGTTTTTTGAAATAAAAATAGATTTTAACAAAGAATTCAAAATTAGTTGCATACCAAATAATATTTTAATCTAATGAAACCAAAATTGACCTATGGAACCCAAGAGGAAAATCTTTCAAAAACTAAATTGAAAATATTAAATCCCCAATTAATTTAACATTAAAAAATAAAATTTATAAAAAAAAACACAAAATTTTAAAAAAAATGATGATGAGCTCAAGTCAATCAACCTAACATGCGATGTTGTCTATTCATGTAGTTAGATTAAATAAAAAAATTATTTAATTATACAACAATAAAGCGCGTGAGATTATATCTAAAATAATTAATATATATCGTTCTAGTTTTAAAAAACAAATGAAAATTGATTTTATCTCATTTAGACATGTTTTATAAACTCCATTCAAATTATGGTTGAAATGTTCTGGTTCCATTATGGTCATTCTGTTATGGTGAATAACATTTTTTTTTAAAAAAAATATTGTATAATTTTATGATATCAATATATTTATCAATTCGACTACTAAATCAGACCAAGAATTTACAAAAAGTTTCTTAACATATTGTTATATCTCAAGTTAAACTTTTGGGGCAGACAAAGTTTAGAAAGGTCTTGTAAGACTTCCAATAATATTTTTATATTTTGTACAAATATATAATTTTATTTCGAAAGATTATTTTTTGTGTCTTTTTTAGATTGAGTTTTTTGCCAATTTGATCATTCAACAATAGATTTATATAGAATTAAGTTTTATAATTTATTTTGATTTGTTTTATTTACGGTTATTATGGTCTCATGACCCGGGTCACTGATTTAGAAGGTCAATTCATGATGATTCAAATGTCGTTGTTTCAATATTTGTTTTAAAAAAAATGTCATTTTGCTTTTTTAATTCAAACTAAATTTCTACTAGTTGTTCAAGTTGTCTATAAATGTATTGAGTATGTCGTAATTTTAATATTTTTTTAAAAAAATGTCATTTTGTTTTTTTAATTCAAACTAAATTTCTACTAGTTGTTCAAGTTGTCTATGAATTTATATAGGTAAATTGGATTGTTTGGATTCAACTCTTATTTTTTTTACTTGTATTTTAATTTTAAATTGCATAATTTTAAGTTAGTTTATTTATTGGATTTAAATTGAAATTATATTTGTTGAATTAATATTTTAAATTTTATATATATTACATATCAAAATACTTTCAAATCAAAATATATTATTTCAATTAAAACTCGCTAATATTGTATTCACATTGTTTTTTTCACGTTAAAAAAAAAATCAGCATAGTCCATCGGTGAAGCAAGGGCAGTTACCTAGTTCTATAATCTGTATACGACAAGTAGCTTGCTCGCTTCGCTCCTATAAAATGGCGGGAAGAAGCTGAGGCTAAGCCCGGTGGCTAAACGACTTTCGGAAAGGACCCTGCTTTTCGATGCTCGCTTGTTTCCGTACAACTCCCACCTCCATCAGCAAAAACTCTCTTTTCTATTTCAGATATACAAAACACACTAGTCTTTGTTCCAGTCTCCAAAACTCCAAAAGTGCAATGCCTCCTTCAAAAGCCCATATCATCGCAGAGTACGCGAAATCGAACAGGTCATCGTGCAAGACATGTTCGAAAGCAATATCTGCTAAGGCCCTCAGGTTGGGTTTGGTCAGTAGAGACTCAAGAGGGTTTGATATGACCAAATGGCATCACTTGGGTTGCTTCTCTGACAAGATTGACTCTACTGAGCTCATTGGAGGGTTTGATTCTCTCCTGGTAGTTTTTTGGCTCTAGGGTTTGTGTGGGGTTTTGAGGATTTTTATGTTGTTTGGCTCTAATTATAAAAAATTAAGGGTTAATGGTAAGTGAGAATTTGACCGTTTGATTGTGTTTTGCAGAGTTGTGATCAGGAAGCTCTGAAGAAATTGATGGAACAGGTATTGATTAATATTTATTGATGCTCTTCCTTATGAACACGAGCAGCAGTTAATGTTCTTAGATTTGTTATCATGGTCAACTGGTTGTATTCTAATTGAGAAGTTATGATGATTATGGAGTATTAGCTGGGGTTTGTTATGACATTAGTGATGATTTTGTTTTAATTGTCATGGTTATAAGCTTTGCTGTGTTTCTCTGGTCCAGCTTGAGAGATTTAAGACCAAAACTCTCATTTAAAGTACTTGTTCGTTTTAGGAAAATTCCCTTTTTATTGTTTAATGTTTTTTTAGAAAAGACAAGGGTATATGTGGTCCTGGCTGGATGAATTTACAATGCGCATATAAAAATTGCCAAATGATTTGTGCGTGGTGGGATGTACAGGTTGGTCTCTAGAGGGTTATTCTATAAGCATCTATTTGTTCTAATTAACACAAATTCCAACATTACAGGTTTCAAATGAAGATCAAGATGTTGAAATAAGCGGGAAAAGTTCCAAGGTATCAAGGGCATATGGATATCTTAAAGTCTCAGCTCTCTATATTTTTGTACTCTTGCAAATACTTCTGTATTGCTGATATTTTTTGATAACCTGATTCAGAGAACAAATGAAGATGCTCACGAAAGTGAACAGGAGAAAATCAATACTAAGAAAGCTAAGGTAGATGATCTTGTTTTCATTATTTTGTTATTGTTTCTCCTCTCTAAATCTGTGTTTCTTTGGGTTTCAATTTTAATTGTCAAGTTATCAATCGAAAGGTTGTCCTGTGATGTTCTGAGTGTTTAATTTACTGAGCCCTTAATTTGTTGGCATATTCCATTGGTAGTTTACTTTTCTTGATACAACTTTTCATTTTCAATTGGACAATTATTTATCGTATTTTGAACATCATTGCTCCTAGTTGTCAATAGCTAAACAGGAAGCCATTCTGGACATAGCCTTTTCACTCTCAGATGTTAGGGGCAATTATAAGGTCAGATATATTCTGAATGCATATTGTCGTATTTTTTCTGACTTCATTTTAATATATCAACTTTCTTTTGTTTCTGTTTATATACCTTTCCCATGTTTGGAAAAAGTCTGTGTCTTACTTGTTTTATGCTTTCCTTTTGATTCAGGACGCTGCATTACTACCTAAATGGAAGGCATTTCAGACAATTATATTTCTTGAACGGGTGAGATGTTGGTCTTATTTCTGGGCAATGCTGCTAAGACACCCCCATGTCCAGCCACACTACACACCCTTGCAGATTGACTGAATATCCATATATCTTATGGTTCAAAGCATGGCCCAAGGAAATAGAACTAAAATGGACATTTGCCTCTGTTTTTGTTTGATTTCCTTCGCTGTCTTGAATTGAAAGTCTTGTATTAATGCATGAGTAAAATAAGTTTGAATTTTTCTTAGTAATGTTCAGATGCAATATGCCACTTCTTTTTGCGCTTGCAAACCATTGTTGGTGTGCACATGAAAACTTAACTTAAGCATTTTGCAGGATGATGATCTCCGTGATTCGAATAAAATTGCTGCGTTTGATTTTGATGGCTGTCTTGCAAAAACATCTGTCAAGAGGTATACACCCCCTTTTTAAGTCATCCATTGAACAGTTTTTGCTTTGGCAGATTTCTATAAAGTTGTATTTTCTTGTGTTTCTCCTTTTGCTTCATGAGATTAATTGTTTCCAATACCAGTTTTAGTGACCAGACACCTGGGAAGAGTTTTCAACTTGGAATCTTTAACCCTCTATTTCTTTGAGTGGCTGTCTCCAAGTCTTATGTTGAATTTCCATTGCAATTTAAGGATCAAATTGAGAATCTAATGGATTTCCTTATAATGCTTTTTTTGATTTCAGAGTAGGTGCAGATGCTTGGTCCATCATGTTCCCCTCAATACCAGACAAGCTAATGGATTTCCTTATAATGCTTTTTTTGATTTCAGAGTAGGTGCAGATGCTTGGTCCATCATGTTCCCCTCAATACCAGACAAGCTACTGAGTTTATATAATGATGGCTTCAAGTTGGTCTGTCTGTTTTCTTGCTAAGGCTTTTGTGTCTTAAAATTTGATTTAAAAAACTATTTTTCCAGCTCCTTGTCACCAGATTTTGTGCCCATTACTTAGCTTATGCTGTCAAAACGTCATTTATGCCATATTTAGGTTATATTCACAAATGAATCCAATATTGATCGCTGGAAGAACAAAAGGCAGGTAGCTGTGGACTCAAAAATTGGACGCCTAAACAACTTCATCAAGCATGTCAAGGTTCCAATCCAGGTTTGTTCAATCTGTTGACTTGTTTTATCATTTTTGTTCTTTTGATAGAATCTCTGTTGACTTATATTATCCTCATGAAACCCAGGACCTTTTTTCCTTGAGATGACAACACATGTTTAAGCACATGACATTAAGATATGAATTTTGCAAACATTCTGTAGAATCCCAACTCCTGGAAGATCAGCCTGTTCAGAGAGGTTTGAGAGCAAAATA
Organism: Salix exigua; assembly: GCA_032356905.1. Taxonomy (NCBI): domain Eukaryota; kingdom Viridiplantae; phylum Streptophyta; class Magnoliopsida; order Malpighiales; family Salicaceae; genus Salix; species Salix exigua. The sequence goes on from CM063603.1 coordinate 30,077,978, forward strand.
AGATATTGGTGTGAAAACTTAAAACCATATCGACACAGAGAGACCAGTATTTTCAAATGCTTTTGGTCTCCTTGAATGTTATTGATAGCTTCTACTTCCCTGACCTTTTTCTGATATTATCTCAAAAGATACAGAGTTGTTCCTGCTGCTATTTGGCCTCTGAAATTTCAACTCATAAGATTGTGTTATTTGGATGACCCTAGTCTCAGCCTGATTCTTTCTCCTAGGATTGGTTATATCTGTTTCAAGTACTGGAAGAAGAGCAAATGACTAGGTGGTTAACATCCTCTTGCCTATGAAGAATTTTATCATTGGCTATGTTTCATTGGTCAGGACTGATGGTTTTGACGAGTCTATTGTGTGGAAACACGTTCTTCATCTGTATTTTACCACAGCCTTCGCATCACCTGGCAGTCCATTGTCATCTGACATAGTGTATCCCTATCTGACACAGATAGTAATGCATAACAACATGAAAATAATCATTAGCATATTGAAATAATTCACTTGCAATGTCTGCATGCAGGTTTTTATAGCTTGTGGGTATGATGGTAAAGTAGAAGATCCCTTCCGCAAACCCAAACCTGGAATGTGGCAGATTATGGAGAAACATTTTAACTCTGGCATCTCCATTGACATGGATCAGTAATTTTCCTTTTCCCATAATTTCTACACTTCTTTATTCAAGGCCTGTTGGCTTCATAAGATCTCACTCTCAACATTTGAAGGACATTTTAAGGCTGTATTATCTTTACTCTCATCAGCAATCTTATGTAGTTGTGGAATGATAGAATGTGACTAATTTATGAACCAGAACGGTGGTTTGATTTGGCTTCTCATTTTCTGTGTTTGTAGATCCTTTTATGTCGGTGATGCAGCAGGGAGACCCAATGATCATAGCGATGCTGACATAAAATTTGCAAAGGTATAGTTAGATTTATCAGTTATGCATATATTGTGATCAGAAGATCATTTATCTCTATTTCCTTTATAAATTATCCCTTATTGATATCTGTACTGTCTGCATTTTCAATTTGTAAGTGGCTGGATTAGTAATGAAAATTGGTTTTGCTTACTGTTGACAACTGGTTCAATGAATTGTTCATGAGTTAAAATGAGCTATGTTTTGGATGCAGGTTATTGGATTGAAATTCCATGTCCCAGAGGACTACTTTGGTGTCTGGAATTCGTGGTTAGTGACAGTGGTTCTTGATATATGACTAACAAGAAAGATCCAGATCAAAGTTGTAATTAGCTTCGCTAATCAATCTGGTTCTTGCATCTCTTTTTTGTACTGGAAGCTGCTGATATGCTTTGGACTGATGCATGCCAGGTCTCTATCCGTCTGCACCCGCTGGCTTCTTTTGTAGTTATTAAAAAGTTTGTAACAAATCTTGCAAAACTAAACGTTGTTAAAACTTCAATGACTAGGAGAGGCTAACTCTGTCTTGAATTCGGATGGTTGATCTGATTTTGTGACTACTGGATAGATGGCTCAGCGGGACAGTTCAAGTTCTTTCTAATGCAAAAAGTAAAAAAATATATATATATTCACGCTATACTATTGATCTTGAACAAACAAGAAAAAATAAATAAAACTTTGCTATTTCCTTGCCTGAGTTTATGAGCTTGGTCACTAAAAATAACATTGATAGAAGGGGTTTTTTTTGCCAATAATAAGCTGTAAATATTACATCCAAGAGTATTATGTAAAGAAGGACAAGATATAAAAATTTTGGGATTCATCATTGTTCTGTTTTGGACATTGTCCTGCTATAAAAAAAAAAAATATCATGTGGCTTTGTTAATTATATAGAAAAACAAAAATCTTTTTTGAAAAAATAATTTAAAGTTCATATTATTGTTTTTGTTTGGGAAGTGCAAAAGAGTCATTATAATGTAGCAATTTACAGAATTTTGAGCTTGTATGTACATTGAGTCCTCTTAATTATTATTTTTTATAATATTGACCTTCGTCCGGAAAAAAAAAAAAAAACCTATGGACTCATTTTTCATTAAGCTCCTGGTTACCCACATATTTTTACCAACTCGAAAGATGAAGTTTTTTATGCAAAATAAATAAAAAGCAAGAATTCATTGATAAAGAGGGTGCTTGAATAACTTCTGCTTCTGTTTAACATGTTTTTTAAAAGTACTTTTGGTTTTATAAAATATTAAATTGATGTATTCTTCTTCTTCGACTTTTCACAGAACCTGATAGTTTGACATGGTGATATTGAATTACCGACCACAAATCCTAAGTACCCTGTTCCTTTGTCTTTTGTCATTTGGGGTTTTGCTTTTTGCATCAAGCTCAATGAAAATCATCCCCCATACCTCTGCTACCTATCTCTATGCCTGCCTCATCAAGAGCCAATTTCATTTGTCTGCTATCCTGGAAACTATGTAACACATAATTTAGGAGGAAGGTTTCAAGAAAAGTGTTTTCAGTGCCATGGACTAGAAATACAATTCTCTCATACTTTATTTTGCACTGAAAGTTCACCGTAATCCCAACACACAACGTTGTATAGATTAATATTAATATACTGAGTCTAACATTCTCTACTCTGGACAAAATTAGACCAAAATTGTACGATTAGTTGTACATGCTCACAGAACTTAACAAAGACTCGGGCAATGTGCAGTTGGATCTGGCAAAGATATTTCACAATTGCTCGCAGAAGAGGATCACTTCTAAAAGACAACAATCCGCAGACCCAGAAATTCAGTGTTTCCCACCGATATCACCATCCAAGATTGCATGCCTTGTCAAAACAATCTCCTTGACTAGATTCCTATATCTAAAAGGTCTCACTGCTGCTCTCAGAAACAAACGCGGAGGTATTTTAGCCTTCTTGATCCTCCTTCCCCATCTACCAATCCCCACAATCTTCCATTCTTTCGGACTGACTTTAGCTCGAACACCTCTCAATGCAGTTTCATCTCCATCCGCTTCACTTTTCTCCTTCCCTTCCCCTTGCATCATGGACTTCCACTGCTTCTTGTAAATCTCATCAGTTTTATCTACACTCCATTTCACAAGATTCTCCATCTCTTCAGAGCTACTCAATGCCTTCTTAAACTTCTTCTCCCAATACTGCTCGTTCTCTTCTTCTTCTTCTTCTTCTTCTTCACTTATTGATTCATCATTATCACCATCATCATCTTGATCAACTCCACCTTCTTCCATGTCCAAAACCACGTCATCCTGATCATCACCATCATCCTCAATCCACTCAGTGTATTCAGTTTCATTCACACCATACTCCTCATCGTCATCTGGTGCATCACAGCCCAACTCCATTTCCTCCAACTTAGCCTTCCACTCCTTCGTATATGGATGCAACAACGGCACCGGATGATTCCTCAACAAGAACCCCAAACACTCTGATTTCCTCTCATCACTCATCTTCTCATACGCATTCACCACATCATCTACAAACGCCTTCTGACTCACCTTCACAATTTTACACAAACCTTCATAATACGTACACAACTGCACGCTCCCATCCTCATTCTCCAACTCAAACAAAAAATCCTTTTCTGTTTTCGGATCCAAAAATGGCATTAAGCCCCTAAAAAAATCATCTTGAGGCTCAAACCTACACTGGAAAACTGGCCTCTTAACATAAATAATATCCGGCCTAAACCAAGCAGCACACCGTGTAATCAACTGCCTTGCTTGATTCCCTAACCTCCCCATCAAATTCCACTTATCCAACCGTTGTTTCCTGCTTCCACCACAACTTCACTCACCAACGTCCACTGCTCCCACGGCATTTCATTTAACCTCCATTTCGGGTGTCTCACAAATACCCAAAAATGCCGAAACCCAACTTCTTTATTCATCTGTTTCAACCTCTCTCCAAAATCAACAGCCATTTCATGTTGCTCAATTTTATCCCACTCTGCATCATCTTTCACTTGACTATATAATGTCACACACTCATCAGTAATCCCTCCTAACACTGGTTCACCAACAACCACACCTCGCCATGAATAAGGCCCGTACTCTCCATATCGATACCAATCATACGGGTGTTTTAAATTTGGGTCATCTTTGTCCATGTACCGAGCCATGTAATCGTACCCGAGACCAATTTGGTTCAATTGGTCCTCTGTCAGGTTATCTGGGTGGTTTTTATTGGATTTTTTCAGCCGGAAGTAAGGGGATTCCTCTATATTCACGTTTCTAATGCGTGGTTTTCGCTTCGGTCTGCGGTAGCCTCCAGTTCGACCAGGAGATGGAGCGCCAGGTTCCTTCTTGCTCCGGCCCGCGAAGGAGCGGGTGTCACGGCGGAGAGAGGCATTTTGGAGCCAAAACTGGGTGGTTTGGCTGGAAAATGGTTGTGTGGTGGAGAGGAATTGGGGTTTTAGGCTTAGGCTTAGGGTTTTGGGGCGGGGAGGAAAAGGTGAGAAAATAGGGTTTAGGGTTTTGGAGAAGGAAAGGTCCTGGTGGAGCAACATTTGGAGATTTTCGTATTGAGCGAGGGAGATGGTCAGGTCCTGGATAATTATTAACAATACAATAAAAGTGTGGGAATTCACTGTAGCTCCCCATACAAATTATGTAGATTGCTACAATGAGTTTTTTTTTGTTTTTTTCATTTTTGTTTTTCTTCATTTTTCTTTTTTGTTTCCTTGCTTTTCATTTTGTTTTTTTTTTCTAATTTTTTATTTTTTTTACATTGCAACAGTGTTTTTTTTATGATTACTTTTTATTTTTTATTTTTCCTCTCTTTTTTTCCTTTTTTTTTCTTGCTTTTTTTCTAATTTTTTACTTGAATTTTTTTTTGTTGGTTATATGTATATTTGTTTTTTTTTAATCAGAGTGTTTATGCTAGCTTAAGCGCACTAAGATTAATTCTTGGATTCAAATTTTTTTTATAGTTTTTTTTGTTTTTTTCTTGATTATGTTTTCTATTTCGTTTTTTTTCTAAATATACTTTTTCCATGAAATATTTTTTTGTGGTGCCATGGCTAGATGTGCTCTTTTATTATTATTTTTTATTTAGATTATATGATTTTTATAATTTTATTATTTACGCAATAATAATGATTATTTAATGCATATTTTAAAAAAGAAATTATTTAATGCTTATTTAATGATGATGATAAATTTATACTGGTTATATCGTTTAAAACTACTAAACAAATAAATTTATAGCGATTTTAAATTCATATATTTTATAAAAAAATTGTGATTGACATGAATTCTGCACAAATTTATTATTTTTTTAAAATTTATATTATAATAAAAAATATTATGTCGCTCGCAGTAAGAGCGGGCATTATCTAGTACTTCAATGTATGATGTCGTTCTCTTTCTTTCTTATTTCTTTTCTGATTTCATGGCAAACGACATCCATCGAGGGTTATTAAATTTAAAAATAGTTTTATAAAAAATAATTTAATTGTGATATAAAATTATTTTTAAAATGTTTGATTAAATTTAAAATAGTTGTTGAAAGTGAATTCAATGAAAAATAATTTTATATGTTTGATTCCAAGCTTTTCATATTATTTTTAATTTATAAAATTATTTAAGTGTAAATATATACATACATTTATTTATATATACCAGTCTTGTAAAATTCGTTCCGTTCCGTTCATAAAACCGGGGCAAAACGATGTCGTTTTTGTCCCGGTTTTAATTTCAATGCGTTCGAAATTCCGGCGGAGCGCCTCGGTTCCATTCAGGCGTGTCGATTACTGGGTTCAAAATCTTTTTTTATTTTTTTAAAATTATTTTTGACATCTATACATCAAAATAATTTAAAAACACCAAAATATTTTAAATAAAAAAGAATTCAAATTTTAATTATGCTTGTTAAATTAATATTTATTTTTTTCATATATATATATATATATATATATATATGAACAATGATAACACCAAAACGGCACGCTGAACGCTGTGAAACCGAACGCTCTGCTCCAATTGAAAACCGAACGCATCGACTGAACAATATTAACAACTAGGATATATATTGTTTCGAAAGAGTAATATACCTTACACTTTATTTTCCTTTTTTTCATCGATCTTTCTATATTTTTAGGGAACCAGACAGATAGAAGAATAAAGAAACAGAATACCTAAATACTTGGAAAAGATAGAGTGCAAGAGAAACGGGTAAAGAGGGCAGAAACAATCTCCAAGGCTGAGTGTTGCTGTGAGAGGATTGATACTCACTTGCAAGTTGTTGCGCTGTTTGGATGAGCGGTTCAAACGACGTTTTGTCAATTTTTTTTTTTGTATTTTAAATAAAAAACATTTAATGCGTTTAGATTATTTTGATGGGCTGATGTAAAAAATAATTTTTTTTTAAAAAAAATATTATTTTAATATATTTCGGCATGAAAAGAACTTTGAAAAGCTACCGTAATCGTACTCCCAAACAGGCTCATTATTCCGGATAGATGATTGCCTGGTTTAAGGTTGTCTTTGGAGGGAGGGGTGGAAAGAACAAGAAAGTACATTACAATGGAGGATAGTTGCTTTTATTACAACCAATGTATTGAAAATAAAAATTAATTTAATAAATATAATTCAAATTCAAGATAAATTAACTTAAAACTATATAATATATACACAAAGTCAAACAAACATAACATTAAAATAAGAGAATCTCTAAAAATTATATATTATTTAATTCATTACAACTATAGGTAAACACAAAAAATAATTTTTAAAATTTTTGTTTTTAAATTGTTTTTTATGAAGATGCTAAGGGTGATTCAATTTATTTTTAATGACAAAAACCAAATAAAATAAATATAATTTTTATTTTTTAAAATCAAAGTTGACGCAATAATTTTTTTTTTTATAATATATATATATATATATATATTAATATATTATTGTTTTGATTTTGGTTTTCCAATTTTTAATATATCTAAGGAAATTATATATATATATATATATATATATGTAAATGTATATGTATATATATTAACTATAAAATAAATATTGTGGATGTTTTACTATGCAATTCTTCATTGTTCACCTAGACACAATTTATTATTCATTTCTATAGTAAAATGACCATTTTATCCCTAGGTTCCAAAATTTTTAACCTCCAAGAGCGGGGCATTTTGAATTTTTATAAGACATGGATGAAATTTCAAAATTTGTTGCACGGTGAAACGACGAAAATGGCCTCCGAAAATGACAAAAATAGCATCCGGCACCGGAGTATTCCAATGACTTGCACAACCGGTTTTCCTAGATACCGATGGATATAAGGGTATATGGGTAATTGACCTATTTTTAAGTATTATTTTGTCCGGAATACTATAGGCGCGTCGTAAGGACTTATCTGCCATGTTTCGCCATGAGCGTCCTTAGGACGACACGTGTTGTGTCATACGATGGTCAAAACTAGCATTTCAGTCGTGTTTTCGAGTGCGCCTTAATGTCCTCTTCATCCCTGAGTGGCGCATGGCACTTGTATGTCGTTCTATCGTCGTCAATGGATGACTTTTCTTCCCCCTCTTTTCTCGTCCTGCTTCGAGGAAGTACGGTCAAGTCCCTCTTATTTGTTGTAGTTGCGGTTTAGTCCTTGAGGTTTGAATTTCAATTTTCTTATTGATTTTTCAATTCAAATTTCAATTAGTTTTCAATCATGTCATTCAATTGAAATTGATTGTATACTGATGCGTTTCATTTTGGTCCTTCATCTTTTTATTTTTGTTTTTTGTCCTTTCATAATTTTGGTATGCAAGTTTTAATTTGTTATAAATTTATCCTTCAATTAAAATTGATCCTATATGCTACTTTTCATTTCGATCCTTATTCTTTTAATTTGTTAAACAATTTCACTTTAATGATTTTTAAAATCCCTTTATTGTTTTTGGTCCCAAAGTTTTGATTTGTTTTATTTTTACTCTTTAATTGGAATTAATTACACATTTTATTTTTATTTTGGCACTCATTCTTCTAAAAAAATTTGGTATTAATTCCTTTGATATTTTTTTCTTGGATAGTGTTTAATTTTTGTCCATGTCTATGCATTTGTGCTTTTAGTTTTAGTTTTTATTTTTGTCATTTTATTTTTGTTGGGGTTTTCTTTTATTGGGTTCCGTTATGAAATTTTTATTTATGTTGATTAAAGTTTGTTTTTAATAAAATTTCTTTATTATTTTTCAGTCTCAAGGTTTTGATTTGTTGCAGGTTTTCTCCTTCAATTAGAATTAGTTATATATATTATTTATAATTTTGCAACTTATTCTTTTATTTTTATATAATATTGTTTCCTTTAGTTTTTTGGTCCTTCTTGGACAATGTTTTTTTGTCCGTATTTATTCATTTTTACTTTTTGATTTTGTTTTTAATATTTATCATTTTGATTTTGATTGAGGTTTTATTTTTATTTGGTTAAAAATTTTAATATTTATCATTTTAATATTTATCCATATTTTAATTTATGTTGGTGATCATTTTAAAAATCATATTTCTTATTTTTCCCTTGTTCATTTTTTTGTTTTCTGTTTTTTATCTATTTTTGGATCATATAATTAGATGATTTTATTTTTGTGCAATGATGATAATAATTTTAGTGATTATTGTTTTTGGAAAAAATATTTTATTTTTATTTTTGGGTCAATTTAATGATTTTAATTGATTAGGTAGTGATGTTGATAATAATTTTAACTATTATAGTAATGATAATAACGGTAACATAAGGATGAATTTTTAATTTATGTTTTCTTTTTTTTGGAGAATGAAAATTAACTTCTTATTTTTTTTATCTAATTATTTTAGGTGTTTTTGCAATTTATATTTTTTTGTGTTCAATTTAAATCGAATTATAAAATGAAATAATCTTAATAGAGTAAATTAAATAATTCAAATATCCAAATTTCCTTGCTTTTTTAATGATAATAATACTTTCAAACTGGTTATTTTGTTGAAACCTACTAAGCATATTAATTTATATTCTTTTAAAATTCACATATTTTATAGAAAATTGCATTTCACACGATTTTTGCACAAATTTATTATTTTGTTAAATTTATATAATAATAAAACAAATCTCATGCAATTAATATTTTTTTACATTGAAAAAATATAGTGTCGCCCACGACGAGGCACGAGGGCATTGGCTAGTGTGTGTGTGTAATGAGAAGGAATTGACTTGCAGTACAGTTGATAAAAGCAAAAGCAATTCATAATGAATTGCATTTGAAATTAATTTGATGGGCTGGGGGTTGTCCCACAAGTTGGAATGCCAAATGAATATTTTGTCCGGGCCAAAACAGAACAACCGACATATTCCCAATATATTTTGGCTGGAATTTCCTATACGGGATAGAATAAAAAATGTGGTAAAAATCACGTTGTTTTGTCTTTTTCTTGGTACAAGAGGTTTCGATTAGAACGAAACAAAACAAAGCGGGTAACTATGGTTTTGATTAATTGTGTGGGATCCATGACAAAACTTTTGTTTCTCAAAGTTAATAAAACACTTGAATAACTCAACTTATTTTCAACCTCCAATCTCACCACACTACCAAACACCTTGGAAATAATGTAGAGTTTAGTTATTGTTTTGAGATAGTACAGAACAAAGGAAGTTTTTTTATATTTTATTTAATTAAAATAAACAAAATAAACAAAATCTAATTTATTTGTATTATTTATTATTATTATTATTATTATTATTACCAAATTTATATATTTTAAAAAGTAATTAATTTTTTTAGTTTATATTTAGATTTGAAATAAAATAAATTTAGTTATAAAATAAGGATTGACTTGACAATTTGAACTAAAACTAGGCTAATCCTAGATCTAAATTGATTCAAGTTTAAGAAAAAAATGATTTAACTTGACTCGATTGAGAACTCGAGTCGACTTGTAATAAATTATCCATCACAACCCAATTGATTTTTTTCTCTCAAAACAAGGTTGTTTTCATTTTTTATATATAAAAAATTAGGTTAACTAGGTTACCTCTTGACCTATGACTTGAACCTTGCTTTTATCGACTCTCGATGATAATAACTATTTTTCCATACATTGACATAAAGTCAACTCAAGTTGACCCTTCTAAACTTTAACTCAAACCTTGCTCCGGTTGATCATCAAGTATGATAACAATAATTTTAAATCTTTATATTAACCCGAGTTGATCCTCTCAACCTATGATTTGGGACTTATTATGAATTGACCCTCGAATTAGATTTTACAATTATGATAATAATTATTTTTATGTTGACTCAAGTCAACCCAGATTGACCCTCCTCACATGTGACTTAGGTCGTCCCCTAGCCGATTCATAAAATTATACAAAATATTTTTATCCTTACATGTCTTAAATGGATAAATTTAGAAATGAAAGTTTTTACAATGATTTTTAGAAATAAAAAATATTTCTAAATGCTTAAAATCACTCTAAAAATATTCTAGAGATTATATCTATTTGTCTTTCTTTATCTTTGTCCTTATTTTCTCAACCAAACATATTTATATTTTCATTGTCTCTATTCCTTTTGTCCATCTATAATAACCAAAGGCTATGTCGCATGCGTCGCAGCAGCGTCGAGGGAGGGATCCTGGCTCGCGAGTGGATTTTAAGGAGTCGCCACCTTGTCTGTTAAGGGTCGCTAGAATCACCCGATTTGCACCGGTCTAGTCGGAGATTCGAGGTCAAGGGACTGATTACGTAAAGGGAAGGTATTAGCACCCTTCCACGCCTTACCGAGATAAGTTGCATTGTATATCTTGATGTGATTTTGAAAATTTCAAATATGTCTTATTTATTCGCAAAAATGTTACGATAAAAACAAATCGATCACAGCTTTAGAAAAATCATGTGAGTTTTATTGATTATTATCTTCGTCAAATATTTTGGATAAAAACTCCTTAGATTTTATTTATCCAAACACCGAAAAATAGTATATTATTCCCGTCAAATATTTTGAATACCGATTTGTTTATCCACACACCAAGCGGTTAATAATAGCGTATTGTTCTGCGAATATTCGGATTTTTAATCTCGAAGATTTATTTATCTCGAACGATGATAACAAATTCCAAAAAAAGATTTTTTTTATTTTTGAAACATTGCACATATGCAAAGAAAACATATTTTTAGTTTATATTTTTTTATCAAAACAAACATAAAATTCAATGACCACAACACCACACATTCTCTTTTTTTTTTTCATTGTATTTTACAAATGAAATAGATATCACACACACATTGTATTTTCATTTTTTTCATTGCATTTCACAAATAATAGTTAAAATACAATAAATTCAAATACAATCATAAACATAAGGAAAATTACAAAGAGAAACCTCGTAACAGTGTTGGAACAGTGTCGTCAGTAGAGAGGGCAGTGGTGGCGCGTCTGCTCACGCGCCACCACCACTGGCGGCGCGTGGTTCCACACGACGTCGGTGAACAGGTGACAACGGGCGGATCGGCTTCCTCCCTTCTTTCTCTCGTCGGCGATGGTTCCCACGGTGACCTGCAAAAAACAGAAAACACACAAGCAAACACAATCAAGGCCAAGCTGGGATGTTCACCTCCGGATCGAGATCTATTCTTCTCCGATCTGTTCTCTTCCTTTTCGATTCTTCTTCTTTTTTGTCGGCAAGGGCATTCCACCATGACCTGCATACACACAGACGCACAACAAACACACAAAAGAAAAATCAAAAGTCTTCGAGATCCGCCCTTCTTCTCGGCTTCTTCTTCAGCGGTTGGGAGTTCTCCAAAGACACTGCAAACAAAACAGAAAACACAAACAAAGCTCAAGCAATGGTTCGGCTAGATCTATTCCTCCTCTTCGAGTCTCGGGGTCTTGGGTGTTTATTCTTTCAAATGGTGGCTGATCGGCAGTTGGAAGGTAAAGGAAGAGGTCGTCAGTGTAGGGGATTGTTGTGATGCACGGTCGAGGCTATCATCAGAGATAAAGAACAAAGCTTGATGGTCGATCTGGGTTGTTGTCGGTCTGTGAAGGACGGGAGTTGTTGTGGGGAGGCTACGACGAAGGAGAAGAAAGCCAGGGGACTCTGTTATTGTTGTGATTTTGGTGGAGAATGGTGGCTATCGCTGACGTCCGCGCGGCGTCCGGGAGGGATCCTGGCTCGCATTGTGGAGTTTTGATGAGGAGTCGCCACCTTGCTCGTTGAGGGTCGCTAGGAACACCCGATTTGTACTTGGTCCGCTCGGAGATTCAAAGGTAAGGGACTGATTGCGTAAAGGGAAGGTATTAGCACCCTAATACGCCTTACCGAGGTAAGCTGCATTGCCTATTTAGATGTGATTTAAAATGTTTCAATAAGTCAGTATTTATTCATAAAAATGTTACAATTAAAAAGAAATCAATCGACTTAAAACATCCAATAAATTTTATTGATTATTATTATTCCCATTGAATATTTTAGACAATAACCTTTTAAAATTTATTTATCCAAACACGAAAAGTAAATAATAGGATACTATTCCCGTCGAATATTTTGGATAAGATTTATTTATCCAAACACCAAAAAGTGAATAATAACATACCATTTCTCGGAATATTTTGGGTTTAAAACTTTAAGATTTATTTATCCGAATATTAGCCATGAATGATAAATTCCCAAAAAAAAATTTAATATTTTTGAAATATTGGTTTTGGATTTTTACAAAGAAAACACATTCTTTATTTTATTTTCTTTTTCCTTAACAAAACAACATAATATGGAACACATAAAACAACACACACCCACACAACCTTTTTTATTCCTTTTTCATCATATTTAAAAATAGAATACAACTCACACACACATTGCTTTTTTTCATTTCTTTTCTCATTACATTTCACAAATAATAATTAAACTACAATAAGTTTAAATAAAACACATAAACATAAGGGAAAATAAACAAAAGGCCTTAGGGGAAGATCCGGAGCAGTGGCGAGCATGTCGGAGGTGGTGGTGGCGCGTCGCCTACGCGCTGCCAGTCATCAGGCGGCCAGCGTGGACACGCGCCGCTGCCGGAGGAGGTGCAAAATAGGGGGTGGCTAGATCGGCTTCTTCTCTTCCTTTCCCTCGCCGGTGGCGACTTCCAAGCACCCTGCAAACACCAACAAAATCACACAAGCAACAGACAAGCATCAAAAATCCAAATTTTCCAGATCTGTTCTCGGCTCCCTGAGATTTTGGATCTGTTTCTTCTTCTTGTTCCTCTTCTTCTTCGGCTCCTTTCTTCTTTTCCTCGCCGGAGATGGTCATCCGGCTACCTGCAAAATGAAGACAAACAAAGCACAAAACACAAGCAAACAAAAAAAACCACAAAATCAATGTTTCGGCTCCTTCTTATCTCCTTTCAGATCTGCCATTTTTCGATTCAACCCGAAACACCATGACATTTCGGTTCATTTCTCCTTTCTGCCATTTTCTTCTTGGTTTTGGCATCCTCTTCTTCCCTGATCTGTTCTCTTCCTCATCTCGGTTTGTTCTGAGTTCTAACAATTTGGGGGCTTCCTTCGTGTGGTAGTCGTCGCTGTGATTAGGAGGGAAGCCAGTAGGTGGGCTGCTGCAGTTGACGAAGGAGAGGAGGAGGCAGGAGAGGTCTGCTGGCCGGAGAGGAAGGAGATGGGGCTGTCGAAGAGGAGGGCTGCCGCCGCCATGGGGGCTGATCGGGGCTGGTTGTGAGGATAAAGGGGCGCTGGAAGTGGAGAACGGTTGTGGGCTACGGGGCTGTGGTTGAAGGAAAAAAGAAGAAGTGAAAGGGATAGAAAGAGAAATGGGGAGGGGATGGCTGTGCTGAGATGAGAGGAATGATAGTGGATGTGCTGAGATGAGAGGAATGGCTGCGGGAGAGGAGCTGGTTGGCCGTCAATGGCCAGGAGAAAAGAAAATGGGGAGGCGGCAAATCAAAATCAAAATGGGGCTGATTGTGGGAGTCTGGCTGGTCTGCAAGACTGAGAAAATAAAGTGAAGGCAGGTGGCAAACAAAAATCAAAATGGGGTGATTGTGGGAGTCCGGCGGAGGAGATGGTGAATGAGAAGACAGTAGTGGAACGAAAAAATAAAGAAAGGAGATCATCGGTCCGCTTTGGCTAATGGGTGCGAGGGTAAGGGATTTTGAGAGTGACGAGTCGCTGTGAGTTCGATCGAGTGGGATGGAGGCTGAGGCAGGTTGGTCATAAGAGAAGAGTTGAAATGGTGAAGAGGAGCGGGGCTGCAGCTGCACCTCAAGTGTCAAGTGCAGACCTACAGGAGAGAAAAAAAGATAGGTTTAGGTTTTTTGGATTTTTAGGGTTTTTGGAGGAATGTATTTTTTTGTCCCTTATTCTTGTAGTCATGCCTTCTATTTATAGAAGTTTTAAAACACAAAATTCCAAGTCGACCCTTAGCTTGTGCGCTTCTTTCAATTTGATCCTTCATTTCTAATTGACGCGATTTTGACTGCATTGATTGTTAAATTCTCAATTTATTCAATTTTTCCCTAGTAACAAGATTTTTGGGATTTTTGTATTTTTTGATTTTTTATTATTTTCCGAAACATGAAAATAAGTGGGTCAAAATTTGGGTAGCAACAGATTGCTCCTCTTTACAATGCTTACGATCGAAGTCTTGCAAAAGACTTTAAATAGTAAGCGTTGTAAAAAAATAAAGAAAATAAAACAAATTAAATTAAAATGGTGGAGATGATCTCATTATGATGGGTGACCTGCACAAATAAAAGAAATTAGATAGAAGAGTCTCGATAGTGACGGATGACTTACCGGTCCGATTATGACGGGTGACTCGCCTCGATGAAAGAGTCTCGATAGTGACGGATGACTTACGCAGTCCGATTATGACGGGTGACTGCCTACGATGAAAGAGTCTCGATAGTGACGGATGACTTACCCGGTCCGATTATGACGGGTGACTCGCCCAAGTTGAAAGAGTCTCGATAGTGACGGATGACTTACCGGTCCGATTATGACGGGTGACTCGCCCGAATGAAAGAGTCTCGATAGTGACGGATGACTTACCGAGTCCGATTATGACGGGTGACTGCCCGAATGAAAGAGTCTCGATAGTGACGGATGACTTACCCGGTCTAATTATGACGGGTGACTCGCCTGAATGAAAGAGTTTTGATAGTGACGGATGACTTACCCGGTCCGATTATGACGGGTGACCTACCCGGTTAACGAGTTAGAAGGGTCTCATTTTTCTGGGTGACCTACCCGTGTTAGCATGTTAGAAGGGTCTCATTTTTCTGGGTGACCTACCCGAGTTGGAAGATGGAAGGGTCTCATTTTTACGGGTGACCTACCCGAGGTGGAAGATGGAAGGGTCTCATTTTTACGGGTGACCTACCCGGCTGGAAGATGGAAGGGTCTCATTTTTACAGGTGACCTACCCGGCTGGAAGATGGAGGGGTCTCATTTTTACGGGTGACCTACCCGGATGGAAGATGGAAGGGTCTCATTTTTCTGGGTGACCTACCCGGATGGGAGATTGGGTCTCATTTTTACGGGTAACCTACACGGATGGAGGATTGGGTCTCATTTTTACGGGTGACCTACCCGGATGGAAGATGGAGGGTCTCATTTTTACGGGTGACCTACCGGATGGAAGATGGAGGGGTCTCATTTTTCGGGTGACTTACCGGATGGAAGGGGTCTCATTTTTACAGATGACCTACCCGGATGGAAGATAGAGGGTCTCATTTTTCCGGGTGACCTACCCGGATGGAAGGTGGAAGGGTCTCATTTTTACAGGTGACCTACCGTACTGGAAGATGGAGGGGTCTCATTTTACTGGGTGACCTACCGGATGGAGGATTGAAGGGTCTCATTTTTACGGGTGACCTACACTACTGGAAGATGGAGGGGTCTCATTTTTACGGGTGACCTACCGGATGGAGGATTGAAGGGTCTCATTTTTACGGGTGACCTACCCGGATGAAAGATGGAAGGGTCTCATTTTTACGGGTGACCTACCATGCTGGAAGATGGAGGGTCTCATTTTTACGGGTGACCTACCCGGATGGAGGATTGGGTCTCATTTTTATGGGTGACCTACCGGCTAGCATGGTCTCATTTTTACGGGTGACCTACCCGGCTAGCGTGGTCTCATTTTTCAGGTGACCTACCCGGCTAGCGTGGTCTCATTGTTCGGTTGACCTACCCGGCTAGCGTGGTCTCGTTTTTCGGGTGACCTACCCGGCTAGCTTGGTCTCATTTTTACGGGTGACCTACCCGAATGGATGATGATGAAAAATGGGGTCTCATTATTATGGGTGACCTACCCGGATGAAAGTCGATGAAGATGGGGATGCAATGCATGATGATGCATGGATACTTACCTAGGAAATATAGGTCCTCTTTTTCTAATGCAATGCATGGTAATGCATGGTGATGCATGTATGCTTACCTAAGAAATATAGGTCCCCTTTTACGATGCTCCATTGTCGTAGAATGTTTTTGCCCAACCTCCAAAGCTTTGTTGTCATTCATTCATCAAGTCTCAAGCGCATTACTTCTTCCGGCGTATATGCGATGATCTCTACTCGGTGCTTATCAAGTTTAACATTGCCCCAGGTGTGGTATTGTTTGATTCACCGTGAAGGAGTGTAACCAACCATCAATTTTCTTGGAATCTCTCAATAACAACTCCTGGGTTTGCGTGTGTCCGCTAACAATCATTGCAAATCTTGCTAGTGCCGACCTTGTCTTCGGTTGTCGATCGGTTAATTAATCAATTGAGTCATGTTTCTCTTGCAGTATGTCATCATCAACCTTCATGGAATTTTCAAGTCATCCATAAATGCATCAAAAACTCATCGGTGCATGCTCCATGCTATCATCAATAAATTTCTCTTAGCTTGTGATCAATCTCGCCCTGAGCCGATGCAAATGTTCCGGCCATGCAATCTTAAACTCTTCAGTCATAGACTCAATTTCTTCTAAACAAATCCTTTTTGTTTGCAAAGAAATATGATATTGTCATTAACGAGGTTTTTACGTCTCCCATATTCATGCAGTGAACTGAACCTTGAGTCGACTAGCTTCGCAACAATTATCCCATGATCAACCTTGATGGCATGCACTCTTCAATATTTATGAAAATACAATCATGCAACAAATCTTTGGAGACAAACAAATCTGCAAGTAAGATGATATTTACGAAATCGAAGTTGCCCTTCAAATGCAATCTTATTCTCAATCAACTGCTGAAGCTTAACACACCATCACTCTCTATTAAGCCATGTTGCCCTGAGTTGAATCCGTTGGTGCTCCTTGATGAATTTCACTAAATCAATCATTTGCTTATGCTTTTTGCCCCTAGCTGATGTGAAATTATTTGCATTCTGTCAAGATCCACATTTCGACCTCTAGCTGCTGAGCATTCCGATGATAGCCGAGAATTGTCAATGTCAAGGATTCTTCAAATCCGGTCAATATTTTCTCTAAATCTTTCTTGTTCTAGAATTAAGTCACTGATTTCAAAGATCATGTGCTTCCAAAGTCTAATCATTGCAAATAAAATCAAAGAGATGCCATTTGTTGAAAATCAAATTCATTTGGTCAAATACCCAACACACGATATCCAATAAATGCAGACTGAAAATATTTCAGTATTTTGCAAACAACAATTAACTCATTGTGAGATTGAAATTGTCTTTTTATGGGTTTTTTTTGTTTCAATTCTAATCTCAGAATTTGGGGCATGTCCTTTGATGGTACATGATGAAGTGATGATTTGTGGTTTTCAAACATTTAGAGCTGAGTAAAAACTTGAAGTTTAGTTGAAAAATTTGTCTCATCTTTCGAGTACTTACCTTATCAATATGCATAACAACTTGCAACTTTTCATGAAATTATAACCCTTATGGAAAAACTCTAACAAATTTTGAGAACGCCACTTATCGGTTAAAATTGCTCACTCGATCAAGAAGGACTTTTACAAACATGTAATGAGGCGATGGTTCATGGCTATAAAAGAAAGGGATATTCATAGACTCAAAAAAGTGTTTAAGGGTTTCAAAGACCTAGGATCACCATCATCTAGTCATTAACTCCTTTTCTCTTATTATCTTAGTAAAGAGAACACATCGAAATACATTAATTATCTCCACATGATTCTTTAACAATCAAACAATGCTCTAAGAATCTCTACAAAAATGTCATACCTGTCATTGACAAATTCAAACTTAAAAGGGGTTCTAAAACTCGAACCATCATATGTCATCTAATGTTATTTCATCTCTTGTTGTACTCAACATAGTATAACAAAACAATTCTGCACAAACTTCCTTTGATGGACAACTTATCTTGAAGACTCAAAAAATCTTATTAACATTTCTTCCCACATGAGGTTTGACCACAAATACTAACGGCTATGACATAGTTCAATATTCTTTTTTTTTCTTTTTTTTTTTTCTTTTTTTCTCTTTTTTTTTTTGAACTTGTCCTTTCCATTGACTAGTGGTTTTTGTCATGTCCTATCTCAATTTGATTGTTCCCAATGTTGGGTTTTCATCGTTAAACATCCTCCCTTCTATTGATTCCCATGTTGCCACTGCATCCTCAAACTACAAATCACTTAT
Organism: Salix exigua; assembly: GCA_032356905.1. Taxonomy (NCBI): domain Eukaryota; kingdom Viridiplantae; phylum Streptophyta; class Magnoliopsida; order Malpighiales; family Salicaceae; genus Salix; species Salix exigua. The sequence continues at coordinate 30,096,529 of CM063603.1, forward strand.
TGGCCTCTACTGTATTTGCCCCCAGTGTATTTGCCCCCAGTGTGAGGGTGTGATCCATGTCGGGTGTTTTTTCAAAAAATATAATATCAGGCTCAAATTGGGATTAACAAGGGATACATATTTCAAGAATAGTGAAGGAAATAAACAAAGATGGCCTTTTGTCATTTCAAGCAAAATTGGTTTTAACTGATAAATTTTGACCTCGTCCAATGTAATGATCTGGACATGCAAGAGTCATAATTCACGGGTCCATAAATACCAAATCCATTACATGTCAATATGCATACTAATAAAGCTTAGTACTATGATGAGGTTCAAAAACTCGGTGTATAGGCTCAAAAATTGTTCGGTCATCTGGTATTGGTCATCATGTCTTTTAACAACAGTTGGGTCAATTTTGCAATTAAAATACTTTCAAAAATGAGAACTTCAAATTTTGCATGTTGGAGTTTGATCAAAATATTTTGCCCAAAATAAGAATGTCAAACATCTCTTGATTTCAAAACAACAAAAAGACAAGGAAAACACATACTTCAATGAAAATGATGATTTAACCCCAAAACAAAGTGATAGCCGATGAAATTCCATGAGAAAGTTACTGACGATGAGACACCTTTCCGAGGCTTTCCAAACAAACATTTCTGCATTGTCACTACTCATTGATCTCGCTCATGCTTGTGATAATTTATTGCTTGACTACTTGTCGACGATAACATCCTCCACAAAGCTTAACTTCCTCTTCTTGACTAATCTCTACACTGATTACTAAAATTCTTGCGATTGTTCATATCTCTCATCCGGATTAGGTCGCAAAAGAAGACAATTTTTTCGCTCCACCGCACTCCTCATTGGACATAAAAATAGATCGAGCTAGGAAGCACTCTTGTCGGAACACCAAAGTGCGCAAATCATAAAAAATTCATCACACTCGAAAAGACTCTTTTGGCGAAATTTCGCTTCTTCGAGCAATGTAATCTTGCGGTGCACATACTTTGACTTCTCGGACACGGATCAAATTCAACGAGTATCATGTTATGTCTTCTCTCTCAAGATATTCATCTTCACTTTAATGAGACAAAATTGTGCTCAAAATGACATGGTCTTACAGTGCATAGCGGCATAAAACTTTACGATTTGATGATGCCGCAATAACTCCATCCGATCCGGAGAGAAATCAATTTGATACTTTAAGCGAGCGGACAACTTCTTTCATCGATGCTTGCTTCGAAAATGGATTACTCGCACTCTCTCAAAGAAAACCTGAATTTCCCATAATCCCCATTGATGATTGCACTAACACTCTCCAAATAATATCTGGGCATATGTCGCACTCGATTTCACTAGAGAGCAGAGAACTTTGTTGTGTGCTTGCAGAAGAAACATGAATGATGACTTTGTATCGGAACCGGTTCTTCTCAGCAATATCAAATGTCCAATGACTCTTGACTCTTCGGAGGATGACAAATTGAGGGACCCCTATTTCAAAACTATAGAAATACGTGTTGAAATGCATATGCATGTTTTTTTTTTTTTTTGACAATCTTGCCCTTTAAAGAGCGACATGTGATTGTAACGACTGTATGCTAAACAAAAATATGAGAATGCATGTTGAGATGTATATGCATGTTTTTTTTTTTTGGGCTCGACCCTCGAGGAAGGACGCGCGATTGTAATAATTACATGATAAGCAAAAACAATGGGAATGCGTGCAGAAATGTATATGCATGCTTGACCTTTTTTTTTAATCCTTCGAGGAATGACAACGTGATCATAAAAATTATATGTTAAACAAAAACAATGGGAAGGCGTGCAGAAATGTAAATGCATGTTGACTTTTTTTTTTCTTAGAGGAATGACATGTGATCATAAAAATTACATGATAAACAAAAACTTGTGAGAATGCATCTTGAAAAGCATATGAATTATTTTTTTTTGCTCACCCGTTTAAGAGTGAAACTTGATTGTAACAATTACATGATAAACAAAAACTTGTGAGAATGCATCTTGAAAACCATATGAATTTTTTTTCACCCGTTTAGGAGTGAAACTTGATTGTAGCGATTACATGATACACAAAAACTATGGGAATGCATATAAAAATGTTTTGTTTTTTGTTTTTCTTTTTTCTTTTTTTTGACGAAATCGTCTTTCAAAGAGTGACACATGCTTGTAACAACTGTACGATACACCAAAAACCTTAGGAATGCATGTAAAAAATGCATATGCAAATTTTTTTTTTGACAAACTCGTCCTTTGAGAAGTGACACATGCGTTTAACAATTGTATGATACACAAAACTATGGGAATGCATATAAAAATGCATATGCAATTTTTTTCGACAAACTCGTCCTTTGAGAAGTGACACATGCTTTTAGCAATCTGTATGATACACAAAAGCGTATTTACGCTTAAACCCAACAATGCAAATTTCCTAAGCGATGATTCTTGTGTCACTTATTGAATTTAAATTGTCTCGGGAAGAGTTTGCCTTAATGCAAAAGCAGAATGAAGGTAGCACACACCCTAATGATTGGTTCTAATCTTTACACAATAAATGATGAGTTTGCTACATTGGACTCTAAACAAGGTCTCTTGCTGTCCAGTGATCACCTTCGTAAAGGCAATATAGGGTCTTGGCAGATAATGGGATGGTACGTATACCAATCACTACCGGCTAAGCTCTCAGCGAAGAGTTGAGGTTTACACAACAAATGATGAGTTTGCTACTTTTAGCTCTAACGAGGTCTCTTCGTTGTCCGGTGATCACCTTCGTAAAAGGCAATATAGGGTCTTAGCGAGATAATGGGATGGTACATGTATACCAATCACTACCATCTAAGCTCAGCAAGAGTTTGCTACTTTTGGCTCTAAGCAGGGTCTCTTCGTTGTCCCAGTGATCACCTTCAGTAAAGGCAATATGGGGTCTTAGCGAGATAATGGGATGATACGTATACCAACCACTACCATCTAAGCTCTGCGAAGAGTTGGGGTTTACACAAACTTAAACCTTGACTCAAGTCATAGGTAAGCTGCTAGTCCCCCACGTAACTTAAAGTTGCAAACTACAATGATATAATTGAAATAAATTAACGCATGAACATATATACATATGCACGAATTAAAAATACAAAAGAGTTGCTAAAAGTAAACACACAAAAATTCAAATAGATTGAAACAAATAAATCACATCAAAATATTCAAAGCTTAGTCCAATATTTTTCGGAAAAATACCTTCCCGAGTGGAGTCGCCATTCATGTCGCACGTCCCGCGGCGTCCGGGAGGGATCCTGGCTCTGCATTGTGGAGTTTTGATGAGGAGTCGCCACCTTGCTTGTTGAGGGTCGCTAGGAACACCCGATTTGTACTTGAGTCCGCTCGAGAGATTCAAAGGTAAGGGACTGGTTGCGTAAAGGGAAGGTATTAGCACCCCTAATACGCCTTACCGAGGTATGCTTGCATTGCCTATTTAGATGTGATTTAAAATGTTTCAATAAGTCGATATTTATTCATAAAAATGTTACAATTAAAAAGAAATCAATCAACTTAAAACATCCAATAAATTTTATTGATTATTATTATTCCCATTGAATATTTTAGACAATAACCTTTTAAAATTTATTTATCCAAACACCGAAAAGTAAATAATATGATACTATTCCCGTCGAATATTTTGGATAAGATTTATTTATCCAAACACCGAAAAGTGAATAATAACATACCATTTCTCCGAATATTTTGGGTTTAAAACTTTAAGATTTATTTATCCGAATATTAGCCGTGAATAATAAATTCCCAAAAAAAGATTTTATACTTTTGAAATATTGGTTTTGGATTTTTACAAAGAAAACACATTCTTTATTTTATTTTCTTTTTTTCCTTAACAAAACAACATAATATGGAACACATAAAACAACACACACCCACACAATCTTTTTTATTCCTTTTTCATCATATTTAAAAATAGAATACAACTCACACACACATTGTCTTTTTTCATTCTTTTCTCATTACATTTCACAAATAATAATTAAACTACAATAAGTTTAAATAAAACACATAAACATAAGGGAAAATACACAAAAGGCCTTAGGGGGAAGATCTGGAACGGTGGCAGCATGTCTGGAGGTGGTGGTGGCGCGTCTGCCCACGCGCCGCCGTCACTGGCGGCGCGTGGTTCCACGCGCCGCTGCCGGAGGAGGTGCAAAATAGGGAGTGGCTAGATCGGCTTCTTCTCTTCCTTTCCCTCGCCGGTGGCGACTTCCAAGCACCCTGCAAACACCAACAAAATCACACAAGCAACAGACAAGCATCAAAAATCCAAATTTTCCAGATCTGTTCTCGGCTCCCTGAGATTTTGGATCTGTTTCTTCTTCTTGTTCCTCTTCTTCTTCGGCTCCTTTCTTCTTTTCCTCGCCGGAGATGGTCATCCGGCTACCTGCAAAATGAAGACAAACAAAGCACAAAACACAAGCAAACAAAAAAAACCACAAAATCAATGTTTCGGCTCCTTCTTATCTCCTTTCAGATCTGCCATTTTTCGATTCAACCCGAAACACCATGACATTTCGGTTCATTTCTCCTTTCTGCCATTTTCTTCTTGGTTTTGGCATCCTCTTCTTCCCTGATCTGTTCTCTTCCTCATCTCGGTTTGTTCTGAGTTCTAACAATTTGGGGGCTTCCTTCGTGTGGTAGTCGTCGCTGTGATTAGGAGGGAAGCCAGTAGGTGGGCTCTGTAGTTGACTGAAGGAGAAGAGGAGGCAGGAGAGGTCTCGCTGGCCGGAGAGGAAGGAGATGGAGTCGTCGAAGAGGAGGGTTAGGCGCCGCCATGGGGCTGATCGGGTCGGTTGTGAGGATAAAGGGCGCTGGAAGTGGAGAACGGTTGTGGGCTACGGGTCGTGGTTGAAGGAAAAAGAAGAAGTGAAAGGGATAGAAAGAGAAATGGGGAGGGATGGTCTGGCTGAGATGAGAGGAATGATAGTGGATGTGCTGAGATGAGAGGAATGGCTGCGGGAGAGGAGCTGGTTGGCCGTCAATGGCCAGGAGAAAAGAAAATGGGGAGGCGGCAAATCAAAATCAAAATGGGGCTGATTGTGGGAGTCTGGCCGGTCTGGCAAGACTGAGAAAATAAAGTGAAGGCAGGTGGCAAACAAAAATCAAAATGGGGCTGATTGTGGGAGTCTGGCCGGAGGAGATGGTGAATGAGAAGACAGTGTGGAACGAAAAAATAAAGAAAGGAGATCATCGATGCTGCTTTGGCTAATGGGTGCAGGGTAAGGGATTTTGAGAGTGACGGTCGCTGTGAGTTCGATCGAGTGGGATGGAGGTCGAGGCAGTCGGTCGAGGAGAAGAGTTGAAATGGTGAAGAGGAGCTGGGCTGCACTGCACCTCAAGGTCAAGTGCTGCACTTCACTGGAGAGAAAAAAAGATAGGTTTAGGTTTTTGGATTTTTAGGGTTTTTGGAGGAATGTATTTTTTTTATTATTATTTTCCAAACATGAAAATAAGTGGGTCAAAATTTGGGTAGCAACAGTGGCTAACGGGAGGGAGCTTTGTCCGAGGAGAGAATGAAAGAGGAAATGAAATGGGGAAGGCTGCAATTAGTGGTCGGGGAGAGTGAGAGGAAAGAATAAGGGAGATCTTGGAGCTGTGGTGAGGTGAACGATGGTCGTTTGGTTCGACTGAGAGTGGGGATTGTGGTCGTTGGAGAAGAAACGACGAGGAGATCCAGGAGAGGAGAGTGGACGGCCATGGGATCAGAAAGAAAATGAGCAGGGGCTGCAGTATGTCCTAGAGGTGCTCGACTACTGCAGACTCCATGGAGGAGAAGAAGATGGGTTTCTAAGGTTAGGTTTTTCAATGTATTTTCTTCTAATTTTGGGTCAATTTCGGGTAATTCCTGGAGGCCCCTTGTTTAGGGCATTTTTCCTCTGTTTATAGAGGAAATTTGCCTACATTTTGCACTTTAATCCTTGATTACGAATTTTTGCAATTTAATCCCTAATTTCGTGCAATTGGAAAAATGTAATTCGGTCCTCGAAAACTCCAAATTTCTCAATTGAACCCAAATTAAACTCAAGCATTTTATTCTTTATCAATTAAGCCCTTAATTAATTTGACAAGACCAATTTAAAGTATAATTAAGTCCTTGCACTTAATTAAATCCTTCAATTGGACCCTAAATTAATTCTCAAATATAATTACATTTTTAAATTGGTTGACGATAAAATCAAATCAACCCGTAAAAATATAATTATATTGTTTGACTTAATTTTTACACAGATTTATCCAATAATATATTGTTTTTCCTTAAATCTGTATTTTTCTCTATTTTTTTTGGGACAAAAGAGATACAATTAGACTCTCGAAAACAACCAAAATTTGCACATTGATTTTTCTAACAACCCCGACCTCTTTTTTTTATTTTTTTTTATTTTTGGTATATTTTGGAGAGTCACCCAAAAATTGGGTGATGACAGGCTATATAAGAATGTAATTTACCATTAAAATGTTGGGTTTGGTGCCCTAAACCTCTTATATGATTTTGTAACTTCAACACTACATGGTAAAAAGTAATTGTTGGTTATTAGGTTTGACCTGAGTCGTCTATAGAGGGATGAATCCAGTCCATATATCTAGAGAGTTACGTTAAGGTAGTCACTTCTCTATTTATATAAATAAGAACATAACCCCTATAAAAGAAACGGTTTTCATTATTGAGAACATTGTTCTCTCTCTTTCTTTCCATCTCAATTCTCTACATAAACTTAGCAAGATATACAAAGATGTTTGTACTATAGAATATCACTTTGATTCTAGTATTTGAAGTGGCCCTAAAATGATTGATCTGGGAACAAGGAAACAGAATATCACAAGTTTTCCTATCGAATCTACATTGGTATCAGAGCCAAATGATAAAAGCCAAATGACATTTACATGCTGAATGTTACCTGTATTCTCTATTTGGAAATAACTGCTAAATGGCAAGTAATGTTAACAGTTCATTAAAAAAAGGAGAAGACCCACACGTTTTCCTGAACATATATGTTTTCCTCCATTTCGCAAATAACTGCCAAATGATAGTTAATATCATTCAACTACCAAATGGCAGTTTATAAAAAAAAAACACGTTTAAGAGAGCATGTGATTGAAAAGGGGCAATGCCATTTGAAAGTTATTCAACTGACAAATGACAATTCATTTATATATATAAAAAATGAAATGCAATTAATATAAATTATTTTAAATTATGATGTTAGCTTATTCATTATTAAACTAATTTTCTTACTTTTATTGGTAATTTTTCCAACAATGATGCTACACGCCTTAATTACATTTTGATTATAATATTTATGTGTTTATGGAATATTTTGTTATATTGGATAGACACCAACAAATTGATCATTTATTAAGTTATGTGATTAATCTTGTTTACAAAATTCGAGAGGACATTGATTATATATATCATTCGATGAGTAGATTGGTCATGAGTGTTGTTTAAGAATTCTACATGGAACTTCAAATGTTGTTTGTTCTCAATTTTTTGCCTGAGGAATGGATGTTCGTGCGACAATCATCAAAATATATGTTGAAATCCTTATATTTCAACAATCTCGCTTATGAAATATTGTTAGAGAGGGAAGATCAGTATACTGAAAAGGGTATACGACACACTAGAAGAAGCAAAAGTCATTTAGATGTTCTCTGTTATATGTTGAAATCCTTATATTTCAACAATTTCGCTTATGAAATATTGTTAGAGAGGGAAGATCAGTATACTGAAAAGGGTATACGACACACTAGAAGAAGCAAAAGTCATTTAGATGTTGCTGCTATATTTATTCCATAGTTTGAGCAAATTGAACTTGGAGAAGATACTTTGATGAAATAGTTGACGTAATTGGAGCCCCCACTTATGTTCATACAATATAAGATAATTCTAAGAAGTTTACTATTCTTAATATTATATTTATTTGTTATTTTCTTAAGGATAATTGGTTGTTTATTTTGAACTGCATATTATGTCATTTAAGTTTTAATTACATTATAGACATGTATTTGATAATATTATATTAATTCAATGATAATATCTGCACTTGATTGGTGGAAGTTGTTAGTTGAAACTAATAACTATAATGTTGCACTCATTTAATTTTTCATTAATAATTAGACCATACAAATGAGAATTGATTAAGTGTTTGATATTTTTTTTTCTATAGCATGTTTTCAATTATTATTTGTTTAATTTAGAATGGAGTGATAACATGTCATTTAAATTGTAATATACACGAATATTTACTATGGTTGCATCTAAACATATTATTGCTGATTTGAACCATGAAGACAAACTAAATGAAAAGAATTACGATATCTGACATCGTAAGATTGAATATCTCCTAGAAGAGCAAGAAATGCTGAAAACAATCATAGAACCAATGACTGAACCTGAGCAATCAAACACTGCTTAACATAGGCTTGATATGGAAGCGAAGTAAAAACTTTTGTTTCTCAAAGTTAATCAAACGCTAAGTCACTCATATTATTTTCAACCTTCGATCTCATCGGACTACCAAACACCTTCGAAATAATGTAGAGTTTAGTTATTGTTTTCAAATAGTACAGAACAAAGGAAGTGTTTTCATATTTTATTTAATTAAAATGAACAAAATAAATCAAAATCTAATTTATTTTTAATATTTATTATTATTATTATAACCAAATTTATATATTTTAAAAATAATTAATTTTTTAGTTTATATTTAGATTTGAAATTAATAATATGATAATAAATTTAATTATAAAATAAGGATTGACTCGACAATTTGAACTGAAACTAGGCTAATCCTAGATCTAAATTGGTTCAAGTTTAAGAACAATTTGATTCAACTTGACCTGATTGAGAACTCAAGTCGACTTGTAATAAATTATTGATAAAAACCAATTGATTCTTTTTTTCTCTCTCTTTCAAAACAAGGTTGTTTTCATTTTTATATATATAAAAAGTAGATTAACTAGGTTGACCCTTTTGACCTATGACTTGAACCTTGCCTTTTATCGACTCTCGAGATAGGTTGTAAAACTTTGATAATAACTATATTTTCCATACATTGACATAACATCAATTCAAGTTGACCCTTCTAACATTTAACTCAAACCTTGCTCTAGTTTACCATCAAGTATGTTAATACTAATTTTAAATCTTTATATTAAACCGAGGATCCTCTGAACCTATGATTCGGGACTTGTTACGGATTGACCCTCGAATTAGATTTTAAAATTATGATAATAATTATTTTTATGTGGACTCGAAGTCAACCCGGATTGACCCTCCTAACACGTGACTCAGTCATCCCTTAACCGATTCTTGAAACCATAAAAATTATTTTTATCCTTACATGTCTTAAATGGATAAATTTAGAAATGAAAGTTTTTACAATGATATTTTAGAAGAAAAAATAAAAAATATTTCTAAATGCATAAAATCAATATAAAAATATTCTAAAGATAGATTTATTTATATATATATTTTCTTGTCCTTATCTTTGTCCTTATTTTCTCAACCAAACACATTTATATTTTCATTGTCTCTATTCCTTTTGTCCTTCTATAATAGCCAAAGGCTATATAAGAATTTAATTTATCATTAAAATGTTGGGTTATTGGGTTGGGCCTGATCCATCTATAGAGGGATGAATGTGGTCCATATATCTAGAGAGTTACATTAATGAAACCGCTTCTCTATTTATATAAATAAGAACATAACCCCTATTAAAAGAAAAAGTTTTTCATTATTAAGAACATTGTTATCTCTCGTTTTTTCTATTTCAATTCTCTGCATAAACTTGACAAGATCTACAAAGACATTTGTATTGTGAAATATCACTTTGATTCTAGTAATTGAAGTGACCCTAAAGTGATTGATCTAGGAATAAGGAAACAAAATATCTTGTTCATAAAATTAGAGATCACATTGATTATATATATCATTGGATGAGTAGACTAGTCATGAGTGGTGTTTACGAATTCTATATGGAACATCAAATGTTGTTTGTTCTCAATTTTTTGCCTGAGGAATGGATGTTCGTGCGACAATCATCAGAATATATGTTGAAATCCTTATATTTCAACAATTTCGCTTATGAAATATTGTTAGAGAGGGAAGATCAGTATACTGAAAAGGGTATACGACACACTAGAAGAAGCAAAAGTCATTTAGATGTTGCTGCTATATTTATTCCATAGTTTGAGCAAATTGAACTTGGAGAAGATACTTTGATGAAATAGTTGACGTTATTGGAGCCCCCACTTATGTTCATACAATATAAGATAATTCTAAGAAGTTTACTATTCTTAATATTATATTTTTTAAGGATAATTGATTGTTTATTTTGAACTGCATATTATGTAATTTAATTTTTAATTACATTATAGACATGTATTTGATAATATTATATTAATTCAATGATAATATTCATGACTTGATTGGTGGAAGTTGTTAGTTGAAACTAATAACTATAATGTTGCACTCATTTAATTTTTCATTAATAATTAGACCATACAAATGAGAATTGATTAAGTGTTTGATATTTTTTTTTTCTATAGCATGTTTTCAATTATTATTTGTTTAATTTAGAATGGAGTGATAACATGTCATTTAAATTGTAATATACACGAATATTTATTATTGGTGTCAATAACGCTTACTATGGTTGCATCTAAACATATTATTGCTGATTTGAACCATGAAGACAAACTAAATGAAAAGAATTACGATATTTGACATCGTAAGATTGAATATCTCCTGGAAGAGCAAGAAATGCTGAAAACAATCACAGAACCAATGACTAAACCTGAGCAATCAAACACTGTTTAGCATAGGCTTGATATGAAAGCGAAGTAAAAACTTTTTGTCTCATTTTTTTAATTGATACAAAATATTTCGACTGAAACAAAACGAAATTAATAACATTGATTTTACTTGACCTATTTGAAAATGAGATTAAGTTGTTTTTCAAAGTATTAAAATAATATATATTTTTTATTTTTTTAAAATTATTTTAATATGTGCACATCAAATTAATTATTTTACACCATAGTCTTCTAATTCTAAACAAAACATGCACTAAATGAAGATTTATAAGAAAAATGATGAATAAAACGACTAAGAAAGTCACGAATCACTCACATTGATTCCACAAAAGAAACAAAATGTTGAGTGCAATTACAACCAAATTACAGTATTCCAAGTGTTCTGAAGTTTCGTGTCTTCAAATTCGTTAAAGGCAGGCATGGATCGTGGTGGGATCCTGAAATAAGGACCCAAACGACACACTGCTAAAACTATACTATCCACGTACACTTTAAACTTTATCCTTCTCTTCGTTCTTCTTCCTTCCTTTCTTTTCGAAGATTGCAAGCAACATATCACCCGTCCAATAAGTCGAATGACATGTCGTCTAAACGAAGCCACACGACGGAGCTCGGGTGCATAGCTAGCGAGGAGCTAACAGACCTCGGTGCAGGCAAGGAAGGATGGCTCGTTGAAAACCCGAACCTCGTATGCGCTCTAGACACTCACTCTCTCGCTCTTGCAAATCGGTCATTTATTTTAATCACCGGCTGGGACGATGGGCCCCGTATCAAGATCCGACCCGAGTTATCACCAATCGAATCGGAAATTATTTCCGCTCTAGAATGGCTAGTGTTTGACGAGATTAAAGTGATCGCAGTTGGCACTTCACGTGGGTATTTCATGGTTTATTCATTGGATGGTCTTTTAATTCACAGACAGGTCTGTCAAGATAGCTAATCCCTCTCTTCTCTTAAATTCTGTTTGATCGTTTTAATGATAAATTTATTTAATTTTAATAGTTGGTGTATCCTGGGCGTATATTGAAATTAAGAGTCCGAGGAACCAAGAAAGATATGATGAGTAGCCATGATGGGTCCAATGAGGAGGTTTCGGCTGTAATTCCAGGCGTAATTGCGCGTTTCGATGGCTCTGATATTCGGGTATTAGTGGTGGCGTTGTTTTTATTTTGATGTTAATTTTGCAATTATTGAGGTATGAGGGTGTTTTTTTTGGGTAAATTTTGTATTGTTTTTTTAATGTAGAATATATTGCAAGAGTGGTTTCAAGAAAGGAATTCGCATTTCTGGGATGAAAGGTCGAAAAGGAGAGATTACGAAGAGCTAGGAAATGGTTTTAAGAAATTGCCTCATCAGCTGTGGAGTGTTGATAAATTTGGGTGGTGTGCTGATGCAGCTATCACTGGAATAATGCCTCCTCCGCTAATGGAAATTCAGGTGATCACATGGGTTTCTTATGCTGATGAACTTATTGGTATTTTCTTGAGTGGTCATTCCCATTGGTTGAGTTTATGCCTTAGAATTGGGTCCAAGATCTCTTCTTTATTAGTGGCTTTGAATGTTGTGTTATAATCACGTGGGCTTCTAAGAATTGCTTATGGAACAATATTGTTCTTCTTTTTTGGGTTCTGTGTTCAGTTCTTCCTTGTAGTTTTACATTGCAATGTAATGTTACGGGTGATTTATCAATTACTTATGGTATTTGAATTCAGCTGCTTTTATTGTTGGACAGTCAAGTCAACGTTACTATCGTGCAGTCACGATTGGAGAGGATGCTGTGATTTCAGCTTATAGGTTTGTGCTCTGTTTTGCACCTCACTGTCTTGTTGATTTGTCACTTCCAGTTTTCAGATCAATTTTCGCAATTGTATGATGACCAAATTTATTTTCTACATGCTAAAGGCTTTCAGAAGACAGAAGCAGGTCTTTAGTGGGAGCTATTTTGTCCAAAGTTGTGCCTGCAGCATTCTCAACTATATCTTCTGTTTCTAAAATGATATGGCGGAGTGAACGAACACCAACCAAAAAACCAGAAGTAAAGCCTCAATCATTTGCTAAAGGTAATGCAAGTTGATTCTGTTTTATTTGTGTTTTAGCTTTGACATGATGCTTACTCAAAGTCTATGCTGATCAATAGCATGAGAGAGTAGCTCTAACTTTAAAGGAAATGCTTTCCCCTTGATGAAATATGATGATGCAGTGTCAAGTTCTTCTAACAAAGCATGCGGGATTAGATGAAAAAAGTTATTGTAATTCATATTATGTTATTTGTTCTCACTTACTTCTCCACCTTCCAATATGTATAAAATGCTAATGCTTTTCTTGCTTACAATTTTTTATTTCCTACAAAAACTATTCGTCACTTTGTATTGCTGATGGCAAACTGAGTAAAGAAAGCAAGTCGTTTTGACTGATCTCTTATTCTAGTTTGGGATCAAGGCTTAAGCGGATGTGACTTAAATGACTATTTGAGAGTGTGATTGAGGTTGTTTTTAAAAGTGTTTTTTGGTCAGAAATGCATCAAAATAATATATTTTTTTAAATCATTTTTGACATCAGCACATGAAAATAATCTAAAAGCACCATTTTTTTTTAATTTCAAGTAAAAAATAAAAATATATTTTTTTTTAATTTCTTTCAAAAGTGTTTTTGAAACACAGTGTCAAGACACCTCCTTAAATCAAATATGGTCTTGTAATTGTCATATAGCTGGTTTTATTTATTTATTTTTTAAATAATGCTCTGATAAAAAAATCTTCTTGAATGGCCTTTTGTTTTCTTTTTATTTTTTGATGAATTAAATTATTTGCTTCATAATTTTGTGACAGCTTCTCCTTTAACATGTTTGAAGGATCACCCAAGGAAAGGTGAGAAGCTCACATTATCACCTAGTGGAACATTGGCTGCGATAACAGATTCACTTGGTCGTATATTGTTATTGGACACTCAGGCACTGGTGGTTGTGCGACTGTGGAAGGTCTACTCTCAGCATCCATAAATTTTAATATATTAAAAGGGCAACATCTCTCCAGTCTAACACTGGACTTCATTTCTTCTCAGGGATACCGTGATGCTAACTGTCTGTTTATGGAGATGCTAGTTAAGAAGAACAGTGCGGGGGCAAGTTCCTCTTACCATGAACCATCAAAGAGTGATTATTGCCTCTGTCTAGCAATTCATGCACCTCGGAAAGGGATCATTGAGGTATTTTTTTGTTTGTTTTGTTTTCATCTTACTTGGTGGATGAGTGCAGGTTTCCTTAATTTTAGTACTTTAATTTTTTTTCTCATCATATTTTACTGCTCTTGATAAATCATAAACCTAAAAGGTTTTTTCTCTGATCTTAGCGCTACATCTGGCTTATTGGCTTAAGCTATAACTAGAAAAAGCAATGTGATGGTTTATAGTCCTTGTCTCCTGACTGAGATACACAGATACAATTGTTAAATGACCAATGTGCATGTGCATTTTAAAGGATTGAAAAGAAATGATCAGGTGAAACTTTGTTGGCTCACTCATAAGTTTGATACAAAGGCTGGAAAAGAGAATTGAAAGAAGTGGTTAGATTTGATTAACTTTTAGATTTTTGGGTGCTGGAAAATCTCTTCCTATTTGTTGGATAGGTGGAAATGGGAGCACTAATTCCGATTCTCCCTCGTGAGATCATTTATTTGCCATGATAATTACCAGTCAAACATGCGTTACATTTCAAATTCAGCTGGTCAGTTATCGTCAGAGTCATGCAGCTAATGGAGTGGACAATAGCCTTGTTTCCCTGTATTTGGTATGAAAGACTGCTTGACCTTGCTATTGATTTTCTCAAAGAATTTCTTTATTGGTCTCTATGTTTGTTTAGTCAACCAAATGCTTTTTAGGGATCCATCTAACATAGCATGCAAGTTGTGACTAAATAAAATTTATCAGAAGATGTTCCATTATCTACAACTGTGGCTGCCACTCTTCCATTCATCACTGCAAGGTCTGATTTGACTTGATGAAATTCATATTTCATGGATTTGTGACCCCATACCAGGGTTTGGAGGTGTTGTTGCAGTTTGTATTATATGTTTAAAAGTCCAATGCTTCTAAGTTTACTTGATTTTTCCTTCTGGCTCGTATGTAGATAGCCTTGCACTTCCTAGATTATTCTGTGTATAAAACCTACACTTTCCCGTTAGTTGAGATATGGACTTGATTGAAGCTATTCTCAATGGCGATTCTCTGTATGCAGGTCTGGCAGATGAGAACTGGACCACGGCTGCTAACAATTCAATGTGCTAAGGGTAGTAAATTACTGCAGCCAACATACAGGTTTGGATCATCATTGGACTCTCCATATGTTCCTCTAGAAGTGTTCTTATTGAACGGAGACTCGGGTCGATTGTCAGTTTTAAATCGTTCTCTTAACTGAATTTGTAAATCATTTTTCTTTCTTCAGCATTGTACCCTTTTATTTACTGGTATGCTAGCTGAGATAATAATTTCATCTGCATCCTTCTGTTTTCATCAGAATATATGTACATAACTAGCTAATTACAAGTTATGCCAGAGGGTAAAAAAAGAGAGAGTAGAAATGTCAGACCTCTGAGAAATTTATCTTGGCCATTGAGATTTTTTATGGCTGGCTGTGCAAGAAGCGTGTGAAAACAAGTCCGAGAGCAGGCAGGAAGCATCTACTTTTTGTTTTGAAAATGTTTTTGAAAAAAAATGAAATTTTTTATTTTTTACTTTAAATTATTTTTTTTAGTATTTTTAGATTATTTTCATGTGATGATGTTAATTTTTTTTAAAAAAAATATATAAAAAATATTATTTTGATGTATTTTTGAATAAAACATATTCAAAAGCATCTTCAACTACACTCTTAAACTTAGAGTTAATTTGGTTTGGATCTATTTAAGAGTTTCCCATTTAAAAAGGATGTGATTTGGTGGTTTAAATTTAATTGATAAATAAATCAAATTCAAATTTGAGTGAGATAAAATTTTATTTATATTACTTTTATTACATTCATCTTCTTCCTGCAAAAATATTTTGCTAAAAATGATTTTTGATTAATTTTTTTGTAGTATTTTTAATGATTAAATTATATCTGAAATTTAATTCTTAACACTTAAAAAGAGTTTCAAACATGCTACTATGTAAATGATTTCATCATTTCCATAATTTTAAGTTATAAGTGCGATTGATTAACCAGACACTATTATAATATAAATTTTTACCCTGAATAACTTAAAAGTGTAGAATGTCATATATGTCACGTATATATCAGGTATTCTCAGATTAACTTGTACCTTAATTAAGACTAGATTTTTCTTCCAAATATTTTAAAAAACATAAATAAAAATACTAGTTGCATTTGGACTTAAAAAGTCAAGGGAAAAAACATTTTCTTAACCAATCAAATCTTATAGAATTCTAATTTATCTAAGTTATTGCCCTAACACAATTCTTTTTATGTCATCCTTGTTTCTTTATGTTCAATTCACGCACGCACTCTCCCCTTCAAAACATTCCAATTACCTGGTATCCCATCATTATTTTGATCTAGTCTACAATGGTGTTTATAAAATCATGTGTTTGTTACTCTTAAAACAATTACGAAGTTACAACACAATAAGTAGCAAGTAATTAAACTTTGCATGAACAGCTTTTTTGAAGCTTTATTTGACTATACAATGTGATCTTCCTCTATCGGTTTGCATTAAAATGAAAAGAAAATAAAAGAATTATCCTTTCATAAATTTAATTTAAGATTTTATATCATGAGCCCTTTGAGAAATCATGACAAGAAATTCAAGTGTTACTAGGTGTCATCTCTATGTTTTGACTTTTGAGTTTAATATTGAATACTATGCAGCATAATTAAGAGCTTCATAGTTATGACATGTTTGTATCTCTTTATGAAAAAAATAGAACAACTTAGATATATAAAAAGGTTAAAAATACATACCCCATTTTAACAACATGAGAGCTGAAGATATATAGTTTAGAAAAGACTGATTTTCATGCTACAACGCATTTTATAAATTACATTTTGGGAGCATACCAAGGTTGTCAATACCGTTTCGGTTGCCATTTCGTTTTTTCTATTGGTACGAAACGATTCGGTTTCGGAGCATTTCGGTGTGCCGTTTCGGAGTTATACTATTCACATATAATTAATTAATTATATGTATGAAAAAAATTAAAACGAAAAAAAAAATATTTTTTATAAAATCAAAATTGATAACAATTTTTTTATAATATATATTTTTTTAATTTTTATTATTTTAATTTTTGTATTTTCAATACACTCAAACAATATATATATATATATATATATAATATTGTGTATATATAATATTTATGATAATATATTTATAAATATTGTATTATATATAATATATATAGCAAATTAAGAAGCGGGAATAGTGACCGAAACGGAACACCCGGTGTGATTTCGGGGTGTTTCGGCCGGTATTTGATCGATATTTCCGGTACCGGCCGGTATTTAAAACGAGACGAAAACGACGTTGTTTTGTTTCGTTTTTTCTCCTGGTACGAAACGTTTTGGCCGTTTCGGCCGAAACGAAACGGTATCAATAACCTTGGAACATACCACCACATGCTTCTTTTTTTCTTTGCCGTCTATGTCTTGTTTCATTTTGATCAAAATGGTCGAAATATTTCATACCAATTTAAAAATAAGACAAAACAACGTTGTTTTTATTTCAATTTAAATTTTAATTCATTCTGGATTTTCAATCAAATATATTCTAATTTCATCCAAAATAAAACAAAAATGACAGCCCTAATCTGATCAGAGTTTAATCATGTGAAAAAATAAATCATTTTCTAAGCCTCTTTTGAAAGTTAAGGAAGCATTGAGGGCTCATGCTTCATGGGCTGGACTTAAAGCCCACTATTATTGGGCAGCCTTTTCATATCAGGAAGTCTGTGTGTGAGGGAGCATCCAACAAAATTATTATCAGAACTTTGTTTTAAAATATATGCTGATGTTGGATCTGGACATTATTTTTAACTCTGCTCATTCAACGGACGTGGCAAAAGCATAGCCATTGATTGAGCTGACTGAAAACAAATCAACGTCAAAGCCACTTCTTCCTCCCCCCCGCGCCGTCTCGCTACGCTGGTAGAAGAAACTGACGAAGAAAAAAAAGAAAAGAAAAGGAAAGAGATAACGGAACTCTCCTCCTCGTTCACAAACGAAATAATGAACTCCGCTTCTCCTAGCAGGTAAAAGCTGTTGTCTTCTGCATTCAATCAAATTTACTCACGCTATCATTCCTTTATTATTATGAATTTCAAAAGTATTCTACTTCTTAAGCCCTTTCCAATTCATCAGCTGATTTTGTAAATTGCTGCAGGGCGTGCAGTTGCTTAACATGGAGGGCCTCTTCAATCGTGCCAGTACAGCTAGGGTTTAATCACTCTGCAAACTATAAATCTTCTCCCCGAAGACTCCAAATCGCCTGCTCATCGTCCTCCTCCTCCTCCTCTGGTATTTGACTATATCGTTTCTCTTTGCAATTACTGAGCTCTTAAATGCACTGCGAGTTTACTCAAATCAACTCCTGTTGAATCTCGAGGTTTTTTTTTTCTTAGCTCATTTAAATAAGAAGGGAATCCATTTCATCAACAATTTTGGTTAGGATAGTTGAAGCAAAATCTGAATTACTTCAAATCAATGCATTTCCAATGTGGATTTTGTTTTTAAAATTTAAGCCTCGTGTAGTGATAATTATAGGAAATGCTTAAACAATAATGAGAAATTGTTAACAACAGATTATTATATTTAAGCGCTCCATTTTTATTCCTGACCTCAGATTTTTTTTAATAATGTTGTCATTTGATTCATATCAGATCCATTGTTGGTAAAGGCTGCTAAAGGAGAACCAGTAAGTAGGCCTCCAGCATGGATGATGCGTCAAGCAGGAAGGTATATGGCTGTTTACAGAAAGCTTGCAGAGAAATATCCATCCTTTAGAGAGAGGTCAGAGACGACAGATCTCATTGTGGAAATTTCTTTGCAGCCTTGGGAAGCTTTTCATCCTGATGGTGTTATTATTTTCTCTGACATACTTACACCTCTACCTGCATTTGGTGTGCCGTTTGACATAGAAGAAGTGAGGGGTCCTGTTATTCAATCTCCTATTCGTTCTGAAGAAGGTTTGAAGGCTTTGCATCCGATTGAATTAGAGAAACTTCAGTTTGTGGGAGACTCACTCAGGATATTGCGCCATGAGGTTATTCCTTCCTTTTAAATATCTATGTATCAGGTCAAAAATCTCAGATCAGTGTTATTGTTGTTTTATTTTTACTTCTGGAGCGAAATAAATTTTATCAACTTTCCTTTTTAAATCAATATCTTTATGTCTCATGAAGGTCGAGGGGCGTGCTGCAGTTTTGGGTTTTGTAGGAGCACCTTGGACAATAGCTACCTATATAGTGGAAGGGGGTACAACTCGTACATATACAAACATAAAGAGCATGTGCCATAAAGCTCCACAAGTGTTAAGGGCTCTCCTCTCACATCTGACTAAGGCGATATCTGAGTACATTGTTTTTCAAGTTGAGTCTGGGGCTCATTGCATACAAATATTTGACTCGTGGGGTGGACAACTACCTCCTGACATGTGGGATTGTTGGTCAAAGCCATATATTGAAGAGGTCAGTTGTAACTGATTCTATTAATCTGGTTGAGATTATCTTATACCTTTAGCCTGACTAGTTATGAATCACATTCTGTTAACCCCTTACATCAACACTAAAAAGGGCAGCATGGCTTCTAAATTGACAAAAGATAGTGCAGCAATCTCAAAAAAAATTCAGTACTGCATTGCCCTTTTGTTTTTGATAGAAAAACTGCTATGCATGTTATATATTTATAGCTTTATACTTTATGAATATATATAGCAATGTCTTCTGCATTGATTTGAGTCTTTTGACTATTTAGCCG
The DNA here is from genome assembly GCA_032356905.1 of Salix exigua. Classification (NCBI taxonomy): domain Eukaryota; kingdom Viridiplantae; phylum Streptophyta; class Magnoliopsida; order Malpighiales; family Salicaceae; genus Salix; species Salix exigua. Next base: position 30,116,357 of record CM063603.1, read on the forward strand.
TTCTGAAATTGCAGATAGTCAATACTGTCAAGAATAAATGCCCTGAAACACCATTGGTTCTTTACATTAATGGAAATGGTGGCCTTCTAGAGCGTATGAAGGGAACTGGAGTCGATGTGATTGGGCTGGACTGGACTGTGGATATGGAAGATGGAAGGAAGCGTTTGGGGAGTGGGATCAGTGTACAAGGAAATGTGGACCCTGCCTACTTATTTTCACCTCTTCCTGCGTTGACTGATGAAATTCAAAGGTTTGTGAGATGAACTAAGAAAATATCTGATACTCATTCTCTCCAATTCATACTTTGCCATTGCGCCCATACTTGGAGTTTCAATATTCATGAGCCAAGACTTGCTTGCTTGATCTCCATAGCCTAATGTCATACTGATTGAAACTTCATGACTAATCAATTACTTTAGATGGAGTCTTGGCTTTCAGTTTATGGAAACTTGTCTTGAGTGAATTCATTGTTCCTTGAATTCAGTTTATAGAAAGCTATCCTCTAGTTAATATAATTACTGACATAATTAGTTTTGTAATTATGGATTACTTGAATTAGCTTCTTCACAAATGGTCATATACAAGTGTGTCAGGAACAGTGCATTCAATGATTGCTAACTCATGAATAAAGTGTTCTAACTTCCAAACCATGCTTGAGATATCTGTCTAGGCACAATGATCATATAGATCAGATTGGTATATGATATGAGAGAAAACATTGGATAAAATAGGACTACCATTTTATGTTCATAAACTGCATCGTCTCATGGATCTTGCATTTTGTTTTGCTTAACTAAAACTAAAGATGAGTTTCAAAATTCTTAATTGGATTTCATTTATTTGTTTTACCTTTTTCAGAGTTGTGAGATGTGCTGGGCCGAGGGGACATATTCTTAATCTCGGGCATGGTGTTCTTGTTGGTACACCAGAAGAAGCAGTTGCACACTTTTTTGAAGTTGCTAGGAGCTTGGAGTTTAGTACACCTCAAGGTCATGTGGTGGAAGAACCAAAATTGGTAGTTTGAGGAGTGCTGTCAGCAATTTTGTTTTTTAAATTGGTTGTTCATTTTGAGTAAACAACTTTTTCCTGCATTTTGACCATTTAATTTCAATTTAGCCTGTAAGTGATTAAGGTGCTGATTAGAGCCATGAGGCCTTGTGCAAGAGCTAACAAGTAATGTTCAATTTAACTGTAATTAATATATTCAGGATGGTTCAATAAATATCTTCTCATTGATTCTTGATTAGATCTGCGTATTGAATTCTAAAGAAACTTAGTGTGGGTGATGGCTTGATTGATAGGTATTTGACAAGAGAATTAATTTGTCTTATATATTTGCTTTGACTTGATGCACACTTGGGCATCCATTCATCTATTTTGTAAGATAAATAGGACACCATTGCTAAAGAATCTGCATGGGTGATAGATAACCTGCCTATCCATTTAATGTTCACTTAAACATAGAAAGTTGATAATTATTGAATACATGTGATTTGAGGTTTCAGGTGCAAATGAATATCGTTGTTGTTATAATATTATTTTGTTGGAGTAGAAGATAGGTCTTGCTGTTCTGGCACATTTTCTTGCTATCTCTAATAGAGATGCATTTGTCCACGGATAGAAAGAGAGAGGAGGACGGTGAGATCAGATGCATGGGAGCAATACTTAGCAATGCCTTCTGATGGGACTTCCTCCTAAGATAATCCATGCTGTGCATCCTTTTCTGTTATTGTTCTTTTTTTTTCATTGTAATGAGATATAGTGTCGAGAGCCTGTTTTACAATTGGGGGTTCTTCAATCTCTGCATGCATGGATCATGGGATAGTCAAGGTACCAGCCCCTTTTACCCTTCTAAAATCTTACTTAAAATCTTTTAAATTTGTCATTTTTCTTTCTGTGCGTCTCTAGTTTTCATGTTTGCCCCTGATAATTTCTGATTTTTTTTTTTTTATCTTTACAAGAGATGATCTGGATGCTATGTATTTTTTTTTCCCTGTAGTTCTGTAACATGTAGTGGACCATCTCTGATAATGTCTTTTGTGGTACAAATGGATGAGAGCCCTATCCGAATAGTGGAACACGTATAGCATTTAGTTCTGCCAATTAATATACATATATATTTTTTTTTGGGTAAGTGCTAAGTGTATACATTAGATAGGATCAGCTCTTCAAATTTTCTAGAATTGTTTTTCACGGTAGAAACTTTGGACTAAGGGGGTGTTTGAGAGTGTGCCAGAGGTTGCTTTTCAAAGTGTTTTTCGCTCGGAAATGTATCAAATAATAATTTTTTTTAGAAATCAATTTTGGCACTATAACATCAAAATGATCTAAAAACATAAAAAATAATTCATTTTAAGCAAAAAAAAAAAAAAATCTAAAATTTAGTGAAACACTGTTTGGAAAGTAGTTCCAAACAGCCTCTAAGAGCCTCTGTTTAATGATTTTTATCAATCTACTCTAGGGTGCTCTGTTGTATCACTTTAAAGTCAAATTCCTTGTGATTGAAAATGATATGTTTGTGTAGAAGTTATTATTCTGGCAATTATGTTTTGAAGAATTACCTTTGGGACCTCACTTCAAGTTTTGGAGACTTTCTAAACTTTGGAAATGAGAACCAGATTGTTAAGTTACACTTTAGTTACCTGTCAATTATGGCTTTCACTATGCTTCAATTTCATGCTGACATTTTTTGAAAATGTGTGTGCTGGTTATTCGTGCAATTTATTTTCGAGGATCAGATCATTAAGCTTTTGCACCTCCATTTTTTATTTTAAATGCTTCATTTATGTGCGTTTTGAAGTTTCTACCCCCTTTAATTTTTTGGAGGTGAGTTGAGGAGAGCAGGAGGTGCTTGGTTGAAAATCACTTTATAATGAAATTTATATTCAGTGAATTTTGCTCCTAGTTAATTTGACTTTCAACAAAATATGGGAAGATGTCTAGCTAGTTGTAGCTAAACATGGAAAAAATAAAAATAAAATACATCCTCCCTGTTGTACTTAATAAGTGGTGATTTTTAACTTCAAACATGATTTTTACTTCAATATCTTGAGATCCTATCCTAATTTCAATTGTATATGTAGACTCCAGTTCTGATGGAACTTGCTTCTCTCCTAAGGCAGAATTTTATAATTTTTACTATCAATATATTATCTTTAACTCTTCTGTTAATCCCTGATCTTTTGTAAACTGAGTCAAATTAGGGGTAGTCTTCTAATAGGGCCTGTATGATGAGATATATGTTAGTTTTGAGGTAGCATCTATCAGATTATGTCCATCACTTTGAGTTTGATAAAAATAACCAGTCCATTGAAGTAATCAATCTATCCTTCAGCAACATTTGACTTATCCTTGGAAAAATAAAATTTCACTAGTAATATGGGCTATTCCAAAAGCATGAGATTTCTGTCGATGTTTTTTTTGAACCTCATAGCTGTTCTATATATTATTATTGTTATTATTAGGGGTCTTCCTAATGAAGGAGAGATGGGAGACATTTAGGTTTACAATATTTTCCATTAATCCATTTTAACTTTTCTCTCAAAATAAAATGCAGATGTTAGTGGCATAATTTATTGCTTAGAAATGTTTTTGTTTGCTCTCTCATAGCATGAGTATGTCAAATATGATTGAATGTTATATATATTAAGCCAACTTGTTTCCAAGTTGTTTACTTTTAAAAGACAAATGTACCCAGAATAAATAATTTGCTCCAATGTTTGTTGCTTACAGTTCCCATTGAAACCTTATGATCTTTCTCAGTCTTGGCCTAACCGTTTGGTTTTTGGTCACTCATCCATGTTTTATTGTTTCACTTTTCCTGTCCTGTTTGAGTTGGTGATCTCTATTTTGGTTGTCATCTGCCAAAATGGGTTCTGAAAAAGCTTTCATGAGTTCGACCTTTAGCCCTTTTGTTGCATCTTACATGCTTTCTGTTCCTGCATGTGAATGTGTTCACTGCATGCTATTTTCATCAGTTGGGGTTTTGGACTTATGAATTGAAGGAATTTTGGGTGCATTCATCTTTATACGAGGTATTTCCATAAATCCAACTACCTGTAATTATTTTGGACAGTAGAACCAGGGGATTGCAATTGGCCATGCTAAATAAAATTGATGTAGACATTGAGATACATCAAGCTTGTGCTATTTCGCAATGGGTTTTAGAACACATTGGTCAGTGCTATTTATTTTATTTAGCTACCAGAGAGCTTAGGTTTAAACAAGTCAGGCAACAAGGAGGCATGCATTGTGTTTTATTTATTAATTAGTTAATTTATTTGTGTTTGTTGAGGGCGGGGTTGGTGGGATTCTGATATTGCTGTAGCTGGGGAAATCTTGATTGTATTTTTAAGAGTTTCTTGTGATGAACCTTCTCTTGCAATTCATAACTCAAGCATATGTAAAAAAAAAAGGGTTTTATTTCCCATTCTGTGTGCATGGAGTCATGTTGTTTTGCAGCAAATATAGTGTTTGGGACGTTGGATCACATTAGTGACTACATATGGATTAATTATGCCTAGAAGAGATACTTTTTATGCTCCGAGCTAACAAGACAGTCATGTTGATCAGCAGCTGGTGGAAAACATTTGTGGAGGTTATGCTGTTTGCATTTCTTAAACTTTTTCTTCAACATTTTGTGCTATGTTTTAATTTAGCTGTTGTGTTAATGAAGCTTGTTAGATATAAAAGGGAAGCTGAGATGTGAGATGTCTAAATTGCTTACTAGTATATACAGTCCGATTATAATTTCACTAGTAGACTTACAGGCCATTTTGGTAAATCATTCTGCTTTTTTTCTTCTTTTTTTTTGGGGCGTGTGTGTGTGTTATTGTAGAGTCTAGAAATGTTTGGGAGAAATTAGGAGCAATATTGCTTCTCAAGACATTAAGATCATAGGATCATCGGTCAAAACCAACTACAAAGTTCATGGGAATATAGAAGAAAATGCCCCACTACTTCCTAAAATATAAGAATGGTAGTTTCATGCTTTGTAACGTTTCATATGCTTGTCTATAAATAGATTAGAGAGACATGGCTGTGAGGATGCAAGTTGGGTGTATAGCATGCAAGTTTTGTGCATAAATCACACTCATATGGATATCTGTCTTTTCTTTGTTATAGGGATTAATAAAGGTTGTGAGATTTTCTTGTATGTTTATATAAGTTGCATCATTTCTTCTTGTGTGTTTTGCTTGTCTCGTAACAGGGGAAGAAAACCAATAGGTGAGAGAAACACTTAGTTGCTGGGCAAATTTTGATTTGAATATTCTGGCTCAAAATTTTTCTGCCATTTCTTAGGAAAAAAACATGACCCAGTCTTGTACCGTCCTAGGCAGGGACCTTAGAGGGGTGATCTGTATATCATCCTACTCTTGTGGAAATCATTCCCTCTTCAATCATTCTTATCGGTCGCTTCTTTTATTGATTTTGCAGAATACAAATATATTCTCTACTCTGCAGCTGATGTGCCAAAAGTTCCACTTATTTAAGTTTGACAGCTTGGTTATCTCTCTCAAAAGTTGGAGTCGTATTTAAAGGAGTGGAATCTGGGACTTTTGAGCCGATAAATGCTACTTTTTGTTTCCTTAACATGGACAAACTGTGAACACGTCACTAATATTTCTTGTTATCTCTTTCCAGGTCAAAAGCATGGTTGACAATCGCATATGCTTCTGTTGCTTGTTAGGGACGGGAATTTCTATCCCGATATATTAGGTAAATGAGTGATGAATATAGTATGAGAATTATCAAGCTTGACTATGAACTTAATCTGATATGTATATATTTAATACAACATAATAGATACATATTTTTAATAAATATTTAAATTTATTACTTGCTTAGATATTGAGTGGAATAAGGATGTATTAGAAAATTGATCAAACTCCGTCGCAGTCTATAGTGGCAGCCGCCATTCCAATCAAAACCATTAGGCAAAAATTGGACATATACGGCCAACCTTGTAGATGTATCTTTCACGACCGCCACATAGGACAAATGAATCCGATGGCTTTTTTCTTCACAGCCTCCCAACTTTCAATCTTACTAGCTTTCAACACTTGGATTACTTTTTTGACTAGCTCATTTTTTATTTTGGTTTTATGCGCAGAAAATGATGGAGATCCTGATTTTGTCAAGAGAACGTGTCTGAATCATAAACTCGAACACGTTTAATTTGTCTACTGGATACTAATTGATGCATTTTCTTTTTCTTTCCCTTTCGGCAGCTGTAGCTTTAATTAATAATGGTACTTGATGAACTTAATCCTAGAACGGCACACATTTATCACTCAATCTGGAGGTCTCTTCACTTTCTTTCCGTTGCTTGTACCAGGTACTTATTTTCTTTCTTTCTCCATTTGAATTGGGCAGGACATTGCTGGTTGTTCGATATATATATATAGGGAATGGAAAGTGACGACACTTGTGATAAACATGGAGTATCGATACCAGGATTCTTGAATCAGTAGCCTCCATTCTGCGTGCTTTTGGCCGAAATATTTGAATTTCTGGGAAGATAGAATATACGTCCTTCAAATATTTAGTAAAGGCCAAGATTGGATAGAAAACCCTTTTAATTTAGCATGAAAATATGGAGCGATGTCGCTATCGGACGAGGAACACAACTTAAGCACGTGCTTGAAGAATTCGCATTTAATATTCCATGGTCGAGGCTGAAATGTGATTCCTCACCGAACAAATTGAAAGACAGGATGCGTGGTCCTGTAATTCTTCGAGCCCCTCGCTTAACAAAGATTTTTCTTCACTCTCGTTGAATTTCTAAGATAATATATGGACGAGTATACATTTTCAATAGAGGGAAACGAGGAGAATCTTACTGTTATTCAAGTTGAATTAGACTCTGAAAGTATACAAAGCTGGCTTGAAATTAAAGACTGTCCTTTCGACGACTACTTTTTTTGTTTTGTTCGAATTACTAGGAAAAGTAATGTCTTTGTGTGCTGGTGATTACAGGTAAGAGTTTCATTATCAATGAACTGGCTCGATGATGGTCATCGGCATCAAGATCGACCAAAAGGGGTTTAGCTGGTTGAGTGTTTCTGTTAATATTTCCAAAAAACAAAAAAAATAAAATCAAGCGAGTGTTTTAATTGAATAAAGTGAAATCTGGATGCTGTAATTGAGGCAACAGCATGGACATCCAAATAATTTTGATTTTGGGTTCGTATAAATTGTGTTAAACATGTCTTCGCCATTTCGATAGGAATTGGGCATTAGGGTTTTACTTAATTAAGTACTTGAGAAATGTGATGATATGATGATAAAGACTTGTAATTGACGAGATCTCGAGTTGAGTACATTTCTATGAACTAATAACTGAATTTATCTCATATATGTAAAATGCTTCAGATGAGTTTTCACATAAAAAGTTTATTAATCAGTCGTTGTATAAATGGATGCAATGAAGACTTCAGTAACAAATCTCAGTTAATTAAGACATATTTTTATAAACTCAGCAACTAAATTTTGTCGTACAGATCTGTAAAATGTGCTTTCAAGTTTTTTGAGTTTTACTTAATTAAATTGCCTGCATACAAATGGATGCAATGAGGACGTATACAGAAGTACTTGCATTATTGGAGACACAAAAAGGTTCTTTTATGTGTCATATATACCTGTGCCTGTACATTCGATTGTTAAATTGAATGACACTCAATTTCAGGATCAAATATTATAACCAAAATCATATTTTGAAAAACTAATTATGAGAACTTTGGGTAGTGTTTTAGAAAAAATAAAAATAAAAATTAAAGGACAAAACATATTTGATTGAAGGACAAAAAGAAACATAAAAATAAACATGTTTCTAGAATTTAATGTTATAAAGTAAATTTCCATCATTTTAAAATATCTTTACATCATGTTCTTGTCTTTTCTGCCATGTAATTAATTTGGTTTATTGGTTCTATAATCCTTTCCCCATGTATATTTTAATCACAATCACATATAAATTAAAATAGGAAGCAAAAAAAAGAGAAGAAAACGAAAAACTTCCAATTAACAAAACATCTCAACTCCCAAATCATCCTGAATTTAAGATTAAAGAGGCATTAATCTCTAATCCCTTGTACGAGGGTGTGTTTGTAACTGCGAATACAACATATGACGTTTTCATGTTTCAATCCCTCCCTTCCCTTGCTTTGGAAAAACCCTTCCATTCCTCTGATCTCAATCTTGAACACATCACAAGAGAAGCTTCAACTTTCACTTGTCTGGTCTGATGTAATTAGTTTAGGAAGTGGCCATGATTCATGAATTTTTATATTATTTAGGGATTATGCAATTCTTTACTCCTAAATAAAAAATAATAACCATTAAGTTTCATGTTTTTCCTTGTACAATAATTACAGAGACCAAGCACTGTGGGAAACGACAGCAAGACGCCCTCCTGGATTACATCAAAACGTGGCTCCTGAATTGAACCTAGAAGTGCTCTCCATGTTGGAATATTACGAGTGTACGTCAAACAAAAATGCATGGATATATAAACAAAAATGCATGGATATATATATATATAGGGAAGTGTGATGATTCAGTAGTTTTTCTTGGGTAGTATCGAATATTTGCTCTACATATTCAGTGTCATAGCAAGACATCAGTACTCGTTTCTTTTTCTTCTTGATTTTCTGTGTTATCTAACCATCACATCTCCTCCTATAATCTATTCTTATAACTAAAAGTTATTTGATTAATTGAAAACAAGGATGATTTTTTATATTAAGTGATGTATTTTCTAAATATTTTGAAATTAATGATTACATAAATTTATAGTAACTATCATATAGCTTAAACCTGAAATTACATGAATAATAAACCTTTTAATTCCGAGCTTGTATCATTAAATTACTTACTAAATGGTTAATACAAGGATACTTTTAGCTTTACTTGTTTTATCCACCAAGATATTTGTCACCCAAAATTTAATAATTGTTTAAGAAGCCTATGAATAGGACATGAAGATTTATTTTATGTCACATGTAATGGATTAATACATAAAGCCTAGGATAATAGGATGACAAGTTTGTCTTCAAGCTTTATGCAGTTCTGAACGCATATGATTTATAAATGTAGGAACATTGAATCTGGTTTAGTATTATATTTATTATTTAGATTAATGAATTAACCTATCTTTATATCAAAAAATAATTTTTTAATCTATTCTCATAATTTTAATTAAATCGATTTTTTTTTTATGTGAAATACATCTTTTTTATCTATATATCTTTTTAGCAAGATTTTTCAGCCAAATCATTACAACTAGCTTGATTTGCATGTGATTATCTTTTATTTTTGAAATATCCTATTCAATCAAACAAAGAAAAATTTCATGTGCAAATCACAGGAGTAATTCTAATAGTTTAACATGAAATTTGAGGACAAAGATAAAATCAACAAAAAAAACTCTCAACCCAACTCCTTAAGTAGCCCGATTTAATTAAATCATATGGAAGGTTTTCCACCATGTTTTGTTCAAACTAACTTGGATAATTGTTAAAAAAAATTATGAGCATGAAATGAAGAAAGAAGAAACGGAATTGAAAGAGAAATAAAGGAAGGAAATTGAAAGAAAAAAGAAGGATCGATGAATTGAAAAATAAAAGAGAAAAGGACCTCCACGATGTTTTCCTTGTATCAGGTAACTTATATCTTCGACAATCTTTGACAAATATCCATGTTGTTTTCGCTTTCAAGTGTTGCTTAAAGAGAATAATAGAAATCATGAACAGTCTTCTTGTATGGTAGATGAATGCAATTAGCTTTCTGTGCAATGATGGCCTTGACATCATGTTTGAACGCTCTTTTAAGTTGTAAAAGCCTATACTGTTGGATAATGGGATCCATCTCTGGCTTTCTAGAATTCTTTTCAAAGGGAAAAAAAACTTAATTTTTATTGATTTACATTTGCTTATATCGATCTTTGACTGTGTTTTTACTATGCCAATATCAGTACTGTCATTTACCCTATTCGCTGACTTATATTTCGCTACAAGGAGAGGGTGTGGTGTGAGGTGCGTTGAAGATATAAAAATGATCTTTTAAGTTTCATCTTTTAGTATTGATAAGGAACCATCTTATTTAAAAGTTTAAATTTATAAATGAGACTTCATAATATGATTTATATTATTCTCTAACACCCTCCTCAAGTGACACATCATCTTGTGCTTGTTTTTTATCAAATAGAATGGGGGTGGTGAGATTCGAACTTGTGACCGCTGAGTCAACAAGACTCTGATACCATATTAAGGAACCATTTCACCTAAAAACTTAAGCTTGGAGTGAGACCTCATAATATGATTTATATTATTCTCTGACAATTACAACTCTTCTTGAATTGAAATGTTCGGTGTCAAAAAATATCTCACCTAAAAACTAAACCTGTTAATTGAGGTTTCAAAATATATTTTATATTATTTTCTAACACATTCTCTCTCAAATGAAAGCGTTTTGAGCTTAAAACTTGCACAAACTAATATTACCTTATGAATGATTTTTATCAAATAGACTGAAATTGGTGAAATTCAAATTCATAACCATTATGCTCTGATACCATATCAATGAACCATCTCTGATTTATATTATTCTCCGACATTAGACATTATGTAACTCTCATCATAACAGCTCCAATCTGTTGTGTTCTTAAATCGGGTGGCAAAGAGATCAAGAAAGAGTACAGTGGATATATATTCACATAAAACTGAAGCCTGTGCATTGGTTTTTTACATCCATCTAAATTATCAACGAGTTGAAGTTCCAGGAAAGAAACAAGAAGCACCTATCTTAATTTTGGTGTGTGCTGCAGTGACTAACCAAGAAAGGAAAAAGGCATTGCTTTTCTAGTTGCATCATCACTACTAAATTAATCGGGTCAGCTATATAGATCCTCTTTTGCGTCATTAAGAATCACCATACTGCTTCAGTATCAAGAGATTTTTAAAATGTTTAAAATACAATGCTTCAGTGGGGAAAGAGGAGAAATCTCAGTGTCGAGGGATTTGGAGATTGAGAAATTACACTGTATAGCTCAAGAGTCGATGAATCCTTTAAATGGAATAGAGAAAAGAAAAAAAAGTGAGAGCCTTCGCAACTTGGAGAAAGTGGATATCAAATACTGTAGTACATACTTTTTGTAAGCAGAAAGGAATCTGGATAAATGGTAATCAATGAAGGGAGGTTAAAATTCTGATTAAACAAATTAAAGTAATTAATATATATAATTGCAGATGGAAGTACCCGAAAGGAATCCGATGATAAATGAAAAACAAATTAAACACATTATTGAGATGTGGGGCATCTGCATTTCATCAGTTGATTGGGGGATAAATACGAGGAAGGACTCGTCATCCTGATTGTGCTACTTTTGTTTCAATGTCGAGGAGCCTAAACAAGCTTCTATTAATGATTAACCAGGACATATATCCTTGTTACAGCAAGCATATTAATGTTCTTGGTAAAGGGCTCTAGTAGCTAGCATGCTATTATCTATTGCTAGCCAGTAAAGATGATAACAAAACTTTAAAAAAATCGAGAAAAAACTGCAATACCACAATGATTATGCTTCAATAATACATATCCGGATAATATATAATACATGACAGCAAACTTAACTAGGCTTCAAATGATAGTGAGATACTAATCTTAAATGGGCAAAAGGATGAGAAAATGTAACTCACCAACATTAACTACTCCTGGTTTTATGATCTCGACCGATCGACTTTCCCATTTTAACTAAATGACACTGCTCGTGGGATTGAAGGGCCGATAAGTCGATCCGAGGAAGAGTTGATAGAGGTCCCAGATGCAGTTTCTTATGCAAGACTTGAAATTTAAGAGCCTGAAAAGGGTCAGGAGTTGGGAAGTTAAACGCAAGACAAACAAGGCAAGGCATAATAGTGGGTTACCCGCAAATCTAAGTAATAAAGCACTTTGATTAAAGAAATGCTTGTTGTGATTTAGAGTCTACTTGAAAAGATTTGAGTATATTAGCTGCCAAAAAGCTAATTAAGCACTGCACTAGCAAGATTTTGGAGATAGAGGGATGTACGGGAATCATATTATATGATTTGTAGCTAGCTAGAATCACTCAATACCTAATCTAATTATTAATTAATTAACCCCGTCAATATTTTTATACCAACCAAGTTGATCATACCTTCCATTTGATCAATTATTGAGAGAATCTCCCTACCACACTACTGTTAGCCTCAAAGCTTTGTGGGGGCAATATATGATAGAATGTCAAATATCACCTGTCTAAGCTGACAGAACGTGATCTGGTTCAGGTTCAAAGGTCAATTAATTACATGTAGCATTACCAAAGAAAAAAAGACATTTAGCATAATGCGGAGTTTAAAAATTTGAAGATGGGACAAAAAAATATAACCAAACAAATCAAGCAGCACGAAATCTAGCATTTTACATGGTGGCATATATAAGGTCATTGATGTTAGTGACAACAATAACTAACGAGGACACTGAAATAAGCATTTGGCTTTTCCTCCTCAGATGTTCAATCATCTGATTTTCTTAAGATTAATTCTGACAAAGATGAGCCCGCGCGCGTGTTTATAAACATATGACTACAACATAAGCTCTATGTATGCGTGTGTAACTATATATCTTTACACTTATAATATGCTCAAATTCCGTGCCTGTTCATGGAGGGCACAAGATCGTGCAGCTAAGATACGACAGTGATTTTGCTAGAGAGAGAGAGAGAGAGAGAGAGAGAGAGAGAGATCTTTACACCATCATCTGGGTATATATATATATATATGATGTTCAGGTGAAGTATAACTAACTACTGCAATATATAAAGAATACATGCCATGTGCTAGCTGTATGATCTCTCTTAAGTAACTATATATGCTGACTAGGGTTTCGGAGCCCTTGGCCGAGGGTTTATTAGCGTCAAGCAAAAGAGGGACATGGGATTGATTAGGAAGATTTAATTAACCAATACTAATGATGGTGAGTTGTAAATTTTTAATTGATTTATTCACAAAATGGAATTATTGCAGAACTTGGTTCATTCATAGTCATCAGTATTGGTTAATTACTACTTAATTGGATCCAACTTTTTGAATTAAAGCTGTATATATATGTGTGTGTGTGTGTAGCAAATTAAGATGAAAATTGAATTTATTACCATTGTTTTTGTTTTCTAGGGAAAACCACAGTAAATCAAGATTACTGCATATGAAAGCTTGAGCTCTCATCGTTAGCTTTCATCGGATTCCTCTTCTTCTTCTTCTTCTTATAGGGAATTCCTCTTGCCTTGGCCTGAGAGTCCCTCACTTCACGTAGATACAGTCTAATAGCGCCACTTGCAAAAGGGTTTGTCTCAGGCAAGCCACCGTTTTCTTCATACGCAGCCCTAAGCCGGCCGATGAGTGCATCGAGGCTACCCCAGGCTTGCTTAAGTGGGCAAGTACAAGGCCCCGGTGGCTCAGGCTGTCCGAAAAAGACACAACCTTGTAAGTGCACCTTAGTCTTGCCAAATTGATCGAGGTATCGAAGAAATTCAAGCACGTGATTTGCGTTGCACTGTGATAGGGCAACTGGGGGTCTCTGGTTCCTCAAGTACTGACCAAAGGTGTTCCAATCGCGCCTCTTCTGCGATTCGTATCGACTCAAGGGAGGTGGGTTTTGCTGATCCGGCGCCATGGCAGCACCTCTCGATGAACCTTCCGCTACATCTTTCCCTTTATTGCTTGACATCACCAGAACCAGCGAGTTAATATCAAGCAACTCTTTTTTTTTTTTAGGTTTCGTGAAGGGAATTAAGAATATATTTCAGGAGTCGCTAGCTAGAAGAAGAAGAAGAAGAGAGAAACGTTGCAGCGAAGAAAAATAAATAATGAAAATCATATTCAGATGGGGCTAATGAGAAGACATGGTATGGGTCCTATGACAGTGCTTTAGCTTCTCTTTTTCTTCCTATCACACTATTTTCTTCCTTTAGTTGTACTAATAGCTATAGGAAATACTTTTCCCCCCTAATTTCTATTGCTGTGTTTCCATCAGCCAAACAATGATTATCCTGTGCATAATTAGCTTAATTCCCACTATTGCTAATTTCTAAGTTCAATTTATTAATTAACCCCCAGTTAATTGCTATTACTTTATTTAGAAAACAAAAATGGTAGCCTATCCTATGCTTCATAGGAAGTAGCTTAGCCTAATTATTCTTATTTATCCTTTTATTTTAGATTGTTTTTAAAAATATTTTCTATTCATAAATATATTAAAATGATATTTTTTAAAATTATTTTTGATATTAACACATCGATCTAAAAATTCTATTTTTTAATTTAATAAATAATAATAATAATAATTTTTTTTTTCAAAAAGTTTTTCAAACGCATTATCAGACACCTCTTTAATCATCTCTCTCCTAACTATCTTTTTGTTGATGGGAGCCATTCAGAGAATTTTGAACAAGATTCCAACTATTTTAAACAGCCAAGGCTTCAATCCTTATCAATGAATCCACAGGAAAAGAGAAAGGCGTTCGTTTTTCATCGCATTGGAAGTTATTAATGAGTAATTTCAAGGTGTAAATAACCAGAGTGATCACTGAAATAAAACAAGGTTTAATATAATCAATTTTACCCTACTTTTATATATTACAAAACTATATACATTTAAGCTCTTAGATCGAGACATTCTTTATTATAATTTTAAAATCTTTAAATGTTAAAAATTATATGTACTGGGTTTTTTATTTATTTGGTTACATGGATGGATTTGTTTTTAATTATTGGAGCATCATGCAAAGGATTTTGCTGCAAGAAGAACCTTTAATCATATTGAGAATAAAAATAAAATAAAATAAAATAAAATGATGATACACTTTTCTCTCTCAAACGTAAACAGCATCTGGAATTCTTGAAATCTCTCGCATATCTAAATAAAGTTAACTTTCCCATTAAAAAACACAGGCTCCCAGCAATACTTGAGCATTTTCCCTTGATCAATAAATTAATTTTAGAAAATATATACAAAATAAACAATAAAATCAGCCATATATATATATATATACATGTTAGCACTAGTACTGCTACTCACCTAAACCATGTGATGCTTCCTTCAACAGCAATCAATTTTTCAATATGTCATAAGTCGAGATGTGTCCGCATCGCCTACATTTTCAAAATCTCTTTGATTTCTTTCGTTAATGTATATGTATGTATGTGTGTGTGTGTATAAACACAATTAATAAGGCGATTCTTTCTAATTTTTTAATTGGCTTCAACTTACAATGTTGTCAAGTAAACAAAAAGGAGTTGTTCAAATTTTAAAACTCAATGGCACGCTCCTAGATTTGGATGGTTTGTTGTCTACTCTCCTAGGTGGAACATCCAAAAAAAAAGAGTAGAGATCTAGCTGACAAAACCTATCATTCAATCCGATATAATTATTTTTTTAATATTTTTTTATTATTTAAACTGATATATTAACATGTAAATGGTAAAGTATAAGTTTTATAACTGTTTATTTAGCATACTTTTGAAGCTCTTTTTTTTTAAGCACGTAAATATAGTTTAGAGTTTATATATCTAGTAAATAAAAGCCGATCCAAAGATACAATTTTAATTATCTATCACATCACAAAATGGTTAATATTTTTTTGAATGTGAGGAAACTCCATTTCCGAAAAGCATATTTTAATTATAAATGATACATGCTCGACTCGTACTCGAGACCTGCTGTGCAGATTGCAAGCCCTCTACCATTACGCCTCGTCCCTTGAGAATGAAATGGTTAATATTGCTGATACTCAATTACCAATTATAGAATTTATGACATGGATAATAAATTAAATCTAAATATAATGTTTTTATGAAGTCACTGCCACTACTCATCAAACACTGCTGATAGTGTTCGATTATATATGATAATAAATTTTAGATTATGATAATATCTGCTACTAGCAGTGTGTTAGTGATGTTTTTGTTCCTTCTCGTTCTGGTATCCTTTGTATATCCTTCCTGTATCGGAGTTTTTATCATTACATGCACAAAGAGGCAGAGGATGCCAAACATGCCCTTATCATCTGGTTCTTGACTCTAGCTAGCAAATGACTCAGCCGTTGGCTTTCACACCTCTTGATGAAGCTAGAAAAGATAGGCCCATCGGACGGCCCTACTTCCTTGACTTCTAGCTAGCATGATCTGGGCTAAGTGTCTATTATTACCCCAATTAATTTTCCAGATATAAAAACTGTTGAGATGTTATGAATCTGATGATGAATCCCATATTGACCATTTGTTTTCATCCCAGGTTACTTTATTTAACTTATTTGATGTTTTTTTCACTAAAATATATTCTTATAAAAACACTATTACTGCATTTCCAAACACATGTGTGTGTAAGTTCTATCTGTTGACCTTTCTGGATCGAAGTGGTTTGGTGGCAAAAAAGATACAACATTTGAAATGTCTAACAAGCATGGTTATTAAAATCGATAGTTGACTCGCAAAATCATACGATTTTGCGAGTCAACTGGATTAAACGTGTTAAATCGCAACCAAAAATCATTTTTTTCCAAAATCATAAAAAATAAAAAGTAAAATCAGTTAGGATCGCAAAATTGGACCGGAAAATCGGACCGATCCGGTCCAATTTTGCGATCCTAGTGGTTCGGAGTTCGACGAACTTAAATGAAGTAAAATCACTTCAAACTTTTCCCCCAAATCGATTTTATCTTCTCTTCTCCTCTCCTCTCCATCGTAGTCTTCTTTTTCATCCCCAAAATTGATTTTATTTTCTCCTCTTCAGTCTTTATCGTGAGCGGTGATCATCTTCTTGATTGATTACAGAGTATAGACCTTCTCAGTTCTCATCCTTGTCTTCACCAAATCACCAAATCCTTGCCAGTTCATCCTTTTTATCTTCATCGTTGTCGTCGTCGTCTCCATTGTAATCATCGTCTGCGTCTTCATCGTCATCTCCATCGTTGCCTCTAAACGCTCAAGGTAAGTGATTTTCTATAAATTTCAAGCATGGCCTTTAACTCCTTATGGATTTCTAATTCAACCATTTATAACCCTTACAGAAAAAACCCACCACACCATGCAGATTGCAGAGCTCCCCCTAATATTGAATCATGATGGATTAATGGTTGTTTGTTTTGTGTTTGAAAAAAAAAAGGATTGTTTTTTGCTCGGAGCAGTGAGCAGAGCACACTATTGATCCCTTGAAGCAGTGTTTGTTATGTGTTGTGTGACTTCTGTGTATACTGGGGTGAAAGTGTTTATCTAATTACTAACTTTGGTGGAAAACCTAGAAACTAGAGTTGAAAATATAAACATTTTATGAGTAAATATATTTGTCCATTTTATGATAATGTCTTGAGTTGGGAAAATTATTTGTAGAGAGCTTTGTATTAATTCTCAATATTCTTAACGATAAGAACTTGTTTTCTGAGTTGATGATTTATTAGATTCCAGTTTAGAAACAACGAATTGAATTATACCTCTTTGAAAGGAGAGAAGAACATTGAATTGAATTAGGGTAAGTGAATGATAGCTTCAGTTTTGATACTGTAATGTCATTTCTCTTCTTCAGGCAAACAAGTTATAATTATAAAATCTATGCGCCATTCATGTTCATGAATTCTCAAGTATGACTATGCATGGTAGACTCTATCACTAGCTTTATTTGACTGTAAAGAGAGAACAAAAACATAAATGAGACTAAAATTAACAGGAGATGCATAAAAGAAAGGAGAAAATATCGTCTATAATCTTGGTTGAGTATCACATACTTTTTTAGTAAAGTGAGTATAACATACTTGTTAATAGATAAAGAAATTTGTTTTATATTCGGATTTCTTTCTTAGATAGTAGCATGAAACATTTATGAATGAATATTGAAACTTAACATGGACACATTTATTATTTCAATGAATTGTAGATTACACGAAATATTTTACTTATGATTTTATGATATTTCGCTCACATGATTTTAGTCTGTGATTTTACGATTTTTGTACGGACAAATTCTGTACGATTTTACAATATTACGATTCGAGTTTTGAAAGGCCCTTCCATGTCGTGTCAAAATCACGATTTTGACAACCTCGCTAACAAGCATGGTTTTACAATGAAAACTAATCCATCTCTCTGCTATATGACATGGGCTCCATGTTAAATTAAAATATAAATTCTTCCAAACACGAACCCTAATTATATATGCTCATTTATTTTTCTCTCATGTCATGCTAAAAGATAAATATCCTTCGAATTCCATCCTTTGGTAGGTATCATATGAGGAAAACATAGATAATTATTAATTTCAAAATCACATATCAACTAGAAATGAAAAATACTAGTTAATTATACAAAATACCTTTAACAAAAGGAGAAGGAGAATTGCCTCGTATGGAGATTTCTCGTGTGAGGAAAGAGTGAGATATGAAGAAAACAAGAGGGAATAGAAAAGGAAGAGAATGGTGACAAAGAGAGAAAGGGAGAAGTTGCAGAGAGAATTTGATAGGAAAAGAGAAGACAAATTAGTACTCTAAAGTTAGGGATTCTAATATTTTAATTGGTGCTTTTTTTACCTATTACATTATTGATAAACATAAAAAATATATTATTTTTTAATATATATCGGTAATTCCATTGGTAATTGAGAATCAAACTTTCAACTTGACTTGTGATTTTCTTGAACCCCCTCTAAAGTCATCGGTTAATTAATTTTCTCTCTATCAGTAATTCCATTTGTAGTTGTTATTGACATAAGGGTGTAAACTTTTTCACTTTGTAAGGCTTTTTGAAAGAGTTAATTTGTTGGTGATTCAATTTGTAATGGTCAATGACATGGGGGTATGATTTTTTTTCTAAATCTAGTCAGGTCTATATTTGGTTTTTAATCAATGAATAAACATTCATTTGTATAACCTCGATTCATTCTGATCACATTTATAACCATATTCTTATAAAGATTACGTCATTTATAATTCCTTGCACGCTACTATAACTAGAAATTAACCCCACCATTTTTTTTACCATGGTCTTATAAGAAACATATGGTTCTCTATATGCAAACCAACATAAATATTTCTCCATGAACTTTTTGTATAGAAAAAAGCATCGTTACAGCATATGGATCGAGAAACTTTTTATTTTTACATCCTTATATGTACATTTAATACAACCTCTATTAATATAGAAATTGGTGATAAAATATATTAATCTATCATGCGAAACCCTTCGGGAGAAACTCGACACATTCAGGAATGATCATCCATTACTCACACCAAACCCATATAGAATATTAGTGACAACATGTATTAATCAAATATATGAACTATATAAATTAGCTAACATTGGTTTAATTAAAACTTATTCAATCTATTTTAATAATATTCTTAAATATTTATCAATTTTTTATTAAAAAAAAATCAAATTCCTCCACATTTACCAAAACATTCAACTCAAACAATAAATTTCACAAAATATGAAATGTATCCCTTAAATAAATCATTATTTAATTCATTACAAAACACCAAAGTTACAAAATCGAAATCAATTTCATCAATTTACAAACAAATATATATTTTTAAAAATTTCAAACACACCCTAAGATCTATATATCACACATTTATATAATAAATTTACATGTAAAAAAGCTTTATAACAACAAACAAACTACATATACTACATCAAAATGGCATAAAAATTAACATTTGAAAATTGAGTTCAAATAAAAAAATGAGTTTTTTTTTTAGTTGATATGAAAAATCTTAAAAGAAAAACAAAACAAGGATACTAATAGATTAAGTGTTGAGGTTGCCAAATATAGGTGATAAGAGTTTGATTTGTGATCAATTATAGAGGGATATTGTTGTTATTTTCTAAGAAAAGTAGAGGAAGAAGAATAAATGGGGGAGGGGGGGAGAGGAGGGGTTATAAGTTAAGCATCACTAATGGATTTACCAATAGATATTAGCAACAAGTTTTATTTTTTGGTAATATTGTTTGTAACAATGACACACCATTTTTTTTTCATCCTTTCTTTACATAATATAATTATCTTGATAAACATTGACAAATAGAACAAGACAATATTCCGATGGTAAATTTCATCCCAATTTACAAGAGGATATGTTTTTATTTATTATTTCTATTTGTATTTGCTAATTTTCTAATAATAAATTTAAAATTCAATAATTTTTGGAATATTTATTTATAATCATAACTATATTTAAAACATATATATATATATATATATATATATATATATATATATATATATATATATATATGTTCAAATAAGATAGTTCATGGCTTTGCATGACCCTCGAATATTAAGTAAATTGTAATTTTAAAATTTATTTCATGTAACTGAAATGTAATTGTCCGACGGCTATATTTTTATTTACAAGCATCCAAAATGAGCACTGGCCGGTGTAATAAGTCGGGGACAAATTCTAAGGGATGCGACCCGTCGACGTTTAATCTGTAAGATATTGTTCGGTGGTTTACATTCATATCACATGACTTTCAAATCCGGAAATTATTTTTCAATAATGGATGGATGGTGGTGTTATTGTGCTCGTCCACTGATTAATATATGCATAATGACCAAGAAAAAAAATAAAAATTCCATTCAAGGTACAAATCAGTCGACCATGTATAACATTTTTTTTCAAACAAGATACAAATCCCTTTTCTATTTTTATTTTAAAATAGCTTTTAGAGGTACAAATCCCTTTTTAATTTTTATTTTAAAATAGCTTTTAGAGGTACAAATTATTAGAGAATAATATAAATCATATTATGGGGCCTCACCTACAAGCATAAACTTTTATGTGAGATAGTTCTTTAACATGATATCAGAGCCTTGTTGACCCAGAGATCACGAGTTCGAATCTCATCACTACTATTCTATTTGATAAAAAAAAATCAAGTACAAGGTAATGTGGACATGTACAAGTTTCAAGCCCAAATGACTTTCACTTTACCCAGCGGTCACGAGTTTGAATCTCACCACCCTCATTCTATTTGATAAAACCCAAGCACAAGGTGATGTGACCCTGTGCAAGTTTCAAGTCCAAATGGCTTTCACTTGAAGTAGGGTGTTAAAGAATAATATAAATCATATTATGGGACCTCACCTCAAAGCTTAAACTTTCTTAACACAAATCCCTTTTCTATTTTTATTTTAAAATAGCTTTTAGAGGTACAAATCCCTTTTTAATTTTTATTTTAAAATAGCTTTTAGTGCGAAATTACTGGGTAATCGGGGGAACAAGTGGAGGGAGTCAATGGAAGATAGCAAAATAGAGACATTAATAATTATATTAAGAGCATAAAAGTGAATTAAAAGTGTCCTTTTTTTTTCTTCTATATAACTTTAAATTTGAAGGATAATAAAGAGCACCAAGGAAACCGGCGGTCGGAGTCTGGGACATGCAATGGTTTCCCATGGCGGAGCAACCAACCACCGCTCGATGATGGTCACGGCTGTTGCGTGGTCCCTGAAATAAAAC
Organism: Salix exigua; assembly: GCA_032356905.1. NCBI lineage: Eukaryota > Viridiplantae > Streptophyta > Magnoliopsida > Malpighiales > Salicaceae > Salix > Salix exigua. The sequence goes on from CM063603.1 coordinate 30,137,883, forward strand.
CCACTACTGTCAATAATTCCAAGGAAATCTAACCAGCTATTGGTCTTCTTGTACAGTCAATCCCATGATCTTTTTATATGAAGTTTTATTTTTATATTTCCAATACATCAACATCATGATCCGATGGACTAATGGAGTAGAGGTAAAATGATTTTCTTGGCAGTGAAAGATTAAAATATTCTAGTGCTCCTAGGATAATAGAAAGGTAAATAGTGTACGAAAAGCAGGAAAGATTTGAGATCCGCTTAATGTATAATGAACAATTTGTACCACAAATTAAGGTTGACGAGTCATGTTCTTGGGGTTATCGGATATGGTCAACAATCATCTCAAGTATTTATTGTGTTTTCCAGCTGGTTATTTCATTTTTCTTGCTTTGATGTGAAGGTTTCACATGAAAAATCCCCATATAATATATTTTAGTTCTTATCAAATTATTATAATATATTTTTAAGATAAAAACAATCATTTCAGTCTATTTTATTCAAGAAATTATGGTAAAGATTAGGAGATTTGTTTCTCTTTAATTAACGAAATTACGGTCTTCGGTGACCATTAAAGAAGGAAGTGGCAGTGTTGGGGACATCATCCTGACGAGTGATCTTACTGAGTTTTTCTTGAATTTTACTTCTCACCTCGAGTAACCACCAACATAATGACCCGTGTTTTTATGGTGGGATTCTTGGCATCCACCGGCCCACTAGTTTGAATTTTTTTTATAATTAGGGTGTCCAGCTAGTTTACGTGTACCACAAGTATTCACCACTCATCGAACATCTTGCAAGCCCATTGAACATGTAAGACATCGCGGGGTGACAATCGTGCATGGTGAGACTTGAACTCGATGCTTGAGGAAAGAAACAAGTCATTTCAACCACTAGGCCAAGACCCTACTTGCCCACTAGTTTGAAATATTAAACATATAGTATGTGGTCTTTCATAAGAATTTAAAATTAAAAGGTTTGTTCTCCTCATGGTTTCAGGTTCGAGTATTGTGATTGTTAATATAATGATCATCGGAGACTTGCACAATTGTTAATTTCGGGACTCGTATAATTAGTCGAGTGTATGCAATTGCGTGCAAGCCAACCAGACATCGTGTCAATAGAATAATAATAAAAAGAAATATCATCGGAGACTAGCAAGACCAAGTAAGATGGCAGCTACTCAGCTTGTTGTATGTGGTCTCACCAATCCTAATATTCTGCATAAGGTTAGTGTTTCCAGGAAGTTGACTTCCTGATGAGAACTCTTTCTATTAAAATCACCTGGGACTTCACTATTGCTGGGGTTCTCTCTGCATATAACACGACATCGTTTCACTGGCTGGCTTGTTATTATGAATCGGGTACGCGAAGAACAGGTAAAAGAGCAGATGATCATCTTGTTTGTGTGATGTTCAAGTCTGCTGATGAGGATGGAGATCATCTTTTCTTCATTTGCAGTGTTTCAAATCTATATTTGTCTGTAGATTCTTCTTTTTTCTGGGATTAACGAGCCTTTTATTGATCTAGAATCTGAGTTTTGTAGGGGTAAAAGCAATTCGCAGAAGAAGAGTATTCTTTTCCAATACTAGTCGTACTGGCAAGAGTATTCTCTGTACAAGCTAGCACACTTGATGATGGTAGTGGTAATTTTGTAATTCTTCATGGATATGATTTTTTTATTTTTCATATAAAATAATTAATTTCCCATGGCTTTTCTGTCTTTAGATAATAATATAATGAAAACTGAAGTCGGCAGGAATAATGAAATAATAACAAAAATAAATCACTTTATAAAAAAAAACACACACTAAAATAAAGTAAAATAAGTTTTCCAACCTAAATAATATTTTTTAGAAAAATCAAAAACCATTCGAAGGCTGTAAATAAATTTAAAAACCCAGAGTAGATAAATGAAGATTTCAAGAATAATTTTTTTTCCGAATATTTAAATATTTCAAAAAATAATATTTTTTTTTTCTGAATATGTAAAATAAATTTAATATTTCTACCAAAATAAATAAAAATACTTCCAACCATAAATAAAAAAACAAAACAAAAACAGCCTATTTTTTGTTCAAAAACTTGTACAATCTGTAAATGGAACAAAAACTAAAGTAAGAATGACATTAGTAAAAAAAAAAAAGATGCTTTAAACACAATCTTTTTTTTTTTCCTTCCTGGCTGAAGAATTTAAAGTGTCCAAGTGATTATGCCAGTGGGATATGGGCCTGACCTTGGGTGGCACAAATCTTCTTTCTTTTGTTGATGGGATCTATTGTTTGTCTGGGCTTAGCTTGGTTTTCCTAAGGCCTCTGTTGTAAGTTTCCTAGTTGGATGCTTTCTTGATCCTTATGGTTTGCAAACCTGTTATTTATTTATTTATTTATTTTAATAATAATAAAAAAATAATAATTGAATTTTCATTTTCTCTTTGCAGATCATTTCAAAAGAAAGAAGGGCAGCTTATGCAGCCGATGCTTTTTTGGGCCATCAACCTCTACTAAGAACATAAAATAAGGGCAGCTTCGGATTTTCATGTTATAGGGTAGGTGATCGCTGATTTAGGACGTGGGCTATAGTTGTTAAGCAAATATATTTTAGTGATCCAAACCCTAAAGCTTTATTAATATGGGCTGGGCTATTAAGGTGTTTTGGGGCACTACTTATATTTTTTGTAGGTCCAATACTTGTAATTCTCTTATACAATGAAAAAAAAAAAGCAAAAAAAATGACAAATACAAAAACAAAAATTCAAAGAATTGACATATAAGTACGGACAAAAACAAAGACTGTCCAAGAAGGATTGAGAAAATCAAAGGAATTTAAACCAAATTAAAAAAAGAATAAAGACTGAAATGAAAAAAATATATATAATCAAGACTTGAGACTCAAAAAATTAAATGGATTTAAAACAAAACAAAAAATCAAAAGAATAAGGACCTATATCAGAAATAACATATATGATCAATTTCATTTGGAGGACAAAATTGAAAATAAATCAAAATCTCGAGACCAAAAAACTTAAAGGAACCAAAAACAAATAAAAAATTAAAAGAATAAAGGTTCAAATTAAAAATAACATAAATGATTAATTCCAATTGAAGGGTAAATTAAAAAAAAAACTTTTATAGAAGAAATCAGGAACAAACACAAAATAAAAAGACTAGAGAATGAAATGAAAAACTCATAAACAAAGAGGATCAACATGTTTTTTTCCGTTGCAAGAGAGAGAAAGGGGTGAAAAAAGAAAAATCGATCACCAACAATTGTCCGCCTGTTGTCTGTCAACATATACACCACCATGTGAAAGAGGATATGACACCGCATCCAGAGACACGACAATCGGGCATTTTCACTTGTTGCAGGACACCGAACAAGCCACTTGAAAGGCATGTATGGAAGACAATAGCCAGCGTGTCAAGCATGCACGCCTGCAGTAAAGTACTGTCATGCCCCAACTCTAACCTTTAGTTTTATCGTTTCTAAGGGTATTTCAGTAGTTTTACTGTTCAACCAGCCGTGAAAACCAAAAATTCCCTCACCGTTAGCTCATTGTTTTTGTCCCACCTAAGCGTAAAAATATTAATTCATTGTTCATGGTCAATTTAAAAAACTTTAAATGCTCATGACCTTTCTTCGTTTTTTTTTTGTTTATTTCAAGAGGAAAATCCATAGATTTACTGTTAAAAAATACAAAAAAGATAAAAGCACCCTCAAACAATCAGATACTATTAATATATGCAGGGGAAAAGACCTCCAAGGCCAAGAGTTCAATTTTATGCACAAAAGGGGAAAAAAGAGTTACACCATTACAATCCATAATAATCTGTGTCTACCACTACTATTGTACTTATTCCAAACATTATAACGTACTCTTTAATATCTCTTATAACTAACTAATCATTGTCACTCGCCGATAACTACATGGGTTTGCAGAAACAATATCACTTATTTATTTGGCTATTTTTGGATTTTAGCATATTTAAAAAAACAATATTAGATGAGTAACATGATTGAAAAAAGAATTGAAAAAATAGCACAGTTTATTCATGATATAATAAAAAAAAAAACATGATTTTTATAGCTTATTATTTTTAGAATAACTATTTTTTCTAAAAAAATATAAAATAAATAAGTTAGAGAAGAAATAAGAAAATATGTTGAAGAACAAAAAAAACTTTGATTATGACAAATAGTACCATAAAAAAATTTAAAGAAATGAATCTAACAACATAAAAAAGTCACCAATTGTTATTCAAGTGCGTCATATTTGACACAACAAGAAATGCGGCAAATGTGTCCCCTCAAGTCATTATAATGACATTTCTTGTTGTTATTAGATTTATCTCATCTAGATGTTTTCTATAAAATCAATTGTGTTATAATCAAAGTTTCAATATGTTTATGAGATTATTTTTTGAGATCATTTTTTTTTCTTTTAATTTGACATCTCTCCTGTCTATTTAAAATCTTTAAAAGATATTGCTATTTTGAATAGCTACAAACTATAAATCTCGTTCTCTAATCGTGTTATATACAAACTTTTCTATTTTGGCCATTCTTTTTTTTTAATTGTGCTATTCCATTAATATGTGTAACTAACCATATTAAAGTTTACTAAAAAAAAAATTGTTTTGGTACATGTTAATAACTATTAGTATTTACTAATTTTTTATCTATTCAAGGAGTGATGTTTAAAATAATTTTTTATTTAATTTTATTATAATTAAAATAAATATTTATAAGAATTTTAATGCTTTATATTCTTGAATAAAAATTGTAATCTTGAGTTCAAATTTAATTTTCTTATTTATTTATTTTCCGGACATAACTACTATTTATTTACCAAAAATACTGATTCTTAAATAAAACACCCAGATCTAAAAATAAATTTACAATAGCAACAAAGTAAAAAATCATGACTCAATAATTTGTATAAGATTGTATAAAATTATAATAGAATAATAAATATGTATGAATTACATAAAAATCTACAATAAAATAACAAAATAGACAATTTTCTCTTATTTCATGAGAATTGTATTAGATGTTTTTGTATATTTAATTTATATATAATTATTCATAATGCAATTACTATATTAGCTTAAAAAGCTATAATCTTATTTAAAATTATGAAATACTTTTGAAAACATCATTTTAATAATCTTATTAAAAGAGACTTTTAGTATAAATTAAATAGAAAACAATTAATTAAGAAAAATGAAAAAAAAACAAATACGTGAGACAATGCAAGGTTTGGAAGGTTAAGCCCTTATGCCTGTAGCTAAAAAACAAGGGACAATTTTTAAGCACATTTAAGCAATGAATTTGTTTTTTTTCTAATAATATATAAAAAATGATGTGCCTATTTTTAATTTCAGAACACTTTTTAATTCTCGATTTAATTCCATCTCCTTTCCAAAATAAATTCATTAATACTAAAATTGGTATTTTGGTCAACTAAAGTCTTTCTCTGTTTTCTTTCTTTTTGGCAGTTTTTTTCTCCCATCTCTCAACATTCATAGCCTAACACTAAATAAAAAATAAAAATTTAAAACTGAAATGTTAACTAATAAAACTACAGAAGCAAAATATGTAAAAATTAAAAACTTGAGGGACCAAAGTGTTTTTTTCTTTTTACCAAAAATCAGATGTAACATTTTCTTTTAGATATACTACCCCATAATAAGTTTTATGTTCCCACTCTCTTGTAGATATATTGATAACCATAAATTTGCGTGACTAGTTCTCCCTCATCTATTCATGCTTAGGTTTTTATTAATATAACGAATGATTTGAATTTTGGAGAGTGGTTTACTTAAAAATATAATAAAATAATTTAATTTCTAAAAATATTTTTAATATCAATATATCAAAATAATTTAAAACAAAAAAAATTAACTTTAAACTAAAAAAAACTTAAAAAACACATTTAAAATTATAGTAAAAAAGCGTGGTTGAGGCATGAATATAAACTCCAATTTTCTTGGCAGAGTAAAAACAATTTCCTGATTTCATCTTACCTCGTGCCCTTATCGAAATATAGCTCAGGTTATTTTTTAAAATAATTTTCATACATAAATGTATTAAAATAATATTTTTTTTAAATTATTTTTGACGTTAACACATGAAAATATCTATAAACATAAAAAATATCTAATTTAATATAAAAATAAAATAGAAAATTCATTTAAAAAAAAGAAACATGTTAATTTTTAAACGCAGTACAAAAGATGACCTTGGAGAGGCACCCAGAATTGGCCCATGAGGATGTGTCTCAAGTAATTAAATAAATAATATCACAGATAAAAGTAGCATTTTACATTGAGGAACAAAAATAAACAATATATAGCAACCAAACACAAACCCTATAATTTTCGGATACATCAAGTAAAGCAAAAAAAAAAAGAAGAAGGTGCAAATCACACATCATAAAATGCCTCGATCAGCTGTGTATATTATCGGATATACATGGTCAACGCAAGACCTCATAATAATACAAATATCTTAACAATTCAAGCACACTATTTTCCTTCATGGCTCCACAATGATCTTTCCAGTGGCATGGCCATCGATTGCCTTAGCCCAGGCATCTTCAGCCTTGCTCAATGGATGCTTTGAGTCGATCACTGTTTTGAGCTTCCCTTCCTTCACCAGATTAACAAGATGTTTCAGCTCTTCACCATTGGGAGTAACAATCAGCGGGATCAGCTTCTTCTTGGAGAAAGTAAGTTTCTTCACAGCAAAAGTAATCATGGCACTGGGGCCAGGAGTGAGATGTATAACCTTTCCATTTTCACTCAGATTTGGCTCAAAAGTACTCCAAGGGATTCCTGGGGGCCGGGCGCAGTGGATCACAGCGTCGTATTTCTTACCAGATGGGCTCTTCAGAGCTGCTCCTTCTGGGGTTTTGTAATCCAGAACCTCATCCGCCCCTAAGCTCTTGACAAATTCAATGTTACGAGCCCCACAAGTGGCAGTCACGTAAGTGTTTCCGAGCTTTGCTAGCTGAACTGCATAGTGACCCACGCCACCGGAGGCGGCAGTGATCAGAATATTTTTCCGGTTGCCGCTTCCATCAAGCTTGACCCCAGCACATTGAGTGAGAGCCTCGTAAGCTGGGAGCCCTGCAATAGGCAAGCCTGCAGCTTCAGCTGCTGAAATTTCCGGTGGCCTTGCAACTGTCAAGCTCTTCTTAGCCACTGCGAATTCAGCTAGTCCACCTCCACTCTGATATTAGGATCACATAAAACAGTTAATCAATGAAACAAAATTCAGAGACCAGTGGTAAAATTAATTCCTTCATGCACATAAGATTGCCAGATGCTAAAATGCACTCTTCATTAAAAACACCATAAAAATGAATGAGCACTTACAGAGGCGCTAAGCACAGCTACAACTTTGTCACCAGTTTTGAAATTTTTAGCTCCTGGTCCAACCGCCACAACCTCTCCTGCTATATCAATGCCTGTCACGACAAAGATTTCATCAGCCAAAAACAAAGTGCGCTGCGAGTGTGTGAATGCATGCTTGGCAAACACAAAATATTGCTAAAACTACGAAATTAATATATCAGCATGAGATTCAAAGAATGTGAAGCACATGGATCACGAGCTATCTTTGGGAAGGGTTCTGGGAATAAAGTTTAAACCAGTTGCTTACTTCTTCTGTACCATGATTGCCAATTCCATTTCGGTTGGTGTTGGTGTTTTATTTTTTTACTGTTTATATATATAAGGTCATAAGAACTGAAAGAGAGTGTAACTAAGGAAAGGAAACCATCCGCCAAACAATACCCAAGTAGATCAAAATTTCCAAAACTTTGGTACCACATGAAAATACTTGAAACTGATGAGCATAGATTATTGTATTCACTTTGTCATATAACATAAAAGATTATTGTATGTCCAAGCTCTCTCATTCTGAATGGTACGTAAACAAAGGATCAATAAATCCCGTTTCAAAAGTCACGTAGATGCAACAGTCACAAACTTAAAATAAATAAAAAAGTTGCTTAAGCACCCAAAAGAAGATAATCATGCAATCAACTAACATAATTTAGAATAACTAGTTTGGGATTAGAAAGTGGAAAGTGCAAAACAATGTCTGAATTAGTAGATTAAATTCTATTCACCCAAATATATCCACAAATAGAAGTGATCATGAATTACGTACTGGGGATGTAAGGGAAACTCCTAGGTAAAAAAGGGCGAATCACGCCCTTCTGTATGTTCAAATCATATGGGTTCAGACTAGCTGCTTCCACCTTGATCAAAACTTCGTCTTTCTTGGCACTAGGGACTGGAACCTCGACATGCTACAACAAGCGAGAAACTAGTTAGTTATACAGTAGTAACCCCTAGTTCATATATACATCAATATTGCCTTTGCATTCGCCAACAGAGAGTCTGACAAAACCTCGCAGGTAATAAAGAGCAAATCTGGGTTTTAGAATAGAACCTTTAAACCTGCGGCGCCTCCACCATAACTATCATACTGCAAGGCATGCATTAGCTTCCCTGCCATGTCCAATTGATCAAGCAGTGCGAGAGACGGAGAGATGCAGAAAAGAAGGGAAGGAAGAAAGTAATTATACTCTTTTTTTTTTAATCAACCACGAGGTGTTCCTGGGCGGGCCCTAGCTAGGGAAGCCGTCTTTAAGTTATAATCACAACCCAGACTAATACTCGCTCGTACCATATCAATCAATAAGTGGTCAAAGTGGTGACTCTATACATAAGCAAGGGTCAAACCCAGATCTCTTAGAATGAAAATGCCGAACCACTCACACCAACCACATTTGGTTGGAAGTAATTATACCTGGTGGAGGAGAGTAGGCGTGGCTTCGCGGTGTTCATTCTTTTTTTCTTTTTTTTTTTATTGGAAGCGATCGGATGCAAGTCAGGACATGTAACCAGTTCTTTGCTGAATACAATGCATAGATTGGTTGCTTACGTGTGCTTTAAGCTATCTATTTTACTGTATATTTTACATCAAAATGTTTTCCTTTGCAGATGCAATTCTGAACCCTATCTATTTAACTTTGTTTTTTCCTTATATAAATAATTAAAAGGAAGTAAGCCAGGGTTCTCTTGATAATTAATAGTGTTCCTTAATTCTCTCAAAAACAATACGAACAACTTTAATGTAAATTGTATTAAATTACTTTGAATGCGATTTTTTTCGGCTTATAGGCAACTCTCGTAGTACAGCGGAGTGTACAGGGCAAAATGGAGAAAACAAATCTATTTTCGGGGATTTATTTTATATTTTGTTGTCAGACAAGGGAATTTCATGTTTTTTGTTTTAAAATTGTTTTTCAAAAAGTTTGATTTTTATTATTATTTATTTTAAATTAATTTTTTAATATTTTGAAATTGTATTCATGTATTGATATAAGAAATTAATTAAAACATAATAATTTTAATATATTTCCAAACAAAATTTACTTTAAAAACAACTACAATCAGATTTACAATCAGTCACGGAGATCTGGGTGCAATGTAGTCATGTGCATTATGATATATATATATAGTTACCATCAATACAATTCGTAGTCTGTTGACACGTATATAATTATTAAAAGGCTGTACACAGAAAGTAAAACAAAATGTTTGCGTTAAAGCTTATGCCGAGCTTATAATGACCTAAATATGGCAGTAAATTGTAAATTGCGTTAAAACAAAATGATTCATGGATGCTTCCTCAACCTCAGCTTCATAGTTGACAATCTTGAAAAAGGTTGGATGCAAAATGATCACCTTGCGCATGCATAGTTTGACCAACCCTTGTTCTTGAAAGATGTCTCGGTTTGTCGTTTGGATTCAAAATCAGCACGTCCAAACTGACGGATTTCAACGTCTAAAATGTTGCCGTCGTACAGCTCGTCATCCACTTGTGTCTTAGAACGTCGCCCTCTCCTCTTTATTCATATTCCTTTGCTTCCATTCCTGGTCCATCGTACATTGCTTCCTACGGTAATTGATATACAATAATATAAAATTATATTTTGATATCTTATTTAACAACTAAAATTTTTAGATGAGATAGTTCTTTAACATGATATAAAAACTTTGTTGATCCCGTAGTCACGACTTCAAATTTCATCATCCTTATTTTATTTAATAAAAATCAAACAAAAATAGTGTGAGTCTATGTACAAGTTTCAAATTCAAATAATATTCATTTGAACGAGTATGTTAGATAATAATATAAGATCATATTTGAGGATCTCATCTCACAGTTCTCGCAATTTAAACTTGTAGACTCTCTTGTAGAAAATATAATAAGGAGGGGAAAATTAATATCTAAAACAGCAATACCAACGACAAATTGTCTATCTAATAGTGATGCAAATAGATTGAAATAATTAAATAGGTGAGTGTCATCCTGCCTAGTTCTTGGGAGCTATTCAAAATTTAATCTCTTTGCCGATTAAGTTCTTGAGAATGGGATGCTCTGCTTTTCAGGAAAATCCATCCTAAAATTCAAAATTATCATCGGAGGATAACAAAGATACCATGTAAACTAATGTCCTAAAAGAACTTGCAATTTAAGCAAATTAACTAACTATTAAGTTAAATTGTGTGGAGAAACTACTGTAACAGTAGACATAAATTACTGTGGGTTGTAATAATATATAATTATTGTTTTGCCCCTTGATGCACTACTGCATTTATTTATACACAAAATTAACATCCTTCAATCAATTATTATATAAGGTTGAATTGCACGATTTCCAGTGGATGAGCTTAATTGGAGACTTGAAGAAACAATAAGGACCAAATGATGTAAGGACTAGGTAAACCGTATTACAATTGTTTGGTATTTCAAGGTATCTAGCGGCTAAGACTATGTTTCTCAAGTGTTTTTTAAAAAATGATTTTTTAATATTTATTTTAAATTAATTTTTTATATATTTAGACTGAAATCAAAAATAATTTTTTTAAAAAATTAAAAAATATTTTAATATATTTTTAAACGAAAATCACTTTCAAAAGTAACATCAACCATACTTTCAAACATATATCTGTGCTTCTTCTTTTTTAATTTAGAAAAAGGTTATTATAAAATTAACATTTCTAAGAAGCCTTAGCTCATTTTTCAAGGTTAATTGGTTCTTAAAATTTATTTTCTCATGTAAATTAAGAACTCTTCTATTGTATTATGTGGCCGGCTTCCCCCATATACATAAATTCCATTAAATTTATGATTATCCTTCGATTATTCCCCCAAAAAAAAGAGGGTCTTATTTATGAACCTATACTCATTTGTCTATAGATTCTTACTTATCTAAACCTTCTTTGATTTGGTCCCTTTACTCTCCAAACCTTGAAGGAATGTTGACAATTGGAAGGTCAAATGATCACCTTTTATTTTCAAAACTATATATGTTGGTCTAAGACAAGTTTTTTGCTCTCTAATAATATTTTTTTTGTTCTCTCTATTATAATAATAAAAATATTAAAAAGATATTTTTCCTTTCGGTGTATTTTTCATAATAAAATTAATCTTGTATAGTTTATGGTTGAATCAGTTATGATGGATATTCAGCTTAATGTTATATTAATTAAAAAAATTAAATTAAATTGGGAACCAAGCTTGATGAAGGAGTTCAGCTGCATACTATTTGTGCTTCTTCTTTTTTAAAATTCAGAAAATTTCATTTGTGCTTCTTCTTTTTTAAGATTCATAAAATTATATTATTACACTATAAGCTAAAACAAAATGAAAATTTAAACAGTAATGAACAATTATTTTTATTGTTTATCTAGACTCAGAGTCTGTGGATTAAAATAGTAAACTTACTATTTGCCTCTCTGTTAACTGTGTTTTTATCCCTAGGTCCCAAGGTGTTTTCAGTTTTTTTTCTTCCTATGAACAGTAAAATAACCATAATACTCATGAATAAGATAAATATACACACAAACCACCGGGGGAATGAAAGTTATTGCACATATTTTTAAAATTGGATAAATACAACATTACCCCCATAAAAGACAAAACATAACAGTAAATCACAGGATAAGTTGGGTCATTGTATTTTTTTTTTAAAATGCCCAAATACGTTAATGCACCATATAAGACAGAAAAACACAAGAATTAGGTGTAGGAGTTTCTCGATCATTTACCATTTTTTAATTTCTTTTTTGCCTAATTACTGTTGGCGTGTCGCTAGTCGCGCCTTCAGTTTCCGCGCTCACGTGGGTTTTGGACGTTGCGTGTGGCGTATTCGACGTCCAAAAATACTCAATCGGTGTCGAGAATGATTTTCAGCCATGTTCTCTCCCTCTAGTGCGGTGTTTGTGATTACAGGGTGGCGGGATACATGTCAATGGTCGATTGAATGTTTGCCCCCTTTTCTCTCTCCTGTTTATTGTGATATTTCATTTTAGTCCACGACATTTCAATTATTTTTTGTGATCTTTATTTCTATTATATAAGTTTTGATTATATATTGTAGTTTCATTTAGATCCCGGTCTTTTAAAATCCGAATTGGTTTGAAATCATTAATATTTTTGGTATCAAAGTTTTGATTTGTTTTCAATTTTATCCTTCCATGCAAATTGATTATATATTTCATATTTATTTCAATCCTAATTTTTTATTATTTCTGGTTTTGTCTTGAATTATTTAAGTTCAAGTTTTAATGTATGTTGGGGATCATTTGAAAATTAATAATTATTATGATTTCTCTTTTTTTCTACAAGTCAAATAATTTATTTAAATCTAATAATATTTATTTTTATTTTTTCATTTATTCTTTTTTTAATTCTTTTTTTTTTGTTAATATTGCTAGGTCTTGAATTTTCTAATTATTTTAAATAAGACATTCAAAATAATGATAATGATTATTTGTTTGTTTTCTTTTAAATATGTTAGACTAATTATATACTTTGATATTTATTTAATATTAGTGCTTATATATATATATATATATATGACCTATGTTTTTTGAAAAAAAAAATAATTACTATCATTCTTCTAAAATGCTTTTAATATAATAATATGAAGAATAAAATTTTATAAAATACAAAAATATGGTCTTACCAATTTTTATTATTTCCAGTGTTATTAAGTTTGTTTTCTAATGTTTACATTTTAATTTGTGTTGGTGATAATTTGAAAATTGATATTTATTATATTTTCTCTTTGTTGTTTTTTGAATTCTATTTATTTATTCTTCAAGTCATTTTTTTTAAATCTAATTATATTGACTTCTTTTGTCATTTATTTATTTTTTTCATTGTTAATATTTTTAGATGTTTAAATTTATAATTATTATAGATAATACATTCAAAATAATGATAATGATTATTTGTAAGTTTTTGTTTTTGTAGATATGTGAGACTAATTTTATATTTTGATATTTATTTAATATTATCATCTTCAATAATATAGATATGAAAATAACTTATGCGTCTTTTTTTATGTATGATATTTCAGATCTCATATCATGAAAAAAAAAGTGAAATCATACGTAGACAAGATAGGTAGAAAAATTATGTCAAATTATCTACAATAATAAAATAAAATTTCCCTGCATTTCGCAACAGCTGACACTAAATTTTCATATATACTATTTTTGGAAAAATTGTTAATGATTGTAAATTTTTATATATACTATTTTTGGAAAAGTTTCCTTAAAAAAATAGGAGATACTAATTATATATTGAGATTTTTTTATAACATCTTAAAAAATATATATAATAAATTAAATTGCCTTTCTTTATAAATGTCACATTAATTTAATCTCAGTGTTCTAATTTTTTTTTTAATATAATTATATGAAGAAAATATATGAAAAAATAATCTTTAATAAATTTTAGCATTTGTATTTTTGCTATCTGTCAAATAAATTATTCATCAAATAGTTAAAACATGCCCAACAAACAATTAGTATGTTGCAGACAACAAATAATATGTCTTTATTCAATTTGATAAATTGCGGCTTTGCTATCTACCAATTAAATTATTACCAAAGTAGTTAAAACAAAATGATCAATCAAATTGTTAGGTGTATAAAACAAATCACTCATTTATTCTAAAGTTCAACAATTGTAATTTTACTATTTGTTGATTAAAGAATTCATGAAACAAATAAAATATACACAACAATATATTTGTTACACGGAACACGTGACTCATTTTAATAGATTTTTTTCGATTCCAATTGTACAATCTATTGATAAAATAATTGTTAAAACAGTTTTAACAGTAGCAACATTCAATCACTTTTAGGCGGAAAAAAACCTTGTTTCAAACATATTCTATCAATTACAATTTTACTAATTAAATATTAAAATAACCAATTACAACACGTATAAAATCATTTTTCTACATAGAAAAAAAACTTAGCGCAACACATGGGCAAGTTAGCTCGTAGGGTTTTCTATACTTCATCGAGAGTATTGATTTTTTTTTTAATTTAATAAAACAACATTAAAATATTGTTAGCTTTTTTTAAGAAATATATTAATTGACTTCAATTATAGATACTACTTAATTTAATAATATCTATCTATCTAAATATAAAAATTAATAATAATGACATGTAGAAAAAGAAAGCTTGCCTTTTTCTTTCAAATAATCTAATATAAAACTACATTTTCAGATAATCTAATATTAAAGAATTAAATAAAAAGTATAAAAAATATTTAAATCAATCCAAGTTAGAATGATAAACTCGTGATTAAGGTCATAAGGTCAAACCATCTTTTAGAAAACAAGTAAAAATTTTAATATTTAATAAATTCAGTGTTGATGAATAAAATTAAAAAAATAGAGTGGGTAAAAAATCAATGATAATTCAAGCTAACATTTTATAACATTGACTTGGATAATAGGATTGAGATAACCATATAAAAAATCATGAAAATCAATTTTTAATTAATTCAATTTAGAATGATGAAATTGTAAAATTAAAAGCTAATTTGAAATATAAAATCAAAGAGAAGGGTAGAGCCACCTCTGCTTATGATGAAAAGTATTAAAAATCATTGTAACATTTAATGTAATTTTAAAAAATAATATTTTAATAAATTTCTAAATAAAAAGACCATCAATATTCCCGAACAGGGTTAGAACCACCTCTGCTTCTGAGTAATCATCTTGTGTTTTTTTTCTCTTCTTATTAGGGTCATTATGTATTTTTAAGAATAAAAAGGCCATGGTAAGGTAGAGAATTGAAGAATATTTGAACACTTCTACCACTAAGATTTTTCATTACGGACAACTCGCTTCGTTCTCTAGAGGCAAATGCTACAACTTTTCTCGATTGAATGAACAACATTGTTCTTTATTATTATAATTATAATTATTATTATTATTATTAATGTGAATGTCCGTAACACATTGTATGTATCTTGATTAATTTTACAAGTCCTAAAATTAATGACCATATAAACTTTCAATAATCATCATATTAGCAACCACATTACTCGAACCCGACATCATAATCATAGTAAGAGATTATTTGTTGTTTGTTTTGGTATCTTTTAAACGTAAAGGAACCTAAAATTACTTTAAGTCTTCTAAAATTCAAGTAATTCAAATATTATATAGATATTAGTATTCTTTTTAAGATAAGTAAGATTTTTAAGATTTTTTAAGAAAAAAATCCTAGGTCATTTTTCTCTCTATATATATATTTTTAGGTGATAATGTTCAATATATATTAAAACATATAATTAGTCTCACATACTTTATAGAGTAATCGAAATGAGAATTGGTTCATATATTTTTTAATTGTAGATAACCTAGGTAAATTTGTCAATATTTATTTTTATGAGTTGCTTTTATTCCTCAGTAATATTATATCTGACACATTAAAAATAAAAATATTGTAATTTGTTTTTACAATTAAATTTAATTTTTTTCCGTGCTATAATTATTTATTTGCCTACTAAAAAAAACTGTTTAATCAAAACAGGAAGTGACTCATATATTTTTTTAATTATAGATAATGTAGGTAAATTTGTCTACCTTCTTTTTTTTTAGATGTATTGTTTTTTCCAGTAATATTAGATCTACAATATTAAAGATCAAAACACTGCAAATTTTTTTCAAGAAATAAACTTAAACAAAAGAGCACAAAATAAAAATTTGAAGCCAATTTTTTTTTTATAAGATTTATTCATCATATTATTATATTAAATGTATTTAAGAATACTGATATGAATATTTGTCCTTCAAAAAATTCTAGGTAATTTTTCCTCTCTCTCTACATATTTTTATGCGATAATATTCAATAAATATTCAAACATACAATTAGTTTCACATACTTTAATTTGACATAAATATACAAATATATAATTAATTTTACATAATTTCAACAATATATTTAATTTAAAGGACAATCGTAGGTCATTTTTCTCTTTTTATATATATTACTAGGCGATAATATTCAATAAATATTAAAACATATAATTGGTTTCTCATATTTTAATTTGAAATAAATATACAAATATATAATGAATTTGACATATTTTAAATAATATATTTAATTTAAAGGATAAAATTGAAGTAAAAAATTGAAATTAAATAATTTAAAACAAAACCTTGAATTAAAAGATCTGGGACCGAAATGAAACTGAAATCCATAATTAACTTGCATAGAAGGATAAAATTGAAAGAAATCAAACTTTGAAATCGAAAATATTAAGAATTTATATTAAATTTGCATGGAAGAATGAAATTGAAATCAATCAAAACTTTGATACAAAAAATATTTAGAATTCCAGCCCAACCCGCAAAATTAAAAACATGAGGACCGAATTGAAACTTCAATCTATAATCAATTTCAATTGAAGGACGAAATTGAAACAAATCAAAACCTATATAATAGCAATAAGGGACAAGAAAACAAATTATAACATTCAGGGGCCGATATGAAATTTGACAAAAAACAGCTTAGCTGACGTCATGTGGCGCAGGCAAGAGATAGAAATTAGGGGGAGGGGAAATTCAAATGACTATTGACACGTTTATGGACATTGTTATGCCACACACGCCGCACCAAGTGGAAGGGAACATGCCGAAAAAGCATTCTAGACATCGGTTGATTATTTTTGGATGACGTATGAAGCCGCATGCGCCACCCGAAGCACGCGTGAGCGCGAAAACGAACGGTGCGTCCGACGACGCGCCAACAATAATCGAGTGAAAAAAATAATAAAATATTGGATAATTACCGTGAAGCCCCTCCCCCACAGACGTGTTTTTTGTCTTTTTTGAGGGACATAATCGTTAATGCACTGTTCAATGAAATATTAAAAAATTAAAAAACTGGTCAGACGAACCGGACCGGAAATGGTCAATTACCGCGGAGTCCTGAAAACAGCGGCATTTTTTTTTCTTTTTCGAGGTTTTTTTTTTGTTAATACACTGTTAAAAAAAAGGTGAACGTGCACCCGCGAAGCACCGAGCCAAATGATCAAAATGATCAATGAATAGTGACTATGAGAATAAGTACACATGAATAGTAAATTTGGTTCTATTTTAGTATTTTTTTTTATTAATGTGTCACATTAAAAGAAAAAGTACGTGAACCCCATATTTGGGTTTTCTTTATGAACTTGGAGAATCCAAGTTCGAACCCTACACTCACAATTTCTACTTTTTTTTATTGTTGTTGTTATTATTATTATTTATTATTGTACGAATGGGTCAAATCATTTTATTGGATCAGTTTTATATTGGTCCAACCCACTTAATGATTTTTTTTTAGGTGACCCAGGTCCTTATGGGTTTGAAAAAAGCCCTAGCCAAATGTTTAACCCTTTTGTTCAATAATGCTTACATTTTGTGAGACAACAGTTGATAAACAAATGCATAATAGTGATTTGTAACCTATAATAAATAATATCTATGCATAACAATACAGTGATTTGCCCGATAGGAGGGGCTTCTTCAGTCGTAAATTTCTCGTTGGATTTTTGAGGACTGAAGCCATCCACTGTATTGATCACAAGAGCACACCGTTATAGAATAGCGGACGCGAGTTGACTGAAATAGGCAATAAGAGAAAGAAAGCAAAAACACAATAACCAACAGGGGTGTGGTCCAGGTTGAAGGGGAGCTCCCTCCTTTACAGGATCTTTGTTCCGGAGGGAGCTGCAGGGTTCTCTCGTTCTTGAGTCTATCATGTTCAGTATACCTGTTATTTCCGCGGTGTTTTATATGTTAGCTGAACTTGTAGGGATATTTAATGGTTCAGGGAAATAGTCGAGGTATGCATAAGTCGGCCCGAACGTCCCGATCATAAAAAAAAACACAATAATATTGATGCATGACCATTATACCAAATCAGGAATAGAACAACTCTAACATGATTTATTAATGCCCCCTAAAATCAGATGTAACATTCTTTTTTAGATATACTCCACCATAATAGGTTCTATGTTCACACTCTCTTTTAGATATATTTAATCGACGCGTGACTAGTTCTCCCTCACCTATACATGCTTATGTTTTTATTAATATAACAAATGACGTGATTTTTGGTGAGTGGTCTATTTAAAAATATATTACAATAATATATAAATAAAACAATTTAAAATAAACAAAATTAACGTAAAACTAAAAAAGACTTCAAAAGACTTCAAAAAACACATTTAAAATTATAGTAAAAAAGCGTGATTAAGGCATGAATATAAATTCCAATTTTTTTGGCCGAGTAAAAACAATTTCTTGTTTTCATTTTACCCGGTGCATGTTTAGAAGTGTAGTTGAGGTTGTTATTAAAAATATTTTTCATTCAAAAATATATTAAAAATAATTTCATTACATATAAAAATAAAAATGTATTTTTTAATTTTTTTCAAAAATAATTTTTTTTTTAAAACAAAATATCAAAGATGACTTTGGAGAGGCGCCGAGAATTGGCCCATAAGGATGTGTCTCAAGTAATTAAATAAATAATATCACAGAAAAAGTAGCATTTTACATTGAGGAACAAATATAAACAGTATACAGCAACCAAACCCAAACCCTATAATTTACAGATATATCAAGTAAAGCAAAACAAAAAAAAAGAAGGTGCAAATCACACATCATAAAATGCCTCATTCAGCTGTGTATGCTATCGGATATACATGGTCAACGCAAGACCTCATTATAATACATATATCTTAACCATTACAATGATCTTTCCAGTGGCATGACCGTCGATTCCTTTAGCCCAGGCATCTTCAGCGTTGCTTAATGGATACTTTGAGTCGATCACTGTTTTAAGCTTCCCTTCCTTCGCCAGATTAACAAGATGTTTCAGCTTCTCACCATTGGGAGTAAGAATCAGCGGAATCAGCTGCTTCTTGGAGAAGGTAAGTTTCTTCACAGCATAAGTAATCATGACACTGGGGCCAGGAGAGATATGTATAACCTTCCCATTTTCACTCAGATTTGGCTCAAAAGTACTCCAAGGGGTTTCCGGGGCCCGGGCGCAGTGGATCACAGCGTCGTATTTCTTACCAGATGGGCTCTTCAGAGCTGCTCCTTCTGGGGTTTTGTAATCCAGAACCTCATCCGCCCCTAAGCTCTTAACAAATTCAATGTTACGAGCCCCACAAGTGGCAGTCACGTAAGTGTTTCCGAGCTTTGCTAGCTGAACTGCATAGTGACCCACGCCACCGGAGGCGGCAGTGATCAGAATGTTTTTCTGGTTGCCGCTTCCATCAAGCTTGACCCCAGCAAATTGATCATCAGTGAGAGCCTCGTAAGCTGTGAGCCCTGCAATAGGCAAGCCTGCAGCTTCAGCTGCTGAAATTTCCGGTGGCCTTGCAACTGACAAGCTCTTCTTAGCCACTGTGAATTCAGCTAGTCCACCTCCTCTCTGATATTAGGATTAGATGAAATAGTTAATCAATGAAACAAAATTTAAAAGACCACTGGTAAAATTAATTCCTTCATGCACATAAGATTGCCAGATGGTAAAATGCACTCTTCATAGCAACCAGGTTAATAGCATGTGCCAGGTCTCATGTTCATACTCCTACGTAAAACATAATCCTATAAACGATCCAGGAGCAAGGCATTTAAGCAAAATAATTTGTATAATGCACCTCAAGTTGGCAATATTTCAAACAAGTAAAACTCGAGCTCCATAAACATTGAAGGCGTTGACCTATTTGCTTTAGCCTAAAAGAGCAGTTACAATGATATTGTCGTTTAGGTATAGGCTTTTGTGTTTCAGTGAAGCTGAGAAAATATCTGAAATAGAGTCATCTGATTTTACTTTGGAGGAAATTAAGTTTCTAAGGAGAAAAGAACCAACAGGTAGTTCCCGTTGATCGTTGTGTTTCACTGGAATCACTTTCAAGGAAGATATCGAGGGCAAGGAGGTAGGCTTTTTCTTGGATGCAAGCAAGAAAATCCAATTTGTGAGTAAATAAACGAGTAAAATCTTGATGGTTCTAGATTTTTACAAGAAATACATATTTTAACTTGAATTGAAATCTCACTGTGCAGATCACAAATCCTTTATGAGCTATGTGCAGATCACAAATCCTGAGCTATTGGGGACAACTGCAATATAAAAATTTAGCAAGAAATCATGCACACACTTGATATTGACTCGGCCTTTGTCAATCCCTGGAAACACATTTCTAAATTATGATTAATGCATCAATTTAATTATGAAACTCTTCTAACCACCCCAATCCCCCCTCCAATTTGCCGATTTTATAACTAATTATAACCTTCAGGCCACATTGACCCAAGGTAGCTTATTTGATCGAGATTATACAAGGTGTATATATGTGAGAGGAAGGTTGACTCCAGTGATGTACATAGCCATTAAACCAAATAGGCATAAACTAATAAAAGTAATGCCTCACCAACGTAAATCATTACAAAAGTTAAAGGAAAAGGAAATAAATAAATAAAACACCATAACATTGAATGAGCACTTACAGAGGCGCTAAGCACAGCCACAACTTTGTCACCAGTCTTGAAATTTTCAACTCCTGGTCCAACCGCCACAACCTCTCCTGCTATATCAATGCCTGTGGCGACAAAGATTTCTTCAGCCAAAAAGAAAATGGCATGCTTAGCAAACACAGAATACTGCTAAAACCATGAAATTAATTTATCATCATTAGATTCAAAGAATGTTAAGCACATGGATCACGAGCTATCTTTGGGGAGGGTTCTGGGAATAAAGTTTTTACCAGTTGCTTGCTTCATTTGTACCAAGATTGTCAATTTTATTTTTGTTTGATCCTTGGATTTTTCAATTAAAATATAATATTTCAATTTCGAAGTATTTCGATACGTAGTTTTGGGTTGTATTATTTATGTATATAAAGTCATCCGAACTGAAAAAGTGTAACCATGGAAACGAAACCATCCGCCAAACAATACCCAAGTAGAGCTAAAATTCCCAAAACTTTGACACCACATGAAAATACTTAAACTGATGAGCATAGATTATTATTGTATTCACTTTGTTTACTGTATTTCCAAGCTCTCTCATTCTGAACGGTACGTAAACAAAGGAACAATAAATCCCGTTTCAAAAGTCACTTAGATGCAACAGTCACAAACATAAAATCCAAAAAAATAATTATGCTTAAGCACCCAAAAGAAGATAATCATGCAATCAACTAACATAATTTAGAATAACTAGTTTGGGATTAGAAAGTGCAAAGTGCAAAACAATGTCTGAATTAGTAGAATAGATCATGAATTACTGGGGATGTAAGGGAAACTCCTAGGTAAAAAAGGGCGCGCCACGCCATTCTGTATTTTCATATCATATGGGTTCAGACTAGCTGCTTCCACCTTGATCAAAACTTCGTCTTTCTTGGCACTAGGGACTGGAACCTCGACATGCTGCAACAAGCAGGAGAAACTAGTTAGTTACACAACAGTAACCCCTAGCTAGTTCATACATCAATATTGCCTTTTCATTCGCCAACAGCGTATCTGACAAAACCTCGGAGGTAATAAACTGCAATTCCGTGTTATTATTATTACAACATTTAACGCAGTAACAAAAATCTGACATTCATAGTGATGCATAATAAGCAGCTAAGTACTGGGCATCACTGAAAAGTGACATATAAATAATTACACTGAAAAAGAGCAAATCTGGGTTTTAGAATAGAACCTTTAAACCTGCGACGCCTCCACCATAACTATCATACTGCAAGGCATGCATTAGCTTCCCTGCCATGTCCAATTGAAGCAATGCGCGCGAGAGACGGAGAGAAAGAAAGCAGGCAGGCAGAAAAAAGGTAATACTTGATCAGGAGTGTAGGCCTGGCTTCGCGGTGTTCATTCTTTCATGTGGTTTATATTTAGTTTTAAAAATAAATTGAAAAAAAATAATTTTATTTTTATTTCTAATTTGTACATTTAAAAGATAATTTTTAAAAATATATATATATATATATATTAAAATAAAAAACATTTTAAAAAATAACCTAACTACATATATTAAGAGAGAGTGTTTTCTATTACATTTAAAAAATTGAAAAAAAAAATAATTTTTTTAATTATTATATTTTAATATTTTTAAATTATTTTCAATATAAAAAAATAAAAATATTATTTTAATATAATTTTAAACTAAAAATATTTTTAAAAATAATTGACAGCCACTGGTACTGTCACAATTAAGGAATGGCAAAAAGACAAACTCGAGTATCTATCACTATCAACATCAGCCTTCTGTCTTTTTTCTTTTCTTTTTTTTATTGGAAGCAACCGGATAAAGTCAGGATATGTGGCCAGTTTTTGCTGAATACAATGCAATTGCATAGATAGATTAGTTGCTTATGTATGCTTTGCGCTAAGCCCAGAGGATGATTTTACTATTATACATTAACTTGTAGATGCCAGTGTGGACAGGATAATTTCGCTTGTCGGTATTTTGTTTTTTTATGGTATAAAATATTATTTTTATATAATTAAGTAATTATATCAAAAATTATAATATTAATTTAATAAATATAATTCAAATTCAAGGTAAATTAAATTTAAATTATATAATATAAACATAAAATCAAAGAAATATAATATTAAAATTAGAAGTATTTTTAAAAATCGTTTATTATTTAGTCTATCACAACTATAGATAAGCACAAAAAATAATTATTTAATTTTTTTTATATAATTTTTTTTATGGAGGTGAGAGAGGTATTTCAATTTAATTCTTTTATAACAAAAACCAATATAAAATTAATTCTTGATGATGACCTAGATTAGATGGAAAAGTAGAATTTAGATTTCAGAAAGTAGAATTTAGATTTCAGAAATTAGAAAGTTAATAATAAAAAAATTAATTCTTGATGATTTTCACCTGGAGTAGATGGAAAAGTAGAATTCAGAAATTAGAAAGTTAATAATACAAAAACAGCAAGAAAGCAGAATTCACAAAAAGTCACATCACATCATTGAGGCTGGAATGAGTTTTTTTTTCTAATCGCAACGGCAAATATAAAATACATGGGCAAAAATTTGATCAAAAAATTAAAATAAATTAGAATTAAAATTAAAATAAAATAATATTGTTTTGTTTTGTTTTTTTAACTGGTATAAAATATTATTATCGAAATGAAATGATATTAACAATTATGGTCCGAACCCAATCTATTTAACTTTTTTTTCTTATATAAATAATTAAGAGGAAGTAAGCCAGGGTTCTCTTGATGGCTAATAATGTTTGTTAATTCTCTCCAAAAAATAATATTTTAAGAGAAAGGACAACTTTAATGTAAATTTTATTATATTACTTTGAATTCTTGTTTTTTTTTTTGTTTGTTTTTGGCCTATAGTCAACTATCATGCTATAGCGGAGTGTACCGAGCAAATTGGAGAAAACAGATCTATTTTCTGGAATTTATTTTATATTCTGTTGTTAGATTAAATTATTGTTTAAAATTGTTATTAAAAAAAATTTAAAGTGTTTTTCTTTTAATAATATTTAAAAATAATAACTTATTATTATGATTTTTGCCATCATTTCAATTTGGAAAAAAAAATCGTCTTCCGCCACCAAAGTTAGATTCAAAATTAATCAGCACGTTCAAACTGAAGATCTAAGCAACTAAAATGTTGCCGTAGTGCAGCGTCACTGCTCGTCATCCACTTCTGTCTCCGATGGAACATCGCCCTCTCCGTCGCTCTCTGCTCTTTATTCATTGTCCTTTGCTTCCATTCCTGCTCTATCGTCTATCGCTCCACGTTTTAATTTCTATAGAATATCAACAAAAGCTCTCTCTCTCTCTCTTGTACAAAATAAGAGGGGGAAATTAATGTCTAGAACAACGACAAGTTATCTGTCTGATAGCGACGCAAACAATGAGGCTCAAAAAATGATATACATCGAAATGATATATGGAGCTTTTTATGAGTGAAGACTCGAGTAACTTGGATGAGATAACATGGGTAGAAAAATATTAGGCTATCCCTCATCGTAATTTCAAGTAGAAAGTTCATTGGTTAATTAAAAAACTACTCTTATATCATGAATTTTTGGATAAGAGAGAGTCTCGCTGATTAGACTACCCAATGATATTAGGAAATTTAGAGGAATTAAACATGTACCAAGTACCTGGGGATATAACTAAATACACTAGACTATTTAAGGATCTTGATTCTCTTGTTGAATTGTAAATTATCAAACAAGATTGGAGACAACTTTAAAATAACCATGGTTATGTGTCTGTGAATTTTGATTCTTCAGATAGGAAGACATCAACTTTAAAATAAAACAAGAAAATTACCACCCTTTAGAAAGAGAAGAAGAAGAACATACAAGACCTTTGAAAAACAAGCACTTCTTTATTAACTTAGAAAAATTAACCCTTCATTTATAATATGGAAACCAAGTACAAGAATTCCCTTCTTTATTATATATAAAAAATATATATTCTTTATTTAAAGAACATAATAGCAGCGACCCCATTTTACTAGCTTGCCTTATTGATTAGGAGCCTTAATTTATACATGAGCAGAATTTGCAAGCACCTTGATCGGTCAAGGCTTACCACCTGGGAAAAGAGTGAAGGTGACTTCCCAGGCACCGATATCCACTTTATCATTGTAAGTGTAGACCTTGACATTTCCATCCACGCCAAGTCGAAGGAATGACAGTGTGCTATTGTACTTGGGTGTGGCGAGTATGGCAGTCACTCCGGTAGAGAACTCCAAGCTCAGATAGTAGGAGAACCCCTCCTCCGTCACCGGTTCGCTCTGGAAGGTCACATATTGTAA
Source organism: Salix exigua (assembly GCA_032356905.1). Classification (NCBI taxonomy): domain Eukaryota; kingdom Viridiplantae; phylum Streptophyta; class Magnoliopsida; order Malpighiales; family Salicaceae; genus Salix; species Salix exigua. Next base: position 30,163,089 of record CM063603.1, read on the forward strand.
ACGACCATTCTTCACACTGAACCTATCAGATGTGTAGTAGAGCTTGGGTTTTGTTGAGCTCGGGGCCTTGTAATAGATGGCTAATCGCTTGGGCTCCAGCACCAGGCTATACCTTCCATTTGAGTTCTGTTTCTCGGAGAATCGACTCACAAGCCTAGCTGCTCCGCCAGCGCGAAGAGACTGTCCCACCAACAAGGTGTCAGTGGGGTAGTCAAAGCTTTGCCAAATGAAGTAGCCCTTGATGTCTTGAAGAACCATGTTACCGTTGGGCTGCACTTGGAAGTGAACCACTCCCTTGTTAGCAGTGTTGGTTTGCCAAGCAATCCGGCCATCGGCGTCCGCCAGCACAAGGTTTCCATCCTCTCCGAAGGTGAGGGTGGCGTTCTCGCCGACAGGGTTTCCCCGGTTGGCTTCCCAGACCCACCGCATCGTTGATGTAGACCTGACGGTCCCCATGCGCAGAGCAAGGGTGAATTCATTAGGGGTGGTGTTGTAAAAGCAAAGCTGGAAAGGAGAATTGAAGGGGTCTAGGACTCGATAATTTGCACCGTACTCTACAATGTAGTCCCCGAACTCTCCTTCATTCACATATTTAAATGTGGAAGATAGAGGGACAGTGACAGCTGCAGCTAGAGCAATGAAGGAGGAGATTGAGAGCAATACCATGAGAGAGACTGGTCTAAGCTGGGAAGGCGCCATTGTTTTTTCTAATTAAGGCTTTTGATGCAACAATGGCTCTGATATGTAAAACAAAGGCATCCACGTTTCCATTTTATAGCAGATAAAGGCGGCATTAATAAATCATTTTAGGGCTGTTCTGTTCATGATTTGGTAAAATCGTCATGCATCAGCATAGCATTATTGTGTTTTTTTCCCAGTCAATTCGCGTCCGCTATTCTATAACGGTGTGCTCTTGTGATCAATACAGTGGATGGCTTCAGTCCTCAAAAATCCAACGAGAAAATTACGACAGAAGAAGCCACTCCTATCGGGCAAATCACTGTATTGTTATGCGCAGAATATCATTTATTTTTTCCACCAAAAAATATTGGTTTGGCTGTAAGGGAGCTTTTTCATAGAGAGTTCGTTTATGACAAGAGTTCTGGGGCGATTTTCTTTTAATATAGTTTTTTTTTTTTGTGAAAGCTGGTATAAACTATATGTGTTTGAGACAAACTAAAATATCAAACACATATAGTTATTTATATCCACATTAAAAGATAGGATATGGGACTTCAAGGTCTTTTACATTTGTTTTTTTTTTAATAATCAGGGTAATCAAAGTCATATGTCTTATTATATTTATTAAATAAAATTTAATTTTAAAAAAAAATATTGGTGTTTGCGGCGATCCCACAGTAGAAAATATCATTACTCCGTGTCATTTGATGCAAGAACCAGTATGCATGCACATGAATGAACTAACAATCAACCAAGAAAACCTAAAAAATTATCTATACAGCTAAACCAAAACATGATTTCACTGTGTAAGCTAGCACTATACAATTATACTAAGATAGAGAGGGAAAATGACTTTGGATTTTTTGAATGACAAAAATTCATATCAGTATTATTAAATATAATTATATTAACTAAATATTAAAATAACAAAATACAATACATATATAAGCAATTAATTTTCTACATAACAAAAAAAAACCGCCGCATCGCCAATTATTTAGTTAATTATAGATAATAAGAGTAAATATTTTTTCTCAGGTTGCTGGAGTTCGAGTCCCCCTGCCACCAAAAATGATTTTTAAGTAAAGAACATTGTTTTCTATTGTTCATAAGTATTTGACATGCTTTTTTTCAGTCATTTTTCGATAACTGAGGTGTCCGGGTCAGCTTATGCGCATCACAATAAATCTCTGGACTTAATTTGTTTTTTACAATTTTCACTGTTTATTAATATTTGAAAATGTTTTTTCCTCTTCTTTTTTTCAGGTTTTTTTTTTTGTTTTTTTTATACTCGCGGTGTCCGGGTCAGTTTACACGCACCACAATTTTTTCCTTATATAACCGGGGTAGGTTACACGTGTCACGAATAATCCTTTGACATTGTTTTTAAAAAAATTTCAACTTATAAAAAAAATTTATAACTAGAATGTCCAAGCTAGCTTACGTGCACCATGACTATTATTTTGTACATAGCCAAAGGAGATCACAATTTCAAACAGTAATAAACAGTGATTTGAAATGTGGTTTTTGTTTTTCATTACTATTTAAAAAAATTGATTGAACTATGATTCTGGTGAGATATGACAAGAGTGTTTGGTAATGCGTTTGAAAATCGTGTTTGAACAAATTTCAATTTTTTTCAATTTTAAATTAAAAAAAAAGTGTTTCTACATGATTTTGATGTGTTAATGTTAAAAATAATTTTTAAAAAATTAAAAAAAAATTACAATACATTAAAAATCAATTATTTTTCTACATATAAAAAAACTCAGCGCAACGCGCGGGCAAATCAGCTCGTAGGGACCTAAAGCAATGTTCAATGGAAGAACACCAACCCAAATTTTTAGCAAACCCAAAAATGCTTATAAATGTATAAAACCTAATAAGACATTAAATCCTATAAGCAAGCTTTAAATCAAATAAAAAAAATTCATTTGTAGCATGCTTGCATTGACACACGAAAACTCTTAAGGAAGCAAATAGAAACAAAAACATGTATTCAATCCAAAATCATATAAAGATTAGAAAAACACATTAGGTTACAAACATAATTTTAGCGATTCATGTCTATTTTTTAAGTAACATTATGATAAACCTAGCTTCAACAAACTAATATTTTATTTGGAAAAACACATAATTATGTTTTTCTTGAGAAACAAAAAGAATCAAAATAGACTTTTCTATTAAAAACAGACATTAAAACATATTGGATTGTGCTTTAAACATCATTAATAACATCATGCATTGAATCTGATATTAAACACATATATGGATATTATTCCAAACATGAATAAAATGCATATTAACAACTTAAATCATGATATGTGAACATTAAGCTTTCAAACAATAGTTTAAAAAATAGACTAAAAAGAAAAGGAGTGTGCTTATTAAACTCCACTCCCTTATCAAAGTTTTAAGGTACACCTTGCAATAAGAATGTTAAAACTTTCCTTGGATTCCTTACTCTTTTCCTCTTTATCTCTAGCTTTTATGATCTCCTATTGATTTAGTTTCCTTTTCTCCCTTCATAGAATATAATATTTATCATGTTTTCTTTAATTTTATTTTATATATTCTATTGATTTCTATGTATTTCTTTTATTTTTCTTTTTTCCTTTTTTCCTTTTTTTTCTTTTTTATGGTTTTTTATCTTATCTTCATTTTTTTTCTCTTTTTATAGCTCTAAATTGTCATGTGGCTTTGAAGCCAGTTTTAGGTTTAATGGTGGTTTGCCAAAACTAAATTATGGAAGATTATGTTGCTAATTTGTTACAAGGTGTTCTCTTTTTTTTACTCTTATGTTTTCCTTCTCTATGGATACCTAAAACACTATTAGAATTTCTAGAAAGAATTATAAGAGTAATGATTGAAAGTTGGCAAAAACAAATAGTTTGACTAAAAGTGAATCTTCCATTAATTAATCAAGGTAGATATTAAGTAACTGAAGTTAACTAAATCATAGACCCTACAAAGAGGATGTTATTCTTCAACTAGGACCAAATCATTTTATATTTGATGGCTTAGCCTTACCATTATTGATCCAAAGTTAAGTATAATATTGCTAAAATTTCTTGATCAAGTCAAAACAGCCTTAAGACAAGTTAAGGGTTTCGACATATAAAAATGGTTAAACCTTATAAAAGGAAAGCTCCTTTGTCAATTGGTGATGTTTGGAACCCTTAAAGTGATCGAAGATGCCACGTTTGTTCACTTAAAGATGACAACTCAACCAATCTTTTTGGTTGATGAAGATGGCAAAACACAGATAGACAAAATATCACTTTGTTTCTTTATTAATGAGTGATATGCGAACTACTTAAACCCAAAAAATTATATTTTTAATTGGGATTTTAATAAAAATCTTATTTGGTCCCTACAATTTCAATTTTAGCTCAACATCTTTATTTGAGATAAAATTGATTAAATTAATGTAATTAGATCCCTGCCAAAAATAAATTACTATCTATCAAGTTTGGTGCATTTGTCAATGTATCACTTGGTTTCTAATTTGTTTAATTTAGTCCCTAATTAAGGCTTAAACTCTAGTTTCCTTTAATTTAGTCTTGAAAAAGTTTGGTACAACCCATAATGTTACATTTTTTTTTTTGCAGAAAGGTCTTTAGTCTTGAATTTGTTCATTTTGTTCTTTAATTGACTTATAAACTTTTCTTCCCTTTCAATTCCACCCTTGATTTCATCCAAATACACTTGTAGAAATAAAATTTAATCCTCCAAAATTTCAATCTTCTCAATTAAGCCCAAATCAAGCTCCTAAACTTAATTTTTCCACCAAGTCCTTAATAAAATTAATTTGACTTGTTAAAAGATTAAATAGATATTTGAACTTAATTAATTCTTTTAATTTTATCCTGAATTAATTTATAAAGTTAAGCCCACGATTAAAAATTTAATCAAACTTAATTGTTATACTAATTTGTCTAATATTGATGTATAACTTGTATTGTCTTATAAATAGGTCTTTCAAATGTGAATTTGAATTTCCATAATTACAATAAATTTACTTTGTCCACTCCAACTCTTATTTAATCAAGGCAAAGTTTTTTTTAAAGACAAAATTGGATCTCTTTATATATAAATAGGCTACAATAGTTAAGTATGTGTTTGCTTATAAATTCAAACCTTATTCAGATAACTTACAGTCATAACCTCTGATTTATTCCCTAAATTCTACCCAAAATAAAATAAAAATAACCAAAAATAAAATAAAAGGGCCTGGTGATGGTAGAAAAGCAAGGTGCAAAATTTTGGACATACCTCTTTTATGCCAAAAAAAAATGAAGGAAAATGTAGATTCAAAGCTAAATAATTTATTATTGGATAAATCTATGTAAAACTTAAGTTGAAAGGTATAATTATATTTTTATGAGCCAATTTGATTTAATCGCCAGCCAATTTAAAGTGTAATTATATTTAGGGATTAATTGAGAGTCCAATTGGAGGATTTAATTAAGTGCAAGGACTTAATTATATTTGAAATGGGTCAAATTAATTTTATTAAGGGCTTAATTTGTGAGAAATTAAGTTTGGATGCCTAATTTGGATTAAATTGAGAAGATCAGAATTTTCGGAGATAAAAGTTTTTTAGGTGAAATCAGAAGCCAAAATTAAAAATAAAAATATTGTTCCTCTCAGTTATTTTGTAACAATTTATTTTTGTCATTCTATTTTATATTTTTGAAAAGAAAAAAAATTGTTGAGGCATTACCGGCAGCCATGTTGCGCTCATGTCGGCAGCCATGCTTGCAACCTACTCTCATTC
>CM063603.1:30169049-30204449 GCA_032356905.1 Salix exigua
CCTGTATCGGAGTTTTTATCATTACATGCACAGAGGCGAGAGGAAAGTGTTTTCAGAAAAATTTGGGCAGAAAACACTTTCCGGAAGTTGTGAAAAATTTAGAAATGTTATTATTTGCTGATTATATCAAATTTGATCCTCAAACTTTTGATTGCTATATATAATTTGTTTTGAATATTTATTTTTCAATTCCATCTCTTAAATTTTAATTTTTATATTAATTTTGGTCCTTATTTTTATAATTGCTATTTGCTTTTTTCTTATCATTTTTTTATTGAAATTTTTTATCAATCAAATTTGGTCCTCATTTTTTTTATTGTTACTTATTTTATTTGAAATAATTTATGAAATGTTAATTATTATTATTTTTAATTTATTCACCTTTTATTTTTTTTTAGATTTGATCTCTATTATTTTGATTATTATTTATTTTATTTGAGATAATTTATGAAATTATATTTTTTTTCAATTTCATTCTCATTCAACTTTTTAATTTGTAAGATTTGCTCCTCATTATTTTAATAAACTTGAAAAAAAAATAATTTATTAAGAAATTATTTTCCAGTTCATTTTCCATAACACAAACAAACACTGGAAAGTGTTTTCCAGTTTATTTTCCATAACACTGTCAAACATCGGAATTCACTTTTCCGGAATTCACTTTCCAAAAGAAAACCACTTTCCAGCAAACAAACGGGGAAGAATCAAACTTTCAATTTGACTTGTGATTTTCTTGAACCCCCTCTAAAGTCATCGGTTAATTAATTTTCTCCCCATCGGTAATTCCATATGTAGTTGTTAATGACATAAGGGTGTAAATTTTTGAACTTTGTAAAACTTTTTGAAAGAGTTAATTTGTTGGTGATTCAGTTTGTAATGGTCAGTGACATGGGGGTATGACTTTTTTATATTTGGTTTTTAATCTACGAATAAACATTCATTTGTATAACCTCGATTTATTCCGATCACATTTATAATCATATTCTTATAATGATTACATCATTTATAATTCCTTGCACGTTACTATAACTAGAAATTAACCCCGCCATTTTTTTTACCATGGTCTTATAAGAAACATATGGTTCTCTATATGCAAACCAACATAAATATTTCTCCATGAACTTTTTGTATAGAAAAAAGCATCGTTACAGAATATGAATCGAGAAACTTTTTATTTTTACATCCTTATATGGATATTTAATACAACCTCTACTAATATAGAAATTAGTGATAAAATGTATTAATCTGTCATGCACAACCCTTCAGGAGAAACTCGGCATATCCAGGAATGATCATCTATTATTTACACCAAACCCATATAGAATATTAGTGATAACATGTATTAATCAAATATATGAACTATATAAATGTAACAGCCCAGCCCAACCTACCATATATTGTCCGCTTTGGGCCTTACCGCCCTCACGGTTTTGTTCCTGGTGACGCGAGCCCACTTCTGAACCTGACGCCTCAAAACGCGTATGACAAGTTAGCAACCAACACTTTTAATAAGGCCATCTACCACTCCCCCACCCGCCGATGTGGGATATTACAATCCACCCCCCTTAAGGAGCCCGACGACCCCGTTGGCACAATTGGAAAACCAGTGAGGTCAGCTCGATACTAAATGTAACAGTCCGGCCCAACCTGCCATATATTGTCCACTTTGATCCTTACCGCCCTCACGGTTTTGTTCTTGGTGACGCGAGCCCACTTCTGAGCCTGACGCCCTAAAACGCGTATGACAAGTTAGCAACCAACACTCTTAATAAGGCCATCTACCACTCCCTCACCCGCCATTGTGGGATATTACAATAAATTAGCAAACATTGGTTTGATTAAAACTTATTAAATCTATTTTAATAATATTCTTAAATATTTATCAATTTTCAATAAAAAATCAAATTCCTCCATATTTACCAAAACATTCAACTCAACAATAAATTTCACAAAATATGAAATGTATCGCTTAAATAAATCATTATTTAATTCATTACAAAAAACCAAAGTTACGAAATCGAAATCAATTTCATTAATTTACAAACAAATATATATTTTTTAAAATTTCAAACACACCCTAACATCTATATATATCACACATTTATATAATAAATTTATATGTAAAAAAGCTTTATAACAATTAAACACACAAACAAACTACATATACTACATCAAAATGGCATAAAAAATAACATTTGAAAATTGAGTTCAAATAAAAAAAATTAGTTTTTTTCTTACTTGATATGAAAAATCTTAAAAGAAAAACAAAACAAGGATACTAATAGATTAAGTGTTGAGTTGCCAAATATAGGTGATAAGAGTTTGATTTGTGATCAATTATAGAGGGATCTTGTTGTTATTTTCTAAGAAAAGTAGAGGAGGAAGAATAAATGGGGGAGGGGGGGAGAGGAGGGGTTATAAGTTAAGCATCACTAATGGATTTACCAATAGATATTAGCAACAATTTTTTTTTTTTGGTAATATTGTTTGTAACAATGACACACCATTTTTTTTTCATTCTTTCTTTACATAATATAATTATCTTGATAAACATTGACAAATAGAACAAGACAATATCTCGGTGGTAAATTTCATCCCAATTTACAAGAGGATATGTTTTTATTTAGTATTTCTATTTCTATTTGCTAATTTTCTAATAATAAATTTAAAATTCAATAATTTTTGGAATATTTATTTATAATCATAACTATATTTAAAACATATATATGTTCAAATAATAGTTCATGGCTCTGCATGACCCTCGAATATTAAGTAAATTGTAATTTTAAAATTTATTTCATGTAACTGAAATGTAATTGTCCGACGGCTATATTTTTATTTACAAGCATCCAAAATGAGCACTGGCCGGTGTAATAAGTCGGGGACAAATTCTAAGGGATGCGACCCGTCGACGTTTAATCTGTAAGATATTGTTTGGTGGTTTACATTCATATCACATGACTTTCAAATCCGGAAATTATTTTTCAATAATGGATGGATGGTGGTGTTATTGTGCTCGTCCACTGATTAATATATGCATAATGACCAAGAAAATAAATAAAAATTCCATTCAAGGTACAAATCAGTAGACCATGTATAACATTTTTTTTTCAAACAAGATACAAATCCCTTTTTCTATTTTTATTTTAAAATAGCTTTTAGAGGTACAAATCCCTTTTCTATTTTTATTTTAAAATAGCTTTTAGAGGTACAAATTATTAGAGAATAATATAAATCATATTATGGGGCCTCACCTACAAGCATAAACTTTTATGTGAGATAGTTCTTTAACATGATATCAGAGCCTTGTTGACCCAGAGATCACGAGTTCGAATCTCATCACTACTATTCTATTTGATAAAAAAAAATCAAGTACAAGGTAATGTGGACATGTACAAGGTAATGTGGACATGTACAAGTTTCAAGCCCAAATGACTTTCACTTTACCCAGCGGTCACGAGTTTGAATCTCACCACCCTCATTCTATTTGATAAAACCCAAGCACAAGGTGATGTGACCCTGTGCAAGTTTCAAGTCCAAATGGCTTTCACTTGAAGTAGGGTGTTAAAGAATAATATAAATCATATTATGGGACCTCACCTAAAAGCTAAAGCTTTTAGGTGAGATGATTCCTTAACATGGTATCAGAGCCTTGTTGACCTAGCGGTCACGAGTTCAAATCTCACCACCCCTATTCTATTTGATAAAAATTAATCACAAGGTGATGTGAGTCTGTGCAAGTTTCAAGCTCAAATAGCTTTCACTTGAGGGGGTGTATTAGAGAATAATATAAATCATATTATAAGACCTCACCTACAAGTTTAAGCTTTCAGGTGAGATGGTTCCTTAACCCAAATCCCTTTTTAATTTTTATTTTAAAATAGCTTTTAGAGGTACAAATCCCTTTTTGATTTTTATTTTAAAATAGCTTTTAGTGCGAAATTACTGGGTAATCGGGGGAACTAGTGGAGGGAGTAAATGGAAGATAGCAAAATAGAGACATTAATAATTATATTAAGAGCATAAAAGTGAATTAAAAGTGTCCTTTTTTTTCTATATAACTTTAAATTTGAAGGATAGCAAAGAGCACCAAGGAAACCGGCGGTCGGAGTCTGGGACATGCAATGGTTTCCCATGGCGGAGCAACCAACCACCGCTCGATGATGGTCACGGCTGTTGCGTGGTCCCTGAAATAAAACCCACTACTGTCAATAATTCCAAGGAAATCTAACCAGCTATTGGTCTTCTTGTACAGTCAATCCCATGATCTTTTTATATGAAGTTTTATTTTTATATTTCCAATACATCAACATCATGATCCGATGGACTAATGGAGTAGAGGTAAAATGATTTTCTTGGCAGTGAAAGATTAAAATATTCTAGTGCTCCTAGGATAATAGAAAGGTAAATAGTGTACGAAAAGCAGGAAAGATTTGAGATCCACTTAATGTATAATGAACAATTTGTACCACAAATTAAGGTTGACGAGTCATGTTCTTGGGGTTATCGGATATGGTCAACAATCATCTCAAGTATTTATTGTGTTTTCCAGCTGGTTATTTCATTTTTCTTGCTTTGATGTGAATGGTTTCACATGAAAAATCCCCATATAATATATTTTAGTTTTTATCAAATTATTATAATATATTTTGAAGATAAAAACAATCATTTCAGTCTATTTTATTCAAGAAATTGTGGTAAAGATTAGGAGATTTGTTTCTCCTTAATTAACGAAATTACGGTCTTCAGTGACCATTAAAGAAGGAAGTGACAGTGTTGTCGACATCATCCTGACGAGTCTTACTGAGTTTTTTCTTGAATTTTACTTCTCACCTCAAGTAATCACCAACATAGTGACCCGTATTTTTATGGTGGGATTCTTGGTGGATGAAATATTAACTATATAGTATGTAGCCTTTGATAAGAATTTAAAATTAAAAGGATTGTTCTCCCCGTGGTTTCAGGTTCGAGTGTTGTGATTGTTAATATGATGATCATCAGAGACTTACACAGTCGTTAACTTCAAGACTCGTGGGATTAATCAAGTGCGTGCAACCCACCCAAACACCCGTGTCAATAAAATAATAATAAAAAGAAATATCATCGGAGACTAGCAAGACCAAGTAAGATGGCAGCTACTCAGCTTGTTGTATGTGGTCTCACCAATCCTAATATTCTGAATAAGGTTAGTGTTTCCAGGAAGTTGACTTCCTGATGAGAACTCTTTCTATTAAAATCACCCGAGACTTCACTATTGCTGGGGTTCTCTCTGCATATAACACGACATCGTTTCACTGGCTGGCTTGTTATTATGAATCGGGTACGCGAAGAACAGGTAAAAGAGCAGTTGATCATCTTGTTTGTGTGATGTTCAAGTCTGCTGATGAGGATAGAGATCATCTTTTCTTCATTTTGCAGTGTTTCAAATCTATATTTGTCTGTAGATTCTTCTTTTTTCTGGGATTAACGAGCCTTTTATTGATCTGGAATCTGAGTTTTGTAGGGCTAAAAGCAATTCGCAGAAGAAGAGTATTCTTTTCCAATACTAGTCGTATTGGCAAGAGTATTCTCTGTACAAGCTAGCACACTTGATGGTGGTGGTAATTTTGTAATTCTTCATGGACATGATTTTTTTATTTTTCATATAAAATAATTCATTTCCCATGGCTTTTCTGTCTTTAGATAATATAATGAAAACTGAAGTCAGCAGGATAATGAAATAATAACAAAAATAAATCACTTTATAAAAAAAAACACACACTAAAATAAAGTAAAATAAGTTTTCCAACCTAAATAATAAATTTAAAAACCCAGAGTAGATAAATGAAGATTTCAAGAATAATTTTTTTCCCTTAATATTTAAAGATTTCAAAAAATAATATTTTTTTCTGAATATGTAAAATAAATTTAATATTTCTACCAAAATAAATAAAAATACTTCCAACCATAAATAAAAAAAAAACAGCCTATTTTTTGTTCAAAAACTTGTACAATCTGTAAATGGAACAAAAACTAAAGTAAGAATGACATTAGTAAAAAAAAATGCTTTAAACACAATCTTTTCCCCTTCCTGGGATATAATAAAGTGTCCAAGTGATTATGCCAGTGGGATATGGGCCTGACCTTGGGTGGCACAAATCTTCTTTCTTTTGTTGATGGGATCTATTGTTTGTCTGGGCTTAGCTTGGTTTTCCTAAGGCCTCTGTTGTAAGTTTCCTAGTTGGATGCTTCCTTGATCCTTATGGTTTGCAAACCTGTTATTTATTTATTTATTTATTATTTTTATTATTATTATTATTAATAATAAAATTTTCATTTAAGAACATAATGAAATAACATAATGAACATAATGAAATTTTCATTTCAAAAGAAAGAAGGGCAGCTTATGCAGCCGATGTTTTTTTTGGGTCATCAAGCTCTTTTAAGAACATAAAATAAGGGCAGCTTCGAATTTTCATGTTACAGGGTAGGTGATCGCTGTTTTAGGATGTGGGGTATAGTTAAGCAAATATATTTTAGTGATCCAAACCCTAAAGCTTTATTAATATGGGCTTGGCTATTAAGGTGTTTTGGGGCACTACTTATATTTTTTTATAGGTCCAATACTTGTAATTCTCTTATACAATGAAAAAAAATAAAAAGCAAAAAAAATGACAAATATAAAAACAAAAATTAAAAGAATTGACATATAAGTACGGACAAAAACAAAGACTGTCCAATAAGGATCGAGAAAATCAAAGGAATTTAAACCAAATTAAAAAAAGAATAAAGACCGAAATGAAAAAAAAAATATAATCAATTTTAATCGGAGGTCAAAACTGCAACAAATCAAGACTTGAGACTCAAAAAATTAAATGGATTTAAAACAAAAATAAAAATCAAAAAATTAAGGACCTATATGAGAAATAACATATATGATCAATTTCATTTGGAGGAAAAAATTGAAAATAAATCAAAATCTCGAGACCAAAAAACTTAAAGGTGTTGACATATAATGTCATACTTTGTATGTTTTATATATTTTGATGATAACAATAAAAAGAAAATGGGCTAATAATATGCTTGGATGAGATTAAGCTATAAACAGGTTTTATTCAAAGAATACATCAACAAGCATAATGGAGTTCAAGAAGAAATCACTCCAAGAAGTCCAAGATGCAAGCAAGTGAAGACTTAGAATAAGTGTTCATTTTAGTGCTTTGTGTAAATCTCAATTTCTATCTTGATAGCACAAATTAAAATGAACTCACACACTTCACATTGCATGCAAAGGATTTGATGATTAAACGGCTAGTTTCTAACGGCTAGTTTCTAACGGCTATAAACGACTAGTTTCTAACGGCTAGTTTCAAACGGCTAGTTTCTAACGGCTAGTTTCAAACGGCTAGTTTCTAACGGCTAGTTTCAAACGGCTATAAACGGCTAGTTTCTCTTTGAAACTTATAAATAGGCCTCTTAATTGCAAAACGAAATTGACACAACTTTCAAATCTTATATTGAGGCAATTAGAAGTGCATAAACACCTTCATATCATCAATCCTCATTAATACTCATATTTGTGTTTAAATCTTCATATCTTAACACAAAGAGTATTTTCTCATTCTCACTACACTTAAACACCTTCAAATATCCTAAGTGCTATTAAGTGAGAGAAAGAGATCATAGATCTTCATTTGTAATATCCACACTATTAAGAGTGTATTGTTGTTTTACTAAAACAACCATTGTGAAACTCTTGAGAGTTGAGTATAAAACTCTTGGTATTGGTGAGGGAACATCACCAAGGAAAAATCTTGAAGAGGGTACATCTTCAAATGGGAAAAGGAAAATCTTGAAGAGGGCATATCTTCGAGTGGTGTAAAAGTCTTGGTGTGGATTCATCAGCGGAAATTGTAATCTTGTTACTTGGTTTAGTAAGAGAGTACAATACTCAAGTACGGGTTCAGTACTTGAGTCGTGGACGTAGGCTTGCCGAACCACGTTAAAAACCCGAGTTAGCAATCTCTCTCCTTATCTCTTTACTTTAAAGTAATTAATTTTAGAATTGCTATATTTATTGTATTTGTACCAATTCCGCCTTTAGGTGCATAGTTGCCTTAATCCGTGAATTTCAACAATTGGTATCGAGCTTTGTTCTCATTTATTAAGTTTGCTTAGACTTTGAGTAGAATGGCAACTATATGCAATAATCTTCGAAATGAAGGTGCTTCAACATCTAGACCACCATTTTTTGATGGTGATGATTATGCCTATTGGAAAGCTAGAATGTCAATATATCTTCAATCTATAGATTTCAATTTATGGCTTTCTATTGAAAATGGACCTCATAGACCACTCAAAATTGTAAATGGTATTGAGATTCCAAAAGCATGATAGAATATAGTGACCTAGATAAAAGATTACTTTCTATGGATGCTAGAGCAATGAATATTTTATATTGTGCATTAAATAGAAGTGAATTTAATAGAATATCTTCATGTAAAAATGCTAGGGATATATGGCATGCTTTGGAAGTAACTCATGAAGGAACTAACCAAGTAAAAGAATTAAAAATTGATATGTTAGTTCATCAATATGAGTTATTTAAAATGTTGCAACATGAATCCATAACAAGCATGTTTACTCGTATGACTAGCATAACAAATAGTTTACATGCTCTTGGTAGAACTTACTCAAATGCAGATATCGTAAGTAAGATTCTCAGATCTCTACCAAAAGCTTGGGAAGCTAAAGTGACAGCTATACGAGAAGCTAAAGATCTCACAAAACTTCCATTAGAGGAGCTCATCGGTTCTCTAATGACACACGAGATATCTATGGATAATCAAGATCAAGAAGAAAGGCCAAAGAAAAATTTGGCATTTAAAACTGCTCATCGAATCGAAAACGAGGAAATGATGAATGATGATGACAGTAATGACGATCTTGAAGAAGATGTAGCATCAATCACAAGACAGTTTCGAAACTTTCTTAAAAGGAAAAATGACAAGAGAAAGTTCTCGAAATACAAAAAGGAGGGAGATTCAAGTAAAGAAACTCCAAGGTGCTATAAATGCAACAAGTTGGGGCATATCAAACCCGATCGTCCCCATCTTCAAATGAAGAAGAGAAATCGCTTTCAAAAGAGAGCTTTGAAAGCTGACATGGAGCGATGATTCGAACTCAAGCTCTAGTGATGAAGAAGAACATGTGGCTAACATGTGCTTCATGGCAATTGAAAGCGAAAATGAGGTACAATCTTCGGATGATGAATCTGACCCTTCCTATATTGAATTACATGAACAACTTGAAAATTTGTATGTAGAATATAAGAAGTTAGGTTCTAAATATAGTACTCTCAAAAGAAATCATATATGCTTAATTGAGGAAAAGAATTATTAGAAAAGAAAGTATATGATTTAAATGACAAGAGTAGTAAAACTAATCAACTTGAAGAAGATAATAAATCTTTAAAAGAAAAAGTTGATGAGTTAAATGTAATTATCTCAAAATTCACACAAGGCTCAGAAATTTTTCAGAAAATGCTTTCAAGCCAAAGAAGTGTGTTTAACAAAGGAGGATTAGGTTATAAACCTAAGATAAATCAAAAATACTTAAAGAATTATTTTGTTAAAGCTAAACATTCTTATGATCCAAATCAAACATGTAATTATTGTAGAAAATTAGGACATTTGGTTTATGCATGTCCTATGAAGAAAAATAAGAATGTTAAAATGATTTGGGTTCCAAAAGGAACCACCCCTTGAATTCTTTGGTAGAAATAATTTCATTTTGGATATTTATTATTATTAGATATTATGTCTTTATTTATCTAAAATGTTAATTTTCTTTTTGTTGATGCCAAAGGGGGAGAAAAATAGGAGAAAATGAAAAATATATATGCATATATTTAGGGGGAGAAAATGGATTTTTCTTGAGATTGCATATGATATTTTTACTTAGATTAAATTGCTAAAAATGCTCAATGTCTCTTATATATTGGATTACAAAATATAGGGGGAGACTCATTTTTTATCTAAGTTTTTTATTTATTGTCATCATCAAAAAGGGGGAGATTGTTGACATATAATGTCATACTTTGTATGCTTTATATATTTTGATGATAACAATAAAAAGAAAATGGGCTAATAATATGCTTGGATTAGATTAAGCTATAAACAGATTTTATTCAAAGAATACATCAACAAGCATAATGGAGTTCAAGAAGAAATCACTCCAAGAAGTCCAAGATGCAAGCAAGTGAAGACTTAGAATAAGTGTTCATTTTAGTGCTTTGTGTAAATCTCAATTTCTATCTTGATAGCACAAATTAAAATGAACTCACACACTTCACATTGCATGCAAAGGATTTGATGATTAAACGGCTAGTTTCTAACGGCTATAAACGGCTAGTTTCTAACGGCTAGTTTCAAACGGCTAGTTTCTAACGGCTAGTTTCAAACGGCTATAAACGGCTAGTTTCTCTTTGAAACTTATAAATAGGCCTCTTAATTGCAAAACGAAATAGACACAACTTTCATATCTTATATTGAGGCAATTAGAAGTGCATAAACACCTTCATATCATCAATCCTCCTTAATACTCATATTTATGTTTAAATCTTTATATCTTAACACAAAGAGTATTTTCTCATTCTCACTACACTTAAACACCTTCAAATATCCTAAGTGCTATTAAGTGAGAGAAAGAGATCATAGATCTTCATTTGTAATATCCACACTATTAAGAGTGTATTGTTGTTTTACTAAAACAACCATTGTGAAACTCTTGAGAGTTGAGTATAAAACTCTTGGTATTGGTGAGGGAACATCACCAAGGAAAAATCTTGAAGAGGGTACATCTTCAAGTGGGAAAAGGAAAATCTTGAAGAGGGCATATCTTCAAGTGGTGTAAAGTCTTGGTGTGGATTCATCAAGCGGAAATTGTAATCTTGTTACTTGGTTTAGTAAGAGAGTACAATACTCAAGTACGGGTTGGTACTTGAGTCGTGGACGTAGGCTTGCCGAACCACGTTAAAAACCCAAGTTAGCAATCTCTCTCCTTATCTCTTTACTTTAAAATAATTAATTTTAGAATTGCTATATTTATTGTATTTGCACCAATTCCGCCTTTAGGTGCATAGTTGCCTTAATCCGTGAATTTCAACAAAAGGAACCAAAAACAAATAAAAAATTAAAAGAATAAAGGTTCAAATTAAAAATAACATAAATGATTAATTCCGATTGAAGGGTAAATTAAAAAAAAAACTTTTATAGAAGAAATCAGGAACAAACACAAAATAAAAAGACTAGAGAATGAAATGAAAAACTCATAAACAAAGAGGATCAACATGTTTTTTTTCCGTTGCAAGAGAGAGAAAGGGGTGAAAAAAGAAAAATCGATCACCAACAATTGTCCGCCTGTCGTCTGTCAACACATACACAACCATGTGAAAGAGGATATGACAACGCATCCAAATACACGACAATCGGACATTTTCACTTGCTGCAGGACACCGAACAAGCCACTTGAAAGGCGTGTATGGAAGACAATAGCCAGCGTGTCAAGCATGCACGCCTGCAGTAAAGTACTGTCATGCCCCAACTCTAACCTTCAGTTTTATCGTTTTTGAGGGTATTTCAGTAGTTTTACTGTTCAACCAGCCGTGAAAACCAAAAATTCCCTCACCGTTAGCTCATTGTTTTTGTCCCACCTAAGCGTAAAAATATTAATTCATTGTTCACGGTCAATTTAAAAAACTTTAAATGCTCATGACCTTTCTTCGTTTTTGTTTCTTTGTTAATATATGCAGGGGAAAAGACCTCCAAGGCCAAGAGTTCAATTTTATGCACAAAAGGGGAAAAAAGAGTTACACCATTACAATCCATAATAATCTGTGTCTACCACTACTATTGTACTTATTCCAAACATTATAACGTACTCTTTAATATCTCTTATAACTAACTAATCATTGTCACTCGCCGATAACTACATGGGTTTGCAGAAACAATATCACTTATTTATTTGGCTATTTTTGGATTTTAGCATATTTAAAAAAACAATATTAGATGAGTAACATGATTGAAAAAAGAATTGAAAAAATAGCACAGTTTATTCATGATATAATAAAAAAAAAAACATGATTTTTATAGCTTGTTATTTTTTAGAATAAATATTTTTTTTTCTAAAAAAATATAAAATAAATAAGTTAGAGAAGAAATAAGAAAAGATGTTGAAGCACACAAAAACTTTGATTATGACAAATAGTACCATAAAAAAAAATCAAAGAAATGAATCTAACAACATAAAAAAAAAGTCACCAATTGTTATTCAAATGGGTCATATTTGACACAAAAAGAAATGTGGACACCACCCTCCACCTTCATGCGGCAAATGTGTCCCCTCAAGTCATTATAATGACATTTCTTGTTGATATTAGATTTATCTCATCTAGATGTTTTCTATAAAATCAATTGTGTTATAATCAAAGTTTCAATATGTTTATGAGATTATTTTTTGAGATCATTTTTTTTTCTTTTAATTTGACATCTCTCCTGTCTATTTAAAATCTTTAAAAGATATTGCTATTTTGAATAGCAACAAACTATAAATCTCGTTCTCTAATCGTGTTATATACAAACTTTTCTATTTTGGCCTTTTTTTTTAATTGTGCTATTCCATTAATATGTGTAATTAACCATATTAAAGTTTACTAAAAAAATATTTGTTTTGGTACATGTTAATAACTATTAGTATTTACTAATTTTTTTTATCTATTCAAGGAGTGATGTTTAAAATAAATTTTTATTTAATTTTATTATGATTAAAATAAATATTTATAAGAATTTTAATGCTTCATATTCTTGAATAAAAATTATAATCTTGAGTTCAAATTTAATTTTCTTATTTATTTATTTTCCTGACATAAATACTTTTTATTTACCAAAAATACTGATTCTTAAATAAAACACCATGATCTAAAAATAAATTTACAATAGATACAAAGTAAAAAATCATGACTCAATAATTTGTATAAGATTGTATAAAATTATAATAGAATAATAAATATGTATGAATTACATAAAAATCTACAATAAAATAACAAAATAGAAAATTTTCTCTTATTTGATGAGAATTGTATTAAATGTTTTTGTATATTTAATATATATATATATAATTATTCATAATGCAATTACTATATTAGCTTAAAAAGCTATAATCTTATTTAAAATTATGAAATAATGAAATACTGAAATACTTTTCAAAATATCATTTTAATAATCTTATTAAAAGAGACTTTTAGTATAAATTAAATAGAAAACAATTAATTAAGAAAAATGAAAAAAACAAATACGTGAGACAATGCAAGGTTTGGAAGGTTAAGCCCATATGCCTGTAGCTAAAAAAAGGGACAATTTTTAAGCACATTTAAGCAATGAATTTGTTTTTTTTCTAATAATATATAAAAAATGATGTGCCTATTTTTAATTTCAGAACACTTTTTAATTATGTTTTTAAAAGAAAACAACGTAGAAAATCTTGATATGTTTGATTTTGTTAGTCACTTCAAAAACATGTTGGATCTGTTTTTTTTTTCTTTTTACAGAAAGTAGAAAATCTTGATCTGTTTTTAATTTTAAAACTGAAATGTTAACTATTAAAACTACAGAAGAAAAATATGTAAAAATTAAAAACTTGAGGGACCAAAGTGTTTTTTTCTTTTACCAAAAATCAGATGTAACATTCTCTTTTAGATACTAGACAATACCCTGCGCTTCGCATGGGTAGCAAAATATTTTTTCAATGTAAAAATATTAATTGTGTGAATTTTTATTATAATATAAATGAATTTAAAATCGATATAAATTTATCTGTTTAGTAGTTTCAAATGAAATAACCAGCATAAATTTATCATCATTATTAAAAATCAAGAAAACTCGGATATCTCGAATTATTAAGTTCATTTTATTAAGATTAGTTTATTATATAATTCAATTTAAATCAAACAAAAATAAAATATAAATTGTGAAAATACTTACAATAATCAAATAAAAAATAAGCTGTTAATTTTCTATCAACAAAAAGAAAAAACATAGATTGAAGAATCATCCCGACATTATTGTCATTATCATTGCTATAAAAGCTAAAATTATTGCTAACATTACTGACCAAAACAATTAAAATAATTAAATTGCCATGAAAAATATAAAAAACATTATTATTGTGTAAATAATATTACTTCTTATTGCAATAAAGAACAATAAAAAATAATAACTAAAATTATCATTATTATTGCATAAATAATAAAATAATAAAAATCATATAATCTAAATAACAAATAAAGAAACAAAAACAAAAAAAAGAATAAAGGGAAAAATAGAGTAATATTACTTTTAAAATGATCACCGATATAAATTAAAATTTCAGGAAAATCTTAAAACAAATCAAAATATTTTTATTAAAAAATAATCACTAAAATTATCACTATTATTGTGCAAATAATAAAATTATAAAAATCATATAATACAAAGAACAAATAAAAATAAAAGAAAACATCTAGTCATGGCACCTGCGTCTCGTCATAGCATAAATTTAGACAAAATAATAAATATTTATTATGTATTATTTTTTTTATCATAGCATAAATTTAGACAAAATAATAAATATGTATATAATTTTTTTGAAGTGCAAGTTTTGTATAAAATATATAAATTTTAAATTTGTATATAATTTTTATAAAGTTCAAGTTTTGTATAAAATTAAAAAATATATAATAAGAAAAAAAATATATAATAATGAAAAAATAAAATAAAAAGATAAAAAAGAAACAAAAAACGGAGGAAAAAAAGAAAAAAAAGAATAATTTGGAAAAAGTAGCATAATCAGAAATTAAAAAAAAAACATAAAAGAAAAAAAAAACAAAAACTGTTGCAATCCACAGTGCACTGTGTCTAAGTGCACAGTGGATTGTCCACAGCAATTATATATATTGTAATGTAATACTACCCCATAATAAGTTTTATGTTCCCACTCTCTTTTAGATATATTGATAACCATAAATTTGCGTGACTAGTTCTCCCTCATCTATTCATGCTTAGGTTTTTATTAATATAAGGAATGATTTGATTTTTGGAGAGTGGTTTACTTAAAAATATAATAAAATAATTTAATTTTTATAAATATTTGTAATATCAACATATCAAAATAATTTAAAACAAAAAAAATTAACTTTAAACTAAAAAAAACTTAAAAAACACATTTAAAATTATAGTAAAAAAGCGTGATTGAGGCATGAATATAAATTCCAATTTTATTGGCAGAGTAAAAACAATTTCCTGATTTCATCTTACTTCATGCCCTTATCGAAATATAGTTCAGGTTATTTTTGAAAATAATTTTCATACATAAATGTATTTAAATAATATTTTTTTATTTTTTTAAATTATTTTTAACATTAAAACAAGAAAATGATCTATAAACATAAAAAAATATTTAATTTAATAGAAAAATAAAATAGAAAATTCATTTTTAAAAAAGAAACATGTTAATTTTTAAACGCAGTACAAAAGATGACCTTGGAGAGGCACCCAGAATTGGCCCATGAGGATGTGTCTGAAGTAATTAAATAAATAATATCACAGATAAAAGTAGCATTTTACATTGAGAAGCAAATATAAACAGTATATAGCAACCAAACCCAAACCCTATAATTTTCGGATACATCAAGTAAAGCAAAAAAGAAGAAGAAAGTGCAAATCACACATGATCATAAAATGCCTGGTTCAGCTGTGTATACTATCGGATATACATGGTCAACGCAAGACCTCATAATAATACAAATATCTTAACAATTCAAGCACATTATTTTCCTTCATGGCTCCACAATGATCTTTCCAGTGGCATGGCCATCGATTGCCTTAGCCCAGGCATCTTCAGCCTTGCTCAATGGATGCTTTGAGTCGATCACTGTTTTGAGCTTCCCTTCCTTCACCAGATTAACAAGATGTTTCAGCTCTTCACCATTGGGAGTAACAATCAGCGGAATCAGCTTCTTCTTGGAGAAAGTAAGTTTCTTCACAGCAAAAGTAATCATGGCACTGGGGCCAGGAGTGAGGTGTATAACCTTTCCATTTTCACTCAGATTTGGCTCAAAAGTACTCCAAGGGATTCCTGGGGCCCGGGCGCAGTGGATCACAGCGTCGTATTTCTTACCAGATGGGCTCTTCAGAGCTGCTCCTTCTGGGGTTTTGTAATCCAGAACCTCATCCGCCCCTAAGCTCTTGACAAATTCAATGTTACGAGCCCCACAAGTGGCAGTCACGTGAGTGTTTCCGAGCTTTGCTAGCTGAACTGCATAGTGACCCACGCCCCCTGAGGCGGCAGTGATCAGAATATTTTTCCGGTTGCCGCTTCCATCAAGCTTGACCCCAGCACATTGAGTGAGAGCCTCGTAAGCTGGGAGCCCTGCAATAGGCAAGCCTGCAGCTTCAGCTGCTGATATTTCCGGTGGCCTTGCAACTGACAAGCTCTTCTTAGCCACTGCGAATTCAGCTAGTCCACCTCCACTCTGATATTAGGATCACATAAAACAGTTAATCAATGAAACAAAATTCAGAGACCAGTGGTAAAATTAATTCCTTCATGCACATAAGATTGCCAGATGCTAAAATGCACTCTTCATAAAAAACACCATAACAACGAATGAGCACTTACAGAAGCGCTAAGCACAGCTACAACTTTGTCACCAGTTTTGAAATTTTCAGCTCCTCGTCCAACCGCCACAACCTCTCCTGCTATATCAATGCCTGTCACGACAAAGATTTCATCAGCCAAAAACAAAGTGCGCTGCGAGTGTGTGAATGCATGCTTGGCAAACACAAAATATTGCTAAAACTACGAAATTAATATATCAGCATGAGATTCAAAGAATGTGAAGCACATGGATCACGAGCTATCTTTGGGAAGGGTTCTGGGAATAAAGTTTAAACCAGTTGCTTACTTCTTCATTTGTATCAAGATTGTCAATGTTGTTTCTGCTGATACTTCGTTTTTCAATTAGATCATAATATTTCAATTTCAAGTATTTCGACATGTCATTTTGAGTTGTATTGTTTATATATATTAATTAGGTCATCAGAACTGACAGAGAGTGTAACTAAGGAAAGGAAACCATCCTCCAAACAATACCCAAGTTGAACTAAACTTCCCAAAACTTTGGTACCACATGAAAATACTTGAAACTGATGAGACATAAAAAAATATTGTATGTCCAAGCTCTCTCATTCTGAATGGTACGTAAGCAAAGGATCAATAAATCCCGTTTCAAAAGTCACTTAGATGCAACAGTCACAAACTTAAAATAAATAAAAAAATGTTGCTTAATTAGCACCCAAAAGAAGATAATCATGCAATCAACTAACATAATTGAGAATAACCTAGTTTGGGATTAGAAAGTGGAAAGTGCAAAACAATGTCTGAATTAGTAGAATAGATTCTATTCACCCAAATATATCCACAAAAAGAAGTGATCATGAATTACGTACTGGGGATGTAAGGGAAACTCCTAGGTAAAAAAGGGCGAACCACGCCCTTCTGTATGTTCAAATCATATGGGTTCAGACTAGCTGCTTCCACCTTGATCAAAACTTCGTCTTTCTTGGCACTAGGGACTGGAACCTCGACATGCTACAACAAGCGAGAAACTAGTTAGTTATACAATAGTAACCCCTAGTTCATATATACATCAATATTGCCTTTTCATTCGCCAACAGAGAGTCTGACAAAACCTCGCAGGTAATAAAGAGCAAATCTGGGTTTTAGAATAGAACCTTTAAACCCGCGGCGCCTCCACCATAACTATCATACTGCAAGGCATGCATTAGCTTCCCTGCCATGTCCAATAGAAGCAGTGCGAGAGACTGAGAGATGCAAAAAAGAAGGGAAAGAAGAAAGTAATTATACTTTTTTTTTTTTAATCAACCACGAGGTGTTCCTGGGGGGCCCTAGCTAGGGAAGCCGTCTTTAAGTTATAATCACAACCCAGACTAATACTCGCTCGTAGCATATCAATCAATAAGTGGTAAAATAGTGGTCAAAGTGGTGACTCTAAAGTACAGAAGCAAGGGTCAAACCCAGATCTCTTTTGGAGAATCAATAAGTGGTAATTATACTTGGTGGAGGAGAGTAGGCGTGGCTTCGCGGTGTTCATTCTTTTTTTTTATTGGAAGCGATCGGATGCAAGTCAGGACATGTAACCAGTTCTTTGCTGAATACAATGCATAGATTGGTTGCTTACGTGTGCTTTAAGCTACTCCCAGAGGATGATTTTACATCAAAATGTTTTCCCTTGCAGATGCAATTCTGAACCCTATCTATTTAACTCTTTTTTTTCCTTATATAAATAATTAAGAGGAAGTAAGCCAGGGTTCTCTTGATAATTAATAGTGTTCCTTAATTCTCTCAAAAAAAATACGAACAACTTCAATGTAAATTTTATTAAATTACTTTGAATGCGTGTTTTTTCTGGCTTATAGGCAACTATCGTAGTACAGCGGAGTGTACAGGGCAAAATGGAGAAAACAAATCTATTTTCGGGGATTTATTTTATATTTTGTTGTCAGACAAGGGAATTTCATGTTTTTTTGTTTTAGAATTGTTTTTCAAAAAGTTTGAAATTTTTTATTTTTATTCTTTCTAAATAAAATTTACTTTAAAAAACAATTACAATCACATCTACCATCAGTCACGAGAGAAAAAAAAGAGAAAAAAGAAGTAGTCTCTCGCCACCAAAACTGATTCATAGATGCTTCCTCAACCTCAGTTTCATAGTTGACAATCTTGAAAAAAGGTTGGATGCAAAATGATCACCTTGCGCATGCATAGTTTGACCAACCCTTGTTCTTGAAAGATGTCTCGGTTTGTCGTTTGGATTCAAAATCAGCACGTCCAAACTGACGAATTTCAACGTCTAAAATGTTGCCGTCGTACAGCTCGTCATCCACTTCTGTCTTAAAAACGTAGCCCTCTCCTCTTTATTCATATTCCTTTGCTTCCATTCCTGGTCCATCGTACATTGCTTCCTACGGTAATTGATATAGAATAATATAAAATTATATTCTGATATCTTATCTAAGAACTAAAATTTTTAGATAAGATAGTTTTTTAATATGGTATCAAAACTTTGTTGATCTCACGGTCACGACTTTAAATTTCATCATTCTTATTTTATTTAATAAAAATCAAGTAAAAGATAGTGTGAGTCCGTGTACAAGCTTCAAACCCAAAGAGTATTTATTTGAACGAGTATGTTAGATAATAATATAAAATTATATTTGAGGATCTCATCTCATAGTTTAGACTTGTAGGTGAGATGATTCATTAAAGTAATTTCTATAGAATATCACTAAATATCAACAAAAGCGCTCTCTCTTGTAGAAAATAATAAGGAGGGGAAAATTAATGTCTAAAACAGTAATACCAACGACAATTTGTCTATCTAATAATGATGCAAATAGATTGAAATAATTAAGTAGCTGAGTGTCATCCTGCCTAGTTCTTGGGAGCTATTCAAAACTTAATCTCTTTGCCAATTAAGTTCTTGAGAATGGGATGCTCTGCTTTTCAGGAAAATCCATCCTAAAATTTAAAATTATCATCAGAGGATAACAAAGATACTATGTAAACTAATGTCCTAAAAGAACTTGCAATTTAAGCAAATTAACTAACTATTAAGTTAAATTGTGTGGAGAATATACATAAATTACTGTGGGTTGTAATAATATATAATTATTGTTTTGCCCCTTGATGCACTACTGCATTTATTTATACACAAAATTAACATCCTTCAATCAATTATTATATAAGGTTGAATTGCACGATTTCCAGTGGATGAGCTTAATTGGAGACTTGAAGAAACAATAAGGACCAAATGATGTAAGGACTCGGTAAACCGTATTACAATTGTTTGGTATTTCAAGGTATCTAGCGGCTAAGACTATGTTTGGTAATGTGTTTCTGAAGTGTTTTTTTTTTTAAAATGATTTTTTAATATTTATTTTAAATTAATTTTTTATATATTTAGACTGAAATCAAAAATAATTTTTTTAAAAAATTAAAAAATATTTTAATATATTTTTAAACCAAAACCACTTTCAAAAATAACATCAACCATACTTTCAAACATATACTTAGTTTGCTTCGTTTTTTTTTTAATTTAGAAAAAGGTTATTATAAAATTAACATTTCTAAGAAGCCTTAGCTCATTTTTCAAGGTTAATTGGTTCTTAAAATTTATTTTCTCATGTAAATTAAGAACTCTTCTATTGTATTATGTGGTCGGCTTCCCCCATATACATAAATTCCATTAAATTTATGATTATCCTTCGATTCTTCCCACAAAAAAAAAAGAGGGTCTCATTTATGAACCTATACTCATTTGTCTATAGATTCTTACTTATCTAAACCTTCTTTGATTTGGTCCCTTTACTCTCCAAACCTTGAAGGAATGTTGAATAGTCAAGACTGCTGGCCATCTGGAAGGTCAAATGATCACCTTTTATTTTCAAAACTATATATGTTGGTCTAAGACAAGTTTTTTGCTCTCTAATAATATTTTTTTTGTTCTCTCTATTATAATAATAAAAATATTAAAAAGATATTTTTCCTTTCGGTGTATTTTTCATAATAAAATTAATCTTGTATAGTTTATGGTTGAATCAGTTATGATGGATATTTAGCTTAATGTTATATTAATTTAAAAAATTAAATTGGGAACTAAGCTTGATGAAGGAGTTCAGCTGCATACTATTTGTGCTTCTTCTTTTTTGAAATTCAGAAAATTTCATTTGTGCTTCTTCTTTTTTAAGATTTAGAAAATTATATTATTACACTATAAGCTAAAACAGAATGAGAATTTAAACAGTAATGAAAAATTATTTTTATTGTTTATCTAGACTCAGAGTCAGTGTGGATTGAAATAGTAAACTTACTATTTGCCTCTCTGTTAACTGTGTTTTTATCCCTAGGTCCCAAGGTGTTTTCAGTTTTTTTTCTTCCTATGAACAGTAAAATAACCATAATACTCATGAATAAGATAAAAATACACACAAACCACCGGGGGAATGAAAGTTATTGCACATATTTTTAAAATTGGATAAATACAACTTTACCCCCATATAAGACAAAATATAACAGTAAATCACAGGCTAAGTTGGGTCATTGTATTTTTTTTTAAAATGCCCAAATACGTTAATGCCCCATATAAGACAAAAAAAAACACAAGAATTAGGTGTAGGAGTTTCTCGATCATTTACCATTTTTTAATTTCTTTTTTGCCTAATTATTGTTGGCGCGTCGCTAGCCGCGCCGTTCGTTTCCGCGCTCACGTGCGTTTTGGACGATGCGTGTGGCGTATTCTAACGTCCAAAAATACTCAACCAATGTCTCGAATGATTTTCAGCCATGTTATTTCCTTCTAGTGCGGTGTGTGTGATTACAGGGTGGCGGGAGACATGTCAATGGTCGGTTGAATGTTTGCCCCCCTTTTCTCTCTCTTGTTTGCGCAAGCACATGTCAGTGCAACTGTTTATTGTGATATTTCAGTTTAGTCCCTGATATTTCAATAATTTTTTTTATGATCCTTATTTCTATTATATAGGTTTTAATTATATATTGTAGTTTCATTTAGGTCCCCGGTCTTTTAAAATCAGAATTGGTTTGAAAACATTAATATTTTTGGTATCAAAGTTTTGATTTGTTTTAATTTTATCCTTCCATGCAAATTTATTACAAATTCTTAATATTTTTAGTATCAAAGTTTGATTTTGTTTTTAATTTTATCCTTCCATGCAAATTGATTATATATTTCATATTTATTTCAATCCTAATTCTTTTAATTTCTGGTTTTGTTTTAAATTAATTAATTTAACGGTATTAATGTTTAAATTAATTTAATTTTTTTCTTCAAATTAAATTTATTGTATATGTATTTTTCATTTTGGCACTTATACTTTTAATCTTGGATTTTATTTTAATTCCTTTATTTATATATATATATATTTCTTACATAGTTCATATTTCTGTCCATGTTTATATGTACATGTTCTTAGTTTTTGTTTTCATTTTTTCTTTATTTCCACTGTTATTAAGGTGTTTTTTTATTTAAGTTCAAGTTTTAATGTATATTGGGGATCATTTGAAAATTAATAATTATTATGATTTCTCTTTTTTTCTACAACTCAAATAATTTATTTAAATCTAATAATATTTATTTTTATTTTTTCATTTATTCTTTTTTTAATTGTTTTTTTTGTTAATATTGTTAGGTCTTGAATTTTCTAATTATTTTAAATAAGACATTCAAAATAAAATAATGATAATTATTATTTGTATGTTTTCTTTTAAATATGTTAGACTAATTATATACTTTGATATTTATTTAATATTAGTGCTTATATATATATATATATATATATATATATATGACCTATGTTTTTTTGAAAAACAAATAATTACTGTCATTCTTCTAAAATGCTTTTAATATAATAATATGAAGAATAAAATTTTATAAAATAAAAAAAAATATGGAATTGTATTTTCTAATAGTAATTATAGTCTTACCAATTTTTATTATTTTCAGTGTTATTAAGTTTGTTTTCTAATGTTTGTCGGTGATAATTTGAAAATTGATATTTATTATATTTTCTCTTTGTTGTTTTTTGAATTCTTTTTATTTATTCTTCAAGTCAATTTTTTTTTAATCTAATTATATTGACTTCTTTTGTCATTTATTTATTTTTTTAATTGTTAATATTTTTAGATGTTTAAATTTCAAATTATTATAGATAATACATTCCAAATAATGATAATGATTATTTGTAAGTTTTTTTTTTTAGATATGTGAGACTAAGTTTATATTTTGATATTTATTTAATATTAGCATCTTCAATAATATAGATATGAAAATAACTTATGCGTCTTCTTTTATGTATGATATTTCAGATCTCATATCATGAAAAAAAAAGTGAAATCATACGTAGACAAGATAGGTAGAAAAATTATGTCAATTTATCTACAATAATAAAATAAAATTTCCCTGCATTTCGCAACAGCTGACACTATATTTTTGAACATGTAACAAAAATTGTTAATGATTATAAATTTTTATATATACTATTTTTGGAAAAGTTTCCTTAAAAAAATAGGAGAGACTAATTATATATTGAGATTTTTTTTATAACATCTTAAAAAATATAAAAAAAAATTAAATTGCCTTTCTTTATAAATGTCACATTAATTTAATCTCAGTGCTCTAATTTTTTTAATATAATTATATGAAGAAAATATATGAAAAAATAATCTTTAATAAATTTTAGCATTTGTATTTTTGCTATCTGTCAAATAAATTATTCATCAAATAGTTAAAACATGCCCAACAAACAATTAGTATGTTGCAGGCTTTGCTATCTACCAATTTGATCAAATAATATGTCTTTATTCAATTTGATCAATTGCGGCTTTGCTATCTACCAATTAAATTATTACCAAAGTAGTTAAAACAAAATGATCAATCAAATTGTTAGGTGTATAAAACAAATCACTCATTTATTCTAAAGTTCAACAATTGTAATTTTACTATTTTAATAGATTTTTTTCGATTCCAATTGTACAATCTATCGATAAAATAATTGTTAAAACAGTTTTAACAGTAGCAACATTCAATCACTTTTAGGCGGAAAAAAACCCTGTTTCAAACATATTCTATCAATAACAATTTTACTAATTAAATATTAAAATAACCAATTACAACACGTATAAAATCATTTATCTACATGGAAAAAAAACTTAGCGCAACACATGGGCAAGTTAGCTCGTAGGGTTTTCTATACCTCATCGAGAGTATTGATTTTTTTTTTTGTAATTTAATAAAACAACATTAAAATATTGGTAGCTTTTTTTAAGAAATATATTAACTGACTTCAATTATAGATACTACTTAATTTAATAATATCTATCTATCTAAATATAAAAATTAATAATAATGACATGTAGAAAAAGAAAGCTTAACTAAAAAAAATATAAAACTACATTTTCAGATAATCTAATATTAAAGAATGAAATAAAAAAGTACAAAAAAATATTTAAATCAATCCAAGTTAGAATGATAAACTCGTGATTAAGGTCATAAGGTCAAACCATCTTTTAGAAAACAAGTAAAAATTTTAATATTTAATAAATTCAGTGTTGATGAATAAAATTAAAAAAATAGAGTGGAAAAAAAAATCAATGATAATTCAAGCTAACATTTTATAACATTGACTTGGATAATAAGATTGAGATAACCATATAAAAAAATCATGAAAATCAATTTTTAATTAATTCAATTTAGAATGATGAAATTGTAAAATAAAAAGCTAATTTGAAATATAAAATCAAAGAGAAGAAAAAATTTAATGTAATTTAAAAAACATATTATTTTAATACATTTCTAAATAAAAAAAAACCATCAATATTCCCGAACAGGGATAGAACCACCTCTGCTTCTGAGTAATCATCTTGTGTTTTTTTTCTCTTCTTATTAGGGTCATTATGTATTTTTAAGAATCAAAGAGGCCATGGCAGAGTAGAGAATTGAAGAATATTTGACCACTTATACCACTAAGGTTTTTCATTACGGACCACTCGCTTCGTTCTCTAGAGGCAAATGCTACAACTTTTCTCAATTGAATGAACAACATTGTTCTTTATTATTATTATAATTATTATTATTATTAATGTGAATGTCCATAACATATTATATGTATCTTGACTAATTTTACAAATCCTAAAATTAATGACTATATAAACATTCAAAAATCATCATATTAGCAACCATATAACTCGAACCTGACATCATAGTAAGAGATTATTTGTTGTTTGTTTTGGTATCTTTTAAACATAAAGGAACCTAAAATTACTTTAAGTCTTCTAAAATTCAAGTAATTTAAATATTATATAGATATTAGTATTCTTTTTAAGATAAGTAAGATTTTTACAATTTTTTTAGAAAAAAATCCTAGGTCATTTTTCTCTCTCTATATATATTTTTAGGCGATAATGTTCATTACATATTAAAACATATAATTAGTCTCATATACTTCATAGAGTAATCGAACTGAGAATTGGTTCATATATTTTTTAATTGTAGATAACCTAGGTAAATTTGTCAATATTTATTTTTATGAGTTGCTTTTTTTCCCCAGTAATATTATATCTGACACATTAAAAATAAAAATATTGTAATTTGTTTTTACAATTAAATTTAATTTTTTTGCGTGCTATAATTATTTATTTGCCTACTAAAACGAACAGTTTAATCAAAACAGAAAGTGACTCATATATTTTTTAATTATAGATAATGTAGGTAAATTTGTCTACCTTCTGTTTTTTTTAGATGTATTTTTTTCCAGTAATATTAGATCTACAATATTAAAGATCAAAACACTGCAAATTTTTTTCAAGAAATAAACTTAAACAAAAGAGCACAAAATAAAAATTTGAAATCAAATTTGTTTTTTTATTTTATAAGATTTATTCATCATATTAAATATATTTAAGAATACTGATACGAATATTTGTCCTTCAAAAAATTCTAGGTAATTTTTCCTCTCTCTCTCTACATATTTTTATGCGATAATATTCAATAAATATTCAAACATACAATTAGTTTCACATACTTTATATTGACATAAATATACAAATATATAATTAATTTTACATAATTTCAACAATATATTTAATTTAAAGGACAATCGTAGGTCATTTTTCTCTTTTTTTATATATTATTAGGCGATAATATTCAATAAATATTAAAACATATAATTGGTTTCTCAAATTTTAATTTGCAATAAATATACAAATATATAATCAATTAAAAATAAAAATATAAGCGACAATTGGTTTCTCAAATTTCTCAAATTTTTCAATTAAAAATATATAACCAAAAATATATAGAATTCCAGCCCAACCCGCAAAATTAAAAATATGAGGACCGAATTGAAACTTCAATCTATAATCAATTTCAATTGAAGGACGAAATTGAAACAAATCAAAACCTATATAATAGAAATAAGGGACAGGAAAACAAATTATAACATTCAGGGGCCGATATGAGATTTGACAAAAAACAGCTTAGCTGACGTCATGTGGCGCAGGCAGGAGATAGAAATTAGGGGGAGGGGAAATTCAAACGACTATTGACACGTTTATGGACATTGTTGTGCCACACGCGCCGCACCAGGTGGAAGAGAACATGCTGAAAAATCATTCTAGACACCG
Source organism: Salix exigua (assembly GCA_032356905.1). Taxonomy (NCBI): domain Eukaryota; kingdom Viridiplantae; phylum Streptophyta; class Magnoliopsida; order Malpighiales; family Salicaceae; genus Salix; species Salix exigua. The sequence continues at coordinate 30,195,342 of CM063603.1, forward strand.
GTTGATCATTTTTAGATGTTGTATGAAGCTGCACGCCCCGTCCGAAACACGCGTGAGAGCGGAAACGAACGACGCGTACGACGACGCGCCAACAGTAATCGGGTGAAAATAATAATAAAATATTGGCTAATTACTGTGAAGCCCGTACCCCACAGGCGTGTTTTTTGTCCTTTTGAAGGATATAATTGTTAATGTATTGTTCAATAAAAGATTAAAAAATTAAAAAACCGGTCAGACGAACCAGACTGGAAATGGTCAATTACCGTGGAGTCCTGAAAACGGCGACATTTTTTTGTCTTTTTCGAGGTTTTTTTTTGTTAATACACTGTTAAAAAAATAAAAAATAAAAAGTGGACGTGCACCCGCGAAGCACCGAGCCAAATTGTCAATGAACAGTAACTATGAGTATAGGTGCACATTACATGAATAGTAAATTTCGTTCTATTTTAGTGTTTTTTTTATTAATGTGTCACATTAAAAGAAAACGTACGTGAACCCCATATGTGGGTTTTCTTTATGAACTTGGAGAATCCAAGTTCGAACCCTACACTCACAATTTCCTTTTTTTTAATTGTTGTTGTTATTATTATTATTTATTATTGTACGAATGGGTCAAATCATTTTATTGGATCAGTTTTATAGTGGTCCAACCCACTTAATGATTTTTTTTATGTGACCCAGGTCCTTATGGGTTTGAAAATAGCCCTAGCCGAATGTTTAACCCTTTTGTTCAATAATGCTTACATTTTGTGAGACAACAGTTGATAAACAAATGCATAATAGTGATTTGTAACCTATAATAAAAGATATCTGCGCATAACAATACAGTGATTTGCCCGATAGGAGGGGCTTCTTCAGTCGTAAATTCTCGTTGGATTTTTGAGGCTTCAAAAAACACATTTAAAATTATAGTAAAAAAGCGTGATTAAGGCATGAATATAAATTCCAATTTTCTTGCCCGAGTAAAAACAATTTCTTATTTTCATTTTACCCAGTACATGTTTAGAAGAGTAAAAACAATTTCTTATTTTCATTTTACCCAGTACATGTTTAGAAGTGTGGTTGAGGTTGTTATTAAAAATATTTTTCATTCGTAAATATATTAAAAATAATTTAATTAAATATAAAAATTAAAAATATATGTTTTAATTTTTTTCAAAAATAAATTTTTTTAAACAAAATATCAAAGATGACTTTGGAGAGGCGCCGAGAATTGGCCCATAAAGATGTGTCTCAAGTAATTAAATAAATAATATCATATAAAAAGTAGCATTTTACATTGAGGAACAGATATAAACAGTATACAGCAACCAAACCCAAACCCTATAATTTACAGATACATCAAGTAAAGCAAAAAAAAAAAAAAAAACAGAAGGTGCAAATCACACATCATAAAATGCCTCGTTCAGCTGTGTATACTATCGGATATACATGGTCAACGCAAGACCTCACTATAATACATATATCTTAACCATTCAAGCACATTATTTTCCTTCATGGCTCCACAATGATCTTTCCAGTGGCATGACCGTCGATTCCCCTAGCCCAGGCATCTTCAGCGTTGCTTAATGGATACTTTGAGTCGATCACTGTTTTAAGCTTCCCTTCCTTCGCCAGATTAACAAGATGTTTCAGCTTCTCACCATTGGGAGTAAGAATCAGCGGAATCAGCTGCTTCTTGGAGAAGGTAAGTTTCTTCACAGCATAAGTAATCATGACACTGGGGCCAGGAGAGATATGTATAACCTTCCCATTTTCACTCAGATTTGGCTCAAAAGTACTCCAAGGGGTTTCTGGGGCCCGGGCGCAGTGGATTACAGCGTCGTATTTCTTACCAGATGGGCTCTTCAGAGCTGCTCCTTCTGGGGTTTTGTAATCCAGAACCTCATCCGCCCCTAAGCTCTTAACAAATTCAATGTTACGAGCCCCACAAGTGGCAGTCACGTAAGTGTTTCCGAGCTTTGCTAGCTGAACTGCATAGTGACCCACGCCACCGGAGGCGGCAGTGATCAGAATGTTTTTCTGGTTGCCGCTTCCATCAAGCTTGACCCCAGCAAATTGATCATCAGTGAGAGCCTCGTAAGCTGTGAGCCCTGCAATAGGCAAGCCTGCAGCTTCAGCTGCTGAAATTTCCGGTGGCCTTGCAACTGACAAGCTCTTCTTAGCCACTGTGAATTCAGCTAGTCCACCTCCACTCTGATATAATTAGGATTTGATAAAATAGTTAATCAATGAAACAAAATTTAAAAGACCAGTGGTAAAATTAATTCCTTCATGCACATAAGATTGCCAGATGGTAAAATGCACTCTTCATAGCAACCAGGTTAATAGCATGTGCCAGGTCTCATGTTCATACTCCTACGTAAAACTTAATTAATCCTATAAAAGATCCAGGAGCAAGGCATTTAAGCAAAATAATTTGTATAATGTACCTCAAGTTGGCAATATTTCAAACAAGTAAAACTCGAACTCCATAAACATTGAAGGCGTTGACGACCTATTTGCTTTAGCCAAAAAGGGCAGTTGCAATGATATTGTCGTTTAGGTATAGGCTTTTGTGTTTCAGTGAAGCTGAGAAAATGTCTGAAATAGAGTCATCTGATTTTACTTTGGATGAAATTAAGTTTCTAAGGAGAAAAGAACCAACAGGTAGTTCCAGTTGATCGTTGTGTTTCACTGGAAGATATCGAGGGCAAGGAGGTAGGCTCTGCAAATACTTTTTTCTTGGATGCAAGGAAGAAAACCCAATTTGTGGGTCAAGTAAACGAGTAAAATAGTAAAATTCTGGTTATCTTAGATTTTTACAAGAAGTGTATGTCTTGACTTGAACTCGAGATCTGCTGTGCAGATCACAAATCCTGAGCTATGGGGGACAACTACAATATAAAAATTTAGCAAGAAATCATGCACACACTTGATATTGACTCGGCCTTTGTCAATCCCTGGAAACACATTTCTAGATTATGATTAATGCATCAATTTAATTATGAAACTCTTCTAACCACCCCAATCCCCCCTCCAATTTGCCGATTTTATAACTAATTATAACCTTCAGGCCACATTGACCCAAGGTAGCTTATTTGATACGAGATTATTCAAGGTGTATATATGTGAGAGGAAGGTTGACTCCAGTGGTGTACATAACCATTCAACCAAAAAGGATAATTAAACTAATAAAAGTAATGCCTCGCCAACGTAAATCATTACAAAAGTTACAAGGAAAAGGAAATAAAAAAAAAAACACCATAACATTGAATGAGCACTTACAGAGGCGCTAAGCACAGCTACAACTTTGTCACCAGTCTTGAAATTTTCAACTCCTGGTCCAACCGCCACAACCTCTCCTGCTATATCAATGCCTGTTGCGACAAAGATTTCTTCAGCCAAAAAGAAAATGGGCTGCGATTGTGTGAATGCATGCTTGGCAAACACAAAATATTGCTAAAACTACGAAATTAATATATCAGCATGAGATTCAAAGAATGTGAAGCACATGGATCACGAGCTATCTTTGGGAAGGGTTCTGGGAATAAAGTTTAAACCAGTTGCTTGCTTCTTCATTTGTATCAAGATTGTCAATTTCGTTATTGTAGATCCTTTGATTTTTCAATTAAAACATTATATTTCAGTTTCGAAACATTTCAACACGTAGTTTTGAGTTGTATTGTTTATGTATCAGAACTGAAAGAGTGTGTAACCATGGAAACGAAACCATCCGCCAAACAATACCCAAGTAGAGCTAAAATTCCCAAAACTTTGACACCACATGAAAATACTTGAAACTGATGAGCATAGATTATTATTGTATTCACTTTGTTTACTGTATTTCCAAGCTCTCTCATTCTGAATGGTACGTAAACAAAGGAACAATAAACCCCGTTTCAAAAGTCACTTAGATGCAACAGTCACAAACATAAAATCCAAAAAAATAATTATGCTTAAGCACCCAAAAGAAGATAATCATACAATCAACTAACATAATTTAATTAGAATAACTAGTTTGGGATTAGAAAGTGGAAAGTGCAAGACAATGTTTGAATTAGTAGAATAGATCATGAATTACTGGGGATGTAAGGGAAACTCCTAGGTAAAAAAGGGCGCGCCACGCCATTCTGTATTTTCATATCATATGGGTTCAGACTAGTTGCTTCCAACTTGATCAATACTTCGTCTTTCTTGGCACTAGGGACTGGAACCTCGACATGCTGCAACAAGCAGGATAAACTAGTTAGTTTCACAACAGTAACCCCTAGTTCATACATCAATATTGCCTTTTCATTCGCCAACAGCGTATCTGACAAAACCTCGGAGGTAATAAACTGCAATTCAGTGTTATTATTATTACAACATTTAACGCAGTAACAAAAATCTGACATTCATAGTGATGCATAATAAGCAGCTAAGTACTGGGCATCACTGAAAAGTGACATATAAATAATTACACTGAAAAAGAGCCAGTCTTGGTTTTAGAATAGAACCTTTAAACCTGCGACGCCTCCACCATAACTATCATACTGCAAGGCATGCATTAGCTTCCCTGCCATGTCCAATTGAAGCAATGCGCGCGAGAGACGGAGAGAAAGAAAGCAGGCAGGCAGAAAAAAGGTAATACTTGATCAGGAGTGTAGGCCTGGCTTCGCGGTGTTCATTCTTTCATGTGGTTTATAATTTAGTTTTAAAAATAAATTGAAAACAATATAATTTTATTTTTATTTCTAATTTGTACATGTAAAAGATAATTTTTAAAAATAAAAATATATATATTTTAAAATAAAAAACATTTTAAAAAATAACCTAACTACATATATTAAGAGAGAGTGTTTTCTATTACATTTAAAAAATTGAAAAAAAATAATTTTTTATATTATTATTTTTTAATATTTTTAAATTATTTTCAATATCAAAAAATGAAAAATATTATTTTAATATAATTTTAAACTAAAAATATTTTTAAAAATAATTGACAGCCACTGGTATTGTCTGGCAAAAAGACAAACTCGAGTATCTATCACTATCAACATCAGCCTTCAGTCTTTTTTTCTTCTTTTCTTTTTTTTTATTGGAAGCAACCGGATAAAGTCAGGATATGTGGCCAGTTTTTGCTGAATACAATGCAATTGCATAGATAGATTAGTTGCTTAGGTATGCTTTGCGCTACGCCCAGAGGATGATTTTACTATTATACATTAACTTGTAGATGCCAGTGTGGACAGGATAATTTCGCTTGTCGGTATTTTGTTTTTTTATGGTATAAAATATTATTTTTATTTTTATATAATTAACTAATTATATCAAAAATTATAATATTAATTTAATAAATATAATTCAAATTCAAGGTAAATTAAATTTAAATTATATAATATAAACATAAAATCAAAGAAATATAATATTAAAATTAGAAATATTTCTAAAAATCGTTTACTATTTAGTCCATCACAGCTATAGATAAGCATAAAAAATAATTATTTAAATTTTCTTATATAATTTTTTTTATGGAGGTGTGAGAGGTATTTCAATTTAATTTTTTTATAACAAAAACCAATATAAAATTAATTCTTGATGATGACCTAGATTAGATGGAAAAGTAGAATTTAGATTTCAGAAAGTAGAATTTAGATTTCAGAAATTAGAAAGTTAATAATAAAAAAATTAATTCTTGATGATTTTCACCTGGAGTAGATGGAAAAGTAGAATTCAGAAATTAGAAAGTTAATAATACAAAAACAGCAAGAAAGCAGAATTCACAAAAAGTCACATCACATCATTGAGGCTGGAATGAGTTTTTTTTTTTTCTAATCGCAACGGCAAATATAAAATACACTAGAGAATGCCCCGCGCTACGCCGCGGCGGCATAATATTTTTTTCAATGTTAAAAATATTAATTTTTGAATGATTGTTCTTGTGCCTTTAATTTTTTAATTTTTTTTTTGAAAAAATTTTTTTACACTTTTTTGTCCCCGTTATTTGAGTCATAGATGTATAATTGTATAAATTATGGCGTTTCAATATTAACTGGTTATAGTGATCCTATTAAGTTATGACATTGTTAATTTATTTTAAATATATAAGATCTTAATTGGGAATTAATAAAATTAATATTTTGAAAAATTGTTAATCAATGATTTAGGTATTGTTTTCTCAAATTAAAAGATTTACTTTTCATAAAGGAAAAAAAGGGAAAAAAAAAGAAGAAAGAAATTAATTTCATAGATATTTTTTCTGAGAAAATTTCTGATATGAAAATTCTTCCTTTAATCTGGCCTTTTTGACCCGTATGAATTGCTCTTGTTGCTTCTTTTTCAGCAAAGATGATTTTCAATTCTTTAATAATATACACTACATTTCTTTATTTCTTCTGTACTTTCTAAGTAGAAACGCAAAAGTCCATATTTATTCTCCATTTCCAACTTATTCTTTAAAGGCAACTGAGTTTCCAAGACAGGAGAGGAACGAAGCTCGAGTATAAATATTATGGTGTAAGAAACAGTGGAAAGAACAGTAGAAGAGAAGGGTTTGGCTTTAGAGTTCAGATAGAATGGAGAAATTTGCAGGAAATTACATGGCTTTAAGATTGCGTGTGGATTTGCCAAAGAGGAAAGCTATAAAGATTTGTTCTTAATGTTTTATTAAGTTCAAGAATTTCTTTAGCTGACGTCCAAAGGGATCAGATATGCATCCCTAGTGTCCTCTCCTATGTATAGAAGAATTGTAAGAAAACTAAAAAAATCTATAATCTAAATCAATGGCAGAACATAGAGCGAAAGAAAAATCTGCTTACATGCAATGAAGTGTTAAAAATTCGGATAAACAGAAGCCATGTTACAAAAATCAAAACCCAAATAAATCTGCAAATAAACCTGCCATACTATTTCTAATTCTGTCTTAGCATCCATAAAAAAACAAAGACCCCAGCAAACCAAAAAAATCCCAAAAAGCAGAAAGCAGCAACAAATCAAACATCATCAGAATCTGCATAAAAATCCAAATTTGTAATCAATATTGCACAATCAAAAACATATTTCAACCCAAAAAAGGTTAAATCTTTATAACTGTGAAAATCAGGGATAACAAAGTTTGTACTGCATTGGAATTCAGACCAAGTTCATAGAACTAATCTATTCAAGCTTAAATAAACTCATGATGCTGATATGAATATTTTCATCATCTGGTTCGGCTTCAAAATAAACTCATGATGCTTTATAATGACATGGATATTTTCTCTTATTCCTCATCTCTTCTTCATCAATGATACAAAATCAAATGAAGGTTTCATTATACTAAATAAACTGCATAAAGCATGCAATAATCCACAATATTTTTTTCAACCCAAATAGAAACTCTTTAGGCAGATTTTATTGAACCCAAATACACCTCTTTGGAAGAATCTATTCGACTCCAACACATACACAACATATAACCAAGGCTAAAGTGTTAAGAAAGTTCATGGATTGAAGCCGATTGATGATGAACAAATGAAAACAACATGATATTAACTTAAAATCTAAAGGGCTATGAGGAGGTGATTGACCCATCATTTCAGGAGGTTGTGCAGGATAAGTAACATGGGATTCATCTGATGCAACCATAACCTCACTGCTGTTATTGCTCTCTCCTTCACCAAAACCAACACCATCGCCACTGGATGGATTGACTGCTCCTTCTTCTCTTCCATTCACATTTCCCATTTATTAATACTTCAACTAACTTGCAAATTAATGATCTTTATACATGTTTGTAATTGTTGTTTATTACAAATTGAATTGTATAAAGATTGAAACTTTATGAAAACCCATCAAACATATACATGAATCAAATTATTAACCTCATACAAATAGCTACAACAATTTAAATTGCAAGATTAATACTCATCACAACAAAACACAAAACAGTTCAGCAAACAAATAGCTAAAACTACAAACAACTAACCTCAATAATTGCAGGAGCAATAGCAAGAGTGTTGCGTGAACTTGAAATCAGCAGGGGAAAACTGAACAGAAAAGCAAGGAAGAAGAGAACAAAGCAGACAGAAAAAGTTTAGTTTTTGTTTGCAGATGAAAGGGAAATACAAAGGTAAAGAAAAAGTAAAGAAACAACGTAATATATATAGAAGAAAACTGAGAAGAGAAGGTTGTAGAATTCTCTCGTAGAAATCTGTTGCACCGCTCGGATAAAATAAGTTAAAACAAAATCATATAAGCTCGTCAAATGTACACAGAGAAGCATTAAATGCGAAATGACAAAACAATAAACTAATCAATTAAAGATATAAGTAATCGAACCGAAACACAAAGCAACTAACTAACCAAAAGGAACTAAAAACAGAAAGTGAAAGCAAAAGACAACAATACAAACTTTAATTAACGTAAGCAGCAAACCATAATGAGGAGAAAACCGAACCGAACCGTAACCCAATCAACCCGAGATTGTTTCGAGATGTATTGGTAATCTACTCCAAACCGAGAGCAAAACCCAACCGAACCGTACCCATGAGCCAAATGATAGATCTAATCAAACCATAAACCAATTAACCAAATAACCCATAACCCAACACATACAATCCACAAAACCCAATCAACCCGAACACTACCCAGCAACATACCCAGAATCCAACAAATCAATAATGGAAAAACCAAAGCAATTGCATTCCAATAAATGCAATAACCAAAAACCCATTCCAGTTGAAGAGTAAATCGACAGAGAAAATGCAAGAAAAACACCAAAAAAAGAACCCATTAACACCATGAGAGAACCCACGAAGAACTCAACAATGAACGACAGAAAATAGGAAGATTCTTACCTCGTCGATCCGCTAATAAAAGCAATGAATCCAGACAACGAAACCACGGCGTGTGAACCCAGATCTACCCGAAATCAACTTGTGAATCCCAACCAAAGGTTGCGCCCCTCTCTGCCGAAATAAGAAATGCAAGGCAAGAAATAAATGAAATGCAGCAAATGGCAAAACTAACCAGGTGGAAACAGAAAGCATAGAAGGTTTTCAGTAAGGGTAAAACAGTCTTGACACTGCCGCAATCTACAGTGTCATTGTCTCTACATGCACAGGAGACTCTACAGAAATCAACAACGACATTTATATAGTTAGTTAA
>CM063603.1:30204949-30223392 GCA_032356905.1 Salix exigua
ATGCAAAAATTGAGAACAAACAACATTTGATGTTCCATATAGAATTCGTAAACACCACTCATGACTAGTCTATGTTGACAATAAAAGGAAACAGAGAGACAAAAATAGGAGACAGAGAGATACAATGAAGAATATGAATGGAATGAGATAATTTATTGAGCTGGTTTGATATGCTTTATATAGGCAAATCAGTTTACGTAAAATAGGAGCTAACAGTTGCTTCCACTATCTTAGCTAGAGAATAATAACAAACTCCTAGAATTAGAAAGAACATAAATTGAAATAACAAACTGCAAAAGAATAGGACAGCACTGCTGACTTGGTCAGCTTATTTTGCACGTTTTTGGTGTTGATATTTTAACATCCCCTCTCAACACCAACATCTTCTCTGTTGATCATCCCGAGTTGTCAACAGAAATCTTCAGACTTATTGCTGCTCAAACTTTTTGTAAACAAGTCTGCAATTTGATCCTTTGAGTTAACATGCTTGAGCTCAATTTCTTCTTGTAAGACCTTCTCCCTGATAAAGTGATAGTGCACTTCTACATGCTTGGTCCTTGCATGGAAGACTGGATTTTCAGCCAAACGTATGGTTGATTGATTGTCACAGTATAGTGTGACTGCTTCTTTTGTTGATTGACGCAAATCTTTTAACAAACGTATGAGCCAAGTACTCTCTTATGTTGCCATTGCTGTGGCTCGATATTCTGCTTCCGTTGTTGATAAAGACACGGTTGGTTGTCTATTGCTGCACCAAGTAACTACTCCCCATCCAAGCATAAAAACTTAGCCAGTAGTTGAGCGTCGAGTGTCATGATCACCTGCATAATCAGCATCACAGAATCCAACAAAGTCTGCAATCTCCATTTTTCTTGTACAGAATGCCTTCATTGAGTGTCCCCTTCACATATCTTAACACTCGACGAAACTGCTTCCAAATGTGGCTTCTTTGGATTTTGCATGTATCGACTTAATACGCCAACTGCGTGAGAGATATTTGGTCTGCTTAAAGTTAAGTAGATCAAGTTACCTACTAATTGTTGATACATTGTTTCATCTTCTAGGTCCTTTCCTTCGAGAGCATAGATCTTTGTATTTAGTTCCATTGGAGTTGAGACTGGTTTACAATTAGTCATTCCAAACTTTGTCAAGAGCTCCCTGCAATATTTATTCTGATGAAGAATCAGTCCTTCATGAGTATATTCAACTTCTAGTCCAAGAAAATGCTTGAGCTGGCCGAGTTCTTTCATTTGGAACCGTATGGACAAATTCTCTTTTGTTAAGAGAATTTCTTCTTCATAATCTCCTGTTACAATTAAATCATCCACGTACACTAACACAATAGCTATTTTTGTGTTTACAAACTTGACAAACACATTACAATATGCAGATGTTACTAAATAGCCACTATATGTTAGAAATTCAGCAATTTTTCCATACCAGGCTCTTGGAGCTTGTTTAAGGCCATATAGTGCCTTTCGTAGCTTGCACACATATTCTGGATGATCTTGATTCTCGAATCCCATTGGTTGAAACATATAAATTTCTCGATCCAGTTCTCCATGCAAGAAGGCGTTCTTTACATCCATTTGCCACAAGTTCCAGCTTTTGTTGGCTGCAAGTGCAAGTAGAACCCTTACAGTTGTAATCTTTGCAACTGGACTGAAAGTTTCGTCGTAGTCTAGTCCATACTGCTGAGAAAATCCACGAGCAACCAAACATGCCTTGTACCTTTCAACATGCCTTGTACCTTTCAATTGCTTCATCTGCGCGACGTTTAATTTTATAAATCCATTTGCATGATATAGGCTTCACATCTGTGGGCTTTGGTACAAGCACCCATGTCTGATTTTGTTCTAATGCAGCAAATTCCTCTTCCATGGCTTTCTTCCACTCCATATGAATTTGTGCATCTTCAAATGTCTTGGGTTCTGCTGCAATTTCTTCTATTATTGCAGCATTAACATATTTAGGATTTGGCCTTCTAGTTCTTGTTGACCGTCGAGATTCAATTGATCTGCTATGCTCTCCTTCTTCTTCACTTGGACGATCATACACACCTGTTTGCCAAGGATGACTGTTGTTCTCTTCTTCTTCTACACTTGTTTGGTCTTTGTCTTCAACTGAAACTTCTCCCTCACCTGATTCCAATTCAAAATGGATAGGGTGGAAGGAGTCTGAAGGAACTGGTGTTGTTTCTTTTTCTGTTGGCCACCATGAAGAAGCTTCATCAAACACTACATTTCGTGATGTATAACACTTTCCAGTCAGAGCATCACAACATTTCCAGCCTTTTCTTTGACTGTCATAACCCACAAAAATACACTTCACAGCTTTCTTATCAATTTTGCTACGTAAATGATCAGAAATAAACACATAGCACACACACCTAAAGACACGAAAATAGTTAACCACAGGTTTTATGTTCCATAATTTTTCAAAAGGTGAAAGAAAACATAATCGTTGTTGTGGAAGCCTGTTGATCACATACGCAGCAGTCTTCATGGCCTCTGCCTAGAAACATCTAGGGACATTTTTTGTGTGGAGCATGCATCGACAAATTTCTGTGAGGTGCATGTTCTTCCTTTTTGCAATGCCATTCTGTTGTGGGGTGTTGGCACATGTGAATTGATGACTTATATGATGACTCTGTAAGAATTTGAAGAACTCATCTGACGTGTATTCTCCCCCATTATCCGTGCGTAGAGACTGAATTTGTTCACCAGTTTCTGCTTCTGCTGTACTCTTGAATTCTTTGAATTTTGAGAAAGTTTCAGATTTCTCCTTCTGAAAATATACCCATACATACCGTGAAAAATCATCAATAAAGGTCACCATGTATCTCATTCCACTGAGGGATGCTTGTTTTACCGGGCCAAACACATCAGAATGAACCAATTCTAATGGTTTCTTTGCTTTGAATTTTGACTCTTCATATGGCAATTGATGTGCCTTTCCATATTGACATCCTTCACATACCACATCTGTTTTTACTTCAAGTTGAGGAAGTCTTTCCACCATTGATTTCTTCATCATCACAACCAGCTTGGAATAGCTGACATGACTCAACCGTGAGTGCCATAAATCTGGTGTTTCATTCTTCCTGGTCTTATCTATGTATGCGGTTTCTGCTGACATTACATAAACTGATTCTCGCCTCTGACCCTTCATTAGGGGTTCCTCTGTAACCTCAAGATTGTGATAAACTCTCACATCTTGTGGTCCAAATAGAACATAATACCCAGCTGATGTTAGTTGAGATACCGAGAGGAGATTTTTCTTCATACCTGGAACATGGTAAACCTTCTCCAGTGCCACTTCATTGTCATTGAGATGGTTAGAAACCATTGTGTTACCAACACGAGCTATTGGTAGCTTTGAATTGTTGGTTGTTATTACCACACGATTTCCTTTGTATTTTGTCAAATTTTGCAGCTTCGCCTTATCTCCAGTCATGTGATTTGAGCAGTCAGAGTCTACAATCCAGTCACTTTCATAATCAATTTGGTCAAACATATTTGTTGTGAAAGCTTGTTCATCATCTTCTCCTGCTATAGATATTGTCTGAATATCCCATTCGGCTTCAATTCTGGCATTAACAACATCACACATAATTGTTGTTGCAGTAAGAGCCAGTTCATTGTTTTCTTCTGTGACAAGTAGTGCCTTTGCATCCCATTCACCTTCAACTTTGGAGGTAGCAACATTACTTTCCATGTATTTTTTCTGTAAATTGCAGACTCTGGCCATATGACCTCTTTTCCCGCAACTATAGCATTTTCCTTCAAATTTCTTGTTGTTGCTTTGATTTTTCCAGCCTCCTATTGAATGGTTGCCTCCTGCATCTTGATGGCTTTTTATCCTGTCACTGTACTTCTTCACCCCACTATTTCCATACTGCTTAAGGTTCCTGCCACCTTTGTTGACGTAGAGTGCTTCCTCTTCACCTTTGATTGAAGCTCCTCCCATTTGCTTAGCTAAGGCTTCTTGTCCAGCAAGCAAATTCTCAAATTCAACAAGTGATGGTTGGTTTTGCCATCCTTGTACAGCAGCAACAAAGCTTCTGAATTCTGGACGTAAACCATGAATGATTATCCTTTTCATTTTGGTTTCACCAATTGGAGCTTCTGTATCCAATTCAGAAATCTCCCTGCATAAAGTCTTCACCTTATGGAAGAACTGGGCAACAGGAAGCTCACGTTGAGCTACTGATAGCAATTCACTCTCCAGTAGTTGAAGTTTTGTGTCATTTTTCTTGGATAATAGCTTGGCAAATGTATTCCAAGCTTCATGAGGAATTTTTGCATCTCGAATATGTTCCAGCACATCTTCTTCTATTGTGGTTTTTAAAGCAAACATTGCTTTCTCTGCCTTTATCTTCCATTTTCGTAGAGTACCGCTTGCATCTTCAACCTCTGGTTGTGTAATTTCACAACCGTTCACCACTTCCCACAAATCTTGGCCTTGCATGTAAGACATCATGCATGTTGACCAAGTTTTGTAGTTCTGATTGTTGAGCTTTTTAATCCCTCCAATGACTTGAAGATCACCCATCTCACTTTCTCTTTTCCTCACGTGTTTAACTCTCAATACTCTCTCTTTTCCTCACGTGTTTAACTCTCAATAAACCAGAAACACAGACCTCTCTTAAACCCTGCTCTGATACCAAATGTTGACAATAAAAGGAAACAGAGAGACAAAAATAGGAGATAGAGAGATATAGTGAAGAATATGAATGGAATGAGATAATTTATTGAGCTGGTCTGATATGCTTTATATAGGCAAATCAGTTTACGTAAAATAGGAGCTAATAGTTGCTTCCACTATCTTAGCCAGAGAATAATACCAAACTCCTAGAATTAGAAAGAACATAAATTGAAATAACAAACTGCAAAAGAATAGGACAACACTGCTAACTTGGTCAGCTTATTTTGCACGTTTTTGGTGTTGATATTTTAATAGTCTACTCATCCAATGATACATATAATCAATGTGATCTCTAATTTTATGAACAAGATTAATCACATAACTCAATAAATGATCAATTTATTGTTGCCTATCCACTATAATAAAATATTCTAGAAACACATAAATATTATAATTAATATGTAATTAAGGCATGTATCATCATTGTTGAAAAAATAATACCAACAAAATTAAGCAATTTAGTTTAACAATGAATAAGCTAACATCCTAGTTTAAATAATTTATATTAATTGCATTTCATTTTTTATATATATAAATGAATTGTCATTTGTCACTTGAATAACTTTCAAATGGCATTGCCCATTTTCAATCACATGCTCTCTTAAACGTGTTTTTTTTTATAAACTGCCATTTGGTAGTTGAATGATATTAACTATCATTTGGCAGTTATTTGCGAAATGGAGGAAAACATATATGTTCAGGAAAACGTGTGGGTCTTCTCCTTTTTTTAATGAACTGTTAACATTACTTGCCATTTGGCAGTTATTTCCAAATAGAGAATACAGACAACATTCAGCATGTAAATGCCATTTGGCTTAACTGTCAAATGTTATTTGGCTTTTATCATTTGGCTCTAATAGCAATATAGATTCGATAAGAAAAACTTATTTGTGATATTCTATTTTTTTATTCCTAGATCAATCACTTCAGGGTCACTTTAATTACTAGAATCAAAGTAATATTTCACAATACAAATTTCTTTGTAGATCTTGCCAAGTGTATGCAAAGAATTGAGATAGAAAGAAACAAAGATAATAGTGCTTAATAATGAAAAACAGTTTCTTTTCATAAGGGTTATGTTCTTATTTATATAAATAGAGAAGTTGCTACCTTAACGTAACTCTCTAGCTATATGGACTGGATTCATCCCTCTATAGACGGATCATGTCAAACCTAATAACCAACAATTACTTTTTACCGTGTAGTGTTGAAGTTACAAAATCATATAAGAGGTTTAGTGCACCAAACCCAACACTTTAATGGTAAATTACATTCTTATATAGCCTTTGGTTATTATATATGGACAAATGGAATATAGACAATGAAAATATAAATGTATTTGGTTGAGAAAATAAGGACAAAGATAAAGAAAGACAAATAGATATAATCTCGAGAACATTTTTAGAGTGATTTTATGCATTTAGAAATATTTTTTTATTTTTTATTTATAAAATATCATTGTAAAAAACTTTCTTTTCTAAATTTATCTATTTAAGACATGTAAGGATAAAAATAATTTATATAATTTTACGAACTGGCTATGGGACAACCTAAGTCACGTGGGAGGAGGTTCAATCCGGGTTGACTTGAGTCAACATAAAAATAATTATTATCATAATTTTAAAATCTAATTCGAGGGTCAATCTGTAACAAGTCCCAAATCATAGGAGAGGATCAACTCGGGTTAATATAAAGATTTAAAATTATTGTTATCATACTTGATGGTCAACCAGAGCAAGGTTTGAGTTAAAGGTTAGAAGGGTCAACTTGAGTTGACTTTATGTCAATGTATGGAAAAAATAGTTATTATCATCGAGAGTCGATAAAAAAAGCAAGGTTCAAGTCATAGGTCAAGAGGTCAATCTAGTTAACCTATTTTTATATATATATAAATGAAAACAACCTTGTATTGAGAGAAAAAATAATCAATTGGGTTGTGATGGATAATTTATTACAAGTCGACCTGAGTTCTCAATCAGGTCAAGTTAAATCATGTTTTTCTTAAACTTGAACCAATTTAGATCTAGAATTATCCTAGTTTCAGTTCAAATTGTCAAGTCAATCCTTATTTTATAACTAAATTTATTATCATATTATTAAATTCAAATCTAAATACAAACTAAAAAAAATTAATTACTTTTTAAAATATATAAATTTGGTAATAATAATAATAATAAATAATAAAAATAAATTAGATTTTGTTTATTTTGTTTATTTTAATTAAATAAAATATAAAAACACTTCCTTTGTTCTGTACTATCTCAAAACAATAACTAAACTCTACATTATTTCAAAGGTGTTTGGTAGTCTGGTGAGATCAGAGGTTGAAAATAAGCCGAGTGACTCAACGTTTGATTAACTTTGAGAAACAAAAGTTTTGTCATGGATCCCACACAATTAATCAAAACCATAGTTGCCCGTTTTGTTCCGTTCCGTTCTAACCGAAACGTCCCGTACCAGTAAAAAAAACAAAACAACGTGATTTTTACCACAGTTTTTATTCCATCTTGTATAGGAAATTCCAGCCAAAATATATTGGGAATATGTCGGTTGTTCTGTTTTGGCCCGGACAAAATATTCATTTGGCATTCCAACTTGTGGGACAACCCCCAACCCATCAAATTAATTTCAAATGCAATTCATTATGAATTGCTTTTGCTTTTATCAACTGTACTGCAAGTCAATTCCTTCTCATTACACACACACACTAGCCAATGCCCTCGTGCCTCGTCGTGGGCGACACTATATTTTTTCAATGTAAAAAAATATCAATTGCATGAGATTTGTTTTATTATAATATAAATTTGGCAAAATAATAAATTTGTGCAAAAAATCGTGTGAAATGCAATTTTTTTATGAAAGATTTATATTTTTAAAGGATATAAATATCTCTCTCTAGTAGGTTTCAACAAAATAATCAGTATGAAATTATTATTATTATTATTATTATTATTATTATTATCATTATCATTAAAAAAGCAAGAAGATTTGGATATTTGAATTATTAAATTGACTTTATTGAGATTTGTTTTTTATAATTCAATTTAAATTAAACACAACAAACAAAATATAAATTGTAAAAATACCTGCAATAATTAAATAATAAAAATTAAAAGTAAATTTTCATTCTCAAAAAAAAAGAAAACATAAATTAAAAATACATCCCTATGTTACTGTCATTATCATTAATATAATAGTTAAAATTATTATCAACATCACTACCCAATCAATTAAAATCATTAAATTGGCCGAAAGAATTAAAAAAAAATATTTTTTCCAAAAAACAAATCACTAAACTTATTATTATCATTGCGCAAACAATAAAATCATCTAATTATATGATCCAAAAAATAGATAAAAATAACAGAAAACAAAAAAAAATAAACATAGGGGAAAAAATAAGCAATATTAATTTTAAAATGATCGCCAACATAAATTAAAATATGGATAAATATTAAAATGATAAATATTAAAAATTTTAACCAAATAAAAATAAAACCTCAATAAAAAATAAAATGATAAATATTAAAAACAAAAACAAAAAGTAAAAATGAATAAATACGAACAAAAACAAATTGTCCAAGAAGGACCAAAAAAACTAAAGGAATCAATATTAAATAAAAAAAAATAAAAGAATAAGTTGCAAAATAAATAATAATATATATAACTAATTCTAATTCAAGGAGAAAACCTGCAACAAATCAAAACCTTGAGACTGAAAAATAATAATAAAAAATTATTAAAAAAATAAAATTTAATCAACATAAATTAAAATTTCATAAAGAAACCCAATAAAAAGAAAACCCCAACAAAAAATAAAATGACAAAAATTAAAAACAAAAACAAAAAGCATAAATGCATGGACATGGATAAAAAATAAACACTATCCAAGAAAAACAAAAATATCAAAGGAATTAATACCAATTTTTTTTTAGAAGAATGAGTGCCAAAATAAAAAAATAAAATGTGTAATTAATTCCAATTAAAGGGTAAAAATAAAACAAATCAAAACTTTGGGACCAAAAAACAATAAAGGGATTTTCAAAAATCATTAAAGTGAAATTGTTTAACAAATTAAAAGAATAAGGACCGAAATGAAAAGTAGCATGTATGACCAATTTTAATTGAAGGATAAATTGAGAACAAATTAAAACTTGCATACCAAAATTATTAAGGGAACCAAAAACAAAACAAAAATAAAAAGATGAAGGACCAAAATGAAACGTACTGTATACAATCAATTTCAATTGAAGGGTATAATTGAAAACTAATTGAAATTTGAATTGAAAAATCAATAAGAAAATTGAAATCCAAACCTCAGGGACTAAACTGCAACTACAATAAATAAGAGGGACTTGACCGTACTTCCCTAGAAGCAGGAGAGAGAAAAGAGGGGGGAAGAAAAGTCATCCACTAACGACGATAGAACGACATAGAGGTGTCATGCGCTACTCAGGGATGGAGAGGACATTAAGGGTGCACCCGAAGACACGACGGAACGCACGTGCCATCCTAAGGACGCGTGCGGCAAAACATGGAAGGCACGTCCTTACAACGTGCCTATAGTATTCCGGACAAAATAATATTTAAAAATAGGTCAATTACCCATATACCCTTGTATCCATCGGTATCTAGGAAAAACCAGTTGTACAAGTACTGGAATACTCCCGGTGTCAAATGCTATTTTTTGTTGTTTTCGGAGACCATTTCTGTCATTTCACTGGGCAACAAATTTTAAAAATCCGTTCGTGTCTTATAAAAAATTCAAAAATACCCCCACTCCTGGTGGTTAAAAAATTTCGAACCTAGGGATAAAATGGTCATTTTACTATAGAAATGAATAGTGAATTGTGTCTAGGTGAACAATGAAGAATTGCATAGTAAAACATCCACGAGATTTATTTTATAGTTAATATATATATATATATATATATATATTAAAAATTACAAAACCAAAATCAAAACAATGAAAAATAAAAATATATATTATAAGAAAATAAAATTATGGCGTCAACTTTGATTTTATAAAAAATAAAAATTATATTTATTTTATTTGGTTTTTGTCATCAAAAAAATAAATTGAAACACCCCTAGCATCTTCATAAAAAAACAATTTTTTTTTAAAAATTAAATAATTATTTTTCGTGTTTACCTATAGTTGTGATGAACTAAATAATATATAATTTTTAGAGATTCTCTTATTTTAATGTTATATTTGTTTGACTTTGTATATATATTATTTTTCGGAGCGTTTTGACGTGCCGTTTGGTGTCATACTGTTCATATATATATATATATGAAAAAAAATATTAATTTAACAAACATAATTAAAATTTAAATTCTTTTTTATTTAAAATATTTTGGTGTTTTTAAATTATTTTGATGTATAAATATTAAAAATAATTTTAAGAAAATCAAAAAAATGGATTTTGAACCGGAACGGAACCGAGGCATTTTGGCCGAATTTCTGGAACGGATTGGAATTAAAACCGGGATAAAAACGACAATCTTTTGTCCCGGTTTTATGAACGGAACGGAACGGATTTTACAACACTGGTATATATAAATAAATGTTTGTATATGTTTATACTTTTTAAAATAATTTTATAAATTAAAAATAATATGAAAAGCTCGGAATGAAACATATAAAATTATTTTTAATTTAATTCAATTTTAACAACTATTTTAAATTTAATCAAACATTTTAAAAATAATTTTATATTATAATTAAAATAGTTTTTATAAAACTATTTTTTTAAAATTTCAATCACAGAGATAAACGAAATACCAAACCCTCGATGGTTGTCGTTTGCCATGAAATCAGAAAAAGAAAGAAGAAAGAAAGAGAACGACGTCATAAATTGAAGTATAATTATCCAGGACCTGACCATCTCCCTCGCTCAATACGAAAATCTCCAAATGTTGCTCCACCAAGACCTTTCCTTCTCCAAAACCCTAAACCCTATTTTCTCACCTTTTCCTCCCCGCCCCAAAACCCTAAGCCTAACCCTAAAACCCCAATTCCTCTCCACCACACAACCATTTTCCAGCCAAACCACCCAGTTTTGGCTCCAAAATGCCTCTCTCCGCCGTGACACCCGCTCCTTCGCGGGCCGGAGCAAGAAGGAACCTGGCGCTCCATCTCCTGGTCGAACTGGAGGCTACCGCAGACCGAAGCGAAAACCACGCATTAGAAACGTGAATATAGAGGAATCCCCTTACTTCCGGCTGAAAAAATCCAATAAAAACCACCCAGATAACCTGACAGAGGACCAATTGAACCAAATTGGTCTCGGGTACGATTACATGGCTCGGTACATGGACAAAGATGACCCAAATTTAAAACACCCGTATGATTGGTATCGATATGGAGAGTACGGGCCTTATTCATGGCGAGGTGTGGTTGTTGGTGAACCAGTGTTAGGAGGGATTACTGATGAGTGTGTGACATTATATAGTCAAGTGAAAGATGATGCAGAGTGGGATAAAATTGAGCAACATGAAATGGCTGTTGATTTTGGAGAGAGGTTGAAACAGATGAATAAAGAAGTTGGGTTTCGGCATTTTTGGGTATTTGTGAGACACCCGAAATGGAGGTTAAATGAAATGCCGTGGGAGCAGTGGACGTTGGTGAGTGAAGTTGTGGTGGAAGCAGGGAAACAACGGTTGGATAAGTGGAATTTGATGGGGAGGTTAGGAAATCAAGCAAGGCAGTTGATTACACGGTGTGCTGCTTGGTTTAGGCCGGATATTATTTATGTTAAGAGGCCAGTTTTCCAGTGTAGGTTTGAGCCTCAAGATGATTTTTTTAGGGGCTTAATGCCATTTTTGGATCCGAAAACAGAAAAGGATTTTTTGTTTGAGTTGGAGAATGAGGATGGGAGCGTGCAGTTGTGTACGTATTATGAAGGGCTGTGTAAGATTGTGAAGGTGAGTCAGAAGGCGTTTGTAGATGATGTGGTGAATGCGTATGAGAAGATGAGTGATGAGAGGAAATCAGAGTGTTTGGGGTTCTTGTTGAGGAATCATCCGGTGCCGTTGTTGCATCCATATACGAAGGAGTGGAAGGCTAAGTTGGAGGAAATGGAGTTGGGCTGTGATGCACCAGATGACGATGAGGAGTATGGTGTGAATGAAACTGAATACACTGAGTGGATTGAGGATGATGGTGATGATCAGGATGACGTGGTTTTGGACATGGAAGAAGGTGGAGTTGATCAAGATGATGATGGTGATAATGATGAATCAATAAGTGAAGGAGATGAAGAAGAAGAAGAAGAGAACGAGCAGTATTGGGAGAAGAAGTTTAAGAAGGCATTGAGTAGCTCTGAAGAGATGGAGAATCTTGTGAAATGGAGTGTAGATAAAACTGATGAGATTTACAAGAAGCAGTGGAAGTCCATGATGCAAGGGGAAGGGAAGGAGAAAAGTGAAGCGGATGGAGATGAAACTGCATTGAGAGGTGTTCGAGCTAAAGTCAGTCCGAAAGAATGGAAGATTGTGGGGATTGGTAGATGGGGAAGGAGGATCAAGAAGGCTAAAATACCTCCGCGTTTGTTTCTGAGAGCATCAGTGAGACCTTTTAGATATAGGAATCTAGTCAAGGAGATTGTTTTGACAAGGCATGCAATCTTGGATGGTGATATCGGTGGGAAACACTGAATTTCTGGGTCTGCGGACTGTTGTTTTTTAAAAGTGATCCTCTTCTGCCGAGCAATTGTGAAATATCTTTGCCAGATCCAACTGCACATTGCCCGAGTCTTTGTTAAGTGCTGTGAGCATGTAAAACTAATCGTACAATTTTGGTCTAATTTTGTCCAGAGTAGAGAATGTTAGACTCAGTATATATTAATCTATACAACGTTGTGTGTTGGGATTACTGTGAACTTTCAGTGCAAAATAAAGTATGAGAGAATTGTATTTCTAGTCCATGGCACTGAAAACACTTTTCTTGAAACCTTCCTCCTTAATTATGTGTTACATAGTTTCCAGGATAGCAGACAGATGAAATTGGCTCTTGATGAGGCAGGCAGAGAGATAGGTAGCAGAGGTATGGGGGATGATTTTCATTGAGCTTGATGCAAAAAGCAAAACCCCAAATGACGAAAGACAAAGGAACAGGGTGCTTAGGATTTGTGGTCGGTAATTCAATACATCAATTTAGTATTTTATAAAACCAAAAGTACTTTTAAAAAACATGTTAAACAGAAGCAGAAGTTATTCAAGCACCCTCTTAATCAATGAATACTTGCTTTTTATTTATTTTGCATAAAAAACTTCATCTTTCAAGTTGGTAAAAACATGTGGTTAACCAGGAGCTTAATGAAAAATGAGTCCATAGGTTTTTTTTTTTTTTTCCGGACGAAGGTCAATATTATAAAAAATAATAATTAAGAGGACTCAATGTACATACAAGCTCAAAATTCTGTAAATTGCTACATTATAATGACTCTTTTGCACTTCCCAAACAAAAACAATAATATGAACTTTAAATTATTTTTTCAAAAAAGATTTTTGTTTTTCTATAAAATTAACAAAACCACATGATATGTTTTTTTTTATAGCAGGACAATGTCCAAAACAAAACAATGATGAATCCCAAAAATTTTATATCTTTTCCTTTACATAATACTCTTGGATGTAATATTTACGGCTTATTATTGGCAAAAATAACCCTTTTATCAATGTTATTTTTTGTGACCAAGCCATCTATCCAGTAGTCACAAAATCAGATCAACCATCCGAATTCAAGACAGAGTTAGCCTCTCCTAGTCATTGAAGTTTTAACAACGTTTAGTTTTGCAAGATTTGTTACAATCTTTTTAATAACTACAAAAGAAGCCAATGGGTGCAGACGGATAGAGACTTGGCATGCATCAATCCAAAGCATATCAGCAGCTTCCAGTACAAAAAAGAGATGTAAGAACCAGATTGATTAGCGAAGCTAATTACAACTTTGATCTGGATCTTTCTTGTTAGTCATATGATACAAAGAATTCATGGAAGAAGAATAACAGAGGAGAATTGGGAAATTGGAATATATTTTTGCATATCTTCTGCTAAGATTAACGTTGGTATTTATAGCCTTACAACATAACTGAATCAAATGACATAATTAAAGAAAGAACTGCACACTACCCACTACATAAGAATTAACTAATAACCCACTTTCTCATCTACCCACTACATAAGAATTAACTAATAACCTACATTCTCAACTATCCACGTTCTGTAACCATTCTCAATTCTTTTGATAATCCACTCTTTTGATAATGATCTCCACGTCCTGCAGTAGTGGACGTATCATTCCCGCCCATTTAAGAATCCTTGTCCACAAGGATGAAAGAAGGATAAGTCTTACGAAAACGCCACTCATTCTCCCACGTTGCATCTTTGACAGGAGTACCCTTCCACTTAACCAGGATTTCAGATTTAGGCCAGTACTGGCCCTTGTGAATTACACGTCGATCTAAGATGGCCTCTGGTTCCGGGAGGATGGTGGAGGTATCTGACACCAAGGGAAGAGTGGGTGAGGGTTGAGGAACTTGCCCCTGATGTTTCCTTAACATACTGACATGAAAGACGTCATGAATTAGTGATTCTGGTGGCAACAACAACTTATAAGCCACCTGCCCGATCTTCTCCACAATTGGATAAGGACCAAAGAAACGAGGGGTCAATTTCATAGAAGCTCGAAAAGCCACCGAAGACTGTCTATAAGGTTGCAGCTTCAAATACACATAATCTCCCACATTAAAGGAGACGTCACGTCGATGCTGATCTGTTTGACACTTCATACGGTTTTGTGCTAGCAAGAGATTATGTCGTAATTCCTTTAGAATTGTGTCCCGATCACGCAAACATTCATCCACGGCCTGAACTAGTGAAGTACCTGGAACATATATCAGCAAAGTTGGGGGTGGGATCCCATAAACAGCTTCAAAAGGGGTTGTTTTGGTGGAGAAGAGAAGAGAAGTATTGTAACTGAATTCTGCCCATGGAAGCCATTCAACCCATTTTCTGGGTTGCTCCCCAGCAAAACAACGAAGATACTGCTCCAAGGTGTGATTCATCACCTCCGTTTGACCATCGAACTGAGGATGATAACTAAAACTCATGCACAATTGAGTTCCTTGTAACTGAAATAATGCCTGCCAAAATGAACTAAGAAATACTCTGTCTCGGTCAGAAACAACATTGGCAATAAAAACCTTAGCCACAGTTGCAGCAGTAAAAGGATATTTTAATACAGCAAAATGAGCATATTTGGACAAACGATCGACAATAACCATAATGACAGTATTCCCAGATGAAGGTGGCAGACCTTCAATAAAATCCATGGAGACATCAGTCTAGATTGCAGTAGGAATTGGCAGAGGCTGTAATAAGCCAGCTGATTTCATGCAGTCACTCTTGAACCTTTGGCAGACATCACATTCCTTCAAAAATTCCTTGACCACCGTTCACATTCCCAACCAAAGGAAGTTCTGCTTGATGCGGGCAAGGGTCTTGTGATAGCCGAAATGACCACCTACCGGGGATGAGTGACCATAGTGTAAACTCTTTGGAATGAACTGTGAAGTGGGGTTTAAGAAAACTGTCATTCTTAAACCATACTCCATCTCGTTGCAGTAGTATAACATACCCCTTTTTGAGCAGATCATCATAAAAAAAAATCCTGTTGGATTTCTTTTTTAAGCAAGGACCACCAATCTGTTGACGGTAAGGAAAGAGACAAGAACTGGAATTCGACAACACGAGATAAAGAGTCTGCACCTTGATTTTCCACTCCTTGTTTATACTCAATTTGGTAGTCATAACCGAGCAGTTTGGGCAACCACCATGCCTGTGCAGGTGTAGTAATGCGTTGATCTAGTAAATACTTAAGGCTTTTCTGTCGGTGCGAACAATAAATGGTTTTCCCAACAAGTAAGGACGCCACTTCTGAATAGCCTTAACAATTGCTAACATCTCCTTTTCATAGGTTCACAAGGCTAAAACTGACCCTTTTAGCGCTTCACTGAAATACGCCACTGGACGATTGTTCTGGGAAAGAATTGCTCCAAGACCGATACCACTTGCATCGCATTCCATCACAAACTTTCTGGAAGACATAGTACTAGAGGTGTGGTCAAAGCTTCCTTGAGTTTTGAGAAAGCTTGTTCCGCGACTTTTGTCCAATGAAAACTGTCTTTGGCTAGAAGTTGTGTTAGAGGTGTCGTGATACTGCCAAAATGACAGATAAACTTCCGATAGTATCCAACTAGCCCGAGAAACCCACACATTCCTTTCACGTTTGTAGGCTTCGACCAATCCAGAACAGCCTGTATCTTTATGGGGTCAACCGAAACACCTTGTTCAGAAATTTGATGCCCCAAGTAATCCACCTGTAAAACGCCAAAACGACATTTTTCTGCTTTTGCAAATAAAGAGTTAGTAGACAAGATTTATAACACATCTTACAAATGTAAAAGGTGATCATCCCATGACTTTGAATACACAAGGATATTATCAAAAAACACCAAGATAAACTTCCGAAGATGAGGACGAAAGAGTTCGTTCATGAGACTTTGAAATGTTGATGGTGCATTGGTGAAGAAAAGGATCTGCGGCTTGGTCATGATCGGATCAAAGCGTAATAATTCCAACACCATTTTTTCAATCTCATTCTTCCGATAATGGAGGTAGCGGTAAGGTCTTACACTTATTGGCCCGATGTGTGGTCGTAAGGAGATCCGATGGTCATGTTCCGTTGAGGGGCAAACCAACGAGGCGACAAAAGCAGAAGAATATTGCTCTAACAATGAGCTTACTTCAGACGGGTAA
Source organism: Salix exigua (assembly GCA_032356905.1). Classification (NCBI taxonomy): domain Eukaryota; kingdom Viridiplantae; phylum Streptophyta; class Magnoliopsida; order Malpighiales; family Salicaceae; genus Salix; species Salix exigua. The sequence goes on from CM063603.1 coordinate 30,221,483, forward strand.
GACGGAAACTTGGCAGTCTCCAATTGAGAAGATTTGGAAGAACCACCCCATGCCATGCAAACCAAACAGCTCCTTATCAGTCAAGGCCGTGAGGCTTGTTGGCTTAATCCATGAAAAATGTATGAATGGTCCCTTTCCTTGAATGGCATGATCAGTTGATTGTAATCCATCACCACAGGGCCGAGAGTTTGCAGCCATTTTACCCCCAATACTAATTGACATGCTGCAACAGGTAGAATGTAGAAATCGGTGATGATTGGATATCCCTCTATGTTGATGGTGAGTGCCCGAATTTGTCCTACACATTCGATCTTCTCCCTATTAGCCACCATAACTTCAAACTTTTTCTCACGGTTAGCAGTGTAGTGCTAACTTAGAGACAATAGCTTCATCAATAAAATTATAAGTGGAACCACCATCTATGAGCAACGTTACCTTCCTCGTTCTTCGACTTGACCTATGACACACATAGTTTAAGGATGCTCGGTTCTGTCATGGCGTGTAAGGAGATTTCAGGGATAACCTAGGTCATGCATATTTTCCTCACTGTTTATGTTAGGAGTATCCCAAATCATAAACAATTGTGGCTGCTGGCAACGATGTCCTGGAACAAACCTCTCATCACAATAGTAGCATAACCCTTTCTCTCTCCGTTCGCGTGCTTCTTGATTAGTGATCCTGCGAACAGGTGTATGAGCATTGGCAGGCAACCTAGGACCCTGTGGTGGTCCCAGCACTCTAGCCATGGGGTTGGTTTATGTTTTTGCTAACACAGGTGGTGCTGGTGTTGATCGTAGAGGAAGAGTGGCTCTCTTATGCAGTTGATTCCTCTCTTCTATCAAACGTGCCACACCTATAGCATCTGCCAATGTATAGGGCTGTTTGATTTTAACATCTAAACGAATCTCATCGCGAAGTCCTGCAACAAAGAAACCGATACATCCACCTGATGTGAAAGTCTCTCAAAAGTCTCTTGGTAAGCTGCTACTGTCGTGTTTTGTTTGAGGCGAGTTAAAGCTTCTGATGGATCCTCATAGTCGGTTGGACCGAACCTTTGTTGCACCACCTTAATAAACTCATCCCATGTCAATGGTGCGCGAAACTTAGTTAACCACCTATGCTATTGTAATGCAATACCCTCCAAGTGGAAAAAGACCAACTGAACCTATTGAGTTGGCACAATATTTTGAAACTCAAAATATTGCTCTGCTCTGTAGATCCACCCTGTTGGAACCTCTCCATTGAACCTTGGAAATGACAGCTTGAGATTGTGGTGTTGGTGGTTATTTATAGGATTACGAGGAGGGGTAGGAAGAGTGGCTGTGTAGCTTCTTCATTAAAAAAAAGGGTTGATTTCTGGAGGGTTAGTGTTTTGGTGACAGGCGGTAGGAAGAGCTTGAAGTTCTGTCAACACTACTTGTAGAGTAGTATTAACCTGATCAAAGCTTGATTTGTGTCTGTCTAGGATTTCATGGACTTCATTGCGAAATTCAGCATTTGATTTGCCACGAGTATCCATGGCTCTGATACCACAAGATTTCTTAAGTGGGCGGGAATGATGCGTCCACTACTGCAGGACGTGGAGATCATTATCAAAAGAGTGGATTATCAAAAGAGTGGAGAATGTGTTGCAAAACGTGGATAGTTGAGAATGTGGGTTATTAGTTAATTCTTATATAGTGGGTAGTTGAGAAAATGAGTTATTAATTAATTTTTATATAGTGGGTAGTGTTGCGGTTCTTTCTTTAATTATGTGATTTGATTCAGTTATGTTGTAAGGCTATAAATGTCAACGTTAATCTTAGCAGAAGGTATGCAAAAATATATTCCAATTTCCCAATTCTCCTCTGTTATTCTTCCACAAATTCTTTGTATCATCATACATCAAGAACCACTGTCACTAACCACAA
>CM063603.1:30223892-30259469 GCA_032356905.1 Salix exigua
TATGACACACGCACACACCATCCTTGGACATCACTCTTATACCTGCAAAAAGTCTATAAAATGGAGCAAATTTACAGAAAATTATTAACAAAAAAATATTTTATTTTCGTGTATATGGTCGAAAAATTTTCCCTAAACATAATTACATTTTAAATTGGCCAACGATTAAATCAATTGGATCTATAAAAATATAATTATACCCTCTGACTTAATGTTTATATAGATTTATCCAATAATAAACTATTTGAGGCTTGAATTTGTATTTTCCTTCATTTTGGGCACAAAATAAGTACAATCAAGCTCTCAAAAACATCCAAAATTTTGATTTTGATTTTTCTACCAAAGTTAGCCCCTTTTATTTTATTTTTTTATTTGGGTAGATTTTGGGGATAACCCACAAAATTGGGTTATGATATGTTTCAAAAGTGTTTTTAAAAAATGACTTTTTTATTTTAATTTTTTTATTTTTTATGTGTTGCCTCAAAATGATTTTCTTTAAAAAAAATGACTTTGATATATTTTTGAATAAAAAATAGTTTCAAAAGAAACATTGACTACACTTTCAAACAAACACTTAGTTTGCTTCTTTTTATTAATTTAGAAAAAGGTATTATAAAATAACATCTCTAAAAGCCTTAGCTCATCTTGCAAGGTTAATTGGTTATTAAAATTTATTTTTTATGTAAATAAAGATCTCTTCTCCTCGTATAATGCAGTGGCTTCCCCATATACATAAATTTCATTAAAAAAAAGAGGGTCTCATTTATGAACCTATACTCATTTTGTCTATAGATTCTTACTTATCTAGACCGTTTTGATTGGGTCCCTTTACTCTCCAAACCTTGAAGGAATGTTGACAATTATAGTCAAGACTGCTGGCCATCTGGAAGGTCAAATGACCACCTTTTATAGGCAAAAAACTATCTAACAATAGTTGACAAGGGCCACATTGAAAGAAAAAGGACGCGACAATGCATCAAATGACACCGAGGAATGATATTTTCTACTATGGGATCGCTGCAACCACCAATATTTCTTTTTAAATTAAATTATATTTAATAAATATAAAAAGACATATGACTATGATTACCACTGATTATTAAAAACAAAAACAAATGTAAAAGACCTTAAAGTCCCATATCCTGTCTTTTAATGTAGATATAAATAACTATATGAGTTTGATATTTTAGTTTGTATCTAACACATACAGTTTACACCAGCTTTCACAAAATATATATATATATATATATATATATATATATATTAAAAGAAAATCGCCCCTGAACTCTTGTCAATTCGTACTATTTTGGCAACACATTTTAATATTTTCTGTATATTTATATTCGAACTCTCAAGTTTATGAACGAACTCTCTATGAAAAAGCTCCCTTACAACCAAACCAATATTTACGGTGGAAGAAATAAATGATATCTGCGCATAACAATACAGTGATTTGCCCGATAGGAGTGGCTTCTTCTGTCGTAATTTTCTCGTTGGATTTTTAAGGACTGAAGCCATCCACTGTATTGATCACAAGAGCACACCGTTATAGAATAGCGGACGCGAATTGACTGGGAAAAAAACACAATAATGCTATGCTGATGCATGACGATTTTACCAAATCATGAACAGAACAGCCCTAAAATGATTTATTAATGCCGCCTTTATCCGCTATAAAAGGAAATGTGGATGTGATTGTAAGAGAGAGAGAACACTGCAAACATCCGCTGCCAACAATGGTTTTGCCATCATCAAAGAAGACGATGGGTTGTTGCGTGTGTGTGTGTGTCTGTGTTTGTAACTCTCGCACTGTGTTTCTTTGTCTTCCTCGTGAAAATATTCACCTCAATTCTGGTTTTTGATCCTTTGTTAGTCTCTTTGTTTTGTATATTATCTCCTCGTTCCTCTTTCATTGTCAAAATTTCCCCACCCGTGGGTTTGTAAATTTTCTCCCTTTTATAGGCTTAATTATGCAATTTGTAGTGTAGGAGTGATGTTCAGGTATGGTGTCTTGTTTGTGGGAGTGGATGGCGATCATGGTCGTCGGCATGGTCCAGACATGGCTCAGGTTAGGGGTTAACATTTTCGATTCGGTCCGGTTTTTGTCAAAAAATAACCAAACCGATTTTTATTTTATTTTTCAATTCAAACCGAAATCGAACCGAAAGTATTCAAACCGGCCACTTTCGGTTTGGTCCGATCGGTTTTTGGTTAAAAAATCATAAAACCGATTTTGATTTTTGGGCCAACTTATGGGCTTTTGATGGGCCAACTTATGGGCTTTTTGATGGGTTTTGTAATAAATTTTCTTATGGGCTTGAAAAACTATTTTCATACCAGAACCCAAAGTATTTTTAAATTTTTTTGCAACAAATACAAATATTAATGTATTAAATTGTTAATATAGTGTTTATTAAGTTTTTTAACCTTTCTAATACTTTTTTATGTAATTTAGCATGATGAGAAATAATTAAAACTACACAAGTGAACAAATTTAATTTTAAATTACAGAAAATACCTTCAAAGGGCTTCAAAACACAAGCAACATTGAAAATATTTGTTCAAATCACCACACCGAAAGGATGGTGAGTATTTCTTTATATATATTCATTTACAAAGTAAAGGAATAAAGGAATTAATTACAATTTAAATAACAGCAGTTACAAAGGAAATTAGAAGTAACGTAGCCTGCAATCAAGGATCAAGTAACGTATGAATGATTAAGGCTGTGGATTCTCAACACCCCCCCGCAAGCTTAGCGTCGGATTGGAGCAAACGTGAAGCTTGGATCGAAAAAATTCAAAGAGAGGTCGAGAAACACTTTTGGTGAAGATGTCTGCAACCTGAAGGTGAGAGGGCACATACTGTGTACGAAGTTTGCCAGCAACAACAAGTTCCCGAAGAAAATGATAATCTAATTCAACATGCTTGGCTCGTTTATGGGAAACAGGATTGGAGCTTAAGAAAATAGCACTTTTGTTGTCGCATAAGAGCAAAGGCTGCTGAGGAATAGGCACCTTGAGGTCATGCAAGAGATGGGTAATCCAAAGAAGTTCAGCAGCGGTCAGGGCAAGGGCACGATACTCAGATTCACAGCTGGAACGAGAAACAGTAGGTTGCTTTTTAGCGCTCCAAGAGACAAGATTGTTACCAAGATAAATAGAATAGCGAGATGTGGAACGACAAGTATCAAGACAACCAGTCCAATCAGCATCTGAATAAGTGACCAACGCACCAGGAGTAGTGGATGGACGAAGTGTAAGTCCATAGTGGATTGTGCCTTTGACATAACGAAGAATACGCTTGACAGCAAGAAAATGATCAGTAGTAGGGGCGTGCAGAAATTGGCTGACAGAATTGACAGCATGAGCAATATCTGGACGTGTGATGGTCAAGTACTGAAGAGCGCCAACAAGAGATCGATAAAGAGTAGGATCAGAGAATGGAGAACCATCTGCAGTTAGGTGCTGAGAAACAACCATCGGAGTGTGAACAGGTTTGCTGTCAAGCAATTGAGCACGAGTAAGAATATCTCGAGCATATTTTAGCTGACTAAGATATAGACCATCAGGAGTGAGCGATGATTCTAGACCGAGAAAATAATTGAGGGAGCCCAAGTCTTTGGTAGCAAACTCAGAGTGAAGCTTGCGAGCAAACCTGTCCAATAGAGAAGAGTTGTTTCCAGTAATAATGATGTCATCAACATAAAGAAGCAAATAAATGAGATTAGTCTGCTGATGAAACACAAAAAGAGAGGTGTCAGCACGACTGCAAGAGAAACCAAGTGTGAGAAGAAAGGAGCTGAAACGCTGAAACCAGGCACGAGGAGCTTGCTTTAAACCGTAGAGTGCTTTCTTTAACAGACAGACATGACTGGGAAAGCGAGGATCAACATACCCAGGTGGTTGTTCCATATAGACATGTTCAGTAATAGTGCCATTGAGGAACGCATTCTTGACATCTAGTTGACGGATGGGCCATTTATTTGTGACAGCAAGAGAGAGTACCACACGGACAGTAGTAGCTTTGACAACTGGACTAAAAGTATCAGTGTAATCGAGACCAGGTACTTGAGTATAGCCTTGAGCAACAAGACGAGCTTTCAAGCGCTCGACAGAACCGGTCGGCAAATATTTGGTGCGAAACACCCATTTAGAGCCCACAATGTTGGTATTAGCAGGGCGAGGAACTAAAGTCCAAGTACCATTTTGTTGTAAAGCCTGAATTTCTTCATCCATGGCAGCAAGCCATGCAGGATTCTTGGCAGCAGATTTGAAGCCCTTAGGTTCAGTGGATGCAAGAAGAGCAGAAAGGAGCCCAGATGAGCCCAAGACACCAAGATTTGCAGGATGACGAGTCTTGAAGATGCCAGCTTTAGCTCGTGTGATCATAGGATGAGAACTCAAGGAAGAAGATGTTGTATTAAAAGGTTCGAGTAGAAGGCAAACATGAGGTGGTGGATGGCATAGAAGAACCTGCAATAGAATTAGTAACCTGCATGCACTCATCCAAATGGTCGAACAAATATTACACGGAGAAGGGTTGGATCGAGGAATGTGCGGGAAAGAGGAGGTGATTCTACAAGGGAAAGATTTGGTTCCAAAAAATTGAAATATGAAGAGAGGAAAGAGGTTGGGCCTGAGAGCCAAGGAGAGTAGGAAAGTGAGTTTCATCAAATTGAGCATGACGAGTGATGTATAGTCGAGAGGTGGTAGGATCAAGACAATGAAATCCTTTATAAGAGGGACTATAACCAACAAATATACAAGGAATGTTATGGGAGAAAGCTTGTTAGGCATATAGTCACGTAAGCAAGGATAAACACGACAACCAAAGGGATGAAAATTCTCATAATGTGGAGAGTGCCCATAGAGGAGTTCAAAGGGACTTGCCGCCAAGAAGAGGAGTAGGCAACCGGTTGATAATATAAGCTGCAGATCGTTGAAAGCGTCAACCCGAAACGAGAAGAAAGGTGAGAATGGAAGAGAAGGGCCAATCTGTTTCAGCTTATATGTCGATGCTTTCTCTAAGCACGACCATTTTGAGGCGGTGTATAGGCACAAGATAGTTGATGATGAATGCCGAAGTGCGTAAGTGAGTTTTGAAGCAAGTGCTAGTAAATTCGGTACCGCCATCACTTTGAAAAACTTTGATGCGAACAGAATCGCTGATTTTCCACAAATTTTTGGAGTTAAAGAAAAATATCAAAGAAATCAGATTTAAATTTTAAAGGATAAAGCCAAGTGAATCGAGATCAATAAAAATGATATAATAGAGAAAACCCAAAATAAATTTGACCGGGGAAGGGCCTAAAGGTCACAATGAATAAGATCTAATACATGGGACGACCATTGTTCATTTCGGGAAAAAGGTAATCGATGACTTTTGCAAGTTGACATGTACTACATAGTGAGGAGAAGGCAATAATGATGTAGCGAGAGATGTCCTTTTTATTGAGAAAAGAGATAATGGAATGATTCACATGGCCTAGGCGAGCATGCCATAATTCATATGAAGCATGTAAAGATTTATTTTTAAGGACGAAATAAAGACGAGTTGCCACGCTCCAGCACATAAAGCCCTCCATATCTTCTACCGGTCGCCACCACCCTTCCTCGTTAGGCAATTCAGACGATAAAAAATTTCCATTAAAGGTAACAGATAATGGAAAATCGGATGTTAATTTACTAATGGAGAGAAGATTTTTAGTGATATGAGGGACAACCAACACATCTAATAAGTGAATATCCGGGACAGAGAAAGACTACCAGTGTGAGTAACGGGTAAAGAAGCACCATTTCCAACGATCACGAATCCTTACTGTGTAATTTTGGACTGATCTAAATTAGAGGAATCGAGAGGTCATATGAGCCGAGGCTCCGGTGTCTAAATACCGATCAGAGGCCTCGGGTATAGTTTCTCCAGACAAGGGACCAAGAAGCGTTAAAAGCTTCAGCAAGGTGAGCATATGGATTTGTTTGAGCTAAATGTCTGGTTGCAGTGATCGAGCATAGTGTCCCTCCATTCTGCAAATTTGATAGCGAGGTGGGCGGCGACCACTGGCTAGAATGGGTTCGATCCCGATTGGATTGATTATTTCCATGGGAAGGGAAACGTCGTTGGGTATTGCGGTAAGCGGAGGAAGTACCATGGGTACTGTGGCGGCCACGATTTGTGGTTGTGAAAGCCACCGTGGAGACATTGGAGGTGTCGAGAGAGCGCTGGAATAATTCAAAGCTCTCGCTTTTGGGATTAGGTCCGCAAAACAAGGAAGAGAGGTGAGAGCCATTTGGGCAGTGGAAAAATTTGAGAAATCAGTGCCCAGTCCACGAAGGAACCAGTGAACTTTATCAGTGTCTTCAACAGGTCTTCCAATGGCGTGAAGCTGATCACAGAGGTTTTTGAAGATACGGGCATATTCAGCAACAGGTTTGGTGCCACGTTTCATTGTTTGCAAATCATCTTTTAGGCGCAATTCTCTGGCCTTTGAATGATGACTGAAGGTGTTCTCTAATGCTAGCCAAACATCACGGGCAGTGGAGAGGCCAACGACAGCAGCAATGGTTTCTTCTGTGAGTGAGGAAAGCAGAAGACAGAGAAGTCGTTGATCGGCTGCTTTCCATGACAGGTATTGTGTGCTTTCTGTGGTGGGTTTTTCTGGGTCAAATCGAGAGGGTGGAACAATTGTTCCATCAACGTAACAGAGTAAATCTTGGCTCTCAAGAAGGGGAAGAAGTTGGCTTTTCCAGAGGAGGTAATTAGAGGAAGAAAGCTTGATGGTGATCATGTGAATTAATGTGTTGAAAGGAAGAAGATGAGAAGATGATCCAGAAGCCATTGGTGAAGATGATCCAGAAGCCATTGGTGTTGCTTGAACCAAAAAAAAAATGTTTCAGAGAAGATGAAAAGGATCGAGGTTGCTAAACCGGGAACCGCTCTGATACCATGAGAATATTTGTTCAAATCACCACACCGAAAGGATGGTGAGTATTTCTTTATATATATTCATTTACAAAGTAAAGGAATTAATTACATAATAAAGGAATTAATTACAATTTAAATAACAGCAGTTACAAAGGAAATTAGAAGTAACGTAGCCTGCAATCAAGGATCAAGTAACGTATGAATGATTAAGGCTGTGGATTCTCAACAAACATTAACATAAAAAACTTCAAGAAATACAGTCGGTCTTGAACTAATTATCATCTGTCACTAGATTTAACTTTCCACCAAAATCTACAAACAAAAAAAATAGAAATGTTAGATTTCAAATAAGTTGATTATTATTTAATAAAATAAAAACACAAATGTATAAGAAAACTAACTCTGATTCATTGTGTGCTTTTGACACATGAGTTCAAGCCTACATAAGCAATCACATTGGGTAGCAGACCTTTGTCCTAAACCTATTTCAACTTTAATAAGAATTTTGTTAAGTAAATTAGATTGTCCGCAAGTTTTAGCAACTCCGGTTACGGACAATAATACCGAGCCAAGCGATTTCTATTAATCATTATCTACCATCGTATATCATCATCAACAACAATAAGACTGGGACCAAAGCAAAAACATATGTAATTGTTCACATAATGATCAAGAAGGAAGCATATACAAGTAAATATCAAGAAGAGTGAACGTATACGACCCACAAGTAGTTGTTTGATTTCAAGCAAGAAGTAGAAGAACCCTGAATTGCACAAGTGATGAAAGCTGAAAATTTGACACTCTTCTAGCTTGGATTAATACTTGATAAAGGAAGCAAAGACAGCAATGCTATGAAACTAAAATCAGAAACAAACATGTGCCCATCGAGTGTACATGAACACGACAAGTAGATATAAATGTGACATTCAAGAGATAACTTCAAGGTATATTTTCACACATCAAAATGAAAAACACTTAGATTTAAATCTCACTTCATTTCCTCAATTTATCCAAAAGATAAACACCAAATAAAATCAAAACTCAAACATACAAACAGGCACACGTAGGAGCCCTAATTTACCAGTTAAGACCATAAATATCCTCATTATCAAATACAATGACTTCTAACATCTCTAACATCCCGAGAACCACAAAGAAAACCCTAACATCCAGAATCATGAGCAAGCACACAAACAGGGGAACATGAATATATATAAAATAGAGACAGAAGAAATAAAGAAGATAAAGAGTAGAGAGTCGGACTGAAAGACAGTGCAGCCGAGAAGCGAGAGGCGAGAGGGATGAGAGATGCAGAGGAGGCGAGATGAGCGGAGATTTTATTGGCCATGTGTGCATCAATTGTCCCGTGGTGGAGGCCGGGTGGGCCAAGTCACAATCTAATGTCGTGGGCGCTTGCATGCTTGAATGCGGTATAAGACTAGGGTATGCGCCTCTTCTATCACCAAATGGTTTTAGAAGAGTTGGTAGCGCTGAGGTCCTACAATTGGTATCGAGCCAAGGTCACGAGTTCGATTCCAGCGGGAGCAATTGCTTGAGGGAGATTATTGGCCATCTGTGCATCAATTGTCCCGTGGCGAGGCCGGGTGGGCCAAGTCACAATCGAATGTCGTGGGCGCTTGCTTGTCGAATGCGGTATAAGGCTAGGGTATGTGCCTCTTCTATTACCAATTGGTTTTAGAAGAGTTGGTAGTGCTTGAGGTCCTACTGATTTATGATGCAGATACTGAGAAGCGAAAGGTTGCATGCTAAGGTGTTAGTTCAGAATCGAGGCTTAGTTTAGTTGCAGAGAGACAGAGCCAGGAGGCGAGAGGAGAGGCAAGAGGCGAGAGCGAGGTTAGGTTAAGGTTTCTTAATTTTCTTTTATACTAATACATCAAACCGAACCGAACCAGACAATTTTTACTAATTTTATAATCGGTTTAATCGGGTTTTTTCGATTCGGTTTTTTGGTTTTCTCGGTTAAATCGGTTATTCGGTTCGGTTTGCTCACCCCTAGCTCGGTAATGCCTCTACAGGTAAGGTTATTTTTTTATAATAAAATAGACTGACAAAATAGGTTGTTACAAAAAGAGTTTTTTTATGGAAAACTAGAAAGAAAAATGTTTTTATCTTTAATGTTGGTTTCCGATTTCATCCAAAAAATTTCGTCACCAAAAATTATGATCTTCTCAATTTAACCCAAATTAGGCTTCCAAACTAAATTTCTCACCAATTAAACCCATAATAAAATTAATTTGACCCATTTAAAGTATAATTAAGTAGTTGCGCTTAGTTAAATCCTTCAATTGCGCTCTGAATTAATCCCTAAACATAATTACATTTTAAATTGGCCAACGATTAAATCAAATGGATCTATAAAAATATAATTATACCCTCTGACTTAATGTTTATATAGATTTATCCAATAATAAACTATTTGAGGCTTGAATTTGTATTTTCCTTCATTTTGGGCACAAAATAAGTACAATCAAGCTCTCAAAAACATCCAAAATTTTGATTTTGATTTTTCTACCAAAGTCAGCCCCTTTTATTTTATTTTTTTATTTGGGTAGATTTTGGGGATAACCCGCAAAATTGGGTTATGATATGTTTCAAAAGTGTTTTTAAAAAATGAATTTTTTTATTTTAAATTTTTATTTTTTATGTGTCTGCCTCAAAAATGATTTTCTTAAAAAATACTTTGATATATTTTTAAAAAAACACTTTTAAAAAAAAACACTTTCAAACAAACACTTAATTTGCTTCTTTTTATTAATTTAGAAAAAGGTATTATAAAATAACATCTCTAAAAACCTTAGCTCATCTTGCAAGGTTAATTGGTTATTAAAATTTATTTTTTATGTAAATAAAGATCTCTTCTATCTGTATTATGCGTGGCTTCCCCATATACATAAATTTCATTAAAAAAAAGAGGGTCTCATTTATGAACCTATACTCATTTTGTCAATAGATTCTTACTTATCCAAACCGTCTTTGATTTGGTCCCTTTACTCTCCAAACCTTGAAGGAATGTTGACAATTATAGTCAAGACTGCTGGCCATCTGGAAGGTCAAATGACCACCTTTTATAGGCAAAAAACTATCTAACAATAGTTGACAAGGGCCACATTGAAAGAAAAAGGACGCGACAATGCATCAAATGACACCGAGGAATGATATTTTCTACTGTGGGATCGCCGCATGCACCAATATTTCTTTTTAAATTAAATTCTATTTAATAAATATAAAAAGACATATGACTTTGATTACCCTGATTATTAAAAAACAAAAAACAAATGTAAAAGACCTTAAAGTCCCATATCCTGTCTTTTAATGTAGATATAAATAACTATATGAGTTTGATATTTTAGTTTGTATCTAACACATACAGTTTACACCAGCTTTCACAAAATATATATATACTAGACAATGCCTCAGCACTTACGTGCGAGCGCACTATATTTTTACAACGTAAAAAATATTAATTGTGTGTATTATTTTTATTGTAATATAAATTTAGCTAAAATAACAAATTTGTGCAGAATTCTTGTCAAGTGAAAAAATTTAATAAAATATATGAATTTTAAAGCGATATAAATTTATTTGTTTAGTAGTTCCCAACAAAATCACCAGCATAAATTTATCATCATCAATAAAAAAGCAAGAAAACTCGGATATCTGATTTATTGAGTTAACTGTATTAAGATTAGTTCATTTTATAATTCAATCTAAATAAAAATAAATAAAATATACATGGCACTATTATTAGCCATGTTTTTTTCAATGTAAAAAAATATTTATTATGTATGATTTTTTTATCATAACATAAATTTAGACAAAATAATAAATCTGAATATAATTTTTGTGAAGTGAAAGTTTTCTATAAAATATATAAATTTTAAATGGACATAAATTTATCTGTTTAGTAGGTTTCAATGAAATAACCAGTATAAAATAAGTGTTAATTTTCTATCCACAAAAACAACGAACACATAAATCGAAAATATATCCTTATGTTATTATCATTATCATTACTTACTACAACAATTAAAATTATTATCAACATTATTGTTAAAATAATTAAAATAATTTAATTGCCATGACAAAATATTAAAAAAAAAGATTTTTTTTTTAAAAAGTGATCAAAAACCAATAACAAAAATTATCATTATCATTGCGCAAATAGTAAAATCATAAAAATCATTTAATCCAAAGAAAAAATAAAAATAATAGAAAAAAAATCAAGGGAAAAAGGAAGCAATATTAAATTTAAAATGGCTACCAATTTAAATTTAAATCTCATGATTGAACCAATAAAAACAAATCCCAAAAAAAAAACTAAAAATATAGATTTATAAATACGAATAAAAAATATACATTGTCTAAGAGTTTAAAATAAATAAATGAATTAATATAAAAGAACCCTCCAATAATCAAATAAAAAAAATAGTTAATTTTTCTATCGACAAAAAGATGAATACATAAATTGAAAATCTATCCTTATGTTATTGTTATTATCATTACTATAACAGTTAAAATTATTATCACCATTACTGTCAAAACAATCTCAATAATTTAATTTTCCTGAAAAATCATAAAAAAAAAGCAAAATATTTTTGTATAAAAAAGAAAAAAAACATAGATGTGACAAATTTAATTTAATTGTCCTGAAAAACATAGCTATTTACTTGTGTCCTCTTCGCTTAAAAAGAAAAAAAAACGTTTAAAAATAAAAATAAAAAAATATTTAATTGTCCTGAAAAATCATAAAAAAAACAAAAGATTTTTGTATAAAAAAGAAAAAAAAACATAGATGTGACAAAATTAATTTAATTGTCCTGAAAAACATAGCTATTTATTTGTGTCCTTCGCTTGAAAAGAAAATAAAACGTTTAAAAAGGAAAAATACATTTAAAAAGAAAATAAAACGTTTAAAAGAAACCCCGGAATTCGAACTCCCAACTTCCTGGGGCTCAACTCTTAACCACTCGTCTGGGAGATTCGAACCCCTGTTCTACTTTAGGAAGTCTGCGCCTTAACCACTCACCCAAAGTAATGTCTTCGTTCTATCTTTGTTTAACAATTGTACTAATATTATATGTTCATGTAACTATTCCAATCCACAGATCAGCGCTACAAGAAAAAAACTACAGCAAATATGTCACCCCGTTTATTTTATTGTATAGTAATATTAAAAGAAAAACGCCCCTGAACTCTTGTCAATTCGTACTATTTTGGCAACACATTTTAATATTTTCTGTATATTTATATTCGAATTCTCAAGTTTATGAACGAACTCTCTAAGAGAATACTTCCTTACAGCCAAACCAACATTTTTTGGTGGAAATAATAAATGATATCTGCGCATAACAATACAGTGATTTGCCCGATAGGAGTGGCTTCTTCAGTTGTAAATTCTCGTTGGATTTTTGAGGACTGAAGCCATCCACTGTATTGATCACAAGAGCACACCGTTATAGAATAGCGGACGCGAATTGACTGGGAAAAAAACACAATAATGCTGATGCATGACGATTTTACCAAATCATGAACAGAACAGCCCTAAAATGATTTATTAATGCCGCCTTTATCTGCTATAAAATGGAAACGTGGATGCCTTTGTTTTACATATCAGAGCCATCGTTGCATGCCTCGAACACCCTAATTAGAAAGAACAATGGCGCCTTCCCAGCTTAGACCAGTCTCCCTCATGGTATTGCTCTCAATCTTCTCCTTCATTGCTCTAGCTGCAGCTGTCACTGTCCCTCTATCTTCCACATTTAAATATGTGAATGAAGGAGAATTCGGGGACTACATTGTAGAGTACGGTGCAAATTACCGAGTCCTAGACCCCTTCAATTCTCCTTTCCAGCTTTGCTTTTACAACACCACCCCTAATGAATTCACCCTTGCTCTGCGCATGGGGACCGTCAGGTCTACATCAACGATGCGGTGGGTCTGGGAAGCCAACCGGGGAAACCCTGTCGGCGAGAACGCCACCCTCACCTTCGGAGAGGACGGAAACCTTGTGCTGGCGGACGCCGATGGCCGGATTGCTTGGCAAACCAACACTGCTAACAAGGGAGTGGTTCACTTCCAAGTGCAGCCCAACGGTAACATGGTTCTTCAAGACATCAAGGGCTACTTCATTTGGCAAAGCTTTGACTACCCCACTGACACCTTGTTGGTGGGACAGTCTCTTCGCGCTGGCGGAGCAGCTAGGCTTGTGAGTCGATTCTCCGAGAAACAGAACTCAAATGGAAGGTATAGCCTGGTGCTGGAGCCCAAGCGATTAGCCATCTATTACAAGGCCCCGAGCTCAACAAAACCCAAGCTCTACTACACATCTGATAGGTTCAGTGTGAAGAATGGTCGTTTACAATATGTGACCTTCCAGAGCGAACCGGTGACGGAGGAGGGGTTCTCCTACTATCTGAGCTTGGAGTTCTCTACCGGAGTGACTGCCATACTCGCCACACCCAAGTACAATAGCACACTGTCATTCCTTCGACTTGGCGTGGATGGAAATGTCAAGGTCTACACTTACAATGATAAAGTGGATATCGGGGCCTGGGAAGTCACCTTCACTCTTTTCCCAGGTGGTAAACCTTGACCGATCAAGCTGCTTGCAAATTATGCTCATGTATAAATTAAGGCTCCTAATCAAGAAGGCAAGCTAGTAAAATGGGGTCGCTGCTATTATGTTCTTTAAATAAAGAATATATATTTTTTATATATAATAAAGAAGGGAATTCTTGTACTTGGTTTCCATATTATAAATGAAGGGTTGGTTTTTCTAAGTTAATAAAGAAGTGCTTGTTTTTCAAAGGTCTTCTTGTATGTTCTTTTTAGCTGTTTTTCAAAGTTCATGTATACCAATAACATCATGTAACTTTTTAGCTGTTGAAATTACAAGTCTCCCAAGGCCACCAATTGTCACCTATCCTCTCCATTTCATTAACATGCTATTGATAGTAATACTAATATGTATGGAGAGTCTCCATCATTATTTAATATTCATTTTTAATCTATAATTAATTTTAATAATGAGTTATGTTACAGAGTAACATGAAATAATTATAGGTGTTTGCTTTTCTATTTTATGATGGAACAAAATGTTATCGTAGAGTGGTGCACCATTGGTTATGGCCAGTTACTCATTATTTCTATTAAGTATTTAAATATCGTTTTTCAAATGTTGTATCTAGTTTTTAGAAGAATATTGTCCTTTTAGGTTTTTATTCCTTTTCTTGAATTTCTAGCACAGAATGGATCATGATGATGTGCTCTTTTAGAACACTTATTCTATCCCCATAACCATTACAAGTTCTCTCCAATCTTGTTTGATAATTTATAATTCAACAAGAGAATCAGGATCCTTAAACAGTCTAGTGTATTTAGCTATACCCCAGGTTCGTGGTTCATGTTTAATTCCTCTAAATTTCCTAGTAACCAATATATATGGATACCTAATATCAATGGGTAGTCTAATCAGTGAGACTCGTAATTTATCCTTAATTTCATGATATATGAGTAGTTTTTTAACCAATGAACTTTCTACTTGAAATTACAATTAGGGGTAGCTTAATATTTTCTAACCATGTTATCTTATCCAAGTTACTTTAATCTTCACTCATAAAAATCTTCAAATATCTCATGTTGAACCACCAGAAATTACTCGAAACCTTTTTTGTTATTTGCACATTATTATAAGAGGTATATTATTATATTTTTATATTATTTTAATGTGTTTATATTAAAATTAATTTTAAAAATATAAAAATAATATTTTAATATACTTCTTAACCAAAAAAATATTTTAAATAACAAATACTCTTAATCCTTTATCATGACATGTGTGTTTCACCATCTCTATGTGGCAATATTGAATTCTAAATGGGAAAATACAATTGTATTATAATATAAAAGGACTCATTTGGGTGGAACCTGTATGGACTTTTCCAACACAACCAAAGTGGAAGATGAGTGCTATCTTACCTTTGTAAATACAATGAATCTAGACAATTTTGAGTAAAATGGTTTTTATATGGTATTTTATTGTTGTTTTGAAATAAATAAAATGATAACAAAAACGTATTTAGTAAAAAAAAAACAATATATATATAACTAGAATAATTTTAGATTAAATTTTTATACTTCCAAAACAGCTCTACAAATACTATGTATTATTTTATTTATTTATTTATAAAATATCCATGTAAAAATCTATAAATTTTAACATTATTCAAGATTAGTATATAAAGATAAAAATGATTATCATCATAGTTTAAAATTTGGTCTAGTCGCAAATCGAGAGGATCAATCTATTTTTTAAAAAATAAATAAATTTCACTAAGAAAATCAATGGTTTCTTAAACCTTAATTTTGACTGAGTTTTATCTTGGACCGAACAAGCCGAATTGAATCAATCATTTCTCTATTTTTTACTTAAACCGATCTATACCCATGTCAACCGAGTATTGAGTTCTGTTGGATTCATTTGAGTTTTCTAATTATACTATTATTAATATCGATATTTCATATAAACTAAAATAAATAATATTTTTTTAATTATGTAAGTTTGTATTCAATAAATGTCAACGATAAAAAATATAATAAGTTTTATTTTTAATATCAAGCTTAAAATATCTCTTGTTAATAATTGTTATTTGCACCACTTAATTAGAAATGTCATGGAAATTTATTTGAGCTTAATTCATCCACGTTCATAGCAATTATCTGATTATTTTATTAAACATTAATGATATTTAAATTTCATTAATGTGATATTTTTCTTTTTGTTTTTGTAATTATCATAACCCAAATTCTGACTTAATTTTAAAAATATTCTTAAAAATGTATTTTCAATAAATTCAATCATTTTTAATTATTTCATTAATTTTGTGTTTTGTTTTCAAGTGTCAAGTTAAGATTAAGAAAAGAAGAGGAAGCATAATCGCAGGCAATGAAAAGAAAGATTGCCATATCACAGGGAATTGACAGGATATTATAGGGTTTGCGAGTAAATATAATAATAGATAAATATGGATCACCTTCTATAAAGAAAAACAAATATCATTAGGTAGATATTTTAAAGGAATCAAGTGATCGATAATTTTGAGAAATCTTCCATAAAGGAGAAGTTCTCATAAGGTAGCCATTTCAGTTTTCTTTTAATTGCTAGGTACTTTTTTCTTTCGGTCTAGATTGTCTTGGGGGTAAGGAGTATCCACTTGATTATGCCATGTCTTTCGCCCTTGCATGTGGCTAAATACAGTGAAGTAAGAGAGATGATAACAAAGAACGAAGGAGATAACCACAAGAATTAACCACCTTTGTGCAAGTTCAATAATGGCAAGTTCAAAATATTTAGGGGTGCACCTTGGTAGGATCTTAAATTTGCTCTATAAACATTATCGGTTGGAGTCTCATAAATTTAAGGCTCACTGAATACTTATATAATCATTCATGACTCGTAAAATTAATCAAGATGTATACAAACTAGTTTAAATACCAATATTAAAAAAAATGGCACAATCAATAATTACAAGTCGAGGAATTGTATAATAAGTGATCAATGGTAAGAACTTTGATCTAAAGAGTCTGCTTCTCCTGTGATTTTAATTTTAAGTCATGTTGATGATAATACGATGGTCACTGAAAGATTATATAATTATTAATTTTAAAATTTATTGAATTAGTTAAGATACATGCAAACTGAACTGATATCCACGTTAATAAGAGAAATGACAAGCTGAGGCCTATAAAAATACGTGTTGAACGCTTCATATTCAAGGGAAATTAGAATATAACAAATACAAGATATATCTTGATGCTGTTTTCAAAGGCAAAAGAGAAAGTGTCAAACAGTCAGGTAATGGTTTTGGAAACTTAGGAGATAGATATATAACTAGGGATGGTCTTATCCCCATCATTATATATATATATATATATATATATATATATATATATATATATATATATAATTCAAATTTTTAAGAAAGACACACTTTCTATTTAAAAAAAACAGCTTTAGAGATGATTTTTTAGCCGTCTTGGCTGGATCACTATATTATAGTTGTTCGTTACATTCTGTTCAGGTCGGAACGGATGGAACGTCTTGTACCGATTACAAAATCGAGACGAGCGGTGTAGTTTTATTCCGGCTGAATGCGCTGACCATTTCGCTTCGATCTGAATATATATATATATATTGTTTACTTAGATATATTAAAAATTAGAAAATCAAAACAATAAAAATTAAAAAATATATATTATAAATAAAAAAATTATTGCGTCAACTTTGATATTATAAAAAATAAAAATTATATATATTTTTTGCTTTTTTTCATCAAAAAAAAAATGAAACACCCCTGGCACCTCCATTAAAAAAATTAAAAACAAAAATTTGGATAATTATTTGTCATGTTTACCGGTAGTTGTGATGAACTAAATAATATATAATTTTTAGAAATATTTCTAATTTTGATATTATGTTTGTTTGAGTTTGTGTTTGTATTATATAATATTAAGTTAATTTATCTTGAATTTGAATTATATTTTTTAAATTAATATTTTAATTTTTATCATATATATATTTAATTATGTATAAACTGGTACAATCTCAAAGCGACACAATCGAAACACTTCGAAACCAAAATATTTTATATTAATAGAAAAATAGAAAAATGAAACGTCATCTTAAACAAAACGCTAAAACTGACAGCTATGCACTATATTACTTTAGGAATTAACAATTATAAAAATCAGAAATTTCCAATAACAGCTTGGCCAAGGACCAAGTTACGGATATTTAAAGACATCAATTTAGACCAATGATGATTGATTAGTCTGCCTTTACTTTTCTGATTTTTTTTTTCCATGTTCCAAGTTGTCATTCCTGATAGATAGGATCAAGTATAAGAGAATATTCGAAATTGTTTTTTAAAATGTTGTTTATTTTATAAATATATTATAATAATAATTTTATTATTATTTAAAAATAATTTTTTACATCAGCTACAAGCTGCGGTGATGGTCAAGGATCCCTCGTAAACCTTTGCAGTAAAAAAACCATATCTTATTTCGAAAAATTCTTCTCTCTAGATTCAATCGCAACCCGGCAACATGTTCTTGACTTAAAAGGTTTTTCTTACACAAAGATGAACGAAAAGTCAAAGAACCTCATCCTTAAAATTACTAACATGCCATCCTCATCTGCTATAAAACGGCAGTGTGTCTGCCTGATTTTATATGAAGGCCACTTCAAACTACATAATAGACAAGCAGATGCAATCTTCAACCCCTATGGAACGCTCATTGTTCTTCTCTCTTTTCTTGCTCCTCTCATTCTCCATCGCTGCCCAATCCACTGTCCCTTCAAATTCCACGTTTAAGAAAATCAATACTGGAGAGTGGGCGGAAGCCATTTCAGAGTACAGCTCAGATTTTCGTGCCTTGGACATCTCTACCTCCGTTTTCCAGGTTTGCTTTTATAACACCACCCCTAATGCATTCACTCTCGCAATACGTATGGGTACCAGGAGGTCACCTGCGGTGAGGCGTTTTGTTTGGGAAGCCAACCGAGGAAACCCAGTTGGTGAAGATGCCACTCTCACTTTTGGTGAGGATGGAAACCTCATCCTGGCCGACGCTGATGGCAGGGTTGCTTGGCAAACCAACACTGCCGACAAAGGTGTTGTCGGCCTGCAAATGCTACCGAATGGTAACATGGTGCTCCATGACTCCAAGGGCAATTTCATCTGGCAAAGTTTTGACCATCCCACTGACACTCTTCTGGTGGGTCAATCTCTTCGTGTTGGAGGCGTAACCAGGCTTGTGAGTCGAGCCTCCGACAAAAAGAACATAAATGGAGCCTATAGTTTGGTATTAGAACCTACAAGAATAGCCATGTACTACAAGAGTCCAAACTCTCCCAAGCCATACATCTACTACACGTCCGATTTGTTTAGTATACAGAGAGGGCGTCTACAATATGTGAGGCTAACCAATTCGGCTAATCACCTGAGTCTTCAGTTCTCTACAGGTGGTGGCCCCGAGCTCTCCAAACCCAGTTTCAACAGCACATTGTCATTTCTCCGACTCGGGGTAGATGGCAATCTTCGAGTCTACAGCCTAAACTACCAGGAATCTTCAGCTTCATGGGAAGAAACTTTCACTCTTTTCTCTAAAGATGCAGGTATTTGGGAAAGTGAGTGTCAATTGCCAGAGAAATGTGGCAAGTTCGGGCTCTGTGAGAACAGTCAATGCGTTGGTTGCCCATTACAAAACGGGCATGGGAACTGGACCAAGAGTTGTGAAGCTGTGAAGGTAACTGTGTGTAACAAGAACTTCCACTACTATAAACTAGAAGGAGTAGATCATTCCATGAGCAAGTATGGAGCTGGAAATGGACCGGTGAAGGAGAACGATTGCGAGAAGAAATGTTCGAGTGACTGCAAATGTTCAGGTTACTTTTACAACAGGAAGACATCCATGTGCTGGATTACTTATGATCTGCAAACTCTTACCAAGGTTGAGAGCTCGGCACATGTGGGTTACATAAAAGTGCCGAATAGCCATTGAAGCTGGCCTGCTTGTTTTCACCGAGGAATGTAGTGGTAGAAAGAGATCGTTATAGTTTCTAGCATGTATGTTTTTGCTTGGTGGGGCTAGCTAGTTTATTTGTTTGCTGACTTTTGTGTAGCACTGTTTGCTCGCAACTGTCTTATTTAAACTTTCTGTTTAATGTTAACAAAATAAAAATGGTAATAAAAGATATTTGAGAATTTGAAAGGATCCCATCTCAGTACCAAATAAATTTCTTAACCTAACTCTTTAAAAACCTATCTTGAGCTCAGTCAAGAGATAAGGAATCTAGTTTTCTTAAGCACACCTATATGTTTTATACTCTATTTTTATATATCTATTAAGTGTATAAAAGTCTTCTAACAACTTATCACAATTTTATTAATATTAATACATATATTAGAGATATTATTTAATATAAATAGCAATTTTTGTAAAGATTGGATATCAGTATTTTCTATTGCATATTTGTTTTCAAAATATATCCTTCTAATATGATTGCATCTTTTCTCAAAAAAAAAAAAAATACACCAACTTAATCATCTTTAAGTTTCTTAATTAAAAAAAAATTACAGGTTTAAGCATTAGCCTTGATCCACTCAAATACTAAATTAATCAGATTTTCAAAATAAAAATAATAATAATCAATTATTCAAGAAAAACTACATGTATTTTCTATAACCTCGTCTTTTACCGTTATGGTCATTTACCTTTATGGCCATGCCCTTAATTAATCAATTTTGTCTTATTAGGGGCTATAACCGTCTTTAGCCATTTAAAAAAGGTTGCGGCAAACTGGTCCAGTACACGTGCAATTACGCCTATACCCTTCAATCGAAACGTGTTTTTGTCTTATTAGCGAGGCTAAAATCATACATTGTTCATAGGCGGAAAAAAATGCATGAACTCATGCGACACAAGGAGGATAAATATTCACTCTATTGTACCTGAGTCACGCACTACAGTACCCATGCCGAGTTGTTTTAGCTCTTTAGGTAATGGAATATAGGATATGGAGAAGATATTCGTAAATTATTTTTAACATCACTATCTAAAACAATTCAATTTGATTTTTTTTCAACCTAAAAAATAATTTTAAAATCCCTACGAAAATATATACATTCCCCGCTTGACTTGAAATGCCTTTTGACACAGATGTACGAACGGTCAAAGAACATCATCTTGCAAATGCTATCGAACGGTGACGTGGCGCTTCATGACTAGGGCAATGTCACCACTGATACTCTTTCGGTGTGCCACTCTACCTCTAGTATTTGATTACAAAACAGTGTTTTTATATTTGATTATTATATTATTATAATAGTGTATTTGATATTTATATTATTATAATAGTGTTTTTTATTAAAAAATTAAAAGAAATACAGCCGAGCCGCTTAATAAATAAACCCTGTGGCCTGGAGGCGATCAAGCGTGCTTTCAGACCACAGCCTGAATTTGTAACGTGCACTCCCAAATGTAAACTGTTCGGGTTGACATTGAAATTCAAATATAAAACTAATTTGGGAAGATCTACTTAAATAAGAATGAAATCTTGGAAGATCTAGATGGAAAAACATACATTATGAAGTGAAAGAATCAATTCGGCAATAAAAATAAAATATAAAAAAATCCAGCCTCCAAAACCAGAGTGTAGACCGTAGATCATCAGAATGATGTCTTGTTTATCCTTCTCAGAATGATGCTCTTGTTTGTCTTTCATATGATGGGAAAACATTGCAAGTTTTGGCCAATTCAGACATTTTGCAAATCATTTAACAGATCAGGTTGCAAAATTCCCAAGACAAGACCACAGATAGCACAAATCCATAAACAGCAGTTTTAACACGCCTAGCTTGTCTGCCCGCGGCTTCTCTTCTCCTCGATACCTGACTCTGAAAATCTCTTCCGAAGAACTTCTAGCACCTGTTCTATTTTTACACCTTTAACTGCCATTAGAACCATAGCATGATATAGCACATCCCCCATTTCAGAGGCAGTCCGTCCGTTGTCCTCATTCTCCTCTACTGTTCGGCATAATTCATCTGCCTCTTCCCTATAAAACCAGAAAACAGGACATTAAGGATCTAAAACTGAAGACAACGGACAAAAATATTCGAAGTTTTGAGATATATATGAAGCTTTGTCAAAAGCAGGAGGAGAAAGCAATGTACCTGATTTTCGAGCAAAGTAAGTCATGATCAAGGAGTAATCGTCTAGTCCACGAGGGTTTTCCAGTTTGTGGCAATGCTAATTCATCTTTGCGCTGGGAAATTGTAGATTCCAAAGAGTACAAAGTTGTCGAGGCCACCTTATTTTCGTCAACCTGCTCATTTTCTAACAAATCAGAAACTGATGTGTAATAGCAAGTTTCTGACCCGGTGTGGCAAGTAGGTCCATCTGGCTTTCCAAGGTAAATTATCTGCAAAAGATCACCCCATTTGAATCAATTCCAAGCACAATAAAATATGACAGCTAAGGTATTCCGACAACAGGATTAACATACGGAGTCACGGTCACAATCAAGATAAATGTCATGGACATTGATAAAATTGTTAGACGTTTCTCCTTTTGTCCACAGAGCTGAACGCGACCTGCTATAAAATGTTGCCTTCTTCGAGGAAACTGTTGTAGCTAGTGCATCCCTGTTCACAAAGCCTTGCATTAATATTGCCCCCGTGTCTATATTTTGAGCTATTCCCACTGCCAAACCTTTGTCGTCCCATTTTACACTGTCCAACAATGTCTCGACCTAAAATCAGATGATTAGATGTATCCATAAAGAATTGTTTGTATAGGCTAATCACTTTGATTTACAAATCAACATTAAAATAAATTTAAGTATATATAAGCAATCAACTAGTACAAAGCAAATTGACAGTTCTGTAAGAACAAACAAATCATTAGATGTACAACACAGCATCCAAATGTTGACATGTAGAGTCCAGATGTAGCTCAAATAACAATCAAACTTATATTATTGGGCAACGATGGATCCTTTCAAGAGGGGAAAAGGACAAATGGGAAACCCATCGATCAAATTTCCTTCTCTCTTTAATTTCCCAGACATATAACGATCTCTACCACGGTAAACAGAGTAGAGATCTGACTGATGTCTGATACCAGATAGAGCTAAAAAACATATAAAGAAATTCAGCCTCAAGGTTGATATCATCATTAAACCAAAATGTCGAATCAACAACATTTAAGGCGGATCTTCATCACATTTATTTAGAAACCAAAAGTAACAAGTTAATACAAGGGGTAAACCAAGTTAACTCTACCTCGGTTATTCACTGCCAGCAAAGTTGATTTATAGAACCATTTAAAATTGCGTAACTGTGTTAATTCATTGATGTTTTAATGGTGAAATCAAGAGTAACCTCAGTGAATGGATTGTTGGTAGATGAGGTCAACAATTTTATTCCGAAACCATTTTGCAAGCCAAAAATCTAACTTGTAAAGGCAAAGACACGTCTATCTGTACACATATTATCAGCACAAAGACCATTGTTCAGAAATGTTAATGGTATTTTGATCTGAATTCTCCTTCTCTTCACAAAACAGACTTTCAGGTCATTTGTAGATAAGGAGATCAAGGTCACATAATCAAAGTAGCTGCAGTCGAATAGGTGCAAAACAATAATTGATATGTAGAGTCCAGATGTAGCTCAAATAACAATTGTGTATGTTATCGGGCAACGATGGAGACTTTCAAGAGGGTTAAATGACGAATGGGAACCCCATTCATCACATTTCCGTCTCTCTCTTCAATTTTCCAGACATGTAACAATCTCTACCACCTTAAACACGGTAGACATCTGACTTATGTCTGGATAAAAATTCTTGGGAACCCAGAAATAAAAGTAACTAAAGCAATAAATCATTACGAGCAAAAAAAAGCATTTCTTTTTGAAGTACCTTTGATTTAATATAGATCTCTTTAACAGAGTTTTTATCAGCAGAAGCAAAAACTAGAAAACCCCTTTGCTTCGTGTTGATAATATTATATCTGTTCTGATCACCATTAGGAAAGAAAACATTGGTTCTTGATGGGAATCTTAGAGCTTGAATACAATGAATGGCTGCCATTGAAACACAGATATGAAAGTTCTCTATTTTTTGTTCGTGCTCATGTCAAATACCCTGGAAGCAAAACATGTAGTAACAGGCAGCATTAACTCATGTTTCATAGACACATGAAATCATTGTTGCTTACCAATTATAACAATCTCGCTATCCTTAACCAAAAAAGAATCAATGGAGATTACCTTAGGCTAGAAGAGAAGCTTGTGCAAGCCAGAGACCAGCCGTCACGTTCCGTGACTAGGGTTTCACTTTGAAAGTGCTCGTTGAGTTCGCTTTTAAAGAGGGGAACGGTCAAAAAGTGGGTTAGTAAAGTCTAGTTGAGTCCAATTGGGCATATGGCCTGGGCTCATAAGAGCCCATATTGCCTAACTGCATCTTCCTTCTTAATGGGTTTCTGCTTTCTTCTTACGAACGCCCAAATATTTCGGGGGTGTTTGGCTACGTTTTAAAATTATATTTTTTTATTTTAAATTATTTTTTTATTTTAAATTATTTTTTTATGTTTTTAAATCATTTTGATATGATAATATCAAAAATAATTTTTTTTATTTTAAAAAAATATCATTTTAATGCTTTTTTCTGAATAAAAAAACACTTTCAAAAATAATATAAACCATACTCTCAAATAGTCGTAGTCAATCATTAGATCTTGTTTACATTGCAATAATACAAAGGATAAAAATTAGCTTAAAAGGTATATAATTGTGAGTAAAAGGAAAAACAGTTTGGAAAGTGAAAAACTTTGTTCCAAATATATTATTGAATTGACATATGAGTATATGCATTGTTTGTAGAATTTAAAATAATGGATAAGAGTTTATTATTTTAATAAAAATAAAAATAAAAATTGTGAACATATATTTTTCTCTCACTTTAAGACCATATATACATATTTATATGTATTATATTATGCTAATTTATTATTCTCTATTCTCATGGGTTGCAATTTTTATTTTTACATATAGTTATTGATAATAACCTATGATTTATATTTGAATGGTATTTAAATGATTTTTTGTATTGATAAATAGTAGAGTAGATTATATAATTTGTGTGTGTGTGCGCGCTTTGCCTAACATTTGCTTAATAAATTTCCACACAATCATGGAAAGTTTTAATTTAACTTTCTTGAACATTATATTTTAATATGATAGAATTGATATATCTTATATGTTTCTAATTCTCTGTCCAATAATATTTATTTTACACCATCTTAAAACATCTTGTCATCACAATTGGACCAAAAACTACACAAACAAATAATAGGATTGTAAAAAAAAAAAAATTGGTTCATCAATTAATATTTATATTATATGACCTCACTCGACCCATTAAAACCATGAAATTAATCAAGTAAGACATTTATTATAAATTCTTAAACTCAATTCATTTATTTAAGAATATCTATAGGTCTAAAATATTTTGAAATAATTATCCACTATTCCACAACCTTCATCAATGCGATTGATGTACCACCATAACATCCACTTCAATTGTCACTACCGATACATGATCATAAATATTTCACTACCATTGAATTTATTTTTAAAAACACCATAAAACAAATAGTGTTGCTCACGCATATCTATTTAAAGTTACACTTGAAAGGGTTGTGTTATGCATGTACTCGGCCCATAAGATGGACTAACAAGGCCCATTAAGAACGGATCCACCAGCTTCCATGTACTTTAATGCAAGCCCCCACAAAACCAAAATAAAAAATAACACTCCATGTTTGCCCTCTTGCCAGAGAACGAGGGCACTTCAATTTCCCAACGAGAAAAAAAAACAAGAAGAAAATAAATTCCTTATTTCAGATGGTGTTTTCTAGCTATGAAATCTTTATTTTTATTTTTATATTATAACCAGGATGTTCGAACCAGGTTTACACTCAACTATTCTCCAGATCCACTAAATATCCTGCAAGTACAGATTTTTTTTGTATATTTTTGGTACATAAAATTTTTGAGGTTATGGGCTCTTTTAATGCAAGATAAGTGGGGGACCATCCAAGTATGGGGGCACGAGATGGTATTGAAGAGGCACGAGGGCATGCTTTTCATTATGATTTTGGGAGCCAGAAGTCACCACGACTGAAAAATTGATTTTGTTTTTTTCCCTTTAACAATATTGAACAAAATAGAGCAGGGTTTGTAAATTTATTTTTTAAAATGATTAAAGGGTGCTTAGATCAAGATTTGTAAATTTATTTTGCATTTGAACGTGTTTTGAGTTCAAATTAATTTGGAATTTGGGTTTTGAAAATAAAAATAGAACTTTCTATAGCTGTATTTTAAATAACTTTGTCAATAATTATATATGAGCATAATATACAGCAAATATTTTTGTTAAAAAAAATGAACATAAATATGATAGTGTTATATATCTATATTGGTAATTTTTCAAACAGTTTTATAAATTAGCTAGTCTTTCATACATCCATTGAAAAAATATATGATAAGGATTCCAAATATCTAAAAACCAAAAAACAAAATCATTTTTTTAAATACTTTTAAAACGTATTATGAAACACCCTTATTAACTAGAAGCAAAAATCCAAATGTGGATAGTCATATACACCTGTGGCGTGGGCAAAACACTATATATATAATTCTTGATTTTTTGTATTAATTCTTTTGGTTTTTTGGATAATATTTATATTTTGTCCATATTTATATATTTAGATTTTATTTTATTTTTATCATTTTATTTTTTGTCAGGATTTTATTTTTATTATTTTCCGTTCTCAAATTTTAATTTATATTGGTTACACTGTATTTTATTTTTTTAAAATTCCTTATTATTTTTTTGTTCAAAGATTTTGATTTGTTGCAGTTTTATCATTCAATTGAAATTATATATATATATATATATATATATATATATATATATTGTTTTTTTTATTTTGACACTTATTCTTTTAATTTTTTATTTAGTAGTGATTCATTTCTTTTCTGTTTTTTTATCTTTTTTGAACAATGTTTTTTTTTTCATATTCATTCCTTTAAACTTTTGGTTTTGAATTTGAATTTTTTTCATTTTATTTTTTATTGAGAATTTATTTTTATTCAATTCAATTCTGAAATTTTAATTTATGTTCATGATCATTTTAAAATTAATATTTTTATATTTTTTTTCTTTTTTATCTATTATTTTTATCTAATTTTCATATTAAATGATTTTATTGTTTGCACAATAATAGTGATTGTTTTAGTGATTTTTTAATATTTTTTTGAAAAAAATATTTTTTTAATTATTCGGGTCAATTTAATAATTTTAATTGTTATAGTAATGATAATAACAGTAATGTGGGGGTGAATTTTCAATTTATATGTTTTTTTTCTTTTGGGAGATAGAAAATCAACTATTTATTTTTGTTATTTCATTAATACAGATTCTTTCAAAATTTATATTTTATTTGTTGTATTTAATTTAAATTGAATTATAGAATAAATTAATCTTAATACAATGTATTCAATAATTCAGATATCTGAATCTTCTTGCTTTTTTTATGATGATAATTTTATACTGGTTATTTCATTGAAATCTATTAAAAAAAATATATCCATTTAAAATTCATATATTTTATAGAAAATTTATACTTCACAAGATTTTTACACAAATTTATTATTTTATTCAAATTTATATTATAATAAAAAATAAAAAATAATTAATATTTTTTATGATAAAAAAATAATTCTGACCGCGAAGAGACGCGGTACCATAGCTGGTATATTATATTTGTTGGAGATCTTGGGTGGAGTTTAAAGAAGACAAGATCTCAA
Organism: Salix exigua; assembly: GCA_032356905.1. Classification (NCBI taxonomy): domain Eukaryota; kingdom Viridiplantae; phylum Streptophyta; class Magnoliopsida; order Malpighiales; family Salicaceae; genus Salix; species Salix exigua. The sequence continues at coordinate 30,251,276 of CM063603.1, forward strand.
TGAAAATATTATATATTTAAGAGTATGGAAATAAATAAAAGACAATAAACAGGGTGTTCTGTACGGATTAATACATGTCGGCAGAGGGTGGTCATTGGTGAGTGGCCTTTCTTTTTTCTTTTTTAGCTAGTGTGATGTGGAACGACACTGTTTCAAAATGTAGACACAAGGCAGTGAGACGGTACAGACTCCTACTTCTCTCAGAGTTTTAGTCCACAATTTTCACAAAGTCCAAGGCAATCTAGCAGCCCCACGTGTCTTGTCTCCCGGTGTAAGCGAATCCAGAAGATCACTTTCCTCCGAAGTGACCGGTCAAAATGGAACTTCAATCCATATGAAGTGTTTAATGGATAAGCAACTCTCATATATTCAATAATAATTTTATAAAAAATAAAAAGATAATGATTTTTTTTTTAAATATACTCTACTATATATAATAAAAGTATTAAAATTGAATAAGTTGTGAATCTTGATTTAAAAAACTTGATAATATATTCATAACTCAAAAAACCCTTTATTATGGCAATAAAGGGCTAAAATATATATAATTTTACCCTTATAATATTTTGAGTTCTACATTGCATAAAATTATATGTATTAAATAAAAATAAAAATTAAGAGACTTGCACGGGGGTTTTAAAAAATTTCTAAAAAAAATGTTAGGTTCATGCAAAGTGGCTAAACCTATTACAAATAAAAAATAGACACGTAAACACCGCTTAAACCCGAACATATTAAACTCGAGCATAATAACCCAAGCACGTTAAACTCGAGCATGGTGGTCGAAGCCCATGTGGGTTGTGGGTGCATGCATTATACTAATGGTGTCGAGTAGCATGTCTAGAATCACGTGACCATGATAGCACATAACAACAATGGGTGTGTGTCCATGCATGAACATGGCCCAAAACCTATTGAGGTTGACTCTTTAAATTTGGGTTTATCATAAACACATTATATATTATACGAGCCACTTACCCTGCATTTCGCTACAAGTAGAACCAATAATAAAAAAAATGTAAAAAGAAATGTTAAGAGTGTGATTTTTCTTATAGTGTTATATATTTGGCCAAAATAATCAACATGTGCAGAATTTTTTTTAGATAATGTTAAAATACTAATTATACAACAATTTAATGTATATAATACTAATGTGAATTAATACACTTTTAAAGAAATAAGATTAAAAAAATTAAAACATTGAGCACAATTTTTTTCAAACTAGTAATTTGTGACATTATATTTGAAATATTATATATAGAGAAGCTATAACTTAATTTTCAATAAACACAACATCGAATAATAAATTCATTGAATTATTATTTTCATCGTTATTATGATGATTGAAGGTAAAACAAAATATTTGATTTGAAAAACAAATGAATATAATTAAATGGCAAAAGCAAAATCAGTATTACTATCATTATGAATATAATTATTATAATTGTTTGGATTATAAATTTTTTTTTGTTATTATTGGTATTCTTAATATTATTTCATGAGTTATTGTTACTATTAACACTATAGAAATATTTATTAATACTGTTATAATGAATTACTATTGCTATCATTATTTTCAGCACTATTATTGCTTAAATAATGAAAATTAGTAAATTGTCCCGAATTATAAAAAAACAAAAATTGTAACAGAAGAGTAAGCAAGAAAACACTTACAAAAAAAATAATTACTAAGTTTATTATTATTATGTAAACAATGAAAACCACAAAATTATCTTGAATAATAAAAAAACCAAAAATTGTTTTTTTTTAAAAAAGAGAAAATAAAACAACCAAAATAACTTACAAAACCAAATTAATATTATTAGAATTAAAAAAATCATTTAATTTTAAGAATAATTAAAAATAAGAATAAAAAAGAAAAGGTAAAATAGAAAAACAATATCAATTTTAAAATGATTATCAACATAAATTGAAATTGTAGACTAAATTGAATAAAAATAAAGGCCCAATAAAAGAGAAAATGATAGAAAATTAAAAACAAAAACTAAGAATATAGATACATAAATACTAACAAAAAAAATAGAGAATATCTTAGAAGGATCAAAACAATTAAGGGAATCGAAATTAAACCAAAAATTAAAAGAATAAGAGTCGAGATGATAAACAAAATTAAATAACATAATTTTTGTGTTTAATAATAATATTAAGTAATACAATTTTAAAGAAATAAGTTAAAAATTAAGGACAATATTGAGCCACAAAATATTTTCAAACTATTAATTGAGGATATTATATCTGAAATATTATATATAGAGAACTTGTAAAACTTAATTCCTGATAAATACAACATCGAATGATAAATTATTTAAATTATTATTCACATCTTCATTATTATGATTGAAGGCAAAATCTAAAAAAAATATTATTTGATTTGAAGAATAAATTAATATAATTAAAGGAAAAATATAATGGATAAAAGAAAAATTAGTATTATTATCATAATGAATATAAGTATTATAATATGTTGGATTATAATAAAATTTATTGTTATTATTACTTTGTACATTATTTTATAAGTTATTGTTACTATTAGCATCATAACCATCATTATTAATAACATAATCATTATAGTAAATTATTATTATTATCATCACTATCATTACCATTATTGTTTAAACAATGAAAATTATTGAATTGTTCCGAAGAATAGAAAAAAATTGAATAGAAGAGTAAACAAGAAAAAAATTATAAAAAAAATCACTGAGTTTATTATTATTATTGTACAAACAATTAAAACCATAAAATTATTTTGAAGAATAAAACATAAAACCAAAAAAATTTAACAAAAGAGCAAATAAAAACAACCAAAATAAATGCAATCAAGACCATAGTTTTTTCAATACAAAAAAAATATATTACAAGTGCAAGATTTTTTTATAATACTATAAATTTGGATAAAATAATAAATATGTGTAGAATATTTGGAAAGGATAGATTTCCAATAAAATATATGAATTTATTTGCTTAAGCAGTTTCAATGAAATCACCAACATAAAATTATCATTGTAGTTAAAAAAAAGATTTTGATATCTGAATTGAACTCACTATATTAGGATAAACTCCTCTATAATTTACTATAATTAAACAAATAATAAAATATAAATTATGTAAACACCTATAATAACTAAGCAACAAAAGAAGTCATTGCTTTTCTACCTATATAGAGAAGAAAACATAATTCAAAATTCATTGGTATGTCACTTTTATTATCGTGACTATAACAGTTAAAATTATCATCACAATTACTAAGATTATTATTATTGTGTAAACAATGAAAACCATAAAATTGTCTTGAAGAATAAAACTAAAAACTAAAAAACTCTAACAAAAGAGCAAACAAAAACAAAATAAATATTACGAGCATAAAAATATTATATGACCTAAAGAACAAATAAAAATAACAGAAAATACTAAAAAAATATTAAAGAGAAAAAAATGCGAAATATATATATGTGGGCGCGCGCTAATGATACACATGTGCAGTGAAAAAGTCTAAAATACCCTCAAGTTCATGAGTTAATGTTTAGGCACGGAAGGGTGAAACAATAATTATACCATTAAAATCCATAGTAAATTCTTTCTAGAGCTACAATGACTTTTTTTAATTTGTTTAAAACTAATAAATTTAACTTTGCAAAATCATAATTATCCTGGTGAACTCTTATATCTACTAACAAATGTTATGCGTGTATTATCATTTTGGTATTAGAGTAAAGTCAACGAATGTATAAATTCATATGCTTTATGTCATTTACCAAAGCGCTGGTACAGTTTGTAATGAAAGTAAAAGGAAGGGAAGGGCATCTCAAAAGTGTTTGCGACGGTAGATTTTTTATTTTACAATAAATAAGTGGGTGTATTGATTGGTATATGGATGTTTTTGTACTTATATTAAATTTACAATTTAATATCAATTAATAAAGTTAAAATTGTTTATTATTTTTTTATAATCGGGGTATCCGGGTCAGTTTACACGGACCATAACAAATCCTCGAATTCGCTAAATATTATGCAAATCCAGTAAACATGTAAAACATCATAAAAATAACAAACATGTATAATAGAAATTGAACAACAAAATAAAAAAAACATATCTTTTAACCACTATTTCAATACCTCAATTGCTGCTTATTCAAAGTTTTGGGTACAGCTCAGCTAGCATCACTGCTCATTTAATTATTCAATTTTTTAGCTAAGAAGCCGATTGGTGGAGGTGAAGGAACGGTCAAGATCAGCTTCACCAGTGTACCTTGGAGTTCTGTTCTCATTTTGCTACTATTTATTTATTTATTTAGGATAAAACTTGACAGTGACCATTAAAATAAGCTGCTTCTCTCACCAATTGAGGCAGCTTATAATGAGCCGGCAACCCCCATGATAACTTAAACAATGCAGGTGACACGAGAATTATTGAGTTGTATTTTATTTTATAAATCTCTCCAGCCACCTGTCACTTCAAAATTATAGGTATTCGGTGCATGGAGCTGGCCAAGCCATTATTCTATAAGAGCTGCATTAGTGCTATAAAAAAAGTGTTTCATTTTTCAGTTATTATAGTTAGTGGTCTATAATTCTTGAGGCATCATTTTTTTATATATATGAGCTTGCCATCTACTTTAGAACACGACTGGTGCATTCAAGAATTGGCTTAAACTAAAAGATATAATATGTGACCAGCAGTAAGAGATTTACTTTTTATGGGATTTTAGATTTGAATCCCATAATTAATATAATAATTATTGGAGAATTATATATTCATTAATTTCATGTAATTAGTTGAGGTATGCGTAACCTGAACTAAAAATTTATATTAACAAAAAAAGAATTGACTTAAACTTTCATTGGTAAAAGTTTAGGACTAAGTGTTTATTTCTCTTGTAATTTCACGTTTGAGTCCTGTAATTGCTAATATAATGACCATTAAAAATTTATATAATATTTAACTTTAAAATTTATAGAATTAATCGAGGTACATCAAGTTACATCTCAACTAGCACGGATATCCATATTAATAAAAATAATCTGATTAAACAAAGATGGATGTCACAGCAGCCGATGACATGTAAGCATTTGTTAAATCATTTACGGATTATTTATTCTAAGCTGGCGTTTTGGGTACGTATATATATGACATATAAACATCTGTTAAATCATTTACGGATTATTTATTCTAAGCTGGCGTTTTGGGTACGATTATATATATATAACCATGAATATGGAATATGCTAAAAACAATACGAATAAAAATCAGAAAAAAGACAATGAGCTATATAGACCTGTAGCTTTTTTCTATACCTTACCGTTTACAGTACTCATCTATCAAAATTCTCCCACCGCCAAGGAGAATGGCGAGATTCGTGGGCAGTGGAAAGATCCACAACTTCCAAGTATGACTGACTGTGGAACTCGAAGGAGTGGACGGCACCAGTCCTTGACCATGCTTTTCAATGCATGATAAAGCAAGCCATCTCAAATGGAATATTCCTAGCACACCCATAAAACTACCATATCGAAAATGAAGGTCAACCTGATGAGCCATGCCACTAGTTTAGTCAACCATAACAATGAGTTCATGCTACCTCCACGTCTCCACCTACTTAGATGTAGGAATAGTATTTAATTCAATTCGTGGCTGAGAATCTCATTCCATGTAGATGTTGATAAGGTGCTCTCTGTATCATGACAAATTAATAAGCTATCTAGCCCATAAGTGCAATTGTTCATCAACGTATCAATGGCCGCTGAAGGACGTGTACACACGTTAGCTTCAGTGCCTGCATTTCACCACAAAGCCGGGTTTATTATTTTTATGCAAGAATTGATATTCAGTAATCACACACACACACATATTACTATTACTTTACTATATATATAAACGGAGTCCTGATTTTATTTTGCCTTTTTTTTATTGTGTATAGAGACACAAATTATCATGGATTACAATAATAAAATTATCATTTTACTTTAGATCCGAAAAATGTTAACCCTTGGGGCAATTGTTTTTAAATACCTTTATTTATTTTGGTCCCAAGATTTTTATTTGTTTCAATTTTGTGTTTCTATTGAAATTAATTATATTTGAAAAATATTAACCCTTGGGGCAATTGTTTTTAAATACCTCTATTTGTTTTGGCCCCAAGGTTTTTATTTGTTTCAATTTTGTGCTTCTATTGGAATTAATAATATATGTTATTTTGATTTATTTTAATTGTGTCCTCCAATTGAAATTAGTCATATAAACTACTTTTCATTTTGGTCTTTATTCTTTTAATTTTTTTTAACAAAATTACATTGTAATTGTTTTCGCAATAATGTTGATGATAATATTAACTATTATAGTAATGATAATGATGGTAACGTAAGAATGAATTTTCAATTTATATTTTCTTCTTTTTGGTGATAGAAAATTAAGTACTTATTTTTATTATTTGATTATTATCATAATTTTTATTTTATTTATTTTCTTTAATTTAAATTCAATTATAAAATGAATCAATCTTAATACAATAAATTCAATAATTCAGATATCTTAATCTTCTTGTTTTTTTAACGATGGTGATAATTTTATACTGGTTATTTCATTTAAAACTGCTAAATAGATAAATTTATATCGATTAAAATTCAAATATTTTTTAGGAAACTTGCACTTCACAAGAATTCTGCATATATTTATTATTTTTCTCAATTTATATTATAATAAAAAAAATCTCATACAATTAATATTTTTTGCATTGAAAAAATATGGTTTTGACCGTGATAAGACGTGGGGGCTAGTGGCTAGTGTGTGTGTGTATTTAAAAGAATACTTAACTAGATCATAAATTCGACTAAATTGAATAAAGTAATTTTATTTTAATTAAATAAAAACAAAACGATAATAGATGAATCAAGTTTAAAAGAAAAGGGGATTAGAAAGACCTAGAAAAAATATTTTTTTTAAAAAAAGGAGCAAACAATGTAATTCAATCCATAACCTATTAAATAAGAAAAACTGAAATACGATTAGAGAATGACATAAAAAAATTAGTCCAAGTCGACCTTAGTTGGCATGATAAACATGTAACCTAAATAATCAGGACCAGGCCAACCTAAGATATCCTGTCAAACCCACGATCTAGATCATGAGATTGAAATAAACTCATAAAAAATAAAAAAAGAATTATAAAACATTTTTCTTAAAAAAACAATTTGTGTGAATTTTTAAATATGGGACCTGGGTCATTAAACTCAAAGCACTCTATCTAGAAAAACTATGAAGTTCAATTCTCAATCAATCAAATATTCAAGGATAAAATTAAAAAAATTATTTCAATTATATACGATGACTAGAATTAACTATTTTATCGTTAAAGATCTTGAATGTAATTTCCATCGGTAATTGTTTTTCCGACAATCACACAAACACGAACCATCCATTGGTAAAACTCTCGCTCATAATTTCTTTTTTATTTGTGATTGCATCGGCATTGAATTTACTAGCAAAAACACCAATTACAAATCTATCAATGAAAATACCAACGTTTATTCCATCAATCTATCTCGTTAGTGGGGCCATCAAAATACACTATTGGGTGATTTCATCATTAACATTTTGCCAACAATTCCATCGATAACATTTTGTCGGTATAGTCCTCAGTAGTAGTTTCATTTTGAGTAATTGTTGTCTAACTCATGGAAAATACCAACAAAATGTATCGTCGGTATAACCATTGGTAATCGTGATATTTTGAGTAATTACTATCAAACTCTCTTGATAATACCAACAAAATGTTATGTCTATAATTTCATCACTAGTATTTTTTTTTCTAAAAATAAAATGAGAAATAATTTGAATAATATAATAAATAAATTAAAAATCAAAATATATTTTGAACTATAATAAATTAATTTAAAATTCAAATATTTGTTACAAAATTATTAGATTTTTAACATTAAAAATTCAAATATAATAAATCTAAAACACAACTTGCTTTAGAGGAGGAGGGGGAGGTAGGTCGGGACCGTTAAATATAAAAGAACGATCACATGGATCACCTAAATACAACTATATTTGCGTAACCATTTGACACAATGCAACTGTTTCAACACAAAGTTCAGTTGTCTTATCATGCACTTTCTCTACTAAAACTGCTTGGAACTCTAGAATTTGCTTGAATCAAATTGATTTAAAGGC
>CM063603.1:30259969-30312814 GCA_032356905.1 Salix exigua
CTGCAACATGTCGCCACCTAGTATTATGGTTACTAGGAAACCTATAACTGGTCTTTCAGAGATTCTAGGGTAAGGGACTGGTTGCGTAAAGGGAAGGTTTTAGCACCCCTAGTACGCCCTACCTAAGGTAAGCTGCTTGTTGTTTTTGTTTGTCTTATAATTGCCAAAATATATAAAAAAAATATTTACATGTTAACGATATATCATTTACACCGAATATTTTGGATAGAATTTATCCAAACTCAAAAAAATAAGATGAATCACCGAAAAGTTTTTTTATATTTTTTTGAATATTGGCCAATACCCTTTGGATTTTACGAACATGTTGTAAAATCTCAAAATGCAAGAAATAATTTTTCTTTATGCAAAATTCATGCTAAAACTCATTTTTCCCAAAAAAAACCAAGATAATATATATTTTTCTTTAAGAAAACAATTTTAAAATATGCTAGTGTATTGGCCTTATGCAAGAAAAATAACACATTTTTTAAGATTTTTTTGTATAAAAATAAAATATTTTTTATGTTTTTTTTTTATATTTTTTTATATTTTTTATTATTATTTATATTATTATTATATTATTATTATATTATATTATTATATATATTATTTTGGTGGTGAATGTGCCACACCACTCCTTTAATATGGTGCCAGACTCAGTTGGTCTCTAGTGGTGACAACCCGACTTTATTCGATGCAGGTCGTGGCCCAGACAGCACTGAGTCCGGGTCGTGGCCCAGACGCTTCTGATCCGGGCCGTGGCTCGGACTGACCGACTCGGTTACCCTCAACGGTAGCCGGGTCTTTTTGCGAATCGAAGATGATGCACGATGAATCTGCAGGTTTATCAAATACAACGAATGGAGATTCGGTCAATACCTTGGTGTAGAGGACGTTGAGGGGGTTCTCCCTGTCGTGGTGGTTTTTGAAATGGTCGCCTGTGCTCGCCGGAAAATGGACTTGAAGTCGCCGGAGTTTGTTGCAGGGGCTGTCGGTATCGCCTCTGTTGTTGTCTCTCTCCTTGCCTGAGATGGTGGAGGAGTTTCTAGGGCTGAAATAAGACTTGCGGTGATGATAAGGAGAGAAGATGGTGGTTGACAGTGATGAAGCTCGGTTTGCCGAAATCAATGGAAAAAAAGAAAAGAAACAGAGGGTTATTTTTATGAGAGAGAGAGAGACGTCGAGGAGCTGTCTTTGCCAAAGAAAAAGAAACAGAGGCTGAGAGGGAGAAAGATAGTGGTTCTGAGCTGGTGTTGCAAAAACGAGAAGAGGGTGTTCGACGCTGTCTTTTTCTTGTCGAGAGGGAGAGGGAGACGAACCAGCTGCTCTGGTTTCGGTCCGAGAGGGGAGGTAGTGCTGCGGGAGAGGCGATGGTGGTTCCAAAATGGTGGCGCAGGCGAGATGAAGGGTGTCGACGGTGAGCTTTGTTCTTCCAACCGAGAGGGAGAATGGAGCTCCGGTTTTAGAGAGAGAGACGTTGCTCGTTTCTGTTCAGAAAGAGCCAACCCGAGCGGCCGAGGAGATGAAGCCAAGAAGAAAACAAAAAAAATCCCCCTCTCTCTCAAACCCCTGTATATTTTCTACGTGAAATATCATCTTCCTCCTCTCCCTCTTTTACGTCCAGTTCGGTCCCAAAAACCGGGGGTCTCATGGCTCAAGGTTATTTTTGAAAAGTGGGTTTCGGGTGGCTCAAGGAAAATGGGTGGGTTGCTCAATGTGCATGCTGAAAAATATGGGTTTTTGAGTGGCTCAAGTTTTGTTGCTTTTGGGTGCAAAATACATTTTGGTCCCTCAATTCATAACTCTTAATTTGTTCGATTAGGTCCCCGATTTCGCTTAATTGGCTTGAAGAAATTCAAATTGATCAACGAAAATTCAAATATCATCAATTGAGCCCGAATTAAATTTAAGCACTTGATTTCTTATTGACTAAGCCTTTAATAAAATTAAATTGATCAATTTCAAGTATAATTAAGTCGTCAAGCTTAATTAAACCCTTCAACTGGTCCTAAATTAATTCCTGAATATAATTACGCTTTTATATTAACCAACGACTATATCAAATCGGTCCATAAAAAATATAATTATATTTTATGACTTAATTTATACGCGGATTTATCTCATAATAAATTACTTTAGCCTTGGATCCGCGTTTTTCATTTCTGGGCACAAAAAGGGTACAATCGATTTTTCCAAAATATTCAAACTTTTAACTCGATTTTTCTACCGACACCATCCCCCATTTTATTTTATTTTTGTTATTTTCTGATAGTTTTGGGGCATGACCCAAAATTGGGTTACAACACAACACACAACACACCATCCTTGGACATCACTCTTATAGCTGCAAAATGTCTATAAAATGGGAGAAAAATTATAGAAAATTATTAACAAAAAATATTTTGTTTTCGTGTATACGGCCGAATTCTAAGATTTTTCAAGCATATTTTTCATTAAAAATATATGTTGCATCTTTCTCATAGTTTGAAGAAAATTGGATATCGTAATTAGTTTTTGATTTTCCGTTGAAATTTGGCCAAAATATCAAAAAAAATTAACAATTATTTTTTTAGCTATCGCGGTGTAAAATTACATGACAAAGAACACTCCTAAATAGTAAAAACAGGGTTTTCAAAATGCAATGTAAATTTTTTTTTTTGTAAGTCTTTCAAGTCACAATGAGGTAGAGATTCTCTCATAAAGAGAGATTTACATTGAACTTTTGAAAAGACCAACAAAAAAATCAAACATAGAAAAACAATCAAACAACAATGCAGTTTGCTTTAGGTAGGGTGCACTAGGGGTGATGCATCTTCTCCTTGCACAACAAGTCCCCTTACCTAGACTCTTGCAGACCAATAAATTTCGTAGTGATCCTCACAACAGGAAAAACAACCTTGGTCTTCTCTACCTGGCAACAATAGCAGGTAAGCCTCTTGTTACCACCGACCGACACCCTTGCAACTGTTCAGGTAACACGTGAGCAGTTCAGGAGTGAACTAATTCACTCATGTATTGTTCACGCTACATGAACAGTGTTGCTTTGTTTTTTTTCTTTGTTGGGCCTTTTGGTCCAATTTGGCTCGGCCGACCCATTTAATTAGAAAATGTCTAATCTGAATTTTTTATATATTTTTTTAAATATTATAAAATTGCATTAAAAAAATACGTATTGTTTTCGTGTATAAGACCGAATTCCAAGGTTTTTACGGACATATGTTTTGTTAAAAAAAATATTTTACATTTTTCACATGTTTTGAATAAAAAATGGATATTGTAACTAGTTTATTATTATTTGTTGTAATTTGGTCAAAATAGCTAAAAAAAATTATTTTTTTAGCTATCAGGGTGTAAAATTACATTATAAGGTACATCTACGAATAGTAACAAAACGAAGTTTTTTTTATGTAGTAAAAGAATTTCTAATCTTTAGAATGCTTAGGTTTCAACTCTTAATGAGGTAGAGACTCTCTCACAAAAAGAGATCTACTTTGAGTCTCATTAAAGACCAACAAGGAATAAAAAATGACTTAGAAAAAAAATATTTAGTAAAAAAAAATCAAACAACAATGCAGTTTGTCTTAGGTAGGGTGCACTGTGAGTGATGCGTCTTCTCTTTACACAAAAAATTCTCTTATCGAGATTCTCACAAACCAATAGATTTTCTCATGACCTTTAATATTAGGTGACGATATCCTTAGATTATAGTCGTAATTTTTACGATTATAAAACATATTTTCCTTTCACCACACGTCGTTCTCCCCAAGGGAGGCAGGGCACGCTTCGTTCTCCCCTCAAGTTTCAATAATGATACGGTGAGGTCTATAAAAATATCAGGATAGATGGCTATGGAAAAACATCAATTTAACCAGCATAGTCGAGTAATTTCTTGCCTCATTTTTATTGTATATTTGACGTCAATTTAATAATTTTTTAAAAACATTATTTTTGTACTACAGTGATTGTAGGAGTATTTGTTGTAATTAGCTTAAAGCTCGGAACTACTTATTTAGAATATATTTTCATTATTAGAATAAATATTTGTACAATTTCTTCTCTCAATAATGCAATATATATAAAGAGTTATTCATGTACTGTTTAGCTATCACAAATTTAATATACGTTTGGAACTAAAAATATTTTAAAAAATAACATCAATTATATTTCTAAACAAGTACTAGATATCACAAATTTAATATACGTTTTAAACTAAAAATATTTTAAAAAATAACATCAATTATATTTCTAAACAATTACTAGATATCATAAATTTAATATACTAGCTGAACGCTTCATATTCAAGGGAAATTTAAATTTGACATTTTTCTTTATTTTATGGAAAAGTCGTCTTTATTCTTGGAAAACGAATTCGAATTTTAATTTCTCATTAACAAAAAAGAAAAAAAGAAGAGTGTTAGGTCAATCAGCATATACTAATAAATATCTTAGATGCTGTTTTCAAAGGCAAAAAAGAAAGTGTCAAACAATCAGGTAATGGTTTTGGAAACTGAGGGTGATAGATATATAACTAGAGAAAGGAGGAACTGGCTGGCATGTTCTTATCCCCATCATTTTGATAAGATCCGACTTTTAACTCCATTTTTTGTCGACAGAGAAGATTGGGTCCGATTCAACTGTTGGGTCAAAATTTACGGTACAGCCCCACATAATAATAATAATAATAATAATAATAATAATAATAATAATAATAATAATAATAATAATAATAATAAAGTGAGACAAGGAACTAGCTTTTCCCTTTTTGGATTAGAACGAGGAGTACATTGCAAAAGTATATTTTTTGAATTATTAAGGATGAAAAATAATTCAGAAACTAGGTAAGGTTTTTCTTTTTTTTTGGTATAAATCATCCGGTATCCGGCCACTGCCGACTAATTGGAGTATACATGCACACGCACAACTAAGTGTGTAACTCAAATTATTTACAATTATTTCATGCTCTTAAAAGTCAGCATGTATTATTTTATATACAAACAATCAATAAGCTATGAGATGAACAAAAACAAGTCAATGAATATATATATATATATATATATATATATATATGAGATGATATAAAGAAAAAGATACTGGACACGAACCAAAATTTTAATAATAACACTCTTAATATCATCAAAAAAATAATTTAAAACGAGTAGCAAGTCACACTTACTATTTAAACACAACAGTATTCTTACTTGATGGCATATTATCACAGCTTTAGAGTTGATTTTTCAGGCGTGTTGGGTGGAAAATATTTTATCTCTCTATATTACTTTCGGAAATGACAACTATAGAAATCAGAACTTTCCAATAACAGCTTGGCCAGGGACCAAGTTATGGATTTTTAAAGACATCAATTTTGACCCATGATGATTGACTGGGAAAAAAACACAATAATGCTGATGCAAGACGATTTTACCAAATCATGAACAGAACAGCCCTAAAATGATTTGCCGCCTTTATCTGCTATAAAAAGGAAACGTGGATGCCTTTGTTTTACATATCAGAGCCATCGTTGCATGCATCGAAAACCCTAATAGAAAAAACAATGGCGCCTTCCCAGCTTAGACCAGTCTCTCTCATGGTATTGCTCTCAATCTTCTCCTTCATTGCTCTAGCTGCAGCTGTCACTGTCCCTCTATCTTCCACATTTAAATATGTGAATGAAGGAGAATTCGGGGACTACATTGTAGAGTACGGTGCAAATTATCGAGTCCTACACCCCTTCAATTCTCCTTTCCAGCTTTGCTTTTACAACACCACCCCTAATGAATTCACCCTTGCTCTGCGTATGGGGACCGTCAGGTCTACATCAACGATGCGGTGGGTCTGGGAAGCCAACCGGGGAAACCCTGTCGGCGAGAACGCCACCCTCACCTTCGGAGAGGACGGAAACCTTGTGCTGGCGGACGCCGATGGCCGGATTGCTTGGCAAACCAACACTGCTAACAAGGGAGTGGTTCACTTCCAAGTGCAGCCCAACGGTAACATGGTTCTTCAAGACATCAAGGGCTACTTCATTTGGCAAAGCTTTGACTACCCCACTGACACCTTGTTGGTGGGGCAGTCTCTTCGCGCTGGCGGAGCAGCTAGACTTGTGAGTCGATTCTCCGAGAAACAGAACTCAAATGGACCGTATAGCCTGGTGATGGAGCCCAAGCGACTGGCCATCTATTACAAGGCCCCGAGCTCAACAAAACCCAAGCTCTACTACTCATCTGATAGGTTCAGTGTGAAGAATGGTCGTTTACAATACGTGACCTTCCAGAGCGAACCGGTGACGGAGGAGGGGTTCTCCTACTATCTGAGCTTGGAGTTCTCTACCGGAGTGACTGCCATACTCGCCACACCCAAGTACAATAGCACACTGTCATTCCTTCGACTTGGCGTGGATGGAAATGTGAAGGTCTACACTTACAATGATAAAGTGGATATCGGTGCCTGGGAAGTCACCTTCACTCTTTTCCCAGGTGGTAAACCTTGACCGATCAAGCTGCTTGCAAATGCTGCTCATGTATAAATTAAGGCTCCTAATCAATAAGGCAAGCTAGTAAAATGGGTCGCTGCTATTATGTTCTTTAAATAAAGAATATATATTTTTTATATATAATAAAGAAGGGAATTCATGTACTTGGTTTCCATATTATAAATGAAGGGTTAATTTTTCTAAGTTAATAAAGAAGTGCTTGTTTTTCAAAGGTCTTGTATGTTCGTTTTAGCTGTTTTTTCAAAGGTCATGTATACCAATAACATCATGTAACTTTTTAGCTGTTGAAATTACAAATCTCCGAAGGCCACCAATTGTCACCTATCCTCTCCATTTCATTAACATGCTATTAATATTAATATGTATGGAGAGTCTCGATCATTATTTAATATTTATTTTTAATAAATAATGAATTTTAATAATGAGTTATGTTACAGAGTAACATGAAATAATTTTAGGTGTTTGCTTTTCTATTTTATCATGGAACAAAATGTTATCGTAGAGTGGTGCACCATTGGTTATGGCCAGTGACTCATTATTTCTATTAAGTATTTAAATATATTTTTTTCAATTGTTGATTCTTGTCACTCATTAATCATCCATTGGTTACTCTTTCAAAGTTCTAAGTATATTAATAACGCAACCATCTTTTAATTCATGATATATGAGTAGTTTTTTAACCAATGAACTTTCTACTTGAAATTACTATAAGGGGTAGCCTAATATTTTCTACCCATGTTATCTCATCCAAGTTGCTCGAGTCTTCACTCATAAAAAGCTTCAAATATATCATGTTGAACCACCAGAAATTACTACAAACTTTTTTTGTTATTTGCACATTGTTATAAGTGGTACATTATTATATTTTTTATATTACTTTGATTTGTTGATATTAAAAATAAATTTTAAAAATATAAAAATAATATTTTAATATACTTCTTAACCAAAAAATATTTTAAATAACAAATACTCTTAATCCTTTATCATGGCATGTGTGTTTCACCATCTCTATGTGGCAATATTGAATTCTAAATGGGAAAATACAAATGTATTATAATATAAAAGGACTCATTTGAGTGGAACCTGGATGGACTTTTCCAACACAACCAAAGTGGAAGATGAGTGCTATCATTACCTTTGGAAATACTATGAATCTAGAAAATTTTGAGTAAAATGGTTTTTATATGGTATTTTGTTGTTATTTTGTTGGTATTTTGAAAACGATAACAAAAACGTATTTAGTAAATATATATATATATAACTAGAATAATTTTAGATTAAATTTTTGTACTTCCAAAACAGCTCTACAAATACTATGTATTATTTTATTTATTTATTTATAAAATATCCATGTAAAAATCTATAAATTTTAACATGTAATGTATATAAAGATAAAAATGATTATCATCATAGTTTAAAATTTGGTCTAGTCGCAAATCGAGAGGATCAATCTATTTTTTAAAAAAAATAAATAAATTTCACTAAGAAAATCATTGGTTTTTTAACCCTAATTTTGACTGAGTTTTATTTTCGACCGAACAAGCCGAATTGAATCAATCATTTCTCTAATTTTTACTTAAACCCAAACCGATCTATACCCATGTCAACCGAGTATTGAGTTCTGTTGGATTCATTTGAGTTTTCTAATTATACTATTATTAATATCGATATTTCATATAAACTAAAATAAATAAATTTTTTTTAATTATGTAAGTTTGGTATCAATAAATATCAACGATAAATATTTTTTATTTTATTTAAAAAAAATATAATAAGTTTTATTTTTAATATCAAGCTTCAAATATCTCTTGTTAATAAGCACCACTTAATTAGAAATGTCATGGAAATTTATTTGAGCTTAATTCATCCACGTTCATAACAATTATCTGATTATTTTATTAATCATTGATGATATTTAAATTTCATTAATTTGATATTTTTCTTTTTGTTCCTGGTAATTATCATAACCCAAAATCTGACTTAATTTTCAAAATATTTTTAAAAATGTATTTTCAATAAATTCAATCATTTTTTATTATTTCATTATTTTTGTGTAATGTTTTCAAGTGTCAAGTTAAGATTAAGAAAAGAAGAGGAAGCATAATCGCAGGCAATGAAAAGAAAGATTGCCATATCACAGGGAATTGACAGGATATTATAGGGTTTGCGAGTAAATATAATAATAGATAAATATGGATCACCTTCTATAAAGAAAAACAAATATCATTAGGTAGATATTTTAAAGGAATCAAGTGAACATTATTTTGAGAAATCTTCCATAAAGGAGAAGTTCTCATAAGGTAGCCATTTCAGTTTTCTTTTTAATTGCTAGATACTTTTTCCTTTCGGTCTAGATTGTCTTGGGGGTAAGGCTTATCCACTTGATTATGCCATGTCTTTCGCCCTTGCATGTGGCTAAATACAGTGAAGTAAGAGAGATGATAACAAAGAACGGAGGAGGTAACCACAAGAATTAACCACCTTGTGCAAGTTCAATAATGGCAAGTTCAAACCAGCAAGTGTTGTGGCCCAGCGGGAGGAGCATCCTCTCCTTCACATCGAACTTAGTTTTGATTCCCAGTGGGAGCGGGAGCTGGAGGGGTACTCCTCTCTTGATCCTGGGTCCATCCTTGCATGATATTCCTGTCATCCCCGCGGTGTCTTACATGCTCCTTTGGGCTTGCAGGGTGTTCAACAAAACCCGGGAAATAGTCGAGGTGCGCGTAAGCTGACCCGGACACCTCGGTCATCAAAAAAAAAAATGGCAAGTTCAAAATATTTAGGGGTGCAGCTTCGTAGGATCTTAAATTTGCTCTATAAACATTATCGGTTGGAGTCTCATAAATCTCAGGGTCACTAAAAACTTATATAATCGTTCAGGACTCGTAAGATTAATCAAGATGTGTACAAACTAGTCCAAACATTAATATTAAAAAAAATGGCACGATCAATAATAACAAGTCGAGGAATCATATAATAAGTGGTCAATGGTAAGAACTTTGATCTAAAGAGTCTGCTTCTCCTGCGATTTCAATTTCACGTCATGTTGATGATAATACGATGGTCACTGAAAGATTATATAATTATTAACTTCAGAATTCATTGAATTAGTCGAGATACATGTAAGTTAGCCTGAATATCAACAAGAGGAATGACAAGCTGAGGCCTATAAAAATACGTGTTGAACGCTTCATATTCAAGGGAAATTAGAATATTACAAATACAAGATATATCTCGATGTTGTTTTCAAAGGCAAAAGAGAAAGTGTCAAACAATCAGGTAATGGTTTTGGAAACTTAGGGGGATAGATATATAACTAGGGAAAGGAGAACTGGGTGGCATGGTCTTATCCCCATCATTTTGATAAGATCCGACTTTTAACTCCATTTGAATTATATATATATATATATATATAATTCAAATTTTGTAGTAAGTCACACTTGCTATTTAAACAAAACAGCTTTAGAGTTGATTTTTTAGGCATCTTGGGTGGATCACTATATCATAGTTGTTCGTTCCGTTCCGTTCCGGCCAGAACAGATGGAACGCCTCGTACCAGTTAAAAAACCGAGACAAAACAGTGTAGTTTTTATTCCAGCCAGTACCGGAATGCGTCGGTCGTTTCGTTTCGGTCTGAATAATATATATATATATTGTTTACTTAGATATATTAAAAAATAAAAAATCAAACAATAAAAATTAAAAAATATATATTATATATACAAAAAATTATTGTGTCAACTTTGATATTATAAAAAATAAAAATTATATATTTTTTTGCTTTTTTTCATCAAAAAAATAAATTGAAACACCCATAGCACCTCCATAAAAAAACAATTTAAAAACAAAAATTTAGATAATTATTTTTCATGTTTACCTATAGCTGTGATGAACTAAATAATATATAATTTTTAGAAATATTTCTAATTTTGATTTTGTGTTTGTTTGATTTTGTATTTGTATTATATAATATTAATTTAATTTATCTTTAATTTGAATTATATTTATTAAATTAATATTTTAATTTTTATCATATATATAATTAATTATATATAAAAATTACAACCCCGAAACGGCTTACCGAAACACTCCAAAATCGAAACATTCCATATAAAAAAAATAAAACTTCATCGAAACAAAACTGACAGTTATGCACTATATTACTTTAGGAATTAACAACTATAAAAATCAGAAATTTCCAATAACAGCTTGGCCAAGGACCAAGTTACGGATATTTAAAGACATCAATTTAGACCAATGATGATTGATTAGTCTGCCTTTACTTTTCTGATATTTTTTTTTCCATGTTCCAAGTTGTCATTCCTGATAGATAGGACTAAGTATGAGAGAATATTCGAAATTGTTTTTTAAAATATTATTTATTTTATAAATATATAAAAATAATATTTTTGTATTTTTTAAAAATATTTGTTTACATCAGCTGCAAGCTGCGGTGATGAATAAGGATCCCTCGTGAACCTATGCAGTAAAAAAACTATATCTTATTTCGAAAAATTCTTCTCTCTAGATTCAATCGCAACCCGGCAACATGTTCTTGACTTGGGAGGTTTTTCTTACACAAAGATGCACGAAAAGTCAAAGAACCTCATCCTTAAAATTACTAACATGCCATCCTCATCTGCTATAAAACGGCAGAGTGTGTCTGCCTGATTTTATATGAAGGCCACTTAAAACTACATAATAGACAAGAGGATGCAATCTTCCACCACTATGGAACGGCCATTGTTCTTCTCTCTTTTCTTGCTCCTCTCATTCTCCATCGTTGCCCAATCCACTGTCCCTTCAAATTCCACGTTTAAGAAAATCAATACTGGAGAGTGGGCGGAAGCCATTTCAGAGTACAGCTCAGATTTTCGTGCCTTGGACATCTCTACCTCCGTTTTCCAGGTTTGCTTTTATAACACCACCCCTAATGCATTCACTCTCGCAATACGTATGGGTACGAGGAGTTCACCTGCGGTGAGGCGTTTTGTTTGGGAAGCCAACCGAGGCAACCCAGTTGGTGAAGATGCCACTCTCACTTTTGGTGAGGATGGAAACCTCATCCTGGCCGACGCTGATGGCAGGGTTGCTTGGCAAACCAACACCTCCGGCAAAGGTGTTGTCGGCCTGCAAATGCTACCGAATGGTAACATGGTGCTCCATGACTCCAAGGGCAAGTTCATCTGGCAAAGTTTTGACCATCCCACTGACACTCTTTTGGTGGGTCAATCTCTTCGTGTTGGAGGCGTAACTAGGCTTGTTAGTCGAGCCTCCGACAAAAAGAACACAAATGGAGCCTATAGTCTGGTTTTAGAACCCACGAGAATAGCCATGTACTACAAGAGTCCAAACTCTCCCAAGCCATACATCTACTACACGTCCGATTTGTTTAGTATACCTAGAGGGCGTCTGCAATATGTGCGGCTAATCAATTCGGCCAATCGCCTGAGCCTTGAGTTCTCTACAGGTGGAGGGCCCGAGCTCTCTAAACCCAGTTTCAACAGCACGTTGTCATTTCTCCGACTCGGGGTAGATGGCAATCTCAGAGTCTACAGCTTCAACTACAAGGAATCTTCAGCTTCCTGGGAAGAAACTTTCACTCTTTTCTCTAAAGATGCAGGTATTTGGGAAAGTGAGTGTCAATTGCCAGAGAAATGTGGCAAGTTCGGGCTCTGTGAGAACAGTCAATGCGTTGGTTGCCCATTACAAAACGGGCATGGGAACTGGACCAAGAGCTGTGAAGCTGTGAAGGTAACTGTGTGTAACAAGAACTTCCACTACTATAAACTAGAAGGAGTAGATCATTCCATGAGCAAGTATGGAGCTGGAAATGGACCAGTGAAGGAGAACGATTGCGAGAAGAAATGTTCGAGTGACTGCAAATGTTCAGGTTACTTTTACAACACGAAGACATCTATGTGCTGGATTACTTATGATCTACAAACTCTAACCAAGGTTGCGAACTCGGCACATGTGGGTTACATAAAAGTGCCGAATAGCCATTGAAGCTGGCCTGCTTGTTTTCACCATGTAGAATGAGATCATTATAGTTCTCTAGCATGTATGTTTTTGCTTGGTGGGGCTAGCTAGTTTATCGTTTGCTGACTTTTGCGTAGCACTGTTTGCTCGCAACTGTCTTATTTAAATTTTCTGTTTAATGTTAACAAAATAAAAATGGTAATAAAAGACATTTAATTTGAGCATTTCAACTTATGTGTTTTTAATTAATGAAAGGATCCCATTTCAATACCAAATATATTTCATAACCTAACTCTTTAAAAACCTATCTTGAGCTCAGTCAAGAGATAAGGAATCTAGTTTTCTTAAGCACACCTATATGTTTTATACTCTATTTTTATATATCTATTAAGTGTATAAAAGTCTTCTAACAACTTATCACAATTTTATTAATATTAATACATATATTAGAGATATTATTTAATATAAATAGCAATTTTTGTAAAGATTAATACATATATCATGAATACTTTTTTATTTTAGTAATACCATATATAGCAATATTATATTTAGTC
Source organism: Salix exigua (assembly GCA_032356905.1). NCBI lineage: Eukaryota > Viridiplantae > Streptophyta > Magnoliopsida > Malpighiales > Salicaceae > Salix > Salix exigua. Next base: position 30,272,996 of record CM063603.1, read on the forward strand.
CCTTCTCTATATTCAAAAATTCAAAAGCTATAAATATATCATGAATCCCTTAAATAAAAGATTGGATATCAGTATTTTCTATTGCATATTTGTTTTCAAAATATATCCTTCTAATATGATTGCATCTTTTCTCAAAAAAAAAAAAAATACACCAACTTAATCATCTTTAAGTTTCTTAATTCATAAAACAAAAAAATTAACGAGTGTAGTGATGATTTTAGCCCATTAGACAAAAACATATTTCGGTTGAGGAGTACGTGCGTAATTGCGCGCGTACGGACCGATCCGCCGCAACCTTTTTTAAATGGCTAAAGACGGTTATAGCCCCTAATAAGACAAAATTGATTAATTAAAGACAGGGCCATAACGGTAAAAGACGAGGTTATAGAAAATACATGTAGTTTTTCTTGAATAATTGATTATTATTATTTTTATTTTGAAAATCTGATTAATTTAGTATTTGAGTGGATCAAGGCTAATGCTTAAACCCGTAAAAACGGAGGACAAATATTCACTCCACAATGCACCTGAGTCACGCGCTACAGTACCCATACCGAGCTGTTTTAGCTCTTTAAGTAAAGTAATGGAATATAGGATATGGAGAAGATATTCGTAAATTATTTTTAACATCACTATCTAAAAAAATTCAATTTGATATTTTTTCAACCTAAAAAATAATTTTAAAATCCCTACGAAAATATATAAATTCCCCGCTTGACTTGAAATGCCTTTTGACACAGATGTACGAACGGTTAAAGAACATCATCTTGCAAACGCTATCGAACGATGACGTGGCGCTTCATTACTAGGGCAATGTCACCACCGGTACTCTTTAGGTGTGCCAATCTATTCTCTAGTATTTGATATTTATATTATTATTATAAGTGTTTTTTATTAAAAAAATTAAAAGAAATACAGCCGTGCCGTTTAATAAACAAACCCTGTGGTCTGGAGGCGTAAGCAGCGTCGTGAGTCGGCAATTCATCTGCCTCTTCCCTATAAAACCACAACCTGAATTTGTAACGTGCACTCCCAAATGTAAACTGTTCGGGTTGACATATCGAAATTCAAAATATAAAACTAATTTGGGAAGATCTACTTAAATAAGAATGAAATCTTGGAAGATCCAGATGGCAAAACATACAAAATGAAGTGAATGAATTTATTCGGACAATGATGCTCCAGCCTCCAAAACCAGAGTGTAGACCCTAGATCATCAGAATGATGTCTTGTTTATCCTTCTCAGAATGATGCTCATGTTTATCTTTCATATGATGACATGGGAAACCATTGCAAGTTTTGGCCAATTCAGACATTTTGCAAATCACTTAACAGATCAAGTTGCAAAATTCCCAAGACAAGACCACAGACAGCACAAATCCATAAACAGCAGTTTTCACATGCCTAACTTCTCTGCCCGCGGCTTCTCTTCTCCTCGATACCAGATTCTGAAAATCTTTTCCGAAGAACTTCTAGCACCTGTTCTATTTTTACACCTTTAACTGCCATTAGAACCATGGCATGATATAGCACATCCCCCATTTCAGAGGCAGTCCGTCCTTTGTCCTCATTCTCCTCTACTGTTCGGCATAATTCATCTGCCTCTTCCCTATAAAAACAGAAAACAGGAAATTAAGGATCTAAAACTGAAGACAACGGACAAAAATATTCGAAGTTTTGAGATATATATGAAGCTTTCTCAAAAGCAGGGAGAGGAGAAAGCAATGTACCTGATTTTCGAGCAAAGTAAGTCATGATCAAGGAGTAATCGCCTAGTCCACGAGGGTTTTCCAGTTTGTGGCAATGCTAATTCATCTTTGCGCTGGGAAATTGTAGTTTCCAAAGAGTACAAAGTTGTCAATGCCACCTTATTTTCGTCAACCTGCTCAATTTCTAACAAATCAGAAACTGATGTGTAATAGCAAGTTTCTGACCCGGTGTGGCAGGTAGGTCCATCTGGCTTTCCAAGGTAAATTATCTACAAAAGAACCCACCATTTGAGTCAATTCCAAGCACAATAAAATATGACAGTTAAGGTATTCCGACAACAGGATTAACATACGGAGTCACGGTCACAATCAAGATAAATGTCATGGACATTGATAAAATTCTTAGAGGTTTCTCCTTTTGTCCACAGAGCTGAACGCGACCTGCTATAAAATGTTGCCTTCTTCGAGGAAACTGTTGTGGCTAGTGCATCCCTGTTCACAAAGCCTTGCATTAATATTGCCCCCGTGTCTATATTTTGAGCTATTCCCACTGCCAAACCTTTGTCGTCCCATTTTACACTGTCCAGTAATGTCTCGACCTAAAATCAGATGATTAGATGTATCCATAAACAATTGTTTGTATAGGCAAATCACTTTGATTTACAAATCAACAAGAAAATAAATTGAAGTATATATAAGCAATCAATTAGTACAAAGCACATTGACAGTTCTGTAAGAACAAACAAATCATTAGATGTACAACACAGAATCCAAATGTTGACATGTAGAGTCCAGATGTAGCTCAAATAACAATCAAATGTATATTATTGGGCAACGATGGATCCTTTCAAGAGGGAAAAAGAACAAATGGGAAACCCATCGATCAAATTTCCTTCTCTCTTTAATTTCCAGACATATAACGATATTTACCACGGTAAACAGAGTAGAGATCTGACTGATGTCTGATACCAGATAGAGCTGAAAAATATATACATCATATTATTTAAGAATTTCAGCCTCTCGGGTGAAATCACCATTAAACCAAAATGTCAAAGCAGCAACATTTAAGCCAGATCTTCATCACATTTTTTAAAGAAACCAAAAGTAAGAAGTTAATACAAGGGGTAAACCAAGTTAACTCTACCTCGGTTATTCACTGCCAGCAAAGTTGATTTATACAACCATTTAAAATTGCGTAACTGTGTTAATCCATCGATGTTTTAATGCTGAAATCAAGATTAACCTCAGTGAATGGATTATTGGTGAATGAAGTCAACAATTTTATTCCGAAACCATTTTCTAAGCCAAAAATCCAACTTGTAAAAGCAAAGACACGTCTATCTGCACACATATTATCAGCACAAGGACCATTGTTCAGAAATGTTAATGGTATTTTGATCTGAATTTTCCTTCTTTTCACAAGAACAGACTTTCAGGTCATTTGTAGATAAGGAGATCAAGGTCACATAATCAAAGTAGCTGCAGTAGAATAGATGCAAAAATTAATTGATATGTAGAGTCCAGATGTAGCTCAAATAACAATTGTGTATGTTATCGGGCAACGATGGAGACTTTCAAGAGGGTTAAATGACGAAAGGGAACCCCATTCATCACATTTCCTTCTCTCTCTTCAATTTTCCAGACATGTAACAATCTCTACCACCTTAAACACGGTAGACATCTGACTTATGTCTGGATATAAAATCTTGGAAACCCAGAAATAAAAGTAACTGAAGCAATACATCATTACGAGCAAAAAAAGTATTTCTTTTTTAAGTACCTTTGATTTTATATAGATCTCTTTAACAGAGTTTTTATCAGCAGAAGCAAAAACTAGAAAACCCCTTTGCTTCTTGTTGATAATATTATATCTGTTCTGATCACCATTAGGAAAGAAAACATGGGTTCTTGATGGGAATCTTAGAGCTTGAATACAATGAATGGCTGCCATTGAAACACAGATATGAAAGTTCTCTATTTTTTGTTCGTGCTCATGTCAAATACCCTGGAAGCAAAACATGTAGTAACAGGCAGCATTAACTCATGTTTCATTGACACATGAAATCTTTGTTGCTTACCAACTATAACAATCTCGCTATCATTAACCAAAAGAGAATCAATGGAGATTACCTTAGGCTAGAAGAGAAGCTTGTGCAAGCCTGAGACCAGCCGTCACGTTCCGTGACTAGGGTTTCACTTTGAAAGTGCTCGTTGAGTTCGCTTTTAAAGAGGGGAACGGTCAAAAAGTGGGTTAGTAAAGTCTAGTTGAGTCTATTGGGCATATGGCTTGGGCTCATAAGAGCCCATATTGCCTAACTGCATCTTTGCTTCTTAGGTTAGTTTGTTTGTTGGGAAGTGAATTTTCGGAAAGTAAATTCTGAAAAATGAATTCTGATGTTTGGTATTGTTATAGAAAATGAATTGAAAATCATTTTTCAGCAACACAAAGGGTCCTTAATGGGTTTCTGCTTTCTTCTTACGAACGCCCAAATATTTCGGGGGTGTTTGGCTACGTTTTAAAAATATATATATTTTATTTTAAATTATTTTTTTTATGTTTTTAAATCATTTTGATTTGATAATATCAAAAATATTTTTTAAAAAATAAAAACAAATACTATTTTAATGTTTTTTTGAATAAAAAAACACTTTAAAAAACAACATAAACCACAATCTCAAATAGTCACAACCAATAATCATGCGTTCTTGTTTACATTGCAATAATACAAAGGATAAAAATTAGCTTAAAAGGTATATAATTGTGAGTAAAAAGAAAAACGGTTTGGAAAGTGAAAAACTTTGTTCCAAATATATTATTGAATTGACATATGAGTATATGCATTGTTTGTAGAATTTAAAATAATGGATAAGAGTTTATTATTTTAATATAAAAAATCAACAAAAAAATAAAATTATTTTGTGAACATATATTTTTTCTCTCACTTTAAGACCATATATACATATTTATATGGATTATATTATGCTAATTTATTATTCTCTATTCTCATGGGTTCCAACTTTTATTTTTACATATAGTTATTGATAATAACCTATGATTTATATTTGAATGGTATTTAAATGATTTTGTGTATTAATAAATAGTAGAGTAGATTATATAATTATTTTTGTGTGTATGCTTTGCCTAACATTTGCTTAATAATTTTCCACACAATCATGGAAAGTTTTAATTTAACTTTCTTGAACATTATATTTTAATATGATAGAATTGATATATCTTATATGTTTCTAATTCTCTGTCCAATAATATTTATTTTACACTATCTTAAACACATCTTGTCATCACAATTGGACCAAAAACTACACAAACAAATAATAGGATTGTAAAAAACAAATTGATTCATCAATTAATATTTATATTATATGACCTCACTTGGCCCATTAAAATCAGAAAATTAAGCAAGTAAGACATTTATTATAAATTCTTAAACTCAATTCATTTATTTAAGAATATCTATAGGTCTAAAATATTTTTAAAATAATTATCCACAACCTTCATCAATGCGATTGATGTACCACCATAACATCCACTTCAATTGTCACTACCATTGAATTTATTTTTAAAAACACCATAAAACAAATAGTGTTGCTCACGCATGTCTATTTAAAGTTACACTTGAAAGGGTTGTGTTATGCATAAAACAAAAGTGCAAAATCTTTGCATGTACTCGGCCCATAAGATGGACTAACAAGGCTCATTAAGAACGGATCCACTAGCTTCCATGTACTTTAATGCAAGCCCCAACAAAACCAAAATAAAAAATAACACTCCATGTTTGCCCTCTTGCCAGAGAACGAGGGCACTTCAATTTCCTAACGAGAAAAAAAGAAGAAAATAAATTCCTTATTTCAGATGTTGTTTTCTAGCTATGAAATCTTTATTTTTATTTTTATATTATAACCGGAATGTTCGGCCAGCTTGCATGCATTTCAATTATTTTTCGGGTCCATTAAACATCATACTACAAGGATAATGAATAAATAAGACATTAAGGAATGATATTTTTATATGTATTTTTGGTATATAAAATTTTTGAGGTTATGGGCTCTTTTAATGCAAGATAAATGGGGGACCATCCAAGGATGGGGGCACGAGATGGTATTGAAGAGCCAGAAGTCACCACGACTGAAAAATTGATTTTGTTTTTTCCCCTTCAACAATATTGAACAAAATCGAGCAGGGGTTGTGAATTTATTTTTTAAAATGATTAAAGGGTGCTTAGATCAAGATTTGTAAATTTATTTTGCATTTGAACGTGTTTTGAGTTCAAATTAATTTGGAATTTGGGTTTTGAAAATAAAAATAGAACTTTCTATAGCTGTATTTTAAATAACTTTGTCAATAATTATATATGAGCATAATATACAGCAAATATTTTTGTTAAAAAAAATGAACATAAATATGATAGTGTTATATATCTATATTGGTAATTTTTCAAACAGTTTTATAAATTAGCTAGTCTTTCATACATCCATTGAAAAAAATATATGATAAGGATTCCACATATCTAAAAAACAAAAAAAAATCAATTTTTTTTTTAAAAAATAATTTTAAAAAACGTAGTATCAACCCCCGATTAACTAGAAGCAAAAATCCAAATGTGGATAGTCCGTACACGAGGAAACTCGGGCACTTCCTTTTTTCTCATTTTCTATTGACTTTCTTCTCTTTTTTTATTTTAATAGCTAAAATATAGGGTTTTTTTTATCATTTCTTTACAAAAATATCATATATAAATAAAAATTAGATATAAATTATTTTATCCCTTATTTTACGTTGATTATGATTTTGATTTCTTGCAGAGAAATTATCTATAATATAAATGGCATTGGCAAAACACTGTAAATAATCCAGTGTTTTGCCCACCCACATGTATGTGTGTGTGTATAATTTTTGGTTTTTTTGTATTAATTTTTTTGGTTTTCTTGGACAATATTTATTTTTTGTCCATATTTATATATTTAGATTTTGTTTTATTTTTTATCATTTTATTTTTTGTCAGGATTTTATTTTTATTACTTTTCGTTCTGAAATTTTAATTTATATTATTTATACTGTATTTTATTTTTAAAAATTCCTTTATTTTTTTCTGTCCCAAGATTTTGATTTGTTGCGGTTTTGTCATTCAATTGAAATTAATTTTATATATATATATATATTGTTTTTTTATTTTGACACTTATTCTTTTAATTTGTTATTCAGTTGTGATTCTTTTAATTTAATTTAATTCAGTTCAAATCTGAAATTTTAATTTATGTTCATGATTATTTTAAAATTAATATTGCTATATTTGTTTTTTATCTATTATTTTTATCTAATTTTCATATTAAATGATTTTATTGTTCGCACAATAATAGTGATTGTTTTAGTGATTTTTAATATTTTTTAAAAAATATTTTTTAATTATTCGGTCAATTTAATAATTTTAATCTGTTATAGTAATGATAATAACAATAATGTGGGGATGAATTTTCAATTTATATGTTTTTCTTTTTGAAGATAGAAAATTAACTACTTATTTTTGTTATTTCATTAATACAAATTCTTTCAAAAATTATATTTTATTTGTTGTATTTAATTTAAATTGAATTATAGAATAAATTAATCTTTATACAATGTATTCAATAATTCAGATATCTGAATTTTCTTGTTTTTTATGATGATAATTTTATATTAGTTATTTCATTGAAACCTATTAAAAAAGTATATCCATTTAAAATTCATATATTTTATAGAAAATTTGTACTTCACAAGATTTTTATACAGATTTATTATTTTATTTAAATTTATATTATAATAAAAATAAAAATAAAAATAATTAATATTTTTATGATAAAAATAATTCTGACCGCGAAGAGACGCGGTACCATAGCTGGTATGTTATATTTATCGGAGATCTTGGGTGGAGTTTAAAGAAGACAAGATCTCAATGAAAATATTATATATTTAAGAGTATGGAAATAAATAAAAGACAATAAACAGGGTGTTCTGTACGGATTAATACATGTCGGCAGAGGGTGGTCCAAGGTGAGTGGCCTTTTTTTTTCCTTTTTTTTTTGAGCTAGGGTGATGTGGAACGATACTGTTTCAGCATGTAGACACAAGGCAGTGAGACAGTACAGACTCCTACTTCTCTCAGAGTTTTAGTCCACAATTTTCACAAAGTCCAAGGCAATCTAGCAGCCCCACGTGTCTTGTCTCCCGGTGTAAGCGGATCCAGAAGATCACTCTCCTCCGAAGTGACCAGTCAAAATGGAACTTCAATGCATATGAAGTGTTTAATGGATAAGCAACTCTCATATATTCAATAATAATTTTATAAAAAATAAAAAGATAACGATTTTTTAAGAATATACTCTACTATATATAATAAAAGTATTAAAATTGAATAAGTTGTGAATCTTGATTTTAAAAACTTAATAATATATTTATAACTCACAAAACACTTTTTTTATGGCAATAAAGGGCTAAAATATAATTTTTCCATTATAATATTTTGAGTTGTATATTAAATAAAAATAAAAATTAAGAGACTTGCACGGGGGGTTTAAAAAATTTCTAAAAAAAATGTTAGGTTCATGTAGAGTGGCTAAACCTATTACAAAAAAAAAATAGACACGTAAACACCGCTTAAACCCAAACATATTAAACTCGAGCATAATAACCCAAGCACGTTAAACTCGAGCATGGTGGCCCAAGCCCATGTGGGTTGTGGGTGCATGCATTATACTAATGGTGTCGGGTAGCATGTCTAGAATCATGTGACCATGATAGCACATAACAACAATGGGTGTGTGTCAATGCATGAACATGGCCCGAAATCTATTGAGGTTGACTCTTTACATTTGGGTTTATCATAAACACATTATATATTATACGAGTCACTTACCCTGCATTTCGCTATAAGTAGAACCAACAATAAAAAATGTAAAAAGAAATGTTAAGAGTGTGATTTTCTTATAATGTTATATTTTTGGCCAAAATAATCAATATGTGCAGAATTTTTGTTAGATAATGTTAAAATACTAATTATACAACAATTTCTTGTATTTAATACTAATGTGAATTAATACACTTTTAAAGAAATAAGATTAAAAAAATTAAAACATTGAGCACAATTTTTTTTCAAACTAGTAATTTGTGACATTAGATTTGAAATAATATATATAGAGAAGCTATAAACTTAATTTTCAATAAAGACAACATCAAATAAGAAATTCGTTGAATTATTATTTTCATTGTTATTATGATGATTGAAGGTAAAAAAAAATATTTGATTTGAAAAAAAATGAATATAATTAAATGGCAAAAGCAAAATCAGTATTACTATCATTATGAATATAATTATTATAATTGTTTGGATTATAATAAAATCTGTTATTTTTGATACTCTTAATATTATTTCATGAGTTATTTGTACTATTAACACTATATAAATATTTATTAATACCGTTATAATGAATTATTATTGCTATCATTATTTTCAGCACTATTATTGCTTAAATAATGAAAATTAGTAAATTGTCCCGAATAATAAAAAAACCAAAATTATAACAGAAGAGCAAGCAAGAAAACACTTAAAAAAATAACTACTAAGTTTATTATTATTATGTAAACAATGAAAACCACAAAATTATCCTGAATAATAAAAAAACCAATTTTTTTTAAAAAAAGAGAAAATAAAACAACCAAAATAACTGACAAAACCAAATTAATATTATTAGAATTAAATAAAATCATTTTATTTTAAAAATAATTAAAAATAAGAATAAAAAAATAGAAGGTAAAATGGAAAAACAATATCAATTTTAAAATGATTATCAACATAAATTGAAATTGTAGGACTGAATTGAATAAAAATAAAGGCCGAATAAAAGAGAAAATGATAGAAAATTTAAAACAAAAACTAAGAATATAGATACATAAATACTAACAAAAAATAGAGAATATCTTAGAAGGATCAAAACAATTAAGGGAATCGAAATTAAACCAAATATTAAAAGAATAAGAATGGAGACGACAAACAAAATTAAATAACATATTTTTTGTGTTTAATAATAATATTAAGTAATACAATTTTAAAGAAATAAGTTAAAAATTAAGGACAATATTGAGCCACAAAATATTTTCAAACTATTAATTGAGGATATTAGATCTGAAATATTATATATAGAGAACTTGTAAAACTTAATTCCTGATAAATACAACATTGAATGATAAATTATTTGAATTATTATTCAAATCTTCATTATTATGATTGAAAGCAAAATCTAAAAAAAAATATTATTTGATTTGAAGAATAAATTAATATAATTAAAGGAAAAAAAATAATGGATAAAAGCAAAATTAATATTATTATCATTATGAATATAAGTATTATAATATGTTGGATTATAATAAAATTTATTGTTATTGTTATTTTGGACATTATTTTATAAGTTATTGTTACTATTAGCATCATAACCATCATTATTAATCAAGGTAGTCAAAATCAGCCTTGAATCTTTATCAGTAAATCCCTCCCGCCTCTCTGTCTTTTTTATCCCAAAAGCAGCCAAGAAGCTAAAGAAAATACTCAGAGAACCTCTATTGTTTCTCTCACATTTTCCCATCTTCTTTCGTGACATCAACCACCAAGAAAACACCCACGCAAAAAGACACGAATCTTGATGGACAGAAAGGTTGCAGAAGAAGTGAAAAGGGATCGTATCCCAGAACATTTGGTGACAAAGATACTACTGAAAACACCTATCAAGTCAATTTTGAGATTCAGATGTGTATCGCAATCATGGAACTCCCTCATTACTCTCCCTTACTTCATCAAAGAGCATTTGGCCAATGCCAAACCATTGATTCTTCGAACCGAAAACCCAGTAGTATCACTCTCTTTGCTTCTTGACAGTGAGGGTTTAGACAGGAGCTCACAAATAGAGTTTCATCGCCCACATTCTTTTGAGATAGCTGCTTCCTGTAATGGAGTTGTATTTCTTAGGGGTAGACATCGAGAATTTGATGGCAGGAGGCTTATTGTGTGGAACCCATCAATTAAGAAAACTTTGTACCTTCCACCTCCTAGGTCATATGCCAGTACTGTCATGAAGCCCCAGCAGGCCAGCACCCAGCAACACTATCTCCCACATCGGTGGATAGTAAAATAACCAAAACATTTGTGCTTTAAAAGTTGAAAGTTATTCCACATCGCCCAAAAAGATATTCAAACAAGTAGTTGTGTCTATAAAAAAAATTGAATTGGCTTGCAAAATTTATCAGAATTATCAGAATCGTAAAATCGGATCGATCCGGTCCGGTTTTACGAGTCAACCCGATTTTAACCGGGTTTGACCGGTTTCGATTTTTCTACCGGTCCAACCAGGTTTGCTGAGCCAACTCGCAAACTCATACGAGTTTGCGAGTTGACTCGCAATTTTGACTACCTTGTTATTAATAACATAATCATTATAGTAAATTATTATTATTATCATCACTATCATTACCATTATTGTTTAAACAATGAAAATTATTGAATTGTTCCGAAGAATAGAAAAAAATTGAACAGAAGAGTAAACAAGAAAACATTTATAAAAAAAAAATCATTGAGTTTATTATTATTATTGTACAAGCAATTAAAACCATAAAAAAAATTTGAAGAATAAAACATAAAACCAAAAAAATTTAACAAAACAGCAAATAAAAACAACAAAAAAAAAATGCAATCAAGACCATATTTTTTTCAATACAAAAAAAAATATTTCAAGTGCAAGATTTTTTTTATAATACTATAAATTTGGATAAAATAATAAATATGTGTAGAATATTTGGAAAGGATAGATTTCCTATAAAATATAATGAATTTATTTGCTTTAGCAGTTTCAATGAAATCACCAACATAAAATTATCATTGTTGTTAAAAAAAAAATGATATCTGAATTGAATTCACTATATTAGGATAAACTCCTCTATAATTTAATATAAATTAAACAAATAATAAAATATAAATTATGTAAACACTTATAATAACTAAGCAACAAAATAAGTCATTGCTTTTCTACCTATATAGAGAAGAAAACATAATTCCAAATTCATTGGTACGTCACTTTTATTATCGTGACTATAACAGTTAAAATTATCATCACAATTACTAAGATTATTATTATTGTGTAAATAATGAAAACCATAAAATTGTCTTGAAGAATAAAACTAAAAACTAAAAAACTCTAACAAAAGAGCAAACAAAAACAAAATAAATATTACGAGCATAAAAATATTATATGACCTGAAGAACAAATAAAAATAACAGAAAATACTAAAAAAATATTAAAGAGAAAAAATGAGAAATATATATATATGCGTGTGCGCGTGCTAATGATACACATGTGCATTGAAAAAATCTAAAATACCTCAAGTCCAAGAGTTAATGTTTAGGCACAGAAGGGTGAAACAATAATTACACCATTAAAATCCATAGTAAATTCTTTCGAGAGCTACAATGACTTTTTTTAATTTGTTTAAAACTAATAAATTTAACTTTGCAAAATCATAATTATCCTGGTGAACTCTTATATCTACTAACAAATGTTATGCGTGTGTTATCATTTTGGTAGAAGAGTAAAGTCAACGAATGTATAAATTCATATGCTTTATGTCATTTACCAAAGCGCTCGTACAGTTTGTAATGAAAGTAAAAGGAAGGGAAGGGCATCTCAAAAGTGTTTGCGAAGGTAGATTTTTTATTTTACAATAAATAAGTGGGTGTATTGATTGGTATATGGATGTTTTTGTACTTATATATTAAATTTATAATTTAATATCAATTAATAAAGTTAAAATTGTTTTTTTTTTATAATCGGGCTGTCCGGATCAGCTTACATGGACCACAACAAATCCTCGGATTCACTAAACATCATGCAAATCCAGTAAACATGTAAGATACCGTGAAAATGACAAAGAACTTGAATCATAGCACAAACTTTAACCACTATTTCAATACCTTAATTGCTGCTTATTCAAATTTACCACTATTTCAATACCTCAATTGCTGCTTATTCAAAGTTTTGGGTACAGCTCAGCTAGCATCACAGCTCATTTAATTATTCAATTTTGTAGCTAAAAGCCGATTGGTGGAGGTGAAGGAACGGTCAAGATCAGCTTCACCAGTGTACCTTGGAGTTCTGTTCTCATTTTGCTACTATTTATTTATTTATTTAGGATAAAACTTGACAGTGACCATTAAAATAAGCTGCTTCTCTCACCAATTGAGGCAGCTTATAATGAGCCGGCAACCCCCATGATAACTTAAACAATGCAGGTGACACGAGAATTATTGAGTTGTATTTTATTTTATAACTCTCTCAAGCCACCTGTCACTTCAAAATTATAGGTATTCGGTGCATGGAGCTGCCCAAGCCATTATTCTATAAGAGCTGCATTAGTGCTATAAAAAAAGTGTTTCATTTTTCAGTTATTATAGTTAGTGGTCTATAATTCTTGAGGCATCATTTTTTTATATATATGAGCTTGCCATCTACTTTAGAACACGACTGGTGCATTCAAGAAGCTCTTCGCCTGATGTTCTGATACACGAAGTTTGTCTTCATTTCATCCTGTGTTCAAGTCGAACCCGGAGATTAGTTGTGGTGCGCGTAAGCTGATCCGGACACCCGGTCGAAAAAAAAAATTGACTTAAACGAAAAGATATAATATGTGACCAGCAGTAAGAGATTTACTTTTCGTGTGATTTTAAATGATTATATATTCATTAATTTTATGCTCTATAACTAGTTGAGGTGCGCGTAATCGATCTAAAATTAACTTAAACTTTCATCCAGTAAAAGTTTAGGAATATATTAATAAAAAAGAAATTGACTTAAACTTTCATCTGGTAAAAATTTAGGACTAAGTGTTTATTTTCCTTGTAATTTCACGTTCGAGCCCAATAATTATTAATATAATAACTATTAGAAGTTTACGTGATCGTTAACTTCAGAATTTGTAGAATTAGTCGAGGTATATACAAGTTGATCTGAACATTCATATTAATAAAAAAATCTGGTTAAACGAAGATGGATGTCACAGCAGCCCATGACATATAAACATCTGTTAAATCATTTACGGATTATTTATTCTAAGCTGGCGTTTTGGGTACGTATATATAACCTATTGTAGATATAACCATGCTTATGGAATATGCTAAAAACAATACGAATAAAAATCAGAAAAAAGACAATGAGCTATATAGACCTGTAGCTTTTTTCTAGACGTTACCGTTTACAGTACTCATCTATCAAAATTCTCCCACCGCCAAGGAAAATGGCGAGATTCGTGGGCAGTGGAAAGATCCACAACTTCCAAGTATGACTGACTGTGGATCTCGAAGGAGTGGACGGCACCAGTCCTTGACCATGCTTTTCAATGCATGATAAAACAAGCCATCTCAAATGGAATATTCCTCGCACACCCATAGAACTACCATATCGAAAATGAAGGTCAGCCTGATGAGCCATGCCACTAGTTTAGTCAACCATAGCAATGAGTTCATGCTACCTCCACGTCTCCACCTACTTAGATGTAGGAATAGTATTTAATTCAATTCGTGGCTGAGAATCTCATTCCATGTAGATGTTGATAAGGTGCTCTCTGTATCACGACAAATTAATAAGCTATCTAGCCCTTAAGTGGAATTGATCATCACGTATCAATGGCAACCCCCATGATAACTTAAACAATGCAGGTGACACGAGAATTATTGAGTTGTATTTTATTTTATAACTCTCTCAAGCCACCTGTCACTTCAAAATTATAGGTATTCGGTGCATGGAGCTGCCCAAGCCATTATTCTATAAGAGCTGCATTAGTGCTATAAAAAAAGTGTTTCATTTTTCAGTTATTATAGTTAGTGGTCTATAATTCTTGAGGCATCATTTTTTTATATATATGAGCTTGCCATCTACTTTAGAACACGACTGGTGCATTCAAGAATTGGCTTAAACGAAAAGATATAATATGTGGCCAGCAGTACGAGATTTACTTTTAATGTGAGATATTGCTAATATAATAATTATTAAATAATTATATATTCATTAATTTCATGCTCTATATAATTAGTTGAGGTACGCGTAATCTGACCTATATATTCATATTAATAAAAAAGAAATTGACTTAAACTTCTATCTAGTAAGAGTTTAGGACTAAGGCCCGTTTGTTTGCTTGAAAGTTGTTTCCTTTTAGAAAATGAATTCTTGAAAGTGAATTTCGATGTTTGGCGGTGTTATGGAAAATGAACTGGAAAACACTTTTCGATGTTTGTTTGTGTTATGGAAAATGAACTGAAAAATAATTTATTAATAAATTAATTTTTTTCAAGTTTATTAAAATAATGAGGAACAAATCTTACAAATTAAAAAGTTGAATAAGAATAAAATTGAAAAAAATATAATTTCATAAATTATCTGAAATAAAATGACAAGATTCGTGGGCAATGGAAAGATCCACAACTTCCAAGTATGACTGACTGTGGAACTCGAAGGAGTGGACGACACCAGTCCTTGACCATGCTTTTCAATGCATGATAAAACAAGCCATCTCAAATGGAATATTCCTCGCACACCCATAAAACTACCTCGACACAAATTATTATGTATTACAGTAATAAAATTATTATTTTACTCGAGATCTGAAAAATATTAACCCTTGGGGCAATTGTTTTTAAATACCTTTATTTATTTTGGTCCCAAGATTTTTATTTATTTCAATTTTGTGTTTCTATTGAAATTAATTATATATGTTATTTTGATTTGTTTTAATTGTGTCGTCCAATTAAAATTAGTCGTATAAACTAATTTTCATTTTGGTCCTTATTCTTTTAATTTTTTTTAACAAAATTACATTGTAATTGTTTTCGCAATAATGTTGATGATAATATTAACTATTATAGTAATGATAATGATGGTAACATAAGGATGAATTTTCAATTTATGTTTTCTTCTTTTTGATGATAGAAAATTAACTACTTATTTTTGTTATTTGATTATAACCATAATTTATATTTTATTTAGTGTCTTTAATTTAAATTCAATTATAAAATGAATAAATCTTAATACATTGAATTCAATATTTCAGATATCAGAATCTTTTTCTTTTTCTTAACGATGGTGATAATTTTATACTGGTTAGTTCATTTAAACCTGTTAAATAGATAAATTTATATCGATTTAAAATTCATATATTTTATAGGAAACTTGCATTTCACAAGAATTCTGTATAAATTTATTATTTTTCTTAATTTATATTATAATAAAAAAAACTCATACAATTAATATTTTTTTGCATTGAAAAAAATATGGTTTTGACAGTGATAAGACGCAGGGGGCTAGTGGCTAGTGTGTGTGTGTATTCAAAAGATTACATAACTGGATCATAGATTCGACTAGATCGAATAAAGTAATTTTATTTTAATTAAATAAAAAAACAAAACGATAATAGATGAATCAAGTTTAAAAGAAAAGGGGATTAGAAAGACCTAGAAAAAGTATTTTTTTTTAAAAGGGGGCAAACAATGTAATTCAATCCATAACCTATTAAATAAGAAAAACTGAAATACGATTAGAGAATGACATAAAAAATTAGTCCCAGTCGACCTAAGATATCCTACCAAACCCATGATGTAGATCATGAGATTGAAATAACCTCATAAAAAACAAAAAGAATTATAAAACCTTTTTCTTAAAAAAAGAAATTGTGTTAATTTTTAAATATGGGACCTGGGTCATTAAACTCAAAACACTCTATCTAGAAAAACTATGAAGTTCAATTCTCAATCAATCAAATATTGAAGGATAAAATCAAAAAAATAATTTCAATCACATACACTACTAGAATTAACTATTTTATCAATAAAGATCTTCGACAGTAATGTAATGTAATTTCCATCGGTAATTGTTTTTCCAACAATCACACAAACATGAACCATCCATTGGTAGAACTCCCGCTGATAATTTCTTTTTTACGATTGCATCGGCATTGAATCTACTGGCAAAAACACCAATTACAAATCTATCAATGAAAAAACCAACTTTAATTCCATCAATCTATCCCGTTAGTGGGGCCATCAAAATATACTATTGATGATTTCATCATTAACATTTTGCCAACAATTCCATCGATAACATTTTGTCGATATAGTCCTCAGTAGTAGTTTCATTTTGAGTAATTATTGTCCAACTCCTGGAAAATACCAACGAAACTAATCGTTTGTATAACCATCGGTAATCGTGATATTTTGAGAAATTACTACCAAACTCTCTTGAGAATACCAACATAATGTTATGTCTATAATTTCATCACTAGTATTTTATTTTTTTTCTAAAAATAAAATGAAAAATAATTTGAATAATATAATAAATAAATTAAAAATCAAAATATATTTTGAACTATATTAAATTAATTTAAAATTCAAATATTTGTTACAAATTATTGGATTTTTAACATTAAAAAATCAAATACAATAAATCTAAAACACAACTTGCTTTAGAGGAGGGGGGGAGGTAGGTCGGGATCGTAGGATATAAAAGAAAGATCACATGGATCACCCAAGTACAAATGTATCTACATAACCATTTGACACAATGCAGTTGTCTCAACACGAAGTCTAGTTGTCTTATCATGCACTTTCTCCACTTAAACTGTTTGGAACTCCAGAGTTTACTTGAATCGAATTGATTTGAAGGGCATTCCACCCATTGAAATACTATGGGGCGATCACAATTTCTCAGTTGTAGTGTTAGAGAGTTCATGTACCCGATTTCTATGGGGTCTATCAGACATTCCTACTTTTAACCACATATCCATACCAAAATCTATTTATTTCTCTTTCAACCTGCTATTATATGTTTCTTTGAAAGAAAAAATCCAATGAAATAATAACTTAAGGAAAAGAAAATGAAAAATACCAATATACCACAAATTTATAAGAACGACTATGCATATATTGTAGTTGCACTCTTAGTTGGTAGTCTTTACTCTCCACATGCATCTCAATAAAAAGTGACCCATTTAAAGGGTGGGGCACTAGTACGTCTCTCTCGCCTTTATAATGATGTTGCACGATTGATCCACTTGTTTGGATGGGTAGATCACTAAATCAATCGATGTTCTGGCCACTCCCATCAGTTATAGGTAAAAGCTCGCAGGTTAGAAACATTTTTTACGTCTTTACTCCGTACATGCATCTCAATAAAAAACTTCATCGGTAATAGATTGTGTCTGAGACTTGTAGCTTGCAAATATTGTCAATTAAAAATATTAAAAAACAATTATGAATAAAAAATAATGTAATTAATAAAACAATTATCATATGTTTTGTATGCGAAATAAATAACATGTAATCATTGATGTGAGCAATAACAGAACCAAGAAAACATTGGTTCTGGTTCTACGAACTAGAATATGAGCATTGCGTGAAATGCTTGGACGTCAAATGCTCATAGTGTCTCTAAGATGAATGACAACCTGAATTCCTTCCAGACTGTCATGTTCTTCTAGTTTGTAAGGGCATCTCCAACAGGAGGAGCTATCCCGGGAGCCAAAGGCAATATTTCAAAATTTTGTTTTTTTTTTTGTTAAATTTCCATCACCAACGGGAAGAGCAAAATGAAGAGCCAAAATGACTTCTTCATCTTCGGGAGCCATTCCTACATGTGTATCCTGAAGAGGCAAAAAAAAATGATCGTTGCAATCTCCACCACTGCCTCACTCTCCATTTCCAGATTCTTCCTCTCCTCTCCAAAAACAAAAATCTAGCAGAAAAACAACAGATCAACAACAAGAAAAAAAAGCAACAAGTCAAAAGAATTAATCACCTCAGTTTGTTCACCATTGTCTCCAGGACTGACTCTCCTTCGCTCTTGATGGCAACTGGATTGCCTAGTTCAATGGTTGCTATCTTGCTATATAGACATCCAATATATTCGTTTAGACTTTAGAGATATGATGGAAGTGAAGCTTAGCCATAGACTGGAGAGGAGTGGACGGTGGGGGGGGAGACGACTGCAGGTGGGTGGGTGGGGGGGAGACGGCGACTGAAGGGAGAAGAGAAAGAAGGGTAGGGTTTTTTCAATTTGTGATTGAAATGAAAGGGAACAGGCGAGGTGTGTGGGTAGGTTTTTATACTAATTATTATTATATTATAATAATCAAATTATTATTATTAATAATTATTATAATAATATTTAGCATAAAAAATAGGGGTATTAATTTGATTCAATTATTTGTAATGGAATGTATTTTAATTAATTATGTTTGAACTTATTGGTTATTTGTTAATATGTTCATTTTTTTTCTAAATTTTATTAACACTCAAAGACAATAGCCATAAAAAAACATATAATTACTTGAAAAACATAAAATAAGTAGCTTAAATTTCAAATATTGCGGGTTTTATTTAAATTCATTTTTTAAATTTAAATATAATTAAAAAATAATAATTTTATTGTTGGAGGGTTTTTCAAAAGCAATTATTTAATTATATAACTTACTCCTATTAATTGTATAATTACTTGTATAATTAAACTATATACAAAATAATTTAACTTTATTTAAAATAATGTAAAAAATGGCTCTCCAAAATGACTCTTTACCATTGGAGCATACATCACCAAAAAAACCATTTACATACTATTTAAAGAGCCATTTTAGAGATTTAGCTCTCTAAAATGGCTCTCTAAAATGGCTCTTGCCATTGGAGATAAGCTCTCTCGCCATCATTTTTTTTTGCACCTTATGCTAGAAATCACACAACCTATATAGCACAAATGAATTATTTGTTAGAAAATGAAAAATAAAATTATGATATTTTAAAATAAATATTTTTTACCAATATTGTCAAAATTACCTAGTTGTAGTGTGATTCTCCCACACACCTTTCTTATAACATTATTATTAGCATCCTCCCAATCAAATTTTCTCTCGGAGTAAAAACTTAGAAAAAATAAATTTCATCAATTTGATAAAGTAAACAAATTAACATAATAATAAAAATATAAGTTCATGCTAACCTTAAACCTTCTAAACCATATATTAACCTATTAGTAAAAGAGCTAAAACAACTCGTCCTTTCAGTGTAGAGTCATTGTGCATGCAAACTCATAGTCACTATAGACTGGCTATTTACTTCGCTGCTTCGCGCCTACGTGAAACCTTTTTTTTTCCGTTTATAAACAGTGTTTTCCCTGTTCACAAAAGTGATTTTTTTTTTTCAATGAACAGTGTGGTCCTTTCGTTCACCTGCTTTTCCATGTATTGCCTGGTCATAGATCATAATTGTGTCCTTGGAATGATCTTTTCTTTTATTTGTCTAGAGACGAAGACCATGTTTGAATGTTTTAGAGTTTCTTTATAAAATTATTTTTATTTATAAATATTTTAAATTCAATTTTTTATTTTTTAAATATCAAAAATCAAAATTTAAGTAAAAATAAAAAAATATTTTTTAAAATATAATATTAAACAGACTTGAAAAGTTATCCGGTGGTATGCATTGATAGTTATTTTTTATAATGTGTTTTTTTATAAATATATTAAAATAATATTCTTTAACTATTTAAAAAAATATTTCCCATATTAATATATTAAAATAAATTATTTTTTAAAAACACAAAAATAAAAAGAACAGCTTTTGAGCTGACCAATTTCAAGTCTGACGAAGAAAGGATAACAATTGGACAGGATTAAAAAAAAGGAAAACAATTAAAAAGTGAGGGAGTTATGGGCGCCTTTGGTAACATACTGTGCAGGGTGTGTTTAAAAGATTCAAAAAGTTGAATCCACGTGAATTAAAAATGAAAAAAGAGTTAAAGCACTATGACCTACCTTTTAAAAAATCAAAAGTTAGCTAATACACACTGCATCCTAAACTCTGCATGAATTAAAGAGATTAGGCTTAAGCCACGTCAATTTACCTCCCCGTACGTGATTGACCTCCCCCATCGCATCATCTTGGGAAGCTCCTCCCTGTTCAACAAGTTCAGCCTCCAGAATATCTAAAGCCATTTGGGATTGGACTAGATCGCTTCACTCAATATTATTATATTATTATTAACTTATAAACTAAATTTGTAAATATTGTTCATATAATATTGTTTATTATTTTGAAAGTTTTTTTTTATATAAACCCATCAAAACAGTTCAAAAATACTAAGAAAATAATTTAAAGCAAAAACCATATTTAAAAAATTTCAAGAACATGATTTCAACACAATAACAAATATTGAATTAATGTCCAAAATGATCAATTAACACAGGACAACATAGCAAGACATTTGCTAAAAATGTGTAGAAGGAATCAAAATATATCATTGATCATCTGCCTGAATCAAGCGAAACATATGTACATACTAGAGGAATTAAAATGACAGTAATTATCATTGTTTATTTTTGGTCCTCGAATTATTTTTTTCCTTTCATTTTATCCTTCAATTGGAATTATTTTATATATGTGATTTTTCATTTCAGTCCTTATTCTTTTAATTTTTTATTTGTTATTAATTCTTTTTTTAATAATGTTTATTTTGTATTTTTTTAATTGATTGATTTTTTTATTGTTTTTATACAAATATTTTGCTTTTTTGTAATAACTTTCCAAGGCATTTTAATTATTTTAATTCCTTTTTTTTATTAATATTGCTCCTTTTTTCTCTTTCTTCATTTGTTTTGTTTTTTTGCTTCCTTTTTGTTTCCTTTGGATTGGGTTATTTTTATGATTTGACTATTTATGCAATGATCATGATAATTTAAATGGTTGTTTTTTTAATGATTTTTCAGGATAATTTATTTATTTAGATTGGTAATTTTTTAGGTATCAAAAGTTTGATTTCTTTCAATTCTATCATTCTATGCAAGTTAATTATGGATTTTAGTGTCATTTCAGTCCCAGTTCTTTTAGTTTCCGGTTTTGTTTTGAGTTATTTGATTTCAATGTTTGGGTCTACTTCAATTTTGTCTTTTAAATTTAAAATATTATTAAAAGTATATCAAATTAATTATATATTTGTATATTTATGTCAAATGAAAGTATGTAAAACTACTATAATGTTCAAATATTTATTGAATATATCGCCTAAAAATATATAGAGGGAGATGAAAAATGACCTAGGATTTTCTTAGGGACAGAAATTCATGTCAGTATTCTTAAATACATTTAATATAATAATACGATGAATAAATATTATAAAATAAAAAAAAATATTGGCTTCAAAATTAAATTTTATGCTCTTTTGTTTAAGTTTGTTTCTTTATATAAATTTGCATTGTTTTGACTTTTTAATTATATATTTGTTTATTTATGTCAAATTAAAATATGTAAACCCAATTATATGTTCTAATATTTATTGGATGTCATCGCCTAATAATATTGAGAGAGAGAACAACATAGCCTAAGATTATCCTTTAAATTAAATATATTATTGAAATCATGTCAAATTAATTATATATTCGTATATTTATGTCAAATTAAAATATGTTAAACTAATTATATGTTTGGATATGTATTGAATATTATCGCCTAAAAATATATTGAGAGAGAGAAAAAATGACCTAGGATTTTTTGAAGGACAGAAATTCATATCATGTTTTCTTAAATATATTTAATATAATAATATGATTAATAAATCTTATATAAAAAAAATATTGGCTTCAAAATTTAATTTTATTCTCTTTTATTTAAGTTTATTTCTTTACAAGAATTTCCAATGTTTTTATTTTTAATATTTTAAATCTACTATTACTGGAAAAAGAAACATCTCAGAAAAAAATATTGACAAATTTACCTGCATTATCTACAAGTCAAATTAAAAAATATACAAGTCACTTCTAGTTTCCATTAGACTATTCTTTTTAGACGGCAAATAAATAATTATAACGCACAAAAAAATTAAGTTTATGTTTTAAGAACAAATTACAATATTTTTATTTCTAATATGTCTGATATTTATTAAATATTACTGCCTAAAAATATATTGAGAGAGAGGAAAAATGATTTTGGATTTTTTGAAAGACAAAAATTCGTATCAGTATTATTAAATATAATTATACTAACTAAATATTAAAATAATAAAATACAATACATAAAAAACAATCAATTTTTTACCTAAATAAAAAAAATCCGCCGCGCGGGTAAAGTGCTCGTGATGTCTATTCAAGATTTATAGTCTGTCGCGACGGCGATTTTTGTGACGCGCTTCGCGCCCCGCCTTCACCCCGAGGATTCGGGGGGACAACGGCACGGTGAAATGGAGAGGTATTTTTATAGTCATAAATGTTACGACTATAATTATTGGGAGTCGCCACCTAGTATTAAGGTTACTAGGAACCTATTGGTCTGCGAGAGTCTAGGGTAAGGAGACTTATTGTGCAAGGGGAAGACGCATCACCCCCAGTGCACCCTACCTAAGGCAAGCTGCATTGTTGTTTGATTGTTTTTCCTAAATCATTATTTTTGGTCTCTCGTAAAGTTCGATATAGATTTCTCCCCATGAGAGAATCTCTATCTCGTTAAGAGACTAAAAAAATGAATTTTTGCACTATATTTTAAAAATCTTATTTTTATTTATCCATAGGTGTACATTACAGTATAATTTTACACCATGATAGATAGGACAAAATAATTGTGAAATTGTTTTTGACATTTTGGCTGAATGCCAATGGATAATCATAAACTGGTCATGATATCCAAATTTTTGCTTTAAAATAATATGGAAAAATATGCACATATTTTTTTTACTAAAAAAAAAATACAATGAGAAAATACTTGGAATTCGGCCGTATGCAATAAAACAAAATGCCTTTTTTTTTTTGAAAATTTTCTTTTTTTAAAAAAAAAAAAAAATTTTTTTTATTTTTTATTTTTTTTATTTTATTTTTTGGTGAATTTGCATCGACTGGTGGGTGACAGACCAGTCGATGTAGTGAGCTTCGACCTCACAGTCGAAGCCCGATTTTGCTGACAGATGCTCGACCCAACGATTGCGCGGGAAGTGAATTAAATTCACTTCCCCTGCATGTAATACTGCAGAGAAGATGAACAGTGGATTTGAATTTTCCGAGTGTGATGAAATGAGAAAGTGTTAATACCTTCGTGTAGAGGACGTCGAGGTGGTTCTCCCTGCCGTGGTGGCGTCGAAACGGAGGTCCGTGGTGGCCGGAATGGAGGTTTGAAGTCGCCGGTGATGGTCTGCCTTCGCTGCTGCGTGTCCTCTTTTCT
Organism: Salix exigua; assembly: GCA_032356905.1. NCBI lineage: Eukaryota > Viridiplantae > Streptophyta > Magnoliopsida > Malpighiales > Salicaceae > Salix > Salix exigua. Next base: position 30,296,973 of record CM063603.1, read on the forward strand.
TCGCCGTTTGTCGTCTGAGAAGAAGGGAGATGGTTTCGTGACGAGGAGGAAGCTTCGGAAACGACGAGGTGGCGCAAGGTGGTCGGGAGGAGGGCTGAAAGCTACCGGCTTCGGATCGTGGTCGTCGTCGCCGGCCCTTCGCTCGTTCGTCTGCTGCGTCGTTCGTTGCTAGAGCCGGAGGTCACGACCGGGCTTGCTGGTGACGGAGCCGAGGAGGGAGAGCTCACGGTGGTGAGGGACTTGTGGTGGCCAAATGTCGCCAACGGTGGAGAGAGAGACGCCGAGCGTTGGTGAATTCTTTCCTTTTTCGACCTCCTGTTCGTCTTCTTCCCCGTCTCCTCCCTCTGTTTTATTTTCAATGTTTACGCCTCGTTGTTTGCTTCCCGGTTCGTGGTCTTCCACCCACTTCTCTGTTCGTTTTTCAAACGTCTTGCCCCGCTTTTCTCTTCCCCGTTCCCCCTCATTAATGTTTCGCATGCGGTATTAATAGGAGGAGAAATGACTCTTCGTGCATGTAACCGAGGGGCACCTGCCTAGTAACATGGGAGGAAGGATTCCCAGGCAACGCATGCCCATGGGTGGCGTGTCGGCGTGCCTACACTGCATGCATGAAGATTCGGGAGAGGATGGCGAAAGATCAATTTGGTCCCCAAATTTTAATCACTCAATTGCACCCCTAATTGGTTCTAAATTTATGATTTTATGCAATCATGTCCCCGTGAAAAATTCAGAGTTATCCTTAAATTTTGCTTGTCTTTTATTTTGGCCCTTGATTTCCAATCTATGCCATTTGACTTACGATTGACCATTAAACTCTCAATTGTTTTCAATTGGACTCTCGATTTTGCATAGTTGCCTTGGAAAAATTCCATTTAGCCTCCGAAAATTCCCAACTTCTTAATTGAGCCCAAATTAAATTCTAGAACTTGATTTTTCACTGATTAAGCCCTTAATAAAATTATTTTGACTAACTTAAAGTATAATTAAGTCCTTGCACTTAATTAAATCCTTTAATTGGACCCTCAATTAATTCCCCAAACATAATTATATTTTAAAATTGGTGACGATTAAATCAAATTGGCCCATAAAAATATAATTATATCCTCGACTTAATTCTTATACAGATTTATCCGATGATAAAAATACTTTTGCCTTAAATCTGTATTTTCCTCTATCCTGGGGCAAAAGAGACACGATCGTTCTCATGGAAACACTCGAATTTCCACATTCATTTTTCTACCAATGTCGACCTTGTTTATTTTATTTCTGTTATTTTGTGGTATATTTTGGGAGTCACCCAAAAATTAGGTGATGACAATAGCGGTCTAATAAATCAATCTATAAAAACTCAATAGCTGGAATAATAAAAATGTATTAGTCAAATTAATAGAACTCCAAGATGACAATTGACTTGTAGTGTAAAAGAAAAGTAAAGAAAAGAAGACGTGACAAAAGAGAACAGTACGCAGGCATGCGGAATTCGCAATTGACATTTGATGTTGCATCACGGTGCATGCGTTTTGGAATAGGAAAAGTTGACTTCCCATAAGAGATTTGGACAGTAAACGGGTTCATGCATTTGTGCTTACGGTGTGAGCATCGTAGAGGAGTATCTGTATTTGTCTACCTGCCAAATTATTAAACAAAAAACTAAATCACGGGTTTTTTGTTTTTTTATTAGACTTTTCACATACCTTTTAAAATTAATTTTTTTTATTTTCCTCCAAAATTATAAAAAAATCAGTTGCTAGATAAGGGTTTTTTTTTTTTTTTATTACAACCGATCTTCTTTTTTTCATTCTTATTCCTTTTATAGATTTTTTTATTTAGTTCTTAAATTACATTCTCAATTGTTTTTTTTTATTTTGGTCCTTATTTTTCACAATTTTTTTTCCTTGGCTCTTTTTCTGTTTTTTTTTTAATTTCATTCTTCAATCAATTGTTTTTATATATTTTTTTAATAGTCCTTATTTTTTTTTATTTTTTTTTGTTAAAGTTATTTTTCATTTAATATATCCCTTCAACTGAAAGTTTTATTTTTATTTTTATTCATATTTATTTTTACCTTTAATCTTTTTTTAGATCAATTTATATAACTGATTTTTTTTCCATGTTTCATCTTTTGACATTTTATTTATTGAAAATTTTGATTTGTGCATTCTTATTATTTTGTATTAGTTTTTTTATTCTAAATTTTTTTGGCTTTGTGATTATCTTAAATTTTTTTAGTTGCGTTTGTTACGGTTTTATGACCAAAGTCACATTTTTATTAAGATATTTTGTTTAATATAAGTTTTTTTATACTTGTTTTGTTTGTGTTTGATTTATCAAGATGTTATTTTAATTGATCTTTTTTTCTTGTTTTATACAAATGAACTTTATTTCTCAAAAATATATATTTGTTTTTAAATAATATTTATTTCTAAAATATTTATTAATACCATTATAATGAATTATTATTGCTGTCATTATTATTAGCACTATTATTTCTAAAATAATAAAAATTAGTAAATTGTCCTGAATAATAAAAAAAGTAGTAACAGAAGAGTAAGCAAGAAAACACTTACAAACAAATAATTACCAAGTTTATTATTATTATGTAAACAATGAAAACCACAAAATTATCTTGAATAATAAAACAAAAAACCAAAAAATTTTAAAAAAGAGAAAATAAAACAACCAAAATAGCTGACAAGACCAAATTAATATTATTAGAATTTAAAAAATCATTTTATTTTAAGAATAATTAAAAATAAGAATCAAACAAAATAAAAGGTAAAATGAAAATATATATATATATCAATTTTAAATTGAAATTGTAGGGCTAAATTGAATAAAAATAAAGGCCCAATAAAAGAGAAAATGATAGAAAATTAAAAACAAAAACTAAGAATATAGATACATAAATACTAACAAAAACTAGAGAATATCTTAGAAGGATTAAAACAATTAAGGGAATCAAAATTAAACCAAAAATTAAAAAATAAGAGCCGAGATGACAAAGAAAATTAAATAACATAATTTTTGTGTTTAATAATAATATTAAGTAATACAATTTTAAAGAAATAAGTAAAAATTTAAGGACACTATTGAGCCACAAAATATTTTCAAACTATTAATCGAGGATATTAGATCTAAAATATTATATATAGAGAACTTGTAAGACTTAATTCCTAATAAATACAACATTGAATGATAAATTATTTGAATTATTATTCACATCATCATTATTATGATTGAAGGCAAAATCTAAAAACAATATTATTTGATTTGAAGAATAAATTAAAATAATTAAAGGAAAAAATAATGGATAAAAGCAAAATTAGTATTATTATCATTATGAATATAATTATTATAATATGTTGGATTATAATAAAATTTATTGTTATTATTATTTTTGACATTATATTTATAAGTTATTGTTACTATTAGCATCATAACCATCATTATTAATATCATAATCATTATAATAAATTATTATTGTTATCATCATTATCATTACCATTATTATTTAAACAATGAAAATTATCTAATTGTTCCGAAGAATAAAAAACATCGAATAGAAGAGTAAACAAGAAAACAATTATAAAATAAATCACTGGGTTTATTATTATTATAGTACAAAAATTAAAACCATAAAATTATATTGAAGAATAAAACATAAAACCAAAAACCTTTAACAAAAGAGCAAATAAAAACAACCAAAATAAATGCAATCAAGACCATATTTTCTTCAATACAAAAAAAATATATTACAAGTGCAAAATGTTTTTTACAATGCTATAAATTTGGATAAAATAATAAATCTGTGTAGAATTTTTGGAAAGGATAGATTTTCAATAAAATATATGAATTTATTTGCTTAAGCAGTTTCAATGAAATCATCAACATAAAATTATCATTGCCATTAAAAAAAAGATTTTGATATCTGAATTGAATTCACTATATTAGGATAAACTTCCCTATAATTTAATACAAATTAAACAGATAATAAAATATAAATTATGTAAGCATCTATTATAACTAAACAACAAAATAAGTCGTTGCTTTTCTACCTATATAAAGAAGAAAACATAATTCAAAATCCATTAGTACGACACTTTTATTATCATGACTATAACAGTTAAAATTATCATCACAATTACTAAGATTATTATTATTGTGTAAATAATGAAAACCATAAAATTGTCTTGAAGAATAAAACTAAAAAACTCTAAGAAAGGAGCAAACAGAAAAACAAAAACAAAAAAAAATATTATGAGCATAAAAATATTATATGACCCGAAGAACAAATAAAAATAACAGAAAATACTAAAAAAATAATAAAGAGAAAAAATGATATATATGCATGATAATGACACACATGTGCAGTGAAAAAATCTAAAATACCCTAAGTCCAAGAGTTAATGTCTAGGAAGTGAAACAATAATTATAGCATTAAAAGCCACAGTAAATTGTGTGTTAGAGCAGAGCTACGGTGACTCTTTTTTCCTCTTTTTTTTAATCAGTTTAAAACTAATAAATTTAACTGCAATAAAACTAATAAATTTAACTTTGCAAAATCATTAAAATCCACAGTAAATTATGCGTGCATTCTCATTTTGGTATTAGAGTAAAGTCAACGAATGTATAGTTTGTAATGAAAGTAAAAGGAGAAGGGCATCTCAAAAGTGTTTGCAACGGTAGATTTTTTATTTTACGATAAATAAGTGGGTGTATTGATTGGTAGATGGATGTTTTTGTACTTATATATCACTTGATTAAGTTAAAATTGATTTTTTATTTTTTTTATAACCAGGGTGTTCGGATCAATTTACGTACACCACAATTAATTTTCTGATTTACTGAATATCCTGCAAACTCAATAACACATAAAAAAACAAGTCCCTTTAATTATTTGTACCTGGGAGTTCTGTTCTCATTTTGCTACTATTTATTTATTTATTTATTATAAAACTTGACAGTGACCATTAAAATAAGCTGCTTCTCTCACCAATTGAGGCAGCTTATCATATAAATTAAGCAATAATAGGAGCTTATCATATAAATTAAGTAATAATAGGACTTAAACTTTGATACAAAGTAAAAAAACAAAAACAAGTCCCTTTAATTATTTGTACCTCGGAGTTCTGTTCTCATTTTGCTACTATTTATTTATTTAGGATAAAACTTGACAGTGACCATTAAAATAAGCTGCTTCTCTCACCAATTGAGGCAGCTTATCATATAAATTAAGTAATAATGAGTCGGCAACCCACATGATAACTTAAACAATGCAGGTGACACGAGAATTATTGAGTTACTAGGGCAATTTACTAGGAAATTGCCCGCGCGTTGCCGCGGATATTTTTTATATATAATTTAACATAATTAAATCTATAATGATAAATTTATATGATATAAGAAAAAAAAATTATAAATTAGGAGATAAATGTTTAAAATTTTGAGTTAAGTTTGTCACGTAAGCATAGATTACATGTTTTAGAATATAGGTATTGCGTCATAAACGATCACAAAAGAGCACGCATTAACATTAGAAAAAAGAGCAAAATATTTGAAAAAAAACTATTGAAATCATTATTGTGCAGATTATAAAATTATAAAAATCAATTAATAGAAAGAGCAAATAAAAAAATCAAGGGAAAAGGAAGCAATATTAATTTAAAATATTATAACAATAGCAACATCGGAGCCTTAATATCTAAAATTATTATTGCCTCTAGAATAATAATAAAAAATTATTAAATTACACCGAGGGAAAAAAATAAAAAGCATGAACAACACAGCAAGCAAGTAAAACCAATTAAAAAAAAATATTATTATTATTATGAAAGAATAAATAATCACTATTATTATAGTAATAGAATACATAATCACTATTATTATAATATTAATAATAATCAGTTAATCACTATTACTATTATTCTTATTATTATAATAATAATTATTATTATGTTAATAATGAAAGAAACAAAAATAAATAAAAGATTAAAAATATCCCAGAAACTTTAATAGAAGAAAAAAAAAATTTATCATTGCTATTACTGGAAAAATATATATTAAATTATCAGGAGGAAAAAAATAACAAAAGAGTAAGCATGAAAAATAATTAAATTATTATTATTATTATTATTGTGTTAAATACAATTATATATACATGGACAAAAGTAGGGATTAAAAAAATAAAAGTGTAAGGGTTGAAATGAAAATCAAATATAAAGGGATTCAATTAAAAAATTAAAAGTCCAAGGGTTGAAATGCAAATTACATTTATTGTCAATTGAAATTAGAGGACAACATTGCAAAAATCGGAACTTTTGTACCGAATTAATTGCGTTATATATAGACAACCTGGAAATTGAAAGTAGAAGGACCAAAGTGAAACTTTGCAATTCAATCAATTAAAATCGGAAGACCCAATCGAACAAAATCAAAACTTATATTAAAGAACTGAGGACCAAAAACGAAATTCAAAGTCTAGGGATCGAAGTGCAAAGTCAGGAAATATGGGGGACTCTCCTGCACATTGACGTGCAGGAGAGAGAGAAACGTGGCTGGCGTCTTTAACCGGCCACCGACGCGTCCACAACCATTTGGTGGTTACACGACCCACCGCGGGAGGAAGAGCACACGACGGCACATCGTTCTGTCCGCCGCTCGACAATTTGCGACCACCGGAGGAGTCCTCACGCGCCACTTGAACAGGGCATGAGGCGGAAAACCGCCTGGCGCGTATGCCTCACGCCCTGACAATAACGGAATAAAATATTCAAAAAATGGGGACAATTACCGTTATAACCCTGAGCTTAATTGAATGTTTTTGTCTTATCAGGGGCTATAATTGTATTTAGCCATTTCCGAAAATAATAAAAAAATTAAAGGTTGTGGCGGACCGGACCGGCCCGGTCCGGCCGCAAGCAATTACGTCGGTGCCCCTCCGCCAGATGCATTATTTTGTCTTATTACCGGGGATGAAAGAGTGATTACACTGTTCATCATCGGATATTTAAAAAAAAAACCGAAATTAGCCCTGTTTTTCACCGTTCTTTTGCCGCGCGACCGAGGGTTAGTTTTATCTGCACACTGCTCCAATCCACAGTGATTGTAGAGACCGTGTACAGTTGAGAGCCTACTCCGTTTATTTTTCTTGTAATATTTTATTTTATAAATTTCTCCAGCCATCTGTCACTTCAAAATTAGAGGTATTCGGTGCATGTCAACTCAATGGAAATTTTTTAGCCGGTTACGTCAACATGTATTTCGATGGAGCTGGCCGAGTCATTATTCTATAAGAGCTGCGTTAGTGCTGTAAAAAAAAGTGCTTCATTTTTCAGTTATTATAGTTAGTGGTCTATAATTCTTGAGGCATCATTTTTTTTATATATATGAGCTTGCCATCTACTTTAGAACACGACGGGTGCATTCAAGAATTGGCTTAAACTAAAAGATATAATATGTGGCCAGCAGTAAGAGATTTACTTTTTATGGAATCTTCCAATATAAAAATTATTCAAGAAATTATATATTCATTAATTTCATGTTTTATGTAATTAGTTGAGTTGCGTGAAATTTGACCTAAATATTTATAACCAGAATTGACTTAAATTTTTGTCTGGTAAAAGTTTAGAACTAAGTGTTTATTTCTCTTGTAATCTCAAGTTTGAAAATTTACATAGTGATTAACTTCATAATTAATAGAATTAATATCAACTAGCACGTATGACTTATTGCTAATATAATGACTATTAAAAATTTACATAGTAATTAACTTCATAGTTAATAGAATTAATCGAGGTAAATAACAACTAGTACAGATATCTATATTAATAAAAAGATATGCTTAAACAAAGATCTAGCACGGATATCTATATTAATAAAAAGATATGCTTAAACAAAGAAGGATGTCACAGCAGCCGATGACATATAAACATTTGTTAAATCATTTACGGATTATTTATTCTAAGCTGGCGTTTTGGGCACGAATATATATATATATATATATATATATATATATATATATATATATATATATATATATATATATATATATATATTATCTATCTATCTAAAAGGCATCGGCCAAATGCACGATGAGATTACTGTGGATTGGTTATTTTGCATTTGTACTCCATGGAGTAAACCCGCCTCTTTTTTTCTTAATTTCTTTTTTTTAATTTCGTTTTTTTAATTTTTGTTTTTTTCTTTTAAATCCTTAAAAGTGTTTTTCTTCTTCTAAATTTCGTTTTTATTAAATCCTTATTTTAGAAAGTATTGTTTTTTAAAAATTTTTAAAATCCTTATTTTGAAAAATTACTCTGTAAATTTTTTTAAATTTCGTTTTTTTAAAAAATTCGTTTTTTTCTTTTAAATCCTTGAAAAGTGTTTTTTCTTCTAAATTTCGTTTTTTATTAAATCCTTATTTTGGAAACTATTGTTTTTTAAATCCTTATTTTGAAAAATTACTCTGTAAAAGTTGTTTTCGTTTATTTGTTTTTTAACTATGATATTAATGACAGTTTGTTTGTTTTTTTAACTATGATATTAATGACAGCTTACGCGTTTCACGATTAATCTCTGGATCTATATTTTTCTTTTTTTTATTTCCACTTCTATATTTTTTTCCCTTTTTTGTTTTTAAATTTCGTTTTTTTTCTTTTTAAATCCTTGAAAAGTGTTTTTTTTTCTTCTAAATTTCGTTTTTTTATTAAATCCTTATTTTAGAAAGTATTGTTTTTTTTTTAATTTTTTTAAAATCCTTATTTTGAAAAATTACTCTGTAAAACTTTTTTTAAATTTCGTTTTTTTTTCTTTTTAAATCCTTGAAAAGTGTTTTTTTTCTTCTAAATTTCGTTTTTTTATTAAATCCTTATTTTGGAAAGTATTGCTTTTTAAAAATTTTTAAAATCCTTATTTTGAAAAATTACTCTGTAAAAGTTGTTTTCGTTTATTTGTTTTTTTAACTATGATATTAATGACAGTTTGTTTGTTTTTTTAACTATGATATTAATGACAGCTTACGCGTTTCACGATTAATCTCTGGATCTATATTTTTCTTTTTTTTATTTCCACTTCTACATTTTTTTCCCTTTTTTGTTTCAACTTATATTTTTTCCCTTTTTTGTTTCCACTTATATTTTTTTCCCATGACCGGGGTGTCCGGGTTAATTTATGCACACAATAATTTTTTTTCTCATTACTATTTAAAAAGATGTTTTCCCCTTGCATTGTTTTTTTTAATAACCATGCTTTTTTTCTTCTAAATTTCATTTTTTTTTAAATCCTTATTTTGGAAAGTGTTGTTTTTTTTTTTTAAATCCTAATTTTGGAAAATTACTCTGTAAAAGTTGTTTTTGTTTGTTTGTTTTTTTTAATTAGGATATTAATGACAGCTTACGCGTTTCATGATTAATCTCCGGATCTATTTTTTTTTCTTTTTTTATTTCCACTTCTACATTTTTTTCCCTTTTTTGTTTCCACTTATATTTTTTTCTCATGACCGAGGTGTCCGGGTTAATTTATGCACTTTTTTTCTCATTACTGTTTAAAAAGGTGTTTTTCCCTTGCATTGTTTTTTTTAATAACCATGCTTTTTTTTAATAGTAATTTTCACAGTTCAATACAGTTTAAAAATGTGTTTACTTTTTTTTTTTAAACGGGTTTTTTATTTTCTTTTAAACCGGAGTATCCGTTGCAACTTATGTGCACCGACTAATCTCTTAATCCATTTTATTATTATTATTATTATTATTATTATTATTATTATTACTATTATTATTATCTAATAACCTAAAAGGGATCAGCCTTCTACTGTTCATTGGACATTTTTCCTCCCTACTTCTCGCGTGTATGTGCTGCTCTTTGTGTTTTTTTTTCTTTCGGTTTTATATTTCTATTTTTTTTACATTATATTTTTCTCTTTTTCTTTCATTGTATTCTTGCTTTTTTATGATTATTTTTTCCTTTGTTTTTTCTTTCTTGCCTTTTTTTTGTTATTGTGTTTTTTCTAATTATTTTTTTTATATTTTCCCATAAAATATTTTTTTTCTGGTTATATTTTTTTTCTTTTTCGACTTATATATATTTATTTGTTATTTATTATAATTATATAAGTTTTGATTTGTTTCAATTTTGTCCTTTGAAAGTTATTTATTATAAGTATATAATTTTTGATTTGTTTCAATTTTGTCCTTTAATTCAAAGTAATTAGATATTATTATTATCTAATAACCTAAAAGGGATCTGACGTTCACTGCTCATTCGTGTAGCTCAAGACCCATACCCACTGTTCATTTGCAATTTCACCCGCTGCTTCGCGGGTCTACATCCTCATCCTCTTTTTTTTAGTGAACAGTGTATGCAATAATAACAATAATAATAATAATAATAATAATAATAATAATATCCGTATAATTTAATAATTTTAATTGTTTTTACATAAATGGCAATAATATTTATTTATTTATTTTGTTAAAGTTTCTAGGATATTCTTAGTTTTTCATTAATAATGATAATAATAATAATAATAATTTAATTGTTTTTCTTGCTTACTCTTTTGTTAATGTTTTTTTTCTCCGTATAATTTAATAATTTTTATTGTTTTGACAGTAATGGCAATGATTTTTTTTTTTGTTAAAGTTTCTAGGATATTCTTAGTCTTTCATTAATTATATGTTCTAATATTTATTGGATATTATCTCATAGGAATATATATAAGGAGAAGAAAACATAACCTAGGATTTTTTGAATAAAAAAAAATATCGGTATTCTTAAATACATTTAATATAATCATACAATTAATAAATCGGGTAACACAAAAACAAAATTGCCTTCAAATTTTAATTTTGTACTTAACACAATAATAATAATAATAATAATAATAATAATAATAATAATAATTTAATTATTTTTCTTGCTTACTCTTTTGTTGATGGTTTTTTCTCTCCATATAATTTAATAATTTTTATTGTTTTGATGAGTGATGACAATGATATTTTTTATTTTCTTAAAGTTTTTAGGATATTTTTAGTCTGTCATTAATTATATTTTCTATTATTTATTGGATATTATCTCATATGAATATATATATATATATATATATATATATATATATATATATATATATATATATAGGAAGAGAAAACATGACCTAGGCTTTTAGAATAAAAAAAAAATATCATTTTAAAATTAATATTGAAATTTGATACTCTTTTGTTTAAGTTTATTTCTTAAAAACAAATTTACAATATTTTCATTTTTAATATTTTAAATCTAATATTACTTGGGAAAAAAACTAAAAAAATACAGATTAACTTAGGTTATCTACAATTACAAAATATACGCGTCACTTTTCGTGTTAATTACATAAATTTTATCAATTATAATTATTCTAAATAAATATTAAACTAATAAAATACAATACATATAAAAGCAATAAATTTTCTATATAGATAAAAAATCACCGCATCGCTGCGAGTATACCGCTCAGTATAACCTATTGTAGATATAACCATGCATATGGAATATGCTAAAAACAATACGAATAAAAATCAGAAAAAAGACAATGAGCTATATAGACCTGTAGCTTTTTTCTATACGTTACCCTTTACAGTACTCATCTATCAAAATTCTCCCACCGCCAAGGAAAATGGCGAGATTCGTGGGCAGTGGAAAGATCCACAACTTCCAAGTACGACTGACTGTGGAACTCGAAGGAGTGGACGGCACCAGTCCTTGACCATGCTTTTCAATGCATGATAAAGCAAGCCATCTCAAATGGAATATTCCTAGCACACCCATAAAACTAGAGAATCAAACTGCCATATCGAAAATGAAGGTCAGCCTGATGAGCCATGCCACTAGTTTAGTCAACCATAGCAATGAGTTCATGCTACCTCCACGTCCCCACCTACTTCGATGTAGGAATAGTATTTAATTCAATTCGTGGCTGAGAATCTCATTCCATGTAGATGTTGATAAGGTGCTCTCTGTATCACGACAAATTAATAAGCTATCTAGCCCTTAAGTGGAATTGATCATCACGTATCAATGGCCGCTGAAGGACGTGTACACGCGCTATCTTCAATGCCTGCATTTCACCACAAAGCCGGGTTTATTATTTTTCTGCAAGAAATGATATTCAGTGATCACACACACACACGTATATTACTATTATTATTATTACTATATATATAAACGGCGTCCTGTTTTTATTTTGACTTTTTTTTTTTTATTATGTATATAGACAAAAATTATTATGGATTATAGCAATAGAATTATCAATTTACTCCAGATCTGAAAAATGTTAACCCTTGGGGCAATTGTTTTTAAATACCTTTATTTGTTTTGGTCCCAAGTTTTTTTTTTGTTTCAATTTTGTCCTTCCATTGGAATTAATTATATATTTTATTTTTATTTATTTTAATTGTGTCCTCTAATTGAAATTAGTCATATATGCTACTTTTTATTTTGGCCTTTCTTTCTTTTTTAAACAAAATTACACTGTAATTATTTGAGCAATAATGTTGATGATAATATTAACTATTATAGTAATGATAATGATGGTAACGTAAGAATGAATTTTCAATTTATATTTTCTTCTTTTTGGTGATAGAAAATTAACTACTTATGTTTATTATTTGATTATTATCATAATTTATATTTTATTTATTTTCTTTAATTTAAATTCAATTATAAAATGAATCAATCTTAATACAGTAAATTCAATAATTCAGATATTCGTATCTTCTTGTTTTTTTAACGACTGTGATAATTTTATACTGGTTATTTCATTTAAACATGCTAAATAGATAAATTTATATCGATTTAAAATTCACATATTTTATAGAAAACTTTCACTTTACAAGAATTCTGCATAGATTTATTATTTTTCTCAATTTATATTATAATAATAAAATCTTATACAATTAATATTTTTTTCATTGAAAAAAATATGGTTTTCACCGTGATAAGACGCGGGGGCTAGTGGCTAGTGTGTGTGTGTGTGTGTATTTAAAAGAATACATAACTAGATCATAAATTCAACTAGATCAAATAAAGTAATTTTATTTTAATTAAATAAAAAACAAAACGATAATAGATGGAAAAAAAGGGGATTAGAAAGACCTAGAAAAAATATTTTTTTTTTAAAAAGGGCAAACAATGTAATTCAATCCATAACCTATTAACTAAGAAAAACTGAAATAGGATTAGAGAATGACATAAAAAAATTAGTCCCAATCAACCTTAGTTGGCATGTTAAACATGTAACCCAAATAATTAGGACCGGGCCAACCTAAGATATCCTGCCAAACCCACGATCTAGATCATGAGATTGAAATAACCTCGTAAAAAATAAAAAGAATTATAAAACCTTTTTCTTAAAAAAACAACTTGTGTTAATTTTTAAATATGGGACCTGGGTCATTAAGCTCAAAACACTCTATCTAGAAAAGGTATGAAGTTCAATTCTCAATTAATCAAATATTGAAGGATAAAATTAAAAAATAATTTCAATTACATACACTACCAGAATTAACTATTTTATCAATAAAGATCTTCGACAATAATGTAACGTAATTTCCATCGGTAATTATTTTTCCGACAATCACACAAACATGAACCATCCATTGGTAAAACTCTCGTTGATAGTTTCTTTTTTATCTGTGATTGCATCGACATTGAATCTACTAGCAAAAACACCAATTACAAATCTATAGATGAAAATACCAACTTTAATTCCATTAATCTATCCCGTTAGTGGGGGCATCAAAATATACTATTGGTGATTTCATCATTAACATTTTGCCAACAATTCCATCGGTAATTGTTTTTCCAACAATCACACAAACATGAACCATCCATTGGTAGAACTCCGTTGATAATTTCTTTTTATGATTGCATCCACATTGAATCTATCGGCGAAAACACCAATTACAAATCTATAGATGAAAATACCAACTTTAATTCCATTAATCTATCCCGTTAGTGGGGGCATCAAAATATACTATTGGTGATTTCATCATTAACATTTTGCCAACAATTCCATCGATAACATTTTGTCGGTATAGTCCTTAGTAGTAGTTTCATTTTGAGTAATTGTTGTCTAACTCATGGAAAATACCAACAAAATGTATCGTCGGTATAATCATCGATAATCGTGATATTTTGAGTAATTATTATCAAACTCTCTTGAGAATACCAACAAAATGTTATGTCTGTAATTTCATCACTAGTATTTTAATTTCTTTTCTAAAAATAAAATGAAAAATAATTTGAATAATATAATAAATAAATTAAAAATCAAAATATATTTTGAACTATATTAAATTAATTTAAAATTCAAATATTTGTTACAAATTATTGGATTTTTAACATTAAAAATTCAAATACAATAAATTTAAAACAAAATTTGCTTTAGGTCGGGACCGTAGGATATAAAAGAAAGATCACATGGATCACCCAAATACAACTATATCTACATAACCATTTGACACAATGCAACTGTCTCAACATGAAGTTCAATTGTCTTATCATGCACTTTCTCTACTAAAACTATTTGGAACTCTAGAGTTTGCTTGAATCGAATTGATTTAAAGGGCATTCTGTTGAAATTCACGGATTAAAGCAACTATGCACCTAAAGGCGGAATTGATGCAAATACAATAAATAATGCAATCTTAAAATTAATTACTTGAAAGTAAAGAGATAAGGGAAAGAGATTGCTAACTCGGGTTTTTAATGTGGTTCGGCAAGCCTACGTCCACGACTCAAGTACCAACCCGTACTTGAGTATTGTACTCTCTTACTAAACCAAGTAACAAGATTACAATTTCCGCTTGATGAATCCACACCAAGACTTTTACACCACTTGAAGATATGCCCTCTTCAAGATTTCCTTTTTCCCACTTGAAGATGTACCCTCTTCAAGATTTTTCCTTGGTGATGTTCCCTCACCAATACCAAGAGTTTTATACTCAACTCTCAAGAGTTTCACAATGGTTGTTTTTGTAAAACAACAATACACTCTTAATAGTGTGGATAGTACAAATGAAGATCTAAAATCTCTTTCTCTCACTTAATAGCACTTAGGATATTTGAAGGTGTTTAAGTGTAGTGAGAATGAGAAATACTCTTTGTGTTAAGATATGAAGATTTAAACACAAATATGAGTATTAATGAGGAAAGATGATATGAAGGTGTTTATGCACTTCTAATTGCCTCAATATATGATATGAAAGTTCTGTGTTTTTAGTTTTGCAATTAAGAGGCCTATTTATAAGTTTCTAAAAGAAACTAGCCGTTTCTAGCCGTTTCTAGCCGTTTTAGTGCAAGCTGCCATATCAAGCGGTCGACTGGTTCATAACGGACAAAACCAAGCGGTCGACCGGTTCACAACGGATAAAATAATTTGTCTTCCAAGTGGTCGACCGGTTCACAACGGATACCTAAAGCGGTCGACCGGTTCATGCAGAAATCTATTTTGACAAATTATCTTTTCTGAATTTCTTGAACCGATTGATTATGACTTAAACCTTTTAATCATCAAATCCTTTTAATGCATGCACTGTGAAGTGTGTGAGTTCATTTTAATTTGTGCTATCAAGGTAGAAATAGAGATTTACATAAAGCACTAAAATGAACACTTATTCTAAGTCTTCACTTGCTTGCATCTTGGACTTCTTGGAGTGATTTCTTCTTGAACTCCATTTTGCTTGTTGATGTATTCTTTGAATAAAACCTGTTTATAGCTTAATCTCATCCAAGCATATTATTAGCCCATTTTCTTTTTATTGTTATCATCAAAATATATAAAGCATACAAAGTATGACATTATATGTCAACAC
>CM063603.1:30313314-30349619 GCA_032356905.1 Salix exigua
ATAATACTAAAGAAAAGTAGGTCGGCGATTCCTACATGTTTAAGCAAGCTCTTAATAACCTAAGATGGAAGCAAGTCATTCAAGCTGAAATCAATGCTCTTCATAGCAATAACACGTGAATCGTGGTGCCTCGGAGATTAGGCTTGAACCTGGTTAATACCAAATGGATGTTTAAAATTAAAACATGATCTGATGGCTCAATTGAATTGTATAAAACCCAACTAGTGGCTCGTGGTTTCACACAACATCCTAGCTTGGATTATGATGAAATATTGAGTCCAATGGTTAAGCATGGTACCCTCGTATTAATTCTCACACTTGGTTTGTCTCAAAGCTATCAATTAAACAACTTGATGTAAGTAATGATTTTCTTCATGATAATTTACAAGAGTGTATATATGATGATAGGAAAAATTGAATGCTTGACTTGATTTTCAATTGAAGATGAAGAGCCTATAAATAGGCATTACATAGTGCATAATGAACCCTACAAACCCATGATTCTTGCAAACATAATAATCACTAAACCCATGATTCTTGCAAGCATAATAACCCATGATTCTTGCAAACATAATAATCACTAAACCCATGATTCTTGCAAGCATAATAACCCATGATTCTTGCAAACATAATAATCACTAAACCCATGATTCTTGCAAGCATAATAACATAAAATAATTAAATAAAACTTTAACACCCTCCCTTAAACTGAAATCTGCAGATATCAGTTTAAAAGAAATCATCCTTCTTCAATGTTCTTAATTGTTGTTGATTGCGAACACATTCCAAGTAAACCACGCAATTTCACAAATGCAGCAAGTTTAAGAGGTTTGGTTTGTATGTCAGCAACTTGATCTTCACTTCGGCAATAAATTAGATTGATCATGCCATCATTATTGAGATCTCGCAAGAAGTAGTATCTCACATCAATGTGTTTGCTTCTCCCATGTAACACCGGATTTTTGGAGAGTTTGATAGCTGAGTTGTTATCACAAAATACTGTTGTAGCTCCAATTTGTGGAAAATGTAGTTCTTCAAGAATTCTTCTTATCCAAATAGCTTGACAAGCACAAGCCGTGGCAGCAATAAATTCGGCTTCGGTGGTGGATAAAGTAACAATTTGTTGCTTTTTCGAAGACCACGAAACCGCACCTGTGCCCAACATAAAAACAAAACCCGAGGTGCTTCTCCTGTCATCTTGATCACCTGCATAATCGCTGTCAGTAAACCCAACCAGCTCCATCTTTTCTCCTTTCTTGTAGAACAACCCAAAATCCTTAGTTCCTTGCAAGTAACGAAGGATCCTCTTGGCTGTTAGCAAATGCATTTCCGTGGGATTTTCCATGTACCTGCTGATTAGACTTACAGAATACATAATGTCAGGTCTTGTTGCAGTTAAATACATTAAACTACCAACAATTTGCTTGTAAAGTGTGCTGTCCACTTTCTTCCCTTCATGGTCTTTGTTGAGCTTCAAACCAAATTCAGTCGGAGTACTAACAGGATTGCAATCCTTCATTTGAAATCTTTCCAGAATATCATGCACATATTTCTTTTGAGAAATAAAAATGCCATTTATAGTTTGCATCACCTCTATGCCAAGAAAGTAGTGCATCAACCCAAGATCGGACATTTCAAATTCAACCATCATAGAACTCTTGAAATCCTTAAACATATCAGCATCATTTCCAGTAAATAAAAGATCATCAACATATAAGCAAGCAATAAGCAATTTCCCCCCATCTCCAATTTTAACAAATAATGAATGCTCATATGGACACTTATGAAAACCTTCTCTTAAGAAATAAGACTCTATACGACTATACCAAGCTCGTGGAGCTTGTTTTAAACCATAAAGAGCCCTTTTCAAACGATATACTTTATCCTCACATCCAATCTTAATATGACCAAGAGGTTGATCAACAAATACCTGCTCCTCCAAGTTTCCATGCAAGAATGCCGATTTGACATCAAGCTGGAAAATAGGCCATGAATTTTGTGCGGCCAATGCAATTATCAACCGAATTGTATCATGTCTTGCAACAGAGCAAAGACCTCCGTGTAATCAATTCCATACTCTTGCTTATACCCCTTTACCACCAATCTCTCCTTAAACTTATCAACTTCACCATTTGCCTTCAATTTTTGAAAACCCATTTTACGCTAATGGATTTTTGTCCTGATGGCGGATCGATCGGTTCCCAAGTGTCATTTCTTTCAATAGCATCAATTTCATCATCCATTGCTTTTCTCCATTTTTCTTCTTTGACAGCACTTTCAAAGGTCATGGGATCACAATCTGCAAACAAAGCAAAATAGGTAAGTGAATCTTCAATTCCATTTACCTCATAATCTTCCATCCAAGTAGGCCTTTTACGGATACGAGGACAAGGTGGAGCTGCTGTAACAGGAGCTACTGCCATAGGTGGGAAATTTCCAGCAGCTGCTCCTGTTGTTGAGTGAATTTCAGCAGTTGTTTTTGAGCAAGGCTGCTGCAAAATGGTTGCTGCTGCTGGCTCCAAATCAGTGTCCATTTCCAAATCAGCATGTTTAGGCTGTTGCCTATCCCAATCCCAAGTTTTTACTTCATCAAACACAACATCACGGCTGATCACAATTTTTTTTGTAAGAGGATTGTACAATTTGTAGGCCTTGGAGCACTCACTCATGCCGAGAAACACACACTTTTCACCCTTATCATCTAACTTCTTTCTCTTCTCATCCGGGACATGTGCATAGGCTATGCACCCAAAAATTCTGAAATACTCCACATTGGGTTTCCTCCCACTCCATGCTTCTTCAGGTGTCATGTTCTGGACTGAAAAAGTAGGGCTTCTATTCAGCACATGAACACTCCAATTTACTGCTTCCGGCCAAAATTCCTTTGGGATTTTTCCTCTAGCTAGCAAGCTCCTCACCATGTTGAGGATTGTTCTGTTTTTTCTTTCGGATACACCATTCTGCTGAGGTGTGTAGCTAGTTGTGAGTTCCTTGCAAATACCATGCTCTCTACAAAAATCATCAAATTCAATTGAACAAAATTCTCCACCACGGTCTGTTCGGAGAGTCTTAATGAGCTTCCCTGCCTCATTTTCAACTTTAGCTTTAAAGCTTTGAAACACATAAAAAGCTTCTGCCTTGTACTGTAAAAAATAAACCCATGTCTTCCGAGTAAAATCATCAATAAAGGTGATTAGATACCTTTTACCTCCATTTGAAGATGGACTAATCGGTCCACAAATATCCGAGTGCACCAGTTCAAGAGCATACTTTGCTCTCCACGATTTGCCTTGAGGGAATGGAGAACGATGTTGTTTGCTAACAACACAATCTTCACATATTTGTGAAGGAATATCAATTTTAGGAAGACCTTTCACCATATTCTTCTCTCGAAGAGTTTTTAGGCCACTAAAATTCAAATGGCCATAACGAAAATGCCAAAGCCAAGTTGGGTTCTCAATTTCAAGCAATAAAACAAGGTCGTGATATGACAATTTCTAATGGAAACAACCTATTCCTACTCATTTTCACTACAGCAATTGACCCTCTCAAAGGATCATAAATTTCACAAACACCATTCTTTATAGTCATCTCATACCCCTTCTCTTGCAGTTGACCAGCACTCAATAAATTATTTTTCAAATCAGGCACATAAAGCAGATCTGAAATTGTTTCTATAAAACCATTCTTGGTTCTAATCTCAATATCACCCTTTCCTAATGCATTCACAGTAGAGTTATCACCAAAACTTACTGTCGAATTAAAATCTTCATTTAAGTAAATAAAAGAAGACTTACACCCACACATGTGATTGCTGCAACCCGTATCCACAAACCAAATTTCAGATTCCTGATGCTGCTCCCGAGACCCCTGCTTCTGCTCCTGGGTTGTCTCCACAACCATTAGAAGAGTTTCCTCTTCCCTTCTCTCGGCAAAATGTGACATTTCAGCTTTGTCACTGGGTATCCTAGCATAACACTCAAATCGAAAATGCCCAAATTTGTGACATCGAAAACATTCGATCTTAGACTTGTCACCTCTACCTCTGTTTTGCCCTTCAACACCCCTAAAATTGCCTCGGTTCCCCTCAACACCCCTAAAATTGCCCTTGCTTCTGCCAAAATTATCAGCAGCCCTTTTGTAACCATCTCCTCTGTCTCGATTCCCATCTCTACCTCTCCCTCTTCCCCTTCCTCGGAAATTTGAGGAATGAGAATAATTTGTAGCTTTTAGGGCTTGCTCATTTGCATGTGAGCCCCGAAGCATTTTCTGCTCATGCACAAGCAGGGAGCTCTGCAGCTCATCAATTGAGAGTTTTTCCACATCCCGGGATTCTTCGATTGAACAAGCCACATAATCAAATTTTGGGGACAGTGAACGCAAAATCTTTTCAACAATCACATTATCATCCATCTTCTCACCGTGAAACCGCATTTTGTTGCATATTTCCATCGTCCTGGCACAATAGTTGGTTACTGACTCTCCAATTTGCATCTGCAAAGTTTCAAAATCCCGCCGCAAGGCTTGAAGTTGTGCACGCTTCACCCTTGTCGATCCTTGATATTTCAGCTTCATGGAGTCCCATATATCTTTGGAAGTTTCTTTGCTAAGAATTGTTTCCAAGATGGGACGATCGATGGCTTGGAATAAATAATTTTTCGCCTTCAAATCCTTCAGCCTTCTCCCTTCCAGCTCTAATTTTTGAGCATCGGTCAAGACAGTAGTCACTGCAGGGGCTTCAATTCTAGTTTCAACAACCGGCCAATACTCCTTTGACCGAAGGAAATTCTCCATTAGCATGCTCCAATGGTCATAGTGACCATCGAAACGAGGGATGGCTGCTTGAACAAAATTGGATTCTGCCATCGATGCCTTGTACTTCTGTGAATTGGGTGTAGAAGATGACTGAAAAATTGAGTTTGTTTCTCGTATGTGAAAAATGGCAAAGGATTTTAGGCTCTCTCGATTGCTCACTCACAGGTTGAATTTTTGTCTCTCTCTCTCTCGTTTGCTTACGATGAAGTGAAAGAGCTTTGGGAATTGAAGGGTGTTAGGCTCTGATACCACTGATGATAGAAAAAATTGAATGCTTGGCTTGATTTTCAATTGAAGATGAAGAGCCTATAAATAGGCATTACATAGTGCATAATGAACCCTACAAACCCATGATTCTTGCAAACATAATAATCACTAAACCCATGATTCTTGCAAGCATAATAACCCATGATTCTTGCAAACATAATAATCACTAAACCCTTGATTCTTGCAAGCATAATAACATAAAATAATTAAATAAAACTTTAACAATATTTATCTTACATCAATTAAACAACTTGATGTAAGATACTATTAATATTGACCTTAATTTTATAAAAGCTTCCCTTATTACACTTCATTTTTCTATGTGATGCAGATTGGGCATGATCCAGGGATGACCGATGTTCTACAACTGGTTTTGCTATCTATATGGGCAATAATTTGTTATCCTAGGAGCTAAAAAGCAAGCTACAATGTCTCGTTCAATAGCATAAGTAGAATACCATGCATTGACATCAACCATTGCTGAACTTATATGGTTTATACACTTTCTAAAAACATCGACTAATTCCTACCCTCCCATTGTATCGCGACAACATTAGTGCTATAAACATGGTTAAAAATCATTTTTCACCATCATACGAAACGAAACGAAACATATCGAGATCAATATTCACTTTGTTCAGGAACAAGTTGCTTATGGTACTCTTTCTTTGGAACATATCTCTTGTCCAAATCAAATAAACAATGTATTTACAAATCTTTTAGGTGCTGCCAAATTTCTATTGAATAAGAGTAAGCTTTTTATTAGTATAGTACCGTCTTGAGCTTGATGGGTGTGTGTGTGAAGAGATACAATTTGAGAGAGAATCATGGGTGATGAGAGATTGTATCTGTCAACCATGATGCTCTCTCCACGATTTCCTTTCATGTTTTATTTTTACTCTATTTTGTATACGTTATTGATTTCCATGTATAACACTACAGCCATGATGTCGGTTGTACATAGTTGTTACTCACACTTGTAATTCCTATTTAAGATGAATACAACACTTAAAAAACATGCATTATTTTTCCTATAACCTGCAATGGCACTCGTTTTGATAAAGACCTCTCCATTGTTTTAACTTTTCTGCTGCAGTATTTCGGATGAATAAGGAATTTTGAGCTCAACTACGCATTTCTTTGAAACTTTGAATACGAGTTCAATCATTTTAACAATTCTTGTTGACTAATAACGATAAATATTTAATTGAAAGCAAAATTATTTAGTAAAGGAATATTCTCTCCTTGTTTTTGGAAATGATCTTCATAATCTCCTAGTCATCTAAGTTTATTACTAACACGGATGTGATCTTTAATGAGTCTACTATGTTTTATTAGGAAAACAAAGTCAATTTTGTTGTTGTTAAGATGGACCAAGAGACTATTAATTAAGTGGAGCTTGAGGTTAGAGCTTTAAAGACAATATAGAAAAAATGTTTTAGTTTAGTATATTAAGGAAGTGATGTATGATATTGTTGATAAAAATGACCCATATCGCTGACTCTTGCTGTTATATATATATATATATATATATATATATATACATATATATATATGCTCATGCAGCTGCCAAGGTGAAGCTGGTATGTAACAACCGTGACAGTGGCGTTGAGACATACACCGTGGAGGGTGCAACCGACAGCAGCGGCACATACCTCCTAGCGGCACATAACTCGATATCCCAATGCTCTTGGGTTCAAGAAGAAGGTGGCTCAACCAGAATGTACGGATGTGCTCAAAGAAATGGGTTTCCTTCCTCTCGAGGTCTAAATCATCACCATTGCCTCGCCTGAATAATAGAATTTGACATGTAATGTCATTTTCAGTTTCTGTTGTATTTTTATATGGATAATTGTACACCGTTGATAATTCACTAATGGCAAATTGTACACTGTTGGAGCTATAACAATTTGTCCTAATTTCTAATCATCGAGTTTCAAGCCCTTGCTTTCTTCTCATTTTCTTACAGCAAACCACTTCCTTTTTCATGAAGGAGGATCTTCAACCATATTAAAGAATTATCTTATCTAAAAATTTAAACTTGTAAGTGAGATTCCATAATATAATTTATATCATTCTCTAACAAATCATTTTAATTTTTCTGCCGTCAAGACAAACTAGGTTTATGATTTCGGCCAAAAGAATGCATGATCACACAATTTGTGAGAAAAATAGCCATAAATTAGTGAAGAAATTTAGTGGACGTTTCTCAAGCTCATTTGCATAGGGCATGTACAAAGTTAAGATTACAAGCTTGTAGAAAAGGCAAGTGATCTTTCATTTATTTGCGATGTGATGTTGAATTCACTAATGGCAAATTGTTATACAAATAGTGGTTCTCAAGGCTTGGGTTTCCAGCATATTGAATTTCTCCTTTTGTTTTGAGTAATTTCTTGAGATTAAAAAATGGAGGCGATGATAAATAAATATGACATATTTTCATGTGTTTTTGTTTTGTTTTTAAATTAAAAATCACTCTAAAACTATTGGGAAATACATTTATTTTTATATTTTTATCTTTTATATATTTGTCAATTTTGTCATAACACTAACCAAACATAATTTTATAGAATTTAAAAATTGATTTTGAAACCAAATTTAGTCAATGTTTTGGAGTATGGATGAAATTATTTTTGAAATTATTTTTCGTTCATAAATATATTAAAATAGTATTTTTATTTTTAAAATCTTTTTGATATCAAGTACATGAAAATGATCTAAAAACATGGTTTTTATATATAAAAGTCATTGGTATTTTACTATGCAAAATTCTACTATTCACCTAGACTCATTTCATTATTCATTGCTACGAGTGAAATGACCATTTTGCCCCAATGACCAAAACATTTTAACCCGGGACCAATGGTATTTTTAATTTTTAGGGGACATAAATGATATTTAAGGATTTGTTGCACCGTAAAATGACACTCGTTAACCCCATAAATGACAAAACCCGCAACCTGGAACCAGGCGTCATGAAGTACTTTCACCCCCATTTTTCCCGTAAATATAGCTGGGTCAAGGGGTGTATGTGTAATTGACCAATCTTTTATATTTGTTTTTCTGAAACACTCGCAGCGCGTTGTCCGGACGTGCCTTTCAAGTGGCGCGCGTGGTGGCCTCGATCGGTTGAATCCATGCTTTCGTCGTCTCATATGGTTCGTCGCCATGTCTTCTGCCTCCACGCGCAGCACGTGTCGTTCAAATGTGACCGTGTGATCTCCTTTGGACGGTTTTTTTCCTCCCCCTCTTTTCTCTCTCCCGCTGCCAGTGAAGTACAAGACAACCCCTCATATTTGTATTCATTTCATTTCAATTCCTGATCTTTTGATTTCATTTTTATTACTGATTTTTCAATGGAACTTTGTATTATTTTCAATTATGTTCTTTAATTGAAATTGATTATATACGGTAAGTTTCATTACGGTCCTTCATCTTTTGATTTTTGGTTTGTTTTTGTTTCCTTTGATAATTTTGGCATGCAAGTTTGAATATGTTCTAATTTTGTCCCCGATGCGACCATATTATTTGATAATTTCATCCATATTTACATAGTGTTTTGCATATGTTTTATGTATAAAATGCCTTGATATTCCTTGCTTTATATTTTGAAGGCATTTTTGGATGAAAGATGTAAAAGGAGGTAATTAGAGGTGATTGATGATTTGACTTTCGATCGGTGTTTTGTCGCGAGTGGAAGCCCTAGAGATCAAAATGAAGTGATTCTAGTGACATTCAAAATCTAATGTCCATAAATTTATGGAAAGCTAAGTAAAAAGAAATAAAATAAGCAAGATCATGAAAATCGCAGCCTTCAAAGTCAAATCTTGCAATCTACCGATATCAACCTTTATCCATTCCATCTTCAATATCTCGAGCTACAGAAGTCCAATTGATGCAAACTCAATTTTTGTGGATTTAGGACGCAAAGACCTATAAAATATCCAAATTTAACAATGTCATATGAAGGAGATATGAATTTTACAAGGGACAACTAAATTTTGCCAACTTAAGGAAGGACTATTTTATAAAATAGACATTATGGTTTCTAAGCATATATAAAGGAGAAGAGGAGCAAGGAAGTGGCGGACAACACAAAAGAAAACACAAAATCTTCCTCCTCCAAACCCAAAATCATGTGTTCTTCCATCTTTTTAAGTAGTTGTTCAATAAACATGCAAAGCCAGGCTCTTTTGCTTGGTAGCAAGGACACAAAAACCTTCGGATTTCAAGAACCGTGAGATTTATTCTTCCTTCTATTTTTAGTTTATGTTATGAATGAGTATGATTGTTTTCCTATGTATATTTCCTATGATTGTTGATGATGATTGCTAGAGAGGACTATAAGTTATTGTTGTGAACAATCTATTATTATGTTTAATATCAAAACTGGAGTTGTGATATATGAACTTGTGAAGCAACTAAGCTTGATAATTGTGGCGGAACTATATTATTGAACTTAGGGAGAACATTTGAATAAATTGACACAAGTTGCGGACAACTTGTATGTTAATCTTGAAAAAGTTATCTAGTTCTTAAAGCTACCATTAAATTGAATCATTAGTGCAGACACTTTGATTGTTTGTTGATTAGAATTAGTTATACGGTGGATCCGTTAATTAATCATGTTAAGAAAAGATAAAATTTCAGAACATAAATTGCATTTTTTGTTTCAAGGATCGGTTCTAATTTCCGTAGGTGGATGTATGCTTGTGACCAAGGTTTGTTTTCTTGATAAGTTTCAGTTTTAATTGACTTTGTTTGCTTGTTTAATTGTTGTCATTGTTTAGATAATCACAAACCAAATCCCCCCAATCACATAACGTACAGCATAAAAATCTGACTTGAAACTTCCTCGTGGGATTGACCCCTTGCTTGCTCTATATTATCTTGTGTGTTTTAAGCTAGGGTAATTAATTTGTGTGATCGCGACATCGCAACATCCCCAAATTGAAATTGGTCATATATGCACCTTTTAATTTCGGTCCTTATTCTTTTAATTTGTTCAACAATTGCACTTTATTGATTTTTTATAATTCCTTTATTGTTTTTGGTCCCAAATTTTTATTTGTTTCATTTTTATCCTTCAATTGGAATTAACTATATATTTTGTTTTTCAACTGTGGCACTTATTATTTTATTTTATTTTTGTATTTCCTTTGGTTTTTGTCCTTCTTGGACAATGTTTATTTTTGTCCATATTTATGCATTTTTGCTTTTATATTTTGTTTTTTTCATCATTTTATTTTTTGCTGGGGTTTTATTTTTATCACGTTCCGTTTTGAAATTTTAATTTATGTTGGTTACAATGCATTTCATTTTTAAAATTTGTTTATCGTTTTTCATTTTGAAACTTTTCTTTTAATTTTTCTTTAGTATTGATTCTTTTTATTTAGTATTCATTCATTTATACTTTTGATTTTTGTAATTTTATTTTTATTGGGGTTTTATTTTTATTTGGTTCAATTTAGAAATTTTCATTTATATTGGTGATCATTTTAAAATTAATATTGCTTCATTTTCTCTTTTTGTTCCTTTTTAAAGATTTATTCCTCATATTATTCTATTAAAAGTATTTTAGAATACTAATAGTAAATTGTTTTATTAAAAAAAAGCAAATAGATCATTTATTTATATATATATTAAGGCGTTAATATTAAATAAATATTAAAATATATAATTATTCTCACATATTTATTAGAGAAAAAAACTTACAAATAATCATTATCATTTGTTCTATTGGAATTTAATTCCTTTATTATTATTATTATTATTATTATTTATGCATCTACCCATATTATTGTACATGTTTATGTGTACATGTTTTTGTTTTAGTTTTGAATCCTTTTTATCTTCTCTTTTGTTGAGTTTTTTTCATTTGGTCTTTAAATTTTAATTTGTGGTAGTGATCATTTCAAAATTCATATTTTTCTTTATTAAAAAGAAGTGAAATGTTTCTTAAGGCTAATAATATTTATTTTTATTTTGTCAGTTATTTTATTTGTTTGCTTATTCTTTTGTTATAATTTTGAGTTTTTGTTTTTCTTCGAGGTTATTTTTTATGCAATAATAGTAAGAATTATTTTTTAAATTTTCTCTTTTGTTGGGGTTTTCTTTTTTTTAGTCCTTAATTTTTAATTTGTGTTGGTGATCATTTTAAAAATATAGTTTTTTAAGCAAAGGCGAATAGCCCCAACGAACTACAACGCCACCATGCACCTTCCGAGCGTCCACTTTGGCCACCATAGGCCACCATGACTAGAAAAACCACCTCGATCTCCTCTACCCAATGATATTAACATGTACGTCCTTTTGTCACACTCAAAAAATCCATCATTTACTGTTCATCTTCTTCGTTACTTCTACGGGGAGTGAATTAATTCACTCCCCCGCATAGCTGGTTGGGCTGGGCTTGGTGCCCGACCCAACCCTCTGAAAAGGCAGGGCTTCCAGCCCAAAGTGACTGGGCTAGAAACCCAACCCAAAAATAAATGGGCTGAAAGCTTAGTCCAAATTTAAGTGGGCCTAAAGCCCATATAAGTTTAAGTGAGTGAAAGTCCAGCTCAATTTGGCGATGGGCTAGAAGTCCACCTAATTTTGTAGTGAGTTGGAAGCTCTGACCCAACATGAGGGGCTGGCACCTGGCCCACTCGAGTCAGGCGATCCAGCCCACCAGCAATAAATAAAAAAAATATAATAGAAAAAATATAAATTGTAAAAAATATATATATATATATATTTTGAGAAAATATCTAGAACAAAAATTTGGTTTTGTGCATACGGCCAATACACTAGCATATTTTAAAATTTCTTTTTCTTTCAAAAAAATATATATTATCTCAGGTTTGAAAAAAAATGTGTTTTAGCATGGATTTTGCAAAGAAAAATCATTTCTCGTATTTTGAGATTTTACAACATGTTTGTAATAATCCAAAGGGTATTGGCCAATATTTCATAAGATATCAAAATCTTATTTTTGGGAATTTATTATTCACTGTTGGTATTTGAATAAATAAATTCTAAGGGGTTAATATCCAAAATATTCGGCAGAGATAATTTGCTATTATTCACTGTCGGTGTTTGGATAAATAAATCATAAGGGGTTAATATCCAAAATATTAGGCGGAGATAATTTTTTATTATTCATTGTTGGTGTTTGGATAAATAAATCCTAAGGGGTTAATATTATACTACTGATAATAATACTAATTATCATTGAAATAATATACCGAAAAACTACAATAATGATTATCGTTATGATTATTGTCAGTAATAATCATCATATTAATTACTTAGAACAATTATTATAATAGCAGCTATAATAATTATGACAATTTAAAAATCAATCATGATGATTCAAATATAATAATGATGAAAATAATTCATTAGTCGATGTTGTTTTTGTTCAAAATTGACTTACATGATTTTTTTTTATGTATAATATTTCAGATTTAATATCATGTAACCAAAAAATATACTAAATCAAAAATAGACAAAACGAGTAGGAAAGTTGAGTCAAATTATTTATAATCGCTTTGATGTACATAGACAATCTACCGATTAAATACTTATTTTAATTTTTTATTGATGATAATATAATTAATTAAAATTTTATTTAATCCATAAAAATATACATAATAATCAATTAGTTTACCGCATCAAAAAAACCCAACACAACAAGCTTGCAGGTAAACTCATATATTCTAAGCAAAGGCATCGACAGTCAATTAAAAGACGGTGTTCCATGTCCTTCTCCGAGCTTAGCTGTTTCTACCTCTCATTTAAAGCAGCTGAGTTTTTTTTATATATATGTATATACAGGAAAAATGAGCTGCAATCGACCTCCACAACAAAATGGCCAACAGTAATCTCCCTCGTAGAATCATCAAGGTTCGTCCTCCTATCCATCGCTCTCTCTGTCTGTGTTTGTTTTCCGTTTTTAAGGAAAAATGTAGTGCGCTCTCACTAATTTTCACTTATATCTCTATTTGATTCTCGTTTACAAAGATTTCATTTTTATTTCGTTATTTTCAATTGTGATCTATCAGGAAACTCGACGTCTCCTCAGTGAACCAGGTGAGAAGTTGAATCCTTTTTTCTTTTATATATAGTTTCTAATTATGGGTTTCGTTTATATATAGTTTCTAATTATGGGTTTGTTTTATATATAGTTTCTAATTATGGGATATATAGAGATGGAAAATTCTACCTATTTTACTGGAAAGAAACCAGGAAACCTCACATTCTGTGAAATAGCCTAATAGTAAGGATCTGCATTCCCTCGTAAACCTTAGAATAGCTTCACTTCAATAACCACCACACGTTCGCCTCTCGGTTTCTCTATAAAAGCAATATTGATCCATGCATACTTCCTCGAACACCAGGAGTAATTGAAGATAAAAATGGCAAAGTGTTTCACCATTGCTGCCTTCGTTCTTTGCCTCTCCTCCTTTCTCATCTCTGCCTATGCAGTAGATTACTTGGATGTTGAAGGCAAGGTCTACTGTGACCCTTGCCGCGTTGAGTTCCAGACCAAAATCAGCGAGGGAATACCAGGTAAGGGACACTGTTATTAGTTTAATGTTCTTGAACAAACGATGAAGATATTCTCGTTTCTTATGTTCTTCAAATGATTCAGAATCGCTGACTCTTGGTGCTATATATAAATATATGTCCATGCAGCTGCCAAGGTGAAACTGGTATGTAACAACCGTGACAGTGGCGCTGAGACATACACCGTGGAGGGTGCAACCGACAGCAGCGGCACATACCGCCTACAGGTGGTGGGTGACCATGAGGATGATATCTGTGAGGTCAAGCTGGTGGAGAGCTCCAGACCCGATTGCAACGAGCGATTCCAGAGCATTGATTCTGCTAGGATCCTCCTCACCAAGAACGTTGGAGTGGTGGATAAAACTCGATATCCCAATGCTCTTGGGTTCAAGAAGAAGGTGGCTCAACCAGAATGTACGGATGTGCTCAAAGAAATGGGTTTCCTTCCTCTCGAGGTCTAAATCATCACCATTGCCTCACCTGAATAATAGAATTTGACATGTAATGTCATTTTTCAACTTCTGTTGTATTTTTTATATGGATAATTGTACACCGTTGATTCAATGGAGCTATAATAATTTGTCCTAATTTCTAATCATGGAGTTTCAAGCCCTTGCTTTCTTCTCATTTTTCTTACAGCAAAACCACTTTCTTTTTCATGAAGGAGGATCTCATTTACAGTTCAAACACTTTCATTTCTGTGTGTGAAATTGCGATTTCGTAATCATATTGTCCCTTTATCATTGCGTATTCTTTTCTAATTAGTATGTAAGGTATAAGTAAAGTAAACAAGATCCAGCAATTTGAATGGATAACAGTGCTTGATTAAGAAACTGCACTAGAAACAGGAACTTATCATGTCCTCTTTCATATTTCCCTTTGTGCATATAATATTGCTTGTACTTAGTGATAATGAAAGTTCATAGTTGACTTGAAAGAAATTTCCTACTGCATATTGTAAGTTCATGGAAATGCGGCAGATATTCTGTGAGAAAAATCATTTAGTTTTTAGGTTCTAGTCATTGATTACTAATTAGTTCAAAATATTGCTAGCTAAAGGTTTGGCCATTTGGTTGCTCTTATATATATCTTGATGTAATATACAGTAGATACAGTTATTTATGAGCGTAACTTGCTTCGTTGTTGTTTCTGATTTTGTGGATGTAAATTGTTTGGCATGCTGTTGGATTACAATGTAAGCAAGGCCTTGGGAGCTGGAGATATCCAAGTACATCATCATGTGGCGTGTAAATCCATAGTATATCACAGTAAGAGGGATAGACTTGCATCCCTTGTGATATGGCTTGTATGAGACAGTGTTTCAAATAGTCATTGCATTTTTACCGTTATATACCGAGTATTACATCAATTTACTCTATTAGACCAGTTACTGATGTGCTATTGAGACAGGTGGTGGCTAACAACAACAGCTTCTTGCTTAATGGGACTTGAATTGTTTTTAGACTGATTTGGTTCGGTACTTAATATTCACGCAATGGAGTATTTTTGCTGAATCCCATTACTTTGTATGCTCAGATGCCAACC
The DNA here is from genome assembly GCA_032356905.1 of Salix exigua. NCBI lineage: Eukaryota > Viridiplantae > Streptophyta > Magnoliopsida > Malpighiales > Salicaceae > Salix > Salix exigua. The sequence goes on from CM063603.1 coordinate 30,328,495, forward strand.
AGTGGCTGGGGTAATGCTTTCATTCAGTATTTTAAACATAATTTTCTGAAGCATTGTTTAGGAATTACTAAAACAGAAAAAGTTGTGGTTACATTCAAAGACATTGTCGGATTTCCTTGCAAGGAGATTAATCGTTTTTCTCCAGTGCTTAGAATTTCCAGGAATAGTTAAGCTACCATTAATGATACTGCAGAATGGTAGTTAGATGACAGGTGCCCCGTGCATGTCTTTGAGAATTTCCTTTAATGTGAAGTAACTTTTGTTCGGCCTCTTATAGGGTTGAGTTTGAGAGAAATGATTGTGAAGTGGATGAATGCAGTTAGAAATTCATTTTATTTTGCTATTTGCTTGGGCTACAAACTGTTTAAATGTTTTGGAAAGAAAATATTATTTCCTTTCATGTGATGGTGATCTCCTTTTCTTACAGTATTTTTGTATGCTTGTCTTGATGTGTGCCTTGGTTGTGTTCTTTGTTTAGGAGGGGTTTTCAAGCTAGAATTATTTCAGCCCGAGGAATATCCGATGGCCGCACCTAAGGTACATGAAGTTTGTTTTTTCTTTGTGGTGTTTTCCCAGTAATCTCACTTTTATGCTATATAGTTACAAATGATTGAGTTGTTTTGATAGGGTTTAGAATGTGTAGTACTTAGTCTTGTGGATTTGTTTTTGTTTCACTTCTTACTTGTAGTATTGAATTTGCTTATATTTTGAAATGTCTTGATGCATTTTTTAGTTATTTGGTGCTTAATTTATCTGGATGTCTCGTTTTCTTGTATTTTATCCTCTTTTAACTTATTTTGTAAATAGATGGTAGGGGTTATAGCACCATATCCAATGTTCCGTAGTGCTTGTAATAGACTCTCAAAATTTAATTGGGAATATATGGCCCAAGAAAATTTTGAGAAGACATGGCGTTGGCTGTACCCTGTTGCTTTTACATTAACGAGCGATTCAATAAACACAATATGGAATTCTACATAAACAAATTGGATAGAAGGGTTTATTACAAAGGAAGAAGCAGAACTGTCACTTCAGGGTCCTAGGGGTCTTCAAGAGCCTGGAACATTTCTACTTCAAGGAGCTGGCCCCATTCTGACGCAGGTTGCATATTTGTGACCTAAATTGGCAGTGATTACACTATTCACCACAGGCTTTTTCCCTTGATTATATCTACAGGTGTGTTCTTCCATTCTTAAATCTCTTTTCCTTATCCCCTTCTCGTGAGCGTTAAATATGTATCTATTTGGTTATTAAATTATCCAGATATTTATGTGTGCATTACATTTATATGTCTAAGCCTCTTCTCTTTCTTTTTTATTGATGAGTTAATCTAATTGTCTCCATGATCACGTAGCGATTATGGCTTGCACGTTATGTTAGGCAATTAGGACTTAAGTGCTACAGATTACTAAAATTAAGGTAGCATTTATCTTGAGCAGTTTTTATCTTTGTAAACGTAGGTCTGTAATGTTAGTGGTGCAGTTATGTTTTGTATTTTGCTTATATAATGAGAAAAACTAGAAAATGATGCAAGCAAGTTTTAAGCATCACAAAATATCCTCTGTTTTTGTGTCTTAATTTCATTACTGGCTTTGAGAAAACCAACATTTGGTATCAAAGTCCGGTTGTCAAGACAATGACAGTGAAGAAGGAGAAGCATCCAAGAAGCTTGCAGTCATCAGACCGATGTCAAGAGGAGCCTCAATCCCAATCCATTATCCAATGTTAAGCGAAACAAACTACGGCATATGGGCTGTCAAGATGAAGATAATCTTGCGTTCGCTAGGAGTATGGTCAGTGATCGAAGGTGAAGACACAGACGACGACAAAGATCAAGGCGCCATGGTAGCCATTTCTCAAGTTGTACCAGATGATGTGATGATGGCAATCGCGGACAAGGAGACAACAAAGGAGGCTTGCGACACACTCAGGGAGATGCGACTTGGTGAAGATCGCGTCAAAAAGGCACGTGTACAGGTGCTGAAACGACAACTGAACAAGTTACACATGGAGGATTATGAAACAATAAACGAGTTTTCCATGAAGCTTACCACTCTGGTGGGTGAGATCCGTTCGCTGGGCACGGAGCTCGATGACAACGAAGTTGTTGAAAAACTGTTCAGTGCAGTTCCAAATAGATTTCTCCAAATTATTGGAATGATCGAGCAGTTTGGCGATATTGAGAACATGTCATTTTCAGAGGCCATTGGCCGTCTTAGAATTTTCGAGGAAGGACTTAAAGGAAGACTACACTCAAAGGGCAATGGAGAACAATTACTCTTTACCCAAGCCGAGTGGGAGGCAAGAACCCCAAAAGCAAAGAAAGATGAAAGTTTCAGCAACAACAAAAGAGGAGGACGTCACTGGAGAGGACAAGGTCGTGGGTGTGGATATGGTGGAGGTCGAGGAAATGGTGAACGCACTAACGAAGACTGAAAGCCACGAAACTTCGACAAATCCAAGGTTAAGTGTTTCAATTGTAATGAATTTGGACACTTCGCAAAAGATTGTTCCAAGCCAAACCGAAGAGAGAGGGCTAATTTTGTTACAACACAAACCGATGATGAACCGACACTATTGATGGTCGAAACTTGTGTTATCAGTCACTCAATACAGAACAAGCATGTGTTACTACACGAAGACAAGGTGGTACCAAAGATTAAAGGCACCCGAGAGAAGGCTTGGTATTTAGATACCAACGCAAGTAACCATATGACCGGTTGTATCGAAAAATTTGTTGAAATGGACACGACTATTACAGGGTCAGTCAAATTTGGGGATGGCTCGACTGTAAAGATCCAAGGAAGAGGTTCAATTTTGTTTGAAGACTTCACAAGTGAACATCGAATACTTACAAATGTCTACTATATCCCAATGTTGAAGAGCAACATAATAAGCCTTGGCCAGTTGGATAAGAACGGATGCAAGGTTGTGATTGAAGGAGGTGTTATGACTATTTTGGATAGATTACAAAGGCTACTAGCAAAAGTGAAGAGGTCAAGCAACCGATTATATGTGGAAAAGAAGAAGCGTGGCGATGGCATGCAAGATACGGGCATGTGAATTTTCATGCCTTGAAGTCTCTAAGTCAAAAACAGATGGTGCACGGCTTGCCCATAATAGAGCATAAGGACCGCATGTATGATGGTTGCTTGATCGAAAAGCAACACCAAAATCCTTTTCCAGCAGTGGCAAAATTTCGAGCAGAATCACCTCTTGACCTGTGGCATGGAGATTTATGCGACCCAATTTCCCCTGCTACTCACGGAGGGAAGCGTTATTTCTTGTTGTTAGTTGATGATTTATGTGGCAGTGCCGATCCGAGACAAAGACAAAGCATTTAAGGCATTTAAGAAGGTCAAAGCCGCAATCGAAATGGAAAAATAGCAAGCTGAAAGCTTTGTGCACGGATCGTGGCGGCGAATTCACCTCAAATGAGTTCAAGACTTACTGTGAGCTGTTGGGAATTAAGCGTTATCATGCGGCGCCTTATTCTCCTCAGCAGAATGGAGTTGTTGAACGAAGAAATCAGACGGTGGTCGGCATGGCAAGGAGCTTGTTGAAAAGCATGGGAGTCCAAGTGGTTTTTGGGGAGAAGCGGTATCAACTGCCATATATCTCTTAAATAGAGCACCAACAAAGAGCGTTGTCGGCAAAACTCCCTATGAAGCATACTATGACCGCAAGCCAAGTGTCGATCATTTTCATATTTTCGGATGCCTTGCACATGTAAAAATAGTTACACCACACATTCCAAAGTTGGCTGATCGTAGCAAGCAAATGGTATTCATTGGTTATGATATGAATACAAAAGACTATCGAATGTTCGACCCAACAACAAGACAAGTTGTGGTGACACGAGATGCAGTGTTCGAGGAGGAGAAGAAGTGGGAGTGGAGCAACTCTCCTGTAACAGGTGCACGATCAGCAAGAAACACTCTTACAACACATTATTTTACCATAGCAGGCGCATCAAATACTACAAATCAGGAAGATAAAGTAGTAGTCAGCGGTTCAGACCCCGATCCATTGACACCACACATTCCAGATGCAGCTCTTGAAGTTTTTGATGATTCGGCCTCAATAGAAGCAGTGCAGCCCACAACATCTGATGAGAGCTCATCAGAAGGACCACGAGGTAAACGTGACATCCAAAGCATTTATGATAAAACCATCCCAATAGAACTAGAGTATTCGGGACTGTGTTTGCTAGGAGAGGAGGAGCCATCAAATCTTGAAGAAGCTAAGGAAGACCCGATGTGGAGAAAAGCAATGGAGGAGGAAATTTCTTCCATTCAAAGGAATGAAACTTGGAAGCTCGTTCCATTACCTGACAGCCACAAACCTATAGGTCTAAAGTGGGTTTACAAACTAAAGAAGGACACTCAAGGCAGAATCATGAAGCACAAGGCGAGACTAGTGGAAAAGGGGTACGTTCAGCGACAAGGCATAGACTTTGATGAAGTTTTTGCTCCTGTTGCTCGGCTAGAGACGGTACGTTTGCTGATTTCTATTGCGGCACACGAAGGATGGGAGGTGCATAATATGGATGTAAAGTCAGCTTTCCTCAACTGGGATTTGAAATAAAAGGAGAGGAGAACAAGGTATTAAAACTGCACAAGGCATTGTACGGTTTGCGACAAGCACCTAGAGCCTGGAACTCAAAACTAGACAAGTCAATGAAGACACTCGGTTTTGAGAAATGTTCTTTAGAACATGCCGTGTACATGAGAAATCAAGGTAAGGAGAATTTAATTGTTGGAGTCTACGTGGATGATTTAATCATCACTGGAGAGTGTATTCAAGACACAAACAAGTACAAATCACAGATGGAAAGATTGTTTAGCATGAGTGACCTTGGGTTACTAAGTTACTATCTGGGAATTGAAGTCTGTCAGAATTCTCAAGGGATTACACTTAACTAGTCGTCATATGCAAAGAAAATTTTAGAAAAATGCGGCATGAAAGATTGCAACCCTTCACAAATCCCGATGGAACCTCGTCTGAAACTGAGCAAGGAAAGCACAAGTCCACCTGTAGACACGACTCTATATCGAAGTATTGTTGGCAGCCAAAGATACCTACTGCACACGCGCCCAGATTTGGCATTCTCTGTTGGCATGGTGAGTAGATACATGGAGAAGCCCACAACGGAGCACATGGTCGCGGTGAAGCATATACTGCGGTACGTGAAAGGAACTTTGAACCTCGGTTGTGTTTATGAAAAGAAGGAAGGAAGCTTGGAACTGATCGGCTACTGTGATAGTGATCTAGCTGGTGATACTAATGATAGGAAAAGCACCTCAGGTTTAATATTTTTCCTTGGGTCAAATCCTATTAGTTGGTGTTCACAAAAACAAAAAGTGGTTGCGTTATCTTCCTGTGAAGCAGAGTATATCTCTGCCTGTGCAGCAGCATGTCAAGGAGTGTGGCTGGGACGATTGTTGGCAGAGTTGTTAAAAACCGAGGTCAATAAAGTGCTTCTGAAGATTCATAATCAGTCCGCAATTGCATTAAGCAAGAATTCAGTTTACCATGAGAGGAGCAAACACATCGATACCCGATTCCACTACATTAGAGATTGTGTTGAATCAGGAATGATTGAAATTCAACATGTTTGCACAGAAGATCAGTGTGCTGAGATTTTGACAAAGTCACTTGCAAGATTGAAGTTCTTGGAGAACAACAAGCTTAAGGAGGAGATTGATGAGTTAATCTAATTGTCTCCACGATCACGTAGCAGTTATGGCTTGCACGTTATGTTAGGCAATTAGGACTTAAGTGCAGCAGTTACTAAAATTAAGGTAACATTTATCTTGAGGAGTTTTTTATTTTTGTAAACATAGGCTGTAATGTTAGTGGTGCAGTTATGTTTTGTATTTTGCTTATATAATGAGAAAAACCAGAAAATGATGCAAGGAAGTTTTAAGCATCACAAAATATCCTCTGTTTTTGTGTCTCAATTTCGTTACTGGCTTTGAGAAAACCAACAGGGAGAGAGCATAGAAGAAGAGAAAGAAGCCTTGTTTGTTATTGACTTGAGCATGTGGTTTCCTATGTTGTGTCCTTGCAGCAGATTGAATGGGAAATCGCTAGAAGACATGATGTTTGCTTGAGCCTGAGCTCTCTCGATTAGAAAGGCAAGATATTATGTTCTTGATTTAATTTTTTATTTCTTATGATGAAGATATTAAGTAATGCTTGTTCTCTTGATCGATGGGGCATCATATTGCCTTTCATAGATTAAAAATTCATTAATTGAAAATGCAGGATTGTAAGAATGTCAATTAACTTGATAGAGGCTTAGACGGATATCCTTCCGATTTCGCTCCTTGGTGATATTGAATCATCATCTGTGTATATTCTTAAACCTCTTCTTGTCTCATCGTTGCTGCATCTTTTTCCTCTTATTCAATATTTTGGCATCGAGGAATTCTATTGTAGATGTGTTACTGCTTCTCTCTTAGATGCATCTCTTACGCATCGTGGAGATGTTGTAATGTCACCCCATGCATTTTTAACATGATATTCTCCGATCGCGAGGTCATCCAAAAGAATGAATACGAGCTCACCCTGAACTTTCAGCTTTTGTCAAACCAAGCCTTACCAATTCAACTCCTTACCTTTCAAGTATGAACCAACAGAAACTTGTCTTGTTTTTAAGTATACATTGAAATGATTAATTTTATAAAACTACGCATTTAAAAATATACAATATACTCAATAAAGAGTTAATAGAATATATGAGAAGAATGTAAATTAGGGAAATGAAAAGGCACTCTTATTTCATGATGTTGTAATAATATATCTATGTACATCATTCTCTTAACAATGCATCTATTTATAGGTATATACATCATGTAATAATAAATACTTGTAAGCTCAAAGAAAATAAGATGTAAATTCAAATGAACTTGGAGAAACTCCAATTATCTTGAAAATAATAAATGAACATAACAATGCAGAGGTGTAAGAAGGCAACTAGACATCCATCCATATACCATGTATGATATTATAGCACTGCTCTATAGATGTTTATTGCACTACCTTATGCATTGAAAACTTTTTCATTAAAAACCTTACCACAAAAAAACCAATGAAAAAAAAACATTGGTTAAGGAAAAAAAAAATTGCAACACATATTAACTTCTCGTGAATGTATTAATTTAAGTCCTTAAGTTGTTGGATTCCAATATTGTATTGTAATCTTTCAAACATTGTAGTCGGTAATGTTTTAGTGAACAAATCTCCTAGATTATCTTTCAAGTGAATTTGTTGAACATCAATGTCATCACACTTATCAATGTCATATGTGAAAAAGATTTTTGGTGAAGATATGTTTTTTTTATGTATCCTCCTTTTAATTGAGTTATGCCTGCAACATTGTCTTTATATAGTATTGTCGGAGTTTCTTTGCTAAAGGATAAACCACATGTTTCGCGAAGATGCTGAGTCATTGATCTCAGCCACGTATATTTTCGACTTGCTTCATGGATTGCAAGTATTTCACTATGATTAGATGAAGTGGCTATTAATATTTGTTTTGTAGATCTCTATGATATATTAGTATTACCACAAGTAAAGAGATAACATGTTTGATGTTGATTTTTATGTGGTTATGAAAAACATGTTTAATTTCATTACATTGTCTTCTAGCAGAAAACTATATCTTGTTAATAAATTCATAGAAAATGTTATATCAAATCGTGTATTATTAGCAATATATATAAGCGCACCAATTGCATTAAAGTTTGGCACTTCATGACCAAATAGTTCTTTGTTATCCTCAATATGTTTAAAAGGATTATTTTTTACATCAAGTGATTGACAAATCATTGTGATACTTAATGGATTTGCTTCATCTGTATAACATCTTTTAATGACCTTCTTTGTGTAAGTTAATTGATGAGTGAGAATTTCATCTGCTAAATGCTCGATATGCAGGCTGAGATAAAATTGTCTTTTTTAAATCTTTCATCTTAAACTTTTTCTTTAAATAATTTATTGTATTTGGTATCTCTCTAGGAGCTCCAATAATATTTATATCATCAACATACATAGCAATAATAGTAAAATTAGATTATGATGTTTTTATAAAAACACATGGGCATATATGATCATTATTATGATTTTATTTTAATTATTATTCACTAAGATGATTATATCGCATACGTCCTAATTGATTTAACCCATATAGAAATCTTTGCAACGGGAATGAATAAATCTATCTCTTAAAGGATTTGAATTATATGTTTAAGATATTTTAAATTCTTTAAGGATTTTCATATATACATCATCATCAACTTATCCATATAAATTGGTTGTAACAACATCCATCAATACATATCTAGTTTTTTTATGAGTTACCGAGCTAATAAAATATCTAAATGTGCATCTACTATAAGAGAATATGTTTCATTGTAATTAATGTCAAGTCTTTGTGAGAATCCTTCCGACACTAATCATGTCTTATATATTATGATTTTATTTTTATCATTTTGTTTTCAAACAAATACCCAGTTTTATACAATTTTTTTGACACTTTCATGTGTCTAGACTACCGATCCAAAAAGTTCATATTTTTAAGTGAATTTAATTTTGTCTGAATTGATTCTTTATATTTTGGCCAATAATTTCTACATCAACATTTTACTAATGATATCAAATGATATATTAAATGAAAGAATATTGTTGACAACTATCTCAATTTGGATCCATCTTTTTTTGTAGAGATAACTTATTGAGATCTCCTTATTTTTAATGTGTTTAGGTACTCAATCTTTTCTAGAATTTTTTGATCAACTATGTCTATATCCTCATGAACATTTTTCTCCTTAATAATATCAATTTGATTATTTCTTCTTTTGTGTTTCACGGAATTTTGTCTTTTGATTCGTTTGGTTTATCACACCTCTAGCGTGCCTTAAAATCATTTGCTACAGGTTTGGTGGATTTTTATATTAGGACTTCAGTCAGCTGAGCATTTACAACTAGTATATAAGATCTGACTGCTCCTTTTGATTCAATGAATACATTCGATAGCTAATTTGTTATGTCTTGAATATAAAATATGTTTTGTTCTTGTTCGTATTGTTTTATAATGACAATGCATTTCATACAATATCTTTATCCAACAATTTTATTTCTCCATCTAATATTGGAAACATGGTATCATCAAAATAATAATCAGCAAATCTTGTCATAAATGAATCACCAATTAAGGTTCAAGACATTTAAGCATGAATAAGGAATCAAAGCTAATGTATGTTCACACCCTCCTTTAAGGCCTCATCTTTATACATTTTGGAAGATAAATTAAAACATATATCGTGCAATCAAATATTATTAGATGGAAATATTTGGCTCATAACCGAAAACTAATTATAATAGGGAGAATTTGTGATATGATGTTGACCTAATATGTATAAGTGTTGTCGAAAGTAAGATAATGTGCCCCTAAACAAATACAGAAAGTTTTGTTCTCATGAGTAATGATTTTGCAATTAATTAGAGATATTCAATAAATGATTGAGCAGACCATTTTAAGTATGAACATGTACAATAATCATTGAGATATAAATTCATCAACCTTATAATATTATCAAGAAATTATGTTTGTAATCTAATAATTTGAACAAGTAATCTCATAAGCATAGGTTGAGAATTAACACATGTGATCATCTTGTAATGTATTACTAAAATTGTAAAATATTTAAATGGTCGACATGGCGAGTGAATAGGGTCGCAAATACCTTCTCGATTACATTTTATAATTGAAGAATCTTTTGGTTCTTCAATAGAGTCCACGAGCTAACTTGTTGCACGCTATGCGGGGCTTTTTTCTATATAGAAAACTAATTGATTTTGTGTGTGTTTTAATTGGTTATTTTAATTTTAATTAGTAACATTATAATTGATAAAATATGTTAGAAAAGAGTTTTGTTTCCTCCTAAAAGTGATGGAATGTTGTTACTATTAAAATTATTTTGATAATTATTTAATTGGTAGATTGTACAATTGGAATCATAAAATTCTATTAAAATGAGTCACGTGCTCCATGTAACATACTGATTGATTGTTGTGTATATTTTATTTATTTCATGAATTATATTATAATAAAATAGTAAAATTACAATTGATAAATTTTATTACAGTTGAGTCATTTGTTTTACGCAACAAACACTTTGATTGGTAGTTTTGTTTTAACTACTTTGGTAATAATATAATTGGTAAATAGGAAAACCACAATTGATCAAATTGACTAAAGATATATTATTTTTTGTCTACAACATACTAATTATTTGTTGAACATGTTTTAACTATTTGACAGATAGCCAAAATGCAACAGCTAAAATTTATCAAAGATTATTTTTTCTTCATATTATTATATTAAAAGTATTTTAGAACACTGAAATTAAATTAATATGAGATTTATAAATAAAAGTTAGTTCATTTTCTTACATATATTGTAAGAAGTTAATACTAAAACAATATCACAATATATAATTAGCTTCTCCTAGTTTTCAAGGAAAAATCCAAAAAATAATTATTATCATTATTTTAAATGTCTTATCTATAGTAAAATAAATATATATAAGAACAACATAATCTTAAAATTTTTAAGTTGATTATTTAGCTCAGATGTATAATTTTTTTCTTATTTAAAAATAAGGATCATTAACAATTTTGTTACATGTTAAAAAATTTAATGTTGGTTGTGGCGAAACGCAAGATATTTTTTTATTTCATTATTGTAGATAATTTTGTACAATTTTTCTACCTGTCTTTTCCATGTGCGGTTTCGTATATTTGTTTTTTGTGATATGAGAACTGAAATATCATATATATAAAAAGATGCAAAAATTATTTTTCACAAACATAACATTGACCAATAATTTTTTTTCACAATTATTATAGCTATCATTATAAATATTATTATACATAATTAATATTCTAATTACTATTGGTCATACTATCTATGACACATAATTATTGTTAAAAAAATTATTTTATTTTTTAGGATTTATTTCTCATATTTTTCTGTTAAAAGTATCTTAGAACACTGACAGGTAAATTGTTTTATTAAAAAAAAGCAAATAGATCATTTATTTATATATATATTAAGGCGTTAATATTAAATAAATATTAAAATATATAATTATTATTTATATATTTATTTTATTTGTTTTCTTATTCTTTTTTTATAATTTTGAGTTTTTTTTTCTTCGAGGTTATTTTTTTATGCATCAATAGTAAGAATTATTTTTTAAATTTTCTCTTTTGTTGGGGTTTTCTTTTTTTTTAGTCCTTCAATTTAAATTTGTGTTGGTGATCATTTCAAAAATATTGTTTTTTCTTGAGGTCAATTATTTTCTTAAAGCTAATAAGATTTATTTATTTATTTCATTTATTTGATTTTTTTCTCCCCTTTTTTTCCTGATGTTCAGTTTTTTTATTCTTCGAGGTAATTTTTTATAATTACTTATGGATTAATAAGAAGAATTATTTTATACGTTTTTTTCAAAATAAGTTTTAAAGGCTTGTTGCTGCCCAATTTTTGACCCATTATTTTTTTTGTTTTGAAAAAAATATATATAAAAAAGACAAAAAATCAAAAAATATATCTTGGTACAAGGGAAAAATTTGAACAAATTAAGAGTTTAATGGCCAATGGAGGATTAAATCGTGAAAATCAGAAGCCAAGGACCAAAATAAAAAGTTCGCGCAACGCGAAGGTTGATATTTGAATTTCCGACAGGAGTATAATTGAACAAAATCGTAAGTTTGAATTCAATTGAGGGCATAGTTAGACTAATTATAAATTGAGGGACCAAATTATATTTTTACCTTCAAATATTTTTGAAAATTGCATATTCTAGTTGCATGTTCCGGCATGCCCAACTTTGAATGATCAGACACGCCTACATTCAATATGCAACTTGATCGGAGAAGAGGCAAATCTCACATAAAAACTCCATAGAATTTCCTTAAATAGCCCAAAGATCCTTTCCTTTTTCTCTTCTCTCTCCGTCTGTTCAACTGCTTCTCTCTCTAAAACTAGAGGAGTCGCTCTCTCTCCTCTTAGTTCAACAACTCCACCACCAGCTTCACCACCAAAAGCGACCTTGTCATCACCACCACCAACCTCAACTCCAAAGAACCCGGTTGTGGTCTCCGGGGAAGCAAAGCCAGAATAGCCACAGCAACTACAACGCCACCGTGCACCTTCCGACGTCCACTTCGGCCACCATAGGCCACCATTTCTGACACCACCACGACCATAAGAACAACCTCGATCTCCTCTACCCAACGGTATTAACAGGTATGTCGTTTTTCACACTCGAAAATTCCATCATTTACTATGCATCTTCTTCGTTACTTCCACTCCCCCGCAGAGCTAGGTGGGCTTGGCTTGGTGCCTAAAGTGATTGGGCTAAAAACCCAGCCTGAAAATAAATAGGCTGAAAGCTCAGTCCAAATGTAAGTGGGCCTAAAGCCAGTATAAGTTTAAGTGGGCTAGAAGTCCATCCCATTTTTGTAGTGGGCTGGAAGCTCGCCCCAATTTTGTAGTGGGCTTAAAGCCCAACCCACTATTGGGCCGAAGCCCAACCAAACCTCGAGGGGACTGGCAGCTCACCTAATGGGTCAGGCAGTCGTCTATCTCGACCTGGCTCGTCCAAATCCACCAAAGAATAAATAAAAAAAATATAATAGGATAAATATAAATTGCAAAAAATTAAAAAAATATATTTTTCTTGAGAAAATATCTAAAACAAAAATGTGGTTTTGTGCATACGGCCATTACACTAGTATATTCTAATAATTATTTCAAAGTTTAAAAATAAAATGTGTTTTATCATGGATTTTGTAAAAGAAAAATCATTTATCGATTTAAGCAAAGGATCGACAGTCAATTAAAAGATGGTGTTCCATGTCCTTCTCCGAGCTTAGCTGTTTCTACCTCTCATTTAAAGCAGCTGAGTTTTTTTTTTATATATATATATATATATATATATATATATATATATGTATATACAGGAAAAATGAGCTGCAATCGACCTCGACAACAAAATGGCCAACAGTAATCTCCCTCGTAGAATCATCAAGGTTCGTCCTCCTATCCATCGCTCTCTCTGTCTGTGTTTGTTTTCCGTTTTTAAGGAAAAATGTAGTGCGCTCTCACTAATTTTCACTTATATCTCTATTTGATTCTCGTTTACAAAGATTTCATTTTTATTTCGTTATTTTCAATTGTGATCTATCAGGAAACTCGACGTCTCCTCAGTGAACCAGGTGAGAAGTTGAATCCTTTTTTTTCTTTTATATATAGTTTCTAATTATGGGTTTCTTTTATATATAGTTTCTAATTATGGGATATTTAGAGATGGAAAATTCTACCTATTTTACTGGAAAGAAACCAGGGAACCTCACATTCTGTGAAATAGCCTAATAGTAAGGATCTGCATTCCCTCGTAAACCTTAGAATAGCTTCACTTCAATAACCACCACACGTTCGCCTCTCGGTTTCTCTATAAAAGCAATATTGATCCATGCATACTTCCTCGAACACCAGGAGTAATTGAAGATAAAAATGGCAAAGTGTTTCACCATTGCTGCCTTCGTTCTTTGCCTCTCCTCCTTTCTCATCTCTGCCTATGCAGTAGATTACTTGGATGTTGAAGGCAAGGTCTACTGTGACCCTTGCCGCGTTGAGTTCCAGACCAAAATCAGCGAGGGAATACCAGGTAAGGGACACTGTTATTAGTTTAATGTTCTTGAACAAACGATGAAGATATTCTCGTTTCTTATGTTCTTCAAATGATTCAGAATCGCTGACTCTTGGTGCTATATATATATATATATATATATATTTGTCCATGCAGCTGCCAAGGTGAAACTGGTATGTAACAACCGTGACAGTGGCGCTGAGACATACACCGTGGAGGGTGCAACCGACAGCAGCGGCACATACCGCCTACAGGTGGTGGGTGACCATGAGGATGATATCTGTGAGGTCAAGCTGGTGGAGAGCTCCAGACCCGATTGCAACGAGCGATTCCAGAGCATTGATTCTGCTAGGATCCTCCTCACCAAGAACGTTGGAGTGGTGGATAAAACTCGATATCCCAATGCTCTTGGGTTCAAGAAGAAGGTGGCTCAACCAGAATGTACGGATGTGCTCAAGGAAATGGGTTTCCTTCCTCTCGAGGTCTAAATCATCACCATTGCCTCACCTGAATAATAGAATTTGACATGTAATGTCATTTTTCAACTTCTGTTGTATTTTTTATATGGATAGTTGTACACCGTTGATTCAATGGAGCTATAACAATTTGTCCTAATTTCTAATCATCGAGTTTCAAGCCCTTGCTTTCTTCTCATTTTTCTTACAGCAAAACCATTTCCTTCTACATGAAGGAGGATCTCAATTACAGTTCAAACACTTTCATTTCTGTGTGTGAAATTGCGATTTCGTAATCATGTTATCCCTTTATCATTACGTATTCTTATCTAATTACTATGTGAGGTATAAGTAAAGTAAACAAGATCCATCAATTTGAATGGATAACAGTGCTCGATTAAGAAACTGCATTAGAAACGGGAACTTATCATGTCTTCTTCCATATAATATTGCTTGTACTTAGTGATAATGAAAGTTCATAGTTGACTTGAAACAAATTTCCTACTGCATATTGTAAGTTCATGGAAATGTGGCAGATATTCTGTGAGAAAATTCAATTAGTTTTTAGGTTCTAGTCATTGATTACTAATTCATTCAATCTATTGCTAGCTAAAGGTTTGGCCATTTGGTTGCTCTTATATATATATATCTTGATGTAATATACAGTAGATACAGTTATTTATGAGCGTAACTTGCTTCGTTGTTGTTTCTGATTTTGTGGATGTAAATTGTGTGGCATGCTGTTGGATTACAATGTAAGCAAGGCCTTGGGAGCTGGAGATCTCCAAGTACATCATCATGTGGCATGTAAATCCATAGTATATCACAGTAAGAGGGATAGACTTGCATCCCTTGTGATATGGCTTGTATGAGACAGTGTTTCAAATAGTCATTGCATTTTTACTGTTATATACCGAGTATTACATCAATTTACTCTATGAGACCAGTTACTGATGTGCTCTTGAGACAGGCGGTGGCTAACAACAACAGCTTCTTGCTTAATGGGACTTGAATTGTTTTTAGACTGATTTGGTTCGGTACTTAATATTCACGCAATGGAGTATTTTTGCTGAATCTCATTACTTTGTATGCTCAGATGCCACCCAGTGGCTGGGGTAATGCTTTCATTCAGCATTTTAACCATAAGTTTCTGCAGCATTGTTTAGGAATTAATAAAACAGAAAAAGTTCCGTAAGGATATGCGTTGACATTCTGAAAGACAAATGGAGTTCTGCTCTTCGGATACGAACTGTACTTTTGGAGTACTATGAGCTACAGTTTAATATTTCAAACTTGTTATTGAAATTGACCTCATGTTGAAACTTGTGGTGGTAAGCACCCGTGTCTTGTTGATTGATCAAATGATCCCTAGCAATTTAGGGACTGATGAACTAAACATTAAAAGATTTTAACCTACTTTTGCTTTTTTTTCTTTTTCCCACTCCATTTGCGCTGAAGAAGTGCCACTGTGAGGGGAAATATGAGAATAAGTTTGATAGTACGTGATATTTGATATAATAGACATGAGAGTTTTGGCACATCATTGACTACGAATGAGGGTGCTTTCTTATCTAATCCAACCTATTTTTGGTGCCTTGATGGTTCACTACAATATCTCACTTTGACATGTCCTAATATTTCCTATGCAATCAACATTGTTTATCATTTCATGCAAACTCTTTGAGATGCTTATCGTATTGTTGTTAAACGTATATTTCAATACCCTAAAGGTACTATTAATATTGACCTTAATTTTATAAAGGCTTCTCTTATTGCACTTCATTATTCTGTGATGCAAATTGGGCATGACCCAGGGATGACCGATGTTCTACAACTGGGTTTGCTATCTATATGGGCAATATTTTGTTATCCTGGAGAGCTAAAAAGCAAGCTATAATGTCTTGTTCCGTAGCAGAAGTAGAATGTCATGTTATTGTGCATTGGCATCAACCACTACTGAACTTGTATGGTTTATACACCTTCTAAAATGCATCGACTAATTCCTACTTTCACATTGTATTGCGACAACATTAGTGCTATAAACATGGTTAAAAATCATGTTTTCATCATCATACGAAACATTTAGAGATTGACATTCATTTTGCTCAAGAACAAATTGCTTGTGGTACTATTTCTTTGCAACATATCTCTTGTCCAAATCAAATAAACAATGTATTTACAGATCCTTTATGTACTGTCAAATTTCTGTTTAATAAGAGTGAGCTTTTCATCACTATAGTACCGTCTTGAGCTTGACGGGTGTGTGTGTGTGTGTGAAGAGATACAATTTGAGAGAGAATCATGGGTGATGAGAGATTGTATTTGTCGACCATGATTTAAAATAGTAAGAAATAAAATAAAAATCATTTTTTCAAAAATATTTTTGAAATATAATATTAAGGAATATTTTTTTACTTTATATCAAAAGGAGGCTGCCAATTCTATTATTAATCTTCTTTACGTTTTTATATCAATTTTTTGAAACATAAGAACGGGCATTGAGTAGAGCACTAAAAGAACAAAAATTAAAACGTGGAACTGGGGTTAGGTAGAACTTCAATCTGCACAAATTTTATTTTATTTCTAGCCAATACACCTCGCCTCGTCGCAGGCGGTACCATAATTTTTTTAATAAAAAAATATCAATTGTTTTTTTATAATAGATTTTTGGTCAAAATAATAAATTTCTGCAGAATTCTTGTGAAGTGCAAGTTTTCTATAAAATATATGAATTTTAAATAGATATAAATTTATCTGTTTAATAGGTTTCAAAGAAATAACAAACATAAAATTATCATCATCATTAAAAACAAAAAATTTACATCACCATTAAAAAAATTAATCATATTTTAAAGTAAAATAGAAATCTATCAAGAGTGGGACTTGAATCCCTAACCTCTCAAACGGAATTTTATCTCCGCCTTATAAACTCACTCGACCACCTCAACATTCATTCATCTTTCTCGAAAATATATATTAAATCTAATTTTAATGTGGATTCGCTAAAAAGAAAATGTGTTGAGAGTGGGATTCGAACCCATGCCCTCGGAGAGGATCTTAATCTGACGTTTTTTAGATTATCTTGACTACTTCAACAACCATTTGTCTTTCACGAAAATATATATTAATAGTAGTTGTTACTGTGGATTAGCACAGTAAAACTAGGACGCGTTTTATTGTGTGTGTGTGTGTGTGTGTATATATATATATATATATATTATCATGGCGCGGGAAAAACACTGTAGATTGATACAGTGCTTTTTGGGAACAGAAAATAACAATAAAAAATTTAAAAATAAAATACAATGTAACCGACATAAATTAAAATTTTAGAACGATAAGTAAAAAAAATAAATGAAAAAAATAAAAACAAAATCTAAGAACACAAATACATAAAATATGAATTATTTTTGTCCAAAAACACCAAAAGAAAGCACACACACACAAATATATATATATATATATATATATATATATATCATGGCGCAGAAAACATTGTAAATTGCTACAATATTTTTGGAACTGGAAAATAATAATAATAATTTTAGGAATAAAATACAATGTAACCAATATAGATTAAAATTTCAAAATAATAAGTATAAAAAATAAAAAAATCTAAAATCTAAAAGTATAAATACATAAAATATAGATCATTTTTGTCTAAACAAATACCAAAAGAATATATATAATATCTATAATAATATTTAATATATATATATATAGTAATACATACATATATATATATAATGGCGTAGGCATAGTGTTTTGCCCACGTCGTGTATATATATTATCGTATGCAGAAAACATCATGAGATTGCTACAGTGTTTTTTGAGATCGGAAAATAACAATAAAAATTTTAAGAATAAAATACAATGTAACCGACATAAATTAAATTTTTAAAACGATAAGTACAAAAAATAAAATAAAAAAAATAAAAATAAAATCTAAAAGCACAAATACATAAAATATGGATTATTTTTGTCTAAACAAATACCAAAAGAATATATATAATATGTATATAATAATATATATTATTATTATTATTATTATTATTATATATATATATATATATAATGGCGTGGGCACAGTGTTTTGCCCACGCGGTTTATATTATAGGTAATTTTATCTCTCGTGTGGTGGTAGATGGTAGGGTTGGTATTTAAATTTGATAAGATATAAATTCCGTTTTAATATAAATAAAATGGTACTTAAATATCATGACAATTATGAAACTCTAAGAAACAAATACCGCACAGAAAGTATATATTTCATATATTTAATGATGGTTTCAAAATCCTATATAAAAAATATTGGCTTCAAATTTTAATTTTATGTTCTTTTATTTAAGTTTATTTCTTTTAGTTTTCGGTTTTGTTTTGAATTATTTGATTTCAATGTTTGGGTCTACTTCAATTTTGTCTTTTAAATTTAAGATATTATTGAAAATATATCAAATTAATTATATATTTGTATATTTATGTCAAATTAAAGTATGTAAAACTACTATAATGTTCAAATATTTATTTAATATTATCGCCTAAAAATATATAGAGAGTGAGGAAAAATGACCTAGGATTTTCTTAGGGACATAAATTCATGTCAGTATTTTTAAATACATTTAATATAATAATATGATTAATAAATCTTATAAAATAAAAAAAATATTGGCTTCAAAATTAAATTTTATGCTCTTTTGTTTAAGTTTGTTTCTTTAAATAAATTTGCAGTATTTTAAATTTTTAATTATATATTTGTGTATTTATGTCAAATTAAAATATGTTAACCCAATTATATGATCTAATATTTATTGCACGTTATCGCCTAAGAATATATATAGAGAAAACAACATAGTCTAAGATTATCCTTTAAATTAAATATATTATTGAAAATATATAAAATTAATTATATATTTGTATATTTATGTCAAATTAAAGTATGTATAACTAAAAATATTTATTGAATATTATCGCCTAAAAATATATAAAGGGAGAGGAAAAATGACCTAGGATTTTTTGAAGGGCAGAAATTCATATCATGTTTTCTTAAATATATTTAATATAATAATATGATTAATAAATCTTATATAAAAATAATATTGGCCTCAAAATTTAATTTTGTGCGCTTTTATTTAAGTTTATTTTTTTTACAAGAATTTCCATTGTTTTCATTTTGAATATTTTAGATCTAGATATTACTGGAAAAAAACATCTCAGAAAACAAAATGTTGACAAATTTAACTACATTATGTCATTATCTACAAGTCAAATTAAAAATATACAACTCACTTCCCGTTTCTATTAAACTGTTATTTTTAGATGGAAAATAAATAATTATATCGCACAAAAAATTAATTTTATGTTTTAAGAACAAATTAAAATATTTTTTATTTCTAATATGTCTGATATTTATTAAATATTATTGCCAAAAATATATTGAGAGAGAGGGAAAATGACTTTGGATTTTTTAAAGATAAAAATATGTATCAGTATTATTAAATATAATTATACTAACTACATATTAATATAATAAAAATAATACATAAAAATAATCAATTTTCTATATAGATAAAAAATTTGCCATGCAGGTAAACCGCTCGTGATTAACAAAAGTAATATAGCAATCTATGGTAACCCATTTTATTTTATTTTTTTGTATTTCAGGTTTTTATTTTAATTTTAACTTTCTATGCCCCAATTTATAATTAATTAATTAATTAATTAAAATTTGTTAAGGTTAAAAAATCAACAATAGAGAATAAACAGAGAGAAATTTCATAGCAATGATTAAGATCGATAAAACATGCTCTCATTAGTCCACTTTTTTTTTTCCCTTACTTTACAATCCATTTAGTTTATGCAATTTCAACTTTATTTTAAAATTTTATTTTTAGTTCATTACTTGAGAGATGAAGATAGGAAATTGCTTAAAAATAGCAAAGGAAGGAAAGTTAGTAATAATCATTTTTTTCTAGGATGAAACTCGTTGATCTTGGTGTCATCCATTTGACAAGGAGACTTTTAGACGATGTGGGTTCCCCCCCTCTAAAAATGCTTGCAAAGTTTATTATTATTATTATTATTATTATTCACTTGATTTGGATTTTAGTTATTTTAAGGTGTTTTAGGATAATTAAGTATATAATTATAATTAAATTAAACATATTATAAGAAGAAGAAAAAGATAAAGAAAAGAAATCGTAGTGATAGAAATTGTTTAGTCTATCTTGTGACAATATTGTGTTGTTTGTTGCATAAAGAATGTAAATCTAAATTTTTATACCTCTTTAATCAAAATGTAGTCTATCTTACCATCTAAGATCTACCAAACTCTATAATTTTTTGAATTTATGTTTAATAATTGAAAAACAAATTAAAAATAACTTAGAAAGTTTGGTTTGGTTCCAAAGTTGAATTTTATTTCGTTTAAAATTATTATTATTATTATATTCTGATTATTTGATGTAATAATATCAAAAATAATTTTAAAAAATATAAAAATATTATTTTAATTTATTTTTGAATAAAAATCAATTTAAAAACAATTATTATCACACCCTCAAATATCTCATTGGACCTGCCTATCATCACTTTTAAGTTTTAACCATACTAGATTAGATAATAGTACATAATACTTTATAAAAATATTATTTTTTGTTTGAAAAAAATAGATTTTTTTATTGTTAAATTTCAGATATTAAAACCATAAAAATACTAAAAATATCATTTTGATATTTATTTAAACTAATATTATTTTTAAAAGACTCAAATATAATTAAAAATACACCTCAAAACAGGCAGGTATTCGTAACTCGCAACCCTCTATCGGGATTAAAAACAAAATTGTCGAAGACTTCCCCTCCCTGTAAAGCTTATTAAAAAAAAGCAGCGACAGCAGGCAAACAGGCCATTATATACATATATTATATATATATATACACACACA
>CM063603.1:30350119-30575119 GCA_032356905.1 Salix exigua
ATTCCACCCATTGAAATACTATGGGGCGATCACAAATTCTTAGTTGTAGTGTTAGAGAGTTCGTATACCCGATTTCTGTCAGGTTTATCAGACATTCCTACTTTTAACCACATATCCATACCCAAATCTAGATGGGTCAGAACATCATACCCTTATTTCTCTTTCAACCTGCTATTATATGTTTCTTTAAAAGAAAAAAAATTAAAAAAAGAAAGAAAAAATCCAATGAAATAATAACTTAAGGAAAAGAAAATGAAAAATACCAATATACCACAAATTGATAAGAGCAACTATCCACATATTGTAGTTGCACTCTTAGTTGGTGGTCTTTACTCTGCACATGCATCTCAATAAAAAGCGAGCCAATTAAAGGGGCGAGGCACTAGTACGTCTCTCTCACCTCTATAGTGATGTTGCACGATAGATCCACTTGTTTGGATGGGTAGATCACTAAATCAACTGATGTTCTGACCATTCCCATCACTTATAGGTAAAAGCTCCGGGTTAGAAACATTTTTTACGTCTTTACTCTGAACATGCATCTCAATAAAAAAACTTCATTGGTAATAGATTCCGTCCAAGACTTGTAGCTCCCAAGAAAAAAACATTGTATTTTACAAATATTAAAGAACAATTATGAATATACAATAATGTAATAAATAAAAAAATTACCATATGTTTTGTATGTGAAATAAACAACATGTAATCACTTATGTGCGCAATAACAAAACCAAGAAAACATTGGTTCTGGTTTTGCGAACTAGAATATTAGCGTTGCGTGAAATGCTTAGACGTCAAATGCTCCTAGTGTCTCTAAGATGAATGACAACCTGAATTCCTTCTAGACTGTCATGTTTTTCTAGTTTGTAAGCTCTCTCTTCATCATTTTTTTTTCTTCACCTTATGCCATAAATCATACAACCTATATAGTACAAATGAATTATTTGTTAGTAAATGAAAAATAAAATTATTATATTTGAAAATAAAAATAAAAATTACCAATATTGTCAAAATTACCTAGTTGTAGTGTGATTCTCCCACACACCTTTCTTATAACATTATTATTAGCATCCTCCCAATCAAAATTTTCCTTGGAGTAAAAACTTAATTTGATAAAGTAAACAAATTAACATAATAATAAAAATATAAGTTCATGTTAACCTTAAACCTTCTAAACCATGTATTAACCCATGATGTCCATTCAAGATTTTTGAAGATCTGACTTTATTGAAACAATAGAATTTTCATTGATGCTTTAAAAGTTGTTTTCATTGTTCTCGCGACTTCAATATTTGTAAACCTTAATTTTATATGATTAAAAACTATAAAAGAAACAACAAATTAATAAAAATAATAAAAAAAAACTATAGCGGTCTAATAAATCAATCTATAAAAAGTCAATAGCTGGAATAATAAAAATGTATTTGTCAAATTGATAGAACTCCAAGATGACAATTGACTTGTAGCATAAAAGAAAAGTAAAGAAAAGAAGACGTGACAAAAGGGTCAGAGAACAGTACGCAGGCATGCGGAATTCGCAATTGACATCACGGTGCATGCGTTTTGGAATAAGAAAAGTTGACTTCCCATAAGGGATTTGGACAGTAAACGGGTTCATGCATTTGTGCTTACGGTGTGAGCATAGTAGAGGAGTATCTGTATCTGTATTGTCTACCTGCCAAATTATTAAACAATAAACTAAATCACGGGTTTTTTGTTTTTTTATTAGACTTTCACATACTTTTTAAAAGTATTTTTTTTATTTTCCTCCAAAATTAAAAAAAAATCAGTTGCTAGATAAGGGTTTTTTTTTGTTTTTTTATTACAGCCGATCTTTTTTTTTTTCATTCTTATTCCTTTTATAGATTTTTTTATTTAGTCCTTCAATTACATTCTCAATTGTTTTGTTTTTTATTTTGGTTCTTATTTTTCACAATTTTTTTTCTTGGCTCTTTTTCTGTATTTTTTTTTAATTTCATTCTTCAATCAATTGTTTTTTTTTTAATTTAGTCCTTATTTTTTATGATTTTTTTAAAGTTATTTTTCAATTCAATTTAACCTTCAATTGAAAGTTTTATTTTTATTTTAATTCATATTTATTTTGACCTTTAATCTTTTTTTAGATCCTTTTATATAACTGATTTTTTTCCAAGTTTCATCTTTTTACATTTGATTTATTGAAATTTTGATTTGTGCATTCTTATTATTTTGTATTCTAAAAAATAATGGATTTGTGATTATCTTAAATTTTTTTGGTTGTGTTTGTTACGGTTTTATGACCAAAGTCACAATTTTATTGAGACATTTTGTTTAATATAAGTTTTTTTATACTTGTTTTGTTTTTGTTTGTGTTTGGTTTGTCAAGATGTTATTTTAATTAATCTTTTTTTATACAAATTAACTTTATTTCTCAAAAAATATATATTTGTTTTTAAATAATATTATGAACTTTTTTCTCTCGAAATAATAACCATTTATTTTTAGATAATATCATTGATGAGTTGGGCCTTGCATAATACTTTGTTTAGGCTGTGAGTTTATTCAATCAGTTTTATTTGCTCTTATTTTTTATGCTATGGTTTTCAGAGCGTGTATTTATATTTTAATAAACAAGTTTAGAAAACACAATTACATGAATATCTCATTTTGTTTGATTGAATATCTTGATCTACAATCATTTTTTTTTAATTTTTTGACCTTTTCTCTTGATTATTGTTAGAAATTATTCTTATTTTATTTACATAAACAACTATCACTTTGGAATTTATATATATATATATATAATAAACACATTTTTCTGATATTCTTAAAAATATACTATAAACCACCACAAAACACGTGTGGTGGGTAGATGTGACTGTTAATACTTTTCCAGTCTACACGTGGATTACTTGACTCTTACAGACCGAAAGAAGTGCGGGTGCCATGCAGTGGTGACCCGTGCCAAATCTGTACAGCTTGTTGTTCTATAAAATTAAAAAAAAAGAAAGAAGGAATAATCTATTGGGCGAGGACGATGAAGGCTGCACGGGACGAGTGATTTACTAATAGAAATTAATTAATAAAAGGCAAAATACCAACCTGCTCATGTGAAGAGCCATGATTTCAATTTCTGGTTTCTGCCCCCCGCCGCAGCTCTTGAGTTGATGGTTTTGGCTCTATAAATTAATTAATTAATAAATAGAACAAAAGTGTGAGTTGTGAGTGTCTTTTTATCATTATTATTATTCTTCCAAGGGTGGAAATATAAATAAGTTATTGCCCTCTTCGAAATAAAATATTTTTATTTGTAAGGGTTTCCACCCCCACCATGATCCAAGTTTAAAGGCTACTGACAATAAAACTGAGTTTTGCATTTAAAATATCATTAAGCTCCATAACTTAAGCTAGTTTTATAATAATAAACATTATAATATAAAATATTTTTAACATATAGTTATTCTTGGTTTTAAATCCAGGTATATAAAATAGACATATATCATAATCCACATGACTCATTGACGTGTTTAATTATTGAAATTGAGCTTTATATGAAGAGACATGAAGAGGGTTAGACTCAAAAAACAAATCTTAATTAAATTATAATTGGATCTGCCGGCCTCAAATTCAGATGTTGTTTTTTTAATTTAAATCTTAGCAAAAACAATTAAGTTTGAATTTGTCGTTCAACCTACACATTGTTCGATGTTCAACATATTTATAGCATTCTAGAGGATCAAATGAACAAATTTTTTTTGAGTAGGAAAGATGAGACGATCATCTACAAGCTTCATGAAAATCATCTATTCAAATTATGATATCATTCATGATGTTTTGTATTGCCAGCAAATCTTTATTAGCCACCATATCAATAACTCTAGAATCTAGCCTATAAAAGAAGATACTTGCCATACCCTTAGATATCTTGATTTTGAGATCAATATCCATGCTCTTTCTTTCTTTCTTTCTTTATATTTTGTAATGTTTAAGTTTTATTTCATGTTATTTCTTAACAATGTTCTCTTTATTATGCTTCGTTAATTTATATTATAGCTATCTTCTTATCTTGCTTATTTTTTATATATCTCCTCCTAATTACTTTAGTTAAGTTTATTTTTTCATGGTGAGGAGGTTACATCAATGATGTTAGAATAAGTATAGTGCAAAAATCAGCATGAGCTTTAATGCTTTAATCAAAAAAGTTTGCTATTAAAATGTGTTATAATTGTTATCTTAGTCCCCAAAGAACGTGGTGTGATGGTAGAGGCTTGTGATATGACCTGCAGGGTTCGAGTTCGAGTCAGAGCGTGCATCTCCTATAAGAGCATGAGACAATACGAGTCTTACCCACTCACTTGGATCCACAAAATACGCTCTCATAAGAGTGAGGATTCCTCGCATCCCAAAAAAAAGTTATCTTACTAGATTTTAATATTCTTATTATTAAATGGTGAGTCTCGTGGTGTAAGAATATTGGCACAACAAATATTTGATTTTTTCATATGGTAGCATGAAGAACCGACACATGCTATGAAAGGATTCTAATAAGTTGTTGACATGAGTCGGTGTCTTGAATACTTGAATTTTTTTTACAAGTGTTGATATTACTTAAATAAGATAATAAAATAATTAATATATTCATGGTAATAATTTAAAAGGAACCATTAATGATAAATCATTCAATTACATATATTATTTTTATTAGTTATCATTATTTCATATTTAGTTTAGGAAAATATTTTAATTTAAAGTGTTTATTTCCCTCTCTCTTTATTTTAGAAAATCAAATACTAAGATAGATAATTTTATTTTATTTATCTAGTTCAGGAAACCATAAAATAACTCTAAATTTATAATGGGTATTTTTGTACTTTTCATTCAATGTAAATCTAGCAGTAGTATAAATAGTGATGCCTGGCACTCTGGCTTGTAATTCAACATAATGAATCAAACATTGAATTAACCCTTTCTTAAAACAAAGTTTTTATCAGTGTTAATCTTAGTCATTGTTATTTTAATTTTTCTTACAACAAACTTAGAATAAACATTTAAAAACAAAAAAAAGAATGAATACATTAAAATATAAAACAAAATAAATAGAAAGTAGAAATTAATAGATCAATAATAAAACATTCAATAACACCCATGATACTCACTTACACAGAAGATATTCTAAAGACCATGAATTAAGAATCTGTAAGGATGAAATTAAAACAAATTCATTTTCAAATAAAAATAATAAGAAGAATAATGTTCGGAGAAATCATATTTCTATGGAACATTATCTATTCTCATCCAAGTTAAACATGGTCCTTATATCTCACAGCAATTGTTTAAATAATATATATATATATATATATATTAGAAATCATTAATAAAATTTATATTCCTTTTATCTTTCCTTTTCCGTTTCCTATTCAAATTTAAAAGCAATTAGAAATTTATAAGGAAAAAAAATCCAAATCCAACGGACAGAGAAAAACAGAAAAAATAAATCAATAAAAACAACAAATCTCGAAAGCATATTCTGTTAGTAATGAGCAACCAAGTTGGAAAAAACAAGCACAAAGATACAAAAATAAAAGGAAAAGCTCTTTCTCTCCAATTAAAAAGTTAAAGTTATGGTATAGAATCATTGAAATTATAATTGTGATAATTTTTTCCTAAAAATATATAAAAATAATATTTTTTTATTATATTTTTAAATTTTACTTTTCATAATAATACATTAAAAACTAATTTCAAGCAAAATAATATATAAAATATAATTTCTATCATAATAATAAGCAGGTTCTACATCTATTATGACAAAAATTTCACTAGTGTTATCTTTTATCCGTTAGAAGTAACGTTGCTTCCTAACATCATATATATGATTGAAACTGTGGTAAAAATTGTTAATTTTAATATATATACATATATATATATTAATATTAGTATATTAAAAATAATTCAATAATAAAAAATAATTAAAAACTAAAAATATATATATTTTTTCAATTAAACCAAATACCTAACATGACGTAATGGAACACACTAGTTGAAATATTGTTTTCAACAAAATAAGAGAGAAAAATCTTATTTATTTATTATTATTATTATTATTATTATTACTACTACTACTACTATTATCAGGATTCCTCTTCTATATGTAGTCCTACTTGTTCTCTCTTTCGGTCTCACCGTATCCCTCTCCGTCTCCCTCCCACCCTCTCTCTACTTCCTTCTCGCTGTCTTGTCAAATCTCACCCTTCCAGATTCAGGTATTCAATAATTTCCATCCGAGTTTCAACAAAACCACAACTTTTTAACATCGTATACTCTGCTTCCTCTGTTCTGACATGCAACTCATTGGTTCCATCAAACCTTTTTTTCTCTTTCTAGTTCTTTATACGAGGATTTTGTCATAGTAAAATCTTTGTTTTACAGGCTTAATTCAATTGGGTTGCGATCAGATTTTTGTCTTTTTTTTGCGTCTGTTTAAATTCTAACGGTCTTTTTTGTGTGTTTGAATGAAACAGAGAGGAGTTAAGTCATGGCTAATAATAATGCTAGGAATTTAGAGAAGATGGCATCGATTGATGCACAGCTCAGGCTTTTGGTTCCAGGAAAAGTGAGTGAAGATGACAAATTAATCGAGTATGATGCTCTGCTTTTGGATCGGTTTCTTGACATTCTTCAAGATTTGCATGGAGAGGATCTCAAGGAAACGGTGAATATTACTGAGCTTGATCTCACTTTTTGTGTTTTTTTTAATAATCAAGAGAACAAATATGTGCTGGAATTCAATTTTAAGGCGGCGCAAAACACTCAAAACATTACCTGATTGCTGAATTGTTCGTTTGAATATGTTGTAAATTTGAGATCTTTAGTTTTTTTTCCCGATTTTGCTGGGGTTTTGGATGATTTAGAGGCGTCAAAGACCATATCGTATATAATCTTACTTAGTTTGATCAAAAGCTTCACATGGAGATATACATCCTTGAACTTTTTGTGCATTACTATGGGACATGATGAATGATGTCATGTAGTGAGGTATATTAATTTATTAAACTTTTAATGCATTCTGCTTAGGTCCAAGAGTGCTATGAGCTTTCTGCTGAGTATGAAGGGAAGCATGATCCCAAGAAATTGGAGGAGCTTGGAAGTGTCCTGACTAGTTTGGATCCCGGGGACTCCATTGTTATTGCGAAGTCTTTCTCCCACATGCTTAACTTGGCCAATTTGGCCGAAGAAGTTCAAATTGCTCATCGTCGACGGAACAAGTTAAAGAAGGGTGACTTTGCTGATGAGAACAATGCTACTACAGAATCCGATATTGAAGAAACTCTGAAGAGACTTGTTGGTGAAATGAAGAAGTCTCCTGAAGAAGTTTTTGATGCTTTGAAGAATCAGACTGTAGAGCTTGTCTTGACGGCTCATCCTACGCAATCAGTCCGAAGATCCTTGCTTCAAAAACATGCTAGGTTTGTTTTTCTAATCCTACAGTTCTGTTTTGAGATTTCAGTTCTTTTCCTTTCCCATTGAGGAGTGATTTTGATGCATCCTGTTTTTCTTACCCTTGTTGTCCAGGATACGGAATTGCTTGGCTCAGCTATATGCCAAGGACATTACCCCTGATGATAAGCAGGAGCTTGATGAGGCTTTGCAGCGAGAGGTATCTATTTTCTCAAACTCTGTTTAGAGCTATACAAAGTATATAGCTCTGATTCTAATGGTCATTCTGCATATATTTCATTACAATTCTTGTATTTATTTTCTCAAGCATGCACACGAATACCTGCACACATGGATTTTTCTAAAGATTTTAAATGTTATGGAAGTGTAATCTTGACTCCTTTTATTTTAATGAATATGAGTACGAGCATTATTTTGCATGCGAGTTTATAACTTTGTTGCAATCCCCTTTACTCTGCAAGAAATATAGAAAATAATTTTTCTCAGCAATTTAAAGAAAGTCTCCTTTGTCTAAAGATTATTAGCTTGATTAACAGTTGATAACTTCAATTGAGTAGAATATGTTTTATTCTAAATGCATAAGCTACGTGGCTAATTGAAGTGAGGGTGGTAGATTGGTTTTCTATTACATAAATTATGATGAAAGCATGCATTTGGTCACTGAACAAATGATTTTTCTGAGAAAGAGGATCTATGATAATTCCTCTTCTGCAAAGTTTTCATTTTTGTTTTTTTGTCTGAGTGCGTGTATAAACTGCCCAACAATTTGTCAAATTCCCAGACAAACTACAGACTCAACCTTATCACGTGCTTTCTTCTGAGTTTTTGGCTTCCCATGCTCAATGCTAAGTATAAGTTTTGACTTTAGAAAGTGGCTTCTGGGGTAATACAACTTGAATGGGATTGTTGTATGTAAATATTCCATCAAAACTAAGAATTAGTTTGCAGCATGCTCCAGCAGATGCACTCAACACTAAAAACATATGCAGATCAGTTATGTTTTACTTCATAGAACCGAAAGAATTGCTAATGTTCCTTTCCCTTTCTGTGTATTTTTTTCTTCGGTGTAGATTCAAGCTG
The DNA here is from genome assembly GCA_032356905.1 of Salix exigua. Classification (NCBI taxonomy): domain Eukaryota; kingdom Viridiplantae; phylum Streptophyta; class Magnoliopsida; order Malpighiales; family Salicaceae; genus Salix; species Salix exigua. The sequence goes on from CM063603.1 coordinate 30,358,637, forward strand.
CTTTCCGTACAGATGAGATTCGCAGAACCCCTCCGACTCCCCAAGATGAGATGAGGGCTGGAATGAGCTACTTTCATGAGACAATCTGGAAGGGTGTCCCAAAGTTCTTGCGCCGTGTTGATACCGCTTTGAAAAACATTGGTATCAATGAACGAGTTCCTTACAATGCCCCTCTGATTCAATTCTCGTCTTGGATGGGTGGTGATCGTGATGGTATGATCTTTTCCTTTTGTGAAAATGTTACCACTTAGGCATGGAAGTATTTGAATTTTTTTTATATAAATTTAAGTTTGTAACTCTCTCTTGCTCATAGCCAATATTTGCTTGATATGAAAATGCAGGTAATCCAAGGGTAACTCCTGAAGTCACGAGGGATGTTTGCTTGTTGGCAAGAATGATGGCAGCTAACTTGTACTATTCCCAGATAGAGGATCTGATGTTTGAGGTTTTCAGTCCCTCTCTGCTATTATTTTCTTGGAGCTTTGTTATTTGTGGAGAGATCTTTTCTAACATATTTCCTTTTCATTGTCATTGTTCTAATTTTCTTGGCAGTTGTCCATGTGGCGCTGTAGTGATGAGCTCCGTGTTCGTGCAGATGAATTCCACAGATCCTCTAAGAGAGATGCAAAACACTACATAGGTAAAATTTGGAATGTTTTTCTGTTAATTTCTTATTCCATTTCATGTAACAAAACACTGTTTGTTCATAGATGTCTTTTTTAGTGAGCTGTTCTTGTTTTGCTACAAAACACAGAAAAAGGAATTTATATAAACAGTCTCATGATGCTTTATTTTTATCAGAAAAATATTTTTTTGTCTTCTTTTTCTCCCAGTTAATTAGGAGACCACTAGGCTATGGGTTCCACAAGGCATAGCTGCCCCATCCCATAAAACGTCCCTACCCCATCAACCAACCAATGTTCTTGAAGAGACATGATTAACAAAATGTGGTCACAACATTTTATTATAGTGGTGCACTTATAGTTATCCCCTGCTAACCCTAATAAATTTCCTAAGCTATATAAACTATTTATCAAATATAACTTACTCTTATTTTTGTAACTTTCATTCTTAATTCATGTCAATCTCTTAACATGAATTAGTTATCTTACTGATGCAATAATCATTCACATTATTCTTGTTGCAGAGTTTTGGAAACAAATTCCTCCAAATGAACCCTATCGTGTGATTCTTGGTGAGCTAAGGGATAAGCTGTATCTGACACGTGAACGCTCTCGTCAATTGCTATCCCATGGGATCTCTGAAATTCCAGAGGAATCAACTTTCATAAATGTTGAGCAGGTATCATATCTTTGGTCCCCCCTTTATTGTTTTAATTGCAAGTATATAATCATGTTTTCACCCCTGTTTACATTTTTGGTGTATGTGTGTGGCTGGTTACTCGAATCCTATTCTGGTCTTCTGGTTTATCTGTAGCACAAATGCGAGCCATCACAGTCGCCCCTAATCTTTTCCTACTTTGATATTGTAAACCCGTAGCTGGGTCTTTGATGCAGCTCCGCTACATCAGTCTTCAACTCAATTATTAAAATCCATGGTCAGCTAGCCTATCAAGAGAGGCATAGTTGCCTTCAAATGACAAGGGACCCTTTTATTTTTGCTCAATATGAAATCGACTTATTGTGTTGGCATATCATTCCTGAGTGCATTCATAAGACATCAAGAACTGTAAATTGGTTGTTTTATGCCTAGTATTCATGAATATAAAATCCATCAACAAAACCCTAGCATGATGGGTTTGAGGTTTTGTTGTGTTTAGTTATATGTAAATAGACATGGTATTGATTGGGTTTATTTTCATGCAGTTCTTGGAACCCTTGGAACTCTGTTATAGATCACTGTGCTCTTGTGGTGACCGAACAATTGCTGATGGAAGCCTTCTTGATTTCTTGAGGCAAGTCTCCACGTTCGGACTTTCTCTGGTGAGACTTGACATTAGACAAGAGTCTGATCGTCACACTGATGTCTTAGATGCCATTACCAAGCACTTGGAAATTGGTTCCTACCGAGAGTGGTCAGAAGAACGAAGGCAGGAATGGCTTTTATCTGAGCTCAGAGGCAAGCGCCCACTGTTTGGTCCAGATCTTCCAAAAACAGAAGAAATTTCTGATGTGTTGGACACGTTTCATGTCATAGCTGAACTGCCAGCAGATAACTTTGGAGCATACATCATCTCTATGGCAACTGCCCCATCAGATGTGCTTGCAGTTGAGCTCCTTCAGCGTGAATGCCATGTAAAACAACCATTAAGAGTTGTTCCCCTATTTGAGAAGCTTGCAGATCTGGAGGGAGCTCCTGCCGCTTTGGTACGGCTTTTCTCAATAGATTGGTACAGAGACCGTATCAATGGAATACAAGAAGTCATGATTGGATACTCTGATTCTGGCAAGGATGCTGGAAGATTCTCTGCAGCCTGGCAGTTATTCAAGGCTCAAGAGGAACTTATAAAGGTAGCTAAGCAATTTGGTGTGAAGCTTACAATGTTCCATGGACGAGGTGGGACTGTTGGAAGAGGAGGTGGTCCCACTCATCTTGCTATATTGTCTCAGCCACCAGACACTATTCACGGTTCTCTTCGTGTCACCGTTCAAGGTGAAGTTATTGAGAAATGTTTCGGAGAGGAGCACTTGTGCTTTAGAACGCTTCAGCGTTTTACAGCTGCCACTCTTGAGCATGGTATGCACCCCCCAGTCTCACCAAAACCAGAATGGAGAGCCCTGATGGACGAAATGGCAGTTGTTGCGACAGAGGAGTATCGTTCGATAGTTTTCAACGAACCACGATTTGTCGAGTATTTCCGTCTTGTAAGTAAAACATGTACCATGTTGTTACTGATGTGAATTGAGTTATTAGAAACCTGTAAATAATGCTTGTTTTCCTCGTGGTTGTAGGCCACACCAGAGATGGAGTATGGTAGGATGAACATTGGAAGTCGTCCATCTAAGAGAAAGCCTAGTGGGGGTATTGAATCTCTACGTGCAATACCTTGGATATTTGCCTGGACACAAACAAGATTCCATCTTCCTGTCTGGCTAGGCTTTGGAGCAGCATTCAAACAGATCATTCAGAAGGACATTAGAAATCTCCATATGCTGCAAGAGATGTATAATGCATGGCCATTTTTTAGGGTGACCATTGATTTGGTTGAAATGGTGTTCGCCAAGGGAGACCCCGGAATCGCTGCCTTGAATGACAAACTCCTTGTTTCTGAGGACCTATGGCCATTTGGCGAGAAGTTGAGGGCCAACTATGAGGAAACCAAGGGCCTCCTTCTCCAGGTAAATTCACCAGGATAAAATTCCCCTCAATCTTTTCAGTGTGTTACAAATTAAAAGGGGTATTTAAAAATGGAAAATACCAGACTTCTAGCCATCCCTTTCTACATTTTGCTAATATCTCAGTCAAATTTGTTAATTTACTTGGTTTTCATTGATCACTTGATTCTAGAATTAGAACAGGAAGTCGAATCTTTTTAATGTTAAGTCTCCACTGAAATTCGAAGTCCTGCCGCAATTACAAATTTTATCCTAATGATCAAAATAGGTAACTAGCAGTTAATTTAAGAAAGCTGGAAAAGCTAATATATTTCCTTTTCAGATTGCTGGACACAAGGATCTTCTTGAAGGAGACCCTTACTTGAAACAAAGACTGCGGCTGCGTGATTCATACATCACAACCCTCAATGTCTGCCAGGCCTACACGCTGAAACGGATCCGTGATCCAAACTACAATGTAACAATGAGACCTCACATATCAAAGGAAATAATGGAATCAAGCAATCCAGCTGATGAACTGGTGAAACTGAACCCTACCAGTGAGTATGGACCTGGTTTGGAGGACACTCTTATCTTGACCATGAAGGGTATTGCTGCTGGCATGCAGAATACTGGTTAGGAACCTAGGAGATGATTCTGGGCTGCTGTCCTTTCCTTTTATTTTCTATAGATGGATATTGCCCAAAATACAATAAGCTAATATGCTATCGACAGGGATGCTGTCAAAATTATCGGCCTTGTGGTCTAAATTATGGGTTAATATTGCCCACTGTATGGTCATGTATGATCATTTTGCTGTGCTTGCAAACACTTTTGAGGCCAATGTAGTTGTCTTGACCACACGAGAAGATAAACTCTAACTATCTATGCTTATAAATATATATAAAATAATTCTAAGAAGAAAAATAAAAATTTTGGGTAATGTTGTTGAAACTGCGTTCCCAAGCAACTCTATGCAATATGCTATACGAACGATAATATGACGGATGAATTCTTGGCCATGCTGTAGTTAAACTGAACTTTTGATCTATTATTTCCTGTGCCATTACTTGTATTGATCTTCTTCAACATGAATATGGAGGCATGGGAAAGGGAGGATAAAAAGAAAGGTTGGGTTTAGACCATCTCCATTCATGCCCTGTGAATTATCTTACTTTTGTTAAAGGCTTAAAGTAGAAAAAGGATAAAAAGATGGGTTTAGACCATCTCCATTCATGCCCTATGCATGATCTTGCTATTGTTAAAGCCTTAAAGTAGAAAAGCAGTTCTCATGATGAGAAAAGAAATAATGGACGAATTATCTTCTCTATAGACTCCGAAAGAGAGATTTTTTTATTTGGGTCCATAAATACGCTTTTTCGGAAAATGAAGTTGTCTCGCATCCAAAAAGAAAGGGAAGTTCTTCCTCCTTGGTACCAGCAATAACAGATATCTACCCAGTTTTCCATGTTTCCTTGTAAAAATAAAGAATGGAGATAATACAGTGGCATCTTCAGCAGTTCCAGTAACGGACGAGTCAAGCAACGTGAGGGTAAAACCTATGGAGATTTTGGAACGCAGGATTATGAAGAGGGGAGACAGGGCTTCGGCTGCAGGGCTAATTAGATGATCTAATCTTTTCACAGAAAAGATGCATCCTCGGAAGATCTTGAGGAGACTCAGCTTCAATTCCCTGAATTTGACATACATTCTGAAGGTAAGGTTTGATATACATTTTTGAGGTCAAGAATGTTTTCATGGAAAGGGCATTACAACAGCTGCAATTCTAGCCACAGTAACAGTTGATCTGGGCAGGAATAAATGAAGAAAAATAAACAGAAGGAAGAAATTGAAGGGAAAAGCTGTTAGAGCTAGTGTAAGCAAGCTTGTGAAACATGTGGAATAAATTGTAAAGGAAAGACATTGGACATCATCTGTTTTTAATCTCTAAGTTTGTCTGATGAATGGATTTAACAATTTCAACTTCTGTTTCATCCTGGGTTTTAGGAAAAGAATTGTGGCTCGGTAAATTTCTTATATTTGAGGGTCAGTGACACCTTAAGTTGCCTATGAATTTCTCTTAAGGCTGACTTTTTTGTGGCACAAATTGCCCCGAGATTATTTGCTTTCAACTCATTTAAGATACTTTGTCTCAGTTGTAGACAGAAATTTGTTCTCAGGTCGAGGTTGCCATCTACTTGATGTGTAGTTGTGTCCCTAGTTTATCGTATACTTCTGGTCGCCATAAACTCTTGTTCCGAATAAACCCCCCTCAAGTTAGTAAGTTAGTGGCAATTGCATCCTTTTTGTTTTGCTAACTTTCCCTACATATCGTCATAATGATTACTATCAGTCAGCTTTTGGGGTTACAGTTGACCGGATGAATAATTTGAAATGATAATTTATTATTCAGATTTCATATTCTATGTCAGTTGCATTCAAATTTCCTTAAAATGAGAGTTTGGGAAACTTGCTTTTACTGTCCAATCAAAAATTCGTAGAAGATGTTGATTGAGAGTTTACATTATGAAGTACCTATTTGGCGTTGTGGTGCGATCAAATTTTGGTGTTTGGTAAATACTAAACACCGGTTTGAGAGGTGGGTCCCACACCCACTTTTAATTCAAAACGCCGTTTGCAAATAAGTAGTATTTTGATGCTTATTTTTTGCCGATTCCAGTGTCACGATCTACGATTAAAATGTGCGATTAAAATATAGTCGTTGTACCCTTATCTTCACGATCTGAAATCTGCTGAAAATCCTTATCTTCTTTCTCATCTGAGCCTATAAGGCTCCCTTCTCTTCCTTCTCGTCTGCGTCTCATCCCTTTCCTCTCTGTTAATTAATCCCATTATCCTCTCGTCTGCTTGCTGCTGGGTTTCAGATCTAAAATGGAAGGAAGCTGGGGGTATAAATCAGTCAACCAAACAAACAAACAGGAGATGAGAGGAGAGGAGAGGGAACGTGGAGAGCTGCAAAAGAAAGAAAAAAACACAGAGGAGAGGAGAGGAGAGGGGTAACTTCCTTTTTTTATGTTTCGCGGTCCAAATTTCTTTTTGTTTTTAAGGTTTCTTATCACACAGGGACAGAGACTCTGGTTGCTACTGGTGTTTGGGGTTTTGTTGGTTGCCATAGAAATTGGAGAGATGAGAGGACGAAATTGTTGTTTTATTTTTTAGGTTTGTTTTCTTATGGTGTTTTTGTTCAAAGAAAGGAGAAAAGGAGGCCGAGGAGCTAAATGGATGGATGAAAAAAATTGTATTCTGGCTTTTGATGATTAGATATTATGGGATTGTTTTTTATTGCTTTCCAAAAGAGTTTTTGGAAAATTTTAAAAAGCGATATTTTTTTTATATTAAAATAATTTATATATATATTTTTAGATATTTTCATATAAATATCAAAAATAATATGTAAAAATATAAAAACATATAAAAATATTTTTAAATTATATTTAAGTAATTGTAATTTCATCTATAAGGGATTACTCTTTATTTTTCTTTTTTGAGAATAACCGCGTTTACTTGGAGAATGAAAAGAAAATATAGATGCATAGAATCGTGTTTGTTAATGATATATAAAATAAAATAATTTTTTTTATATTATATTTAGTTTATGATAAATTATTTAAATTGTAAGAGCGTGGTCTGTAGTCTAATCTATAAATTATTTATTTATATATATATATTATTTTTGAAACATAATATTTGTTTTTTCATTAATTATTAATTACATTATATTATTATAATTATTAAATTTATAATATATATATATATATATATATACCTTTTAAAGTAATTTCACAAGTTAAAAGCAATATGAAAAGTTTGGTAACCAAACACCCAAAACTGTTTTTTTTAACCTCCAACTCAATCACAGTTTTAACCAAACACTTCACTGTTTATTTTGCACCACAGTAAAAACGCTTTTTTTGAAACTGTTTTTTTTCAACCGCAATCGCAATCGCAATGCCAAACACACTTGAAACCTTAAACACAATCTTCATACTGTAAACATGTGCAATAGAACTCTTTTATCAAGATCTGGATTGGTCTCACTTTTTCCTAATTTTTTTGTTTGAATGTAGCTGTAAATGTGTTGTCATTGAAAGCTCTTTTCTTTGTATATAAACATGTCCTTTTGGTCGTTTAATCTATGTTTAACAGATAAAAAAATAAACAGTACAATCTCGAAATGTTGCGAAACCAAAATATTTTATTTCAATTAAAAAAATAAAACACCAACCAAAACAGTATTAATAATTTTATGTGCACGTTCTCACTGAAAGTCATCCGCTGGCTTATGCCTTCTAACTCTCAATGAATGCAAGAAGTCTACATTATGTGTCAATTAATTACAACTGTTTTGTTGTGGCTTAATTTGGTGATGGATGTTAATAAGTATCTCATTTAAAAAATTAAACAGAATATGATTTATATTATTTTTTAACATATCCTATTAAGTGAAAGGTTTTTGAGTTTGAAACTTGTATAGACCTGTATATTTTTGAGCTTGAAACTTGTACAGACTCGTATCATTTTCTGCTTGATTTTTATTAAATAAAATAAGGATAGTGAGATTCAAACCTTGACCGTTTAAAGAATCATCTCACCTAAAAATTTAAAATATTATATATATATATATATATATATAAATATTTAGTTAACAAGTAGATTTACCTTGCTGCATCTCATTCATGTTCATAAACTCTACCGAGCAGAGAATTTGTTTATTTGATATCGTGGTAGTCATTATTTTTTATTTTAAAATGTAATGAATATTTTTTAAAAATTTATTCTTAACATAAAAAATCAAAACATATGAAAATATCAAAAAAAATTATTTATTTATTTTAAAAAGATGTTTTTAAAATACAAAATAAAATATACTAGACTGCCTAATTTTTATTGAAGTCTCCTTTATTGTCCGTGGCACATGTATAGTTGTCTCTTCAAGGATTCAATAGATAGATTTAATCTAGATGCGTGTACCCTGATATGATATTTGATAAAATTAAATTTTTTGTTGACATAAAATTTGTTTTATAAAAAATTAATATAGATTAATTACTTAACTAGATTTAAATTGCTTAATTATTTCAATAATATAATTAATAAAAAAACATTGATAATAAATAAAATGAACAATAAAAACAAGTAAAAACCGAGATAATATCCTAAACTTGAATTGATCTTCTAACATTGCAATATGTGAAATCCTAGATTTAGACTCAGTCAACATGCTCAATTCCTTGAAGGATGAAATTAGGAAATATCAATTTAAAAAGTTTGATAAAGTAAGAAAATAAAATAAAATAAGAAAAGAATAAGAATCAAATCTAATTGGAAAAAAAAAGAAAATTGTAAGAAAAAAAATTCAATTTTATCTAAATAAAAAATAGCAATAAAAAATGGGATTAAATATGATAAATAAAAAAATATAATTAAATTATATAATTATTAAATTATTTTAAAATTATTTTTTAATTTAAATATAATTATAATAATAATAATTTTATTTTTAGAGAGTTTTTTGAAAGTAATTATTTAATTATATAAATTACTCATATTAATTAATTAATTGCATAATTAAACTACATACAAAATAATTATACTATATTTACATAATATAAAAAACAACTCTTCTAAATAAATTTTACCATTAAAATATATATCAACAAAAAAATTATATACATATTATTTAAAAAATCATTTTAAAAATTTAACTCGGATATTGGTCATGCCCTTCCACCCTCAAACCACAATAAAACGTGCCACAACTCATTGGTCGTTCACCAGCTACCCTTTCTGCCCCATATCATCATCAGACCCCACAAGCTGACCCCGTGCCCTGATGTCCTTACCGGCTAATCCAGGTCACCTTTCAAATTAATGAAAAGCCAAAACTACAAGTAGCCCATCTAACTAGCATAGACGTTTCAGTCAGGCCCTCTTGTGGTTAATGTATTGTAATTGGTGCAACATCAGGCATAAAATAATTCTATTAGAGCAATAATGTTTTTAATTTATGATTTATATTTATTATATTAATAAAATTAATAGCATATACGACAACACTAGTGAAATGAAAAGCTAATATTTCACCATTACAATACACTGATGGTGCAATTGAAAGTTATTGCAAGTGAAAAGGACTAAAATAAAACATGTTTTATAGTTAGAGGGCTTAGATGCACTTTGTCCCCAGTAAGGAAAAATACAAGAGAGAAAGAAAAAACACCATCACTTTTTTCACTCTCATTTCTCTGTATCCGGCTTACATTTTGACAGCAGCTGCTCTCTCTGGAGAGGGAAACTGCCTTTGCGTGACTTTCTAGAGAGAGAAAGATTAATCAGCAATAGCCATGGATTCTTCAAAAGATCGCGAGAACTTCGTCTACGTTGCCAAGCTTGCTGAGCAAGCTGAACGCTACGACGGTCAATTCATCTATATCTCTCCATATATATTTACATGCGTCCTTGTGCTTTATCTCTCTAGATCTGTGCTTTCACGCTCTGTTTTTGCTCATTATAGACTCAAAGTCACATGATAGATCGCAGATTTATGTATTATATTAACTTGTTTAACCTGCATTTTATGCTTATTATCTTTGCTTTAAAATAATTATTGAAAATAATTCTTCTCTGTTTTTTATATTAAAAGTTAATTACGTTTAATTAATGTTACAGATTTTAATTACCTTGACTGATTTCATTTTTTGCTAGCAGGTACTTTGTTAAGGATTTTTTTTCTTACGTTCTTGCTTATTTTATCTGATAATGTAGGTTTTTGTCCTTTAAATTTTTTTTGGATCTTGCCAAAATAGAAGATTATAATAATTGCTGATTTAGCAGTTATTAATTTGTTTATTTATGATTACGTAAATCGTGAAGTAAGATAAAAAATAAATTATTCCAGTGCGTCGAAAGTAATTTAAAGCTGAAATTAATAAAAGGAGAGAGAATAAATGATGTGGAGACTTTCTTTGGAAATTGTTATAACTTAGAATGCTGATGGTTTATGTGATGGTATGCAGAAATGGTGGATGCAATGAAGAAAGTAGCGAAGCTTGATGTTGAACTAACGGTGGAGGAGAGAAACTTACTCTCTGTGGGCTACAAGAATGTGATTGGTGCGAGAAGGGCGTCATGGAGAATTTTGTCATCTATTGATCAGAAGGAGGAGTCGAAAGGGAATGAAACGAATGTGAAGAGGATCAAGGAGTATAGGCAGAAAGTGGAGACAGAGTTAACTGGCATTTGCCATGATATTATGGTAGTGATTGATGAGCATCTTATTCCATCATGTACAGCTGGGGAATCCACTGTGTTTTACTACAAGATGTAAGGGTGGAATCGTTTGTGGTTTTATTTTGAATTTGCTTAAGTGGACGGTGGTGGGTTGTAATTTTCATGTGGATTTTATGAAGGGTTTTGGGTTTGGTGCAGGAAAGGTGATTATTACCGGTATCTAGCAGAGTTCAAGAGTGGTACTGAGAGGAAAGAGGCAGCTGATCAATCACTCAAGGCATATGAGGTATTTATGTCTATTTTTTGTTCCGTTCATTGATGCCATGGTTAAATACTAGGGATTAAAGCCTTGACTTGTTTTAATCAAGCTTTGAATGGAAGAAAATCAAAGCCTGTTTTCTACTCATCTGCACTAAACTGATTCAGAGATAGTTCTTTCCTGACTAAACTGATACAGAGATAGTTCTTTCCCCCATTCATTTGCACTCACTGTTGGTGTTTTGATTAATAGAAATCAGAAGCATGTGCTCAATTATGAAAGATGAGTTTTCACTTGCAACCTATTTTTGAAAACCCTAAGTGTTTACCAACATTTTCAACACAATTTTATTTTTCTGTTTAGTTGGTTTTTAGGAGAAAGGTTCTGGAACTTGCATTTCTGAAGTTTATAACATCCTCCTTTACTGTTAAATGGGCCAGGGATTGCTTAACTTGCATAAAGTATTGCACAGCTGTGTTTTGGTGCTTTAAGTTGGCAGAGCCCTGCTTGGCATCTAACAAGGCTTGTTGCCTCTCTATAGATATTCTTCATATGCTTTTTCCCATGAAAGCATTTTATGGTTATGGCCTTTTGATTTTCTGCCAATTTTCAATGGTGGTGTTTTTTCATTGCATCTGTCATCTTTACAGTTGTTTTCCTTTAATTTTCTGGATAAGGTTGCCTATATAATTAGTTCTGCATGTTTGCTGGGTTTTGCAGATTGCTACATCAACTGCAGCTAGTGATCTATCTCCCACCCATCCCATTCGACTAGGCCTGGCTCTTAATTTTTCTGTGTTCTATTATGAGATCATGAACTCACCTGAACGGTATGCAGAATATGATATGTGGGAAAAGCTTTAAACTGATATTTTTATAGATATAATTACTTATTGCATTCTCGGGGTCTACTAGGGCCTGCCATCTTGCAAAGCAAGCATTTGATGAAGCTATTTCAGAGCTGGATACCCTGAGTGAAGAGTCTTACAAGGACAGCACTTTGATAATGCAGCTGTTGAGGGACAACCTCACTTTGTGGACTTCTGATATTCCTGAGGATGGAGGTACCTATAGATTTAATTCTTGAAAGTTCCCAAGGGCTCAGCTTTCGTTTTATTTTTAGAAGAATCATGTTGATCTGTCCTCTCTATTAATGGGCTTGAAAGTCTGATATCTAGTGAAATCCCATTCTCTTTAGACCCTTTCTCAAGAACAATAAAATAAATGACAAAATTGATGCATTTGACTTCGTACCATTATGAGGTTTGCGTATCCTGTAAGTGCTGCATTCATTGCAAGGACTATCATGATTTCTTGCCTTCACTTGGAGCTGTTGGGTAGTTAGGTTTGCTAGTATCTTACTGAATGGAATGGGCAAGCAAAATTGAAAAACTGGCCCATTGACGAAGTAAAATCTATATGCATTTGACTTCACAAGTGCAAAATGTGCCAGATTCTTAGTAAGCGACCATAGTGGCATGCATTATTTTTAACGGACGAGTTATTTTTAACGCACATCTTTAACCTGAACCTGTTGCTTGCTGCATGAGTTTTGCCTGTTGTGCACATATTTTAGATACATGTATACTGTTAAGCTTTTAGTAGTGGGCAATTGACCTGTTATTTGACTTTTTATTTTGACAGAAGACCAGAAGATGGAAACCTCTGCCAGAACTGGTGAGGGTGAAGATGCTGAGGTGGGTCCTTCCCCAATTGTCTATTCTTCGAATCATTCATTTATTTAGATTTGCAGATTTATGAACATCGGTTGAATTACTTTTGTATGCAGTGACGGTGCTAGTAGAACCTTCTGGTACTTCAATGCGTGAATGGGAAGGATGATTTCCCCGTGTTGTGCTCTTGCTTTATTTTAAGAGGATTTTTGGAGTACCTTATCTCAGTTGGTGTTGATCTCTGTTTCAGTCAACTATATATTGGCAGAGATATTTGTTGGGTTATGATATTGGTGGCCAACGATTATTGCTGGCTTTTCATTTTTTCTTGGATCCAATTATATTTCAATTGGTTATTTTTGCTCTTTTCCCTATCCAATTCTAATCCAACTACACAATTAACGATATTGCACTGTCGTTTCGTGTTTTTTTTCTTCTAAATAAATAAATAAATAGATCGTGTGGTATCTTCAAGCCACTATTTTCAGCGTCGATGGTAATTATTATTAATAATAATAATACAAAAAGTTGTCAATTCCCGATTGATCGGTGATTTTTTTTAATTTGAATAACATATTTTGATTCTGGGAGTGTTTCAGGCATTGTGTGTGTATGTGTTATATAAACAATAAACATGATTTTAACTAAAATTCAAAAATAAATGAAGTAAAATGAAGTTAAAATTTACGATTTAATTTTTAAAACAAGTAAAAAAGTGAATTGATATAACCTGAAAAAAATCTAAAGTTAATTTGGATAGCTGATAAAAATATATTTTGATTTTTTAAAAAATAAGATAATATATTTTCATAAAAAAAAATAGGATGACAACATATTAGTTTGATTTTGGTTAACCTTTTAAATTTGTGACCCGAGTTATTAGATCATAATAATTTTAAATAAAATAATTATAAAACTTAATTCTGAATAAATTTATTTGTTAAATGATAAAATTGAAAGAAAAATGATATAAACACTGATTTTTCAAAGTAAAATAATGAGAATATCAATGGTAGTCTCATAAGGCTTTTCTAAAATCCAACTTCTCTAAATTATATCCCAAAATATAATAATATGTGAGGAGACTACATATAAAATTTTAGCATGATCCAACGGTCGGATTGAGAGATATGATTAATACTATAAAACTAGATAATATATTTTTTTTAAAAAAACTATTTGACCAAAATATAACAATCATAATTTTCCAGTTGAACTATAGGTATTTTTTTTTTTGAAAGAGATGAGATTCTAAATGAGATTAAATCTATCTGGTTTATCATGTTTTTAAAACCAGAACAAGATATAAAGATTATTTTAAAGGTACAAAACAAAATTGACAAACTATATACAATCATTGGTGACGAGACACAATCTAAGATTGTACATGTCAATCATGATTTCCTCTCCATGATTTCCTCTCATATTTAATTCTTTACTATATTTTGTATACATTAATATTTTTCATGTATAACACAATAGACAACCATGATGTTAGTTGTATATAACTATTACTCAATTGAAATTTCTATTTAAGATAAATGAAATTTCTATTACTCAATTGAAATTTCTATATAACTATAAACTAACATGATAACAACGATTATAATTTATTCTAATAGTTATGGTGTTTATGATGTAACTAATGATGATTTTGATGGTAATAATAACAGTAACTCATAAAATAATATAAAAAAAAATCAATAGTGACAAAAATAATTATACCATTGATAATAATACTAATTATGATTGAAATAATATAACAAAAAACAACAATGTTGATTGTAGTTATGATTATTGTCATGATAATTACAATGATTATAATAATAATATCAGCAATAATCATAATATTAATTACTTAGAATAATTATTATAATAACAACTATACTAATTATGACAATCTAAAAATCATGATGATTCAAATATAATAATGATGAAAATAATTCATTAGTCGATGTTTTTGTTCAAAATTGACTTGCACGACTTTTTTATGTATAATATTCACAAATAGACAAAACGAGTAGGAAAGATGAGTCAAATTATTTATAATCGCTTCGATGTACATAGACAATCTACCGATTAAATACTTATCCAAACATTCGAAGAATAGCAGCATTCAATAACATTTATACACAAATTTAAATTAATTATTTTTTAATTTTTATTGATGATAATATAATTAATTAAAACTTTATTTAATCAATAAAAATATACATAATAATCAAATAGTCTACCACATCAAAAAACCCAACACAACACGGTTGCAGGTAAACTCGTATATTCTAAGCAAAGGCATCGACAGTCAATTAAAAGACGGTGTTCCATGTCCTTCTCCGAGCTTAGCTGTTTCTACCTCTCATTTAAAGCAGCTGAGTTTTTTTTTTTTTATATATATGTATATACAGGAAAAATGAGCTGCAATCGACCTCCACAACAAAATGGCCAACAGTAATCTCCCTCGTAGAATCATCAAGGTTCGTCCTCCTATCCATCGCTCTCTGTCTGTGTTTGTTTTCCGTTTTTAAGGAAAAATGTAGTGCGCTCTCACTAATTTTCACTTATATCTCTATTTGATTCTCGTTTACAAAGATTTCATTTTTATTTCGTTATTTTCAATTGTGATCTATCAGGAAACTCGACGTCTCCTCAGTGAACCAGGTGAGAAGTTGAATCCTTTTTTTCTCTTATATATAGTTTCTAATTATGGGATATATAGAGATGGAAAATTCTACCTATTTTACTGGAAAGAAACCAGGGAACCTCACATTCTGTGAAATAGCCTAATAGTAAGGATCTGCATTCCCTCGTAAACCTTAGAATAGCTTCACTTCAATAACCACCACACGTTCGCCTCTCGGTTTCTCTATAAAAGCAATATTGATCCATGCATACTTCCTCGAACACCAGGAGTAATTGAAGATAAAAATGGCAAAGTGTTTCACCATTGCTGCCTTCGTTCTTTGCCTCTCCTCCTTTCTCATCTCTGCCTATGCAGTAGATTACTTGGATGTTGAAGGCAAGGTCTACTGTGACCCTTGCCGCGTTGAGTTCCAGACCAAAATCAGCGAGGGAATACCAGGTAAGGGACACTGTTATTAGTTTAATGTTCTTGAACAAACGATGAAGATATTCTCGTTTCTTATGTTCTTGAAATGATTCAGAATCGCTGACTCTTGGTGCTATATATATACATATATTTGTCCATGCAGCTGCCAAGGTGAAACTGGTATGTAACAACCGTGACAGTGGCGCTGAGACATACACCGTGGAGGGTGCAACCGACAGCAGCGGCACATACCGCCTACAGGTGGTGGGTGACCATGAGGATGATATCTGTGAGGTCAAGCTGGTGGAGAGCTCCAGACCCGATTGCAACGAGCGATTCCAGAGCATTGATTCTGCTAGGATCCTCCTCACCAAGAACGTTGGAGTGGTGGATAAAACTCGATATCCCAATGCTCTTGGGTTCAAGAAGAAGGTGGCTCAACCAGAATGTACGGATGTGCTCAAGGAAATGGGTTTCCTTCCTCTCGAGGTCTAAATCATCACCATTGCCTCACCTGAATAATAGAATTTGACATGTAATGTCATTTTTCAACTTCTGTTGTATTTTTTATATGGATAATTGTACACCTTTGATTCAATGGAGCTATAACAATTCAATGGAGCTATAATAATTTGTCCTAATTTCTAATCATGGAGTTTCAAGCCCTTGCTTTCTTCTCATTTTTCTTACAGGAAAACCATTTCCTTTTTCATGAAGGAGGATCTCATTTACAGTTCAAACACTTTCATTTCTGTGTGTGAAATTGCAATTTCGTAATCATATTGTCCCTTTATCATTGCGTATTCTTTTCTAATTAGTATGTGAGGTATAAGTAAAGTAAACAAGATCCAGCAATTTGAATGGATAACAGTGCTTGATTAAGAAACTGCACTAGAAACAGGAACTTATCATGTCCTCTTTCATATTTCCCTTTGTGCATATAATATTGCTTGTACTTAGTGATAATGAAAGTTCATAGTTGACTTGAAAGAAATTTCCTACTGCATATTGTAAGTTCATGGAAATGCGGCAGATATTCTGTGAGAAAAATCATTTAGTTTTTAGGTTCTAGTCATTGATTACTAATTAGTTCAAAATATTGGTAGCTAAAGGTTTGGCCATTTGGTTGCTCTTATATATATCTTGATGTAATATACAGTAGATACAGTTATTTATGAGCGTAACTTGCTTCGTTGTTGTTTCTGATTTTGTGGATGTAAATTGTTTGGCATGCTGTTGGATTACAATGTAAGCAAGGCCTTGGGAGCTTAATTTATCTGGATGTCTTGTCTTCTTTTATTTTATCCTCTTTTAACTTATTTTGTAAATAGATGGTAGGGGTTATAGCACCATATCCAATGTTCCGTAGTGCTTGTAATAGACTCTCAAAATTTAATTGGGAATATATGGCCCAAGAAAATTTTGAGAAGACATGGCGTTGGCTGTACCCTGTTGCTTTTACATTAACGAGCGATTCAATAAACACAATATGGAATTCTACATAACCAAAGTGGATAGAAGGGTTTATTACAAAGGAAGAAGCAGAACTGTCACGTCAGGGTCCTAGGGGTCTTCAAGAGCCTGGAACATTTCTACTTCAAGGAGCTGGCCCCATTCTGACGCAGGGTTGCATATTTGTGACCTAAATTGGCAGTGATTACACTATTCACCACAGGCTTTTTCCCCTTGATTATATCTACAGGTGTGTTCTTCCATTCTTAAATCTCTTTTCTTTATCCCCCTTCTCGTGAGCGTTAAATATGTATCTATTTGGTTATTAAATTATCCAGATATTTATGTGTGCATTACATTTATATGTCTAGCCTCTTCTCTTTCTTTTATTGATGGGGGAGAGAGGATAGAAGAAGAGAAAGAAGCCCTGTTTGTTATTGACTTGAGCATGTGGTTGCCTATGTTGTGTCCTTGCAGCAGTTGAATGGGAAATCACTAGAAGACATGCTGTTTGCCGAGCCTGAGCTCTCTCGATTAGGAAGGCAAGATATTCTGTTCTTGATTTTTTTATTTTTTATTTTTTTATGATGAAGATATGAAGTAATGCTTGTTCTCTCGATCGAGGGAGCATCATATTAACTTGATAGAGGCTTAGAGGGATATCATCATCTGTGTATATTCTTAAACCTCTTCTTGTCTGCTGCTGCTGCTGCTGCATCTTTTTCCTCTTATTCAATATTTTGGCATCAGGGAATTCTGCTGTAGATGTGTTACTGCTCCTCTCTTAGATGCATCTCTTACGCATCAGGGAGATGTTGTAATGTCAGCCCCAGGCATTTTTAACATGATATTCTCCAGTCGCGAGTTCATCCAAAAGAATGAATACGAGCTCACCCTGAACTTTCAGCTTTTGTCAAACCAAGCCTTACCAATTCAACTTTTTACCTTTCAAGTATGAACCAACAGGAAACTTGTCTTGTTTTTGAGTATACATTGAAATGATTAATTTTATAAAACTACATATTACAAAATATACAATATACTCAATAAAGAGTTAATAGAATATATGAGAAGAATGTAAATTAGGGAAATGAAAAGGCACTCTTATTTCATGATGTTGTAATAATATATCTATGTACATCATTCTCTTAACAATGCATCTATTTATAGGTATATACATCATGTAATAATAAATACTTGTAAGCTCAAAGAAAATAAGATGTAAATTCAAATGAACTTGGAGAAACTCCAATTATCTTGAAAATAATAAATGAACATAACAATGCAGAGGTGTAAGAAGGCAACTAGACATCCATCCATATACCATGTATGATATTATAGCACTGCTCTATAGATGTTTATTGCACTACCTTATGCATTGAAAACTTTTTCATTAAAAACCTTACCACAAAAAAACCAATGAAAAAAAAAACATTGGTTAAGGAAAAAAAAAATTGCAATGCATATTAACTTCTCATGAATGTATTAATTTAAGTCCTTAAGTTATTGGATTCCAATATTGTATTGTAATCTTTCAAACATTGTAGTCGGTAATGTTTTAGTAAACAAATCTCCTAGATTATCTTTCAAGTGAATTTGTTGAACATTAATGTCACCACACTTATCAATGTCATATGTGAAAAAGATTTTTGGTGAAGATATGTTTATTTATGTATCCTCCTTTTAATTGAGTTATGCATGCAACATTGTCTTTATATAGTATGGTCAGAGTTTCTTTGATAAAGGATAAACCACATGTTTCGCGAAGATGTTGAGTCTTTGATCTCAGCCACGCATATTTTCGACTTGCTTCATGGATTGCAAGTATTTTTGTATGATTAAATGAAGTGGCTATTAATATTTGTTTTGTAGATCTCTATGATATATTAGTATTACCACAAGTAAAGATATAACATGTTTGATGTTGATTTTTATGTGGTTCAGATAAATATTATGTATCAACATATCCAATTAATTCATGATTAACATTATTTAAATAAAATAAGCTCATAATCATAGTTCTTCATAGGTAATGAAAAACATGTTTAATTTCATTCCATTGTCTTCTAGCAGAAAAAACTATATCTTGTTAATAAATTCACAGAAAATATTATATCAAATCGTGTATTATTAGCAATATATATAAGCGCGCCAATTGCACTAAAGTTTGGTACTTCATGACCAAATAATTATTTGTTATCCTCAAGAGGTTTAAAAGGATTATTTTTAACAACAAGTGATTGACAAATCATTGTGATACTTAATGGATTTGCTTTATCTGTATAACATCTTTTAATGACCTTCTTTGTGTAAGTTAATTGATGAGTGAGAATTTCATCTGCTAAATGCTCGATATGCAGGCTGAGATAAAATTGTCTTTTATAAATCTTTCATCTTAAACTTTTTCTTTAAATAATTTATTATATTTTGTATCTCTCTAGGAGTTCCAATAATATTTAAATCATCAACATACATAGCAATAATAGTAAAATTAGATTATATTGTTTTTATAAAAACACATGGGCATATATGATCATTATTATGATTTTCTTTCAATGACTATTCACTAAGATGATTATATCGCATACGTCCTAATTGCTTTAACCCATATAGAAATCTTTGTAACTGGAATGAATAAATCTCTTAAAGGATTTGAATTATATGTTTAAGATATTTTAAATTCTTTAAGGATTTTCATATAAACATCATCATCAACTTATCCATATAAATTGGTTGTAACAACATCCATCAATACATATCTAGTTTTTTTATGAGTTACCGGGCTAATAAAATATCTAAATGTGATTGCATCTACTATAAGAGAATATGTTTCATTGTAATTAATGTCTTTGTGAGAATCCTTGTGACACTAATCATGTCTTATATATTACGATTTTATTTTTCTCATTTTGTTCTCAAACAAATACCCACTTTTATCCAATTAGTTTGACACTTTCATGTGTCTAGACTACCGATCCAAAAACTTCATATTTTGAAGTGAATTTAATTTTGTCTGAATTGATTCTTTATATTTTGGCCAATAATTTCTACATCAACATTTTACTAATGATATCAAATGATATATTAAATGAAAGAATATTGTTGACAACTATCTCAATTTGGATCCATCTTTTTTTGTAGAGATAACTTATTGAGATCTCCTTATTTTTAATGTGTTTAGGTACTCAATCTTTTCTAGAATTTTTTGATCAACTATGTCTATATCCTCATGAACATTTTTCTCCTTAATAATATCAATTTGATTATTTCTTCTTTTGTGTTTCACGGAATTTTGTCTTTTGATTCGTTTGGTTTATCACACCTCTAGCGTGCCTTAAAATCATTTGCTACAGGTTTGGTGGATTTTTATATTAGGACTTCAGTCAGCTGAGCATTTACAACTAGTATATAAGATCTGACTGCTCCAATCAAACCTAATGTATGTTCACACCCTCCTTTAACGCCTCATCTTTATACGTTTTGGAAGATAAATTAAAACATATATTGTGCAATCAAATATTTTTAGATGGAAAATATTTGGCTCATAACCAAAAACTAATTATAATAGGGAGAATTTGTGATATGATGTTGACCTAATATGTATAAGTGTTGTCGAAAGTAAGATAATGTGCCCCTAAACAAATACCGAAAGTTTTGCTCTCATGAGTAATGATTTTACAATTAATTAGAGATATTCAATAAATGATTGAGCAAGACCATTTTAAGTATGAACATGGGCAATAGTAATTGAGATATAAATTCATCAACCTTATAATATTATCAAGAAATTATGTTTGTAATCTAATAATTTGAACAAGTAATCTCATAAGCATAGGTTGAGAATTGATAATAAACACATGTGATCATCTTGTAATGTATTACTAAAACTGTAAAATATTTAAATGGCCGACATGGTGAGTGAATAGGGTCAAAAATACCTTCTCGATTACATTTTATAATTGAAGAATCTTTTGGTTCTTCAATAGAGTCCACGAGCTAACTTGCCTACACGTTGTGCTGGGCTTTTTTTATATGTAGAAAACTAATTGATTTTGTACGTATTTTAATTGATTATTTTAATATTTAATTAGTAAAATTATAATTGATCAAATATCATAGAAAGGAGTTTTGTTTCCTCCTAAAAGTGATGGAATGTTGTTACTATAGAAATTATTTTGATAATTATTTAATTGGTAGATTGTACAATTAGAATCATAAAATTTCTATTAAAATGAGTCACCTGCTCCATGTAACATATTGATTGATTCTTGTTTATATTTTATTTGTTACATGAATTATTTCATTAGAAAATAGTAAAATTACAATCGATAAATTTTAGTACAGATGAGTCGTTTGTTTTACGCAACAAACAATTTGATTGGTAGTTTTGTTTTAACTACTTTGGCAATAATTTAATTGGTAAATAGAAAAACCACAATTGATCAAATTGACTAAAGATATATTATTTGTTACCTGCAACATACTAATTATTTGTTGAGCATGTTTTAACTATTTGAAAAATAATTTATTCGACAGATAGCCAAAATGCAACTGCTAAAATTTATCAAAGATTATTTTTTCTTCATATTATTATATTAAAAATATTTTAGAACACTAAGATTAAATTAATATGAGATTTATAAATAAAAGTTAGTTCTTTATTTTACATATGTTTTTTTTTACATATATTTTAAGACGTTAATACTAAAACAATATCACAATATATAATTAGCTTCTCATAGTTTTGAAGGAAAAATCCAAAAAATAATTATTATTATTTTAAATTTCTTATCTATAGTAAAATAAATATATATAAGAACAACATAATCTTAAAATTTTTAAGTTGATTATTTATCTCAAATGTATAATTTTTTTAATTAAAAATAAGGATCATTAACAATTTTGTTACATGTTAAAAAAATTGATGTTGGTTGTGGCGAAACGCAGGATATTTTTTTATGTCATTATTGTAGATAATTTTGCATAATTTTTCTACCTGTCTTTTCTATGTGTGGTTTCATATATTTGTTTTTGTGATATGAGAACTGAAATATCATACATAAAAAAAGACGCAGAAATTATTTTTCACAAACATAACATTGACCAATAATTTTTTCCCACAATTATTATAGCTGTTATTATAAATATTATTATACATAATTAATATTCTAATTACTATTGGTCATACTATTGATGACACCATAATTATTATTAAAAAATTATTTTATTTTTTAGGATTTATTTCTCATATTTTTCTATTAAAAGTATCTTAGAACACTGATAGTAAATATTTTTTTAAAAAAAAACAAATAGGTCATTTATTTATATATATTTTAAGGAGTTAATATTTTTTAAATATTAAAATATATAATTAGTCTCACATATTTATAAGAAAAAAAATTACAAATAGTAAGAATTATTTTTTAAATTTTCTCTTTTGTTGGGGTTTTCTTTTTTTTAGTCCTTAATTTTTAATTTGTGTTGGTGATCATTTCGAAAAGATTGTTTTTTCTTTAGGTCAATTATTTTATTAAAGCTAATAAGATTTATTTATTTATTTCATTTATTTGAATTTTTTCTCCCCTTTTTTTTCATGATGTTGAGTTTTTTTTTATTCTTCGAGGTATTTTTTTTATAATTACTTATGCAATAATAATAAGAATTATTTTATATGTTTTTTTTTCAAAATATGTTTTTAAGGCTTGTTGACACCCAATTTTTTACCCTTATTTTTATGTTTCAAATATATATATATATATATATATATATATATATATACAAAAAAATATATCTTGGTACAAGGGCTAAATCTGAACACATTGAGAGTTTAATGGCCAATGGAGGATTAAATCGTGAAAATCAGAAGCCAAGGACCAAAATAAAAAGTTCGCGCAACGCGAAGGTTGATATTGTTGACATATAATGTCATACTTTGTATGCTTTATATATTTTGATGATAACAATAGAAAGAAAATGGACTAATAATATGCTTGAATGAGTTTAAGCTATAAACAGGTATTATACAAAGAATTCATTAACAAGCATAATGGAGTACACGAAGAAATCACTCCAGGAAGTCCAAGATGCAAGCAAGTGAAGACTTAGAATAAGTGTTTATTTTAGTGCTTTATGTAAATCTCAATTTCTAACTTGATAGCACAAATTAAAATGAACTCACACACTTCACATTGCATGCATTAAAAAGGTTTGATGATTATAGGTTTAAGTCATAATCAATCGGTTCAAGAAATTCAGAAAAGATAATTTGTCAAAATTGCCTTTCTACATGAACCGGTCGACTGCTTGGGTTATCCGTTGTGAACCGGTCGACCGTTTGGGTTATCCGTTGTGAACCGGTCGACCACTTGGAGACAAATTGCCTTTCGAACTGAACCGGTCGATCACTTGATTTATCCGTTGTGAACCGGTCGACCGCTTGATATGACAGTTGCACTAAAATGGCTATAAACGGCTAATTTCTCTTTGAAACTTATAAATAGGCATCTTAATTGCAAAATTAATAAGACACATTGTATTATCTGATATTGAGGCAATTAGTAGTGCATAGACACCTTCATATCATCAATCCTCATTAATACTCAAATTTATGTTTAAATCTTCATATCCTAACACAAAGAGTGACGCAGCGAGAAAATCACGCGGAATACGATCAACGCCAATATTCCGTAAAAATCAAAGAAACGAGATTAAATCTCAAGCAAACTCAAGGTTTCGTTCTTAGAATAAAAGGTGAGGCGTACTGCAGGGTTACAAGGTGGTACTTAAAGATAAAACCCTAGCAAACAAAAGTTAATTAAAAGTTAACTTTTTAACTAAAGTTAAACTCAAGGTTTCGGACTCTTAATTAAAAAGTTATTGCAAAACGAAACTTTTCTAAAATAGCAAAACGCCGATTTCGGGGTCGAAACGATGGAATTTGGCCAAAATTGGGTCGAGGTCAGGAGCAAAGCTGCTGATTTCTTCCGCAAACAACGAAACACATTGACTGGGTGATTTTCGCGTCATTCCGACTTCGACGACCCGGTTGCCGAAATTCAGTTGCCTTTGAATTTCGGGTGATCCCTTTTGAACATGTATGATTCCGCAACCTGTTCTACATCAGACTCCTCTACTTAAAAAAAACTCGACCTCGAGTTATGTTTTGGATCGGAGTCAGGATACAATGGCTCCTCCACGTGAAACTGAAACAAGTCTGCAACATTGAAAGTCTTGGAAATGCCCATTGTTTCGGAAAGATCAATCACATAGGCATTATCGTTGATCTTCTTCAGAACGTGATACGGACCATACTTCTTGGGTTTCAGCTTGTTATAAGTCCCTACGGGAAACCTTTCTTTGCGCAAGAAAACCATCAACTGAATCACCCTTTTCAAACACCTTGCGACACCGGTGCTTATCTCGCACGAACTTTATACTTAGCATTTGTTTCTTCCAGCCTCTACTGACTTCTTCTTGCACGGCTTGGCCTTGTGTAGCCATGTTCTCAGGCAGCCATACTAAATCCTGGACCTCCTTGGGCGGATCTAACTAAGTCCACTGTGTGTCTCGGTGGTGTCACATATATCATGGAAAAAGGAGTCTTTCCCGTCGCGCTATGAACGACACTGTTATAAGCAAACTCGGCCTGTGGCAACGCATGATCCCACTGCTTCGGTTTTTCACCACAAATGCTGCGAACCAAATTTCCCAAAGTCCTGTTTGTCACCTCTGTTTGCCCATCAGTTTGCGGGTGCGCGGTTGTGCTCTGGTTAAGTGAAGTCTGAAACATCTTCCATAACGTCACCCAAAAGTGACTAAGGAACTTCGTGTCGCGGTCAGAAGTAATTATTGCGGCACTCCATGAAGTCGGACCACCTCCATGAAAAATAATCTCGCTATGTGCGACGCATCTGAGGTCTTCCGGCACGGTATAAAATGGGTCATCTTCAAAACCCGTTAACAACCACAAAACAGAATCCACTCTCGCCGGTACGAGGTAACCCCAACACAAAGTCCATGGACAAATCTTCCCAAATATCATTAGGAATGGGTAAGGGTGTATAAAGACCAAGTATTTTGTGATCGACCTTTAGACACCGACACACATAGCACCTCGGCATGAAATTGTCGACATCTCTCTTCAGGTGTGGCCGAAATACCATTCCTCCAAACTAGCCACTGTCTTGTCCCCGCCTAAGTGACCACTCAATCCTCCCCATGAAGGTCACGGATCGGTTTCTCATGCAGCGACATCCGGGTATGCACAAACGATTTCGCGAAACGTAAATCCTTCGTTCTCATGAAAATCGCTAACAGTCGTTTCTCAATGCACTTCACCCAGATTTGTTTAAAATCCTCATCCTCCCGATCATGATTCCTTCAGGCACTCAAACCCCACTACCTCATGAGTCAATGTCACCAACAGATTTGCACGACGACTCAACGCATCGGTAACCCGATTCGAGTACCAGACTTGTGTCGAATGGCAAAGGGAACTTTTGAAGGAAAGTTGCCCATTTGACATGCATATTATCCAAGTGCTTCGGCTATTAATAAACTTCAAAGCTTGGTGATCGAGTATACAAAACAAACTCCATCTGCACTAGATAGTGTTCCCAATGCTTCAAAGCTCGGACCACCGTGTAAAACTCCTGTTTATAAGTACTCCACTTCGCCGAGCTTCACTCAACTTCTCACTGAAGAAAGCTATTGGTCGCTTCTCTTGGGAAAGCACGACCTCAATCCCCACGCCACTCGGCCACATTCAACTTGAAAAATCTTCTCAAAACTAGGAAGGGCCAATACTAACGCGGTGCATAGCTTTTCTTTTATCAAAGCAAAGCTCATTTCTGCCTCTTCTCCCCACATAAATTTACCCTTCTTCGTGCACTCGGTTATTGGTGCCATGACAGTACTGAAATTCCAAATAAATCAGCGGTAGAAGGTGGCTAAACCATGGAAGCTCCGAACCTCACTTACTGTCTTCGGTGCAGGCCATTCCCTGATTGCGCTGACCTTCTCTTCATCCACATGAATCCTTTCTGAACTCACCACATAGCCCAAGAATAACAGGCTATTTGTCATAAAACCGCACACTTCTTCAAGTTAAGGAACAACTGGTTTTCCTATAGAATCGACAGCACCTCTCTCAACTGCTCCACATGCTCATCCTCGTTATTACTGTAGATAAGAATGTCGTAGAAATAAACAACAACAAACTTTCCCACAAAAGGTCTCAAAACCTAGTTCATTACGGGCATAAATGTGCTCGGCGCGTTGGACAACCTGAAGGGCATAACCAGCCACTCAGACAACCCATCTTTGCTCTTAAAAGCTGTTTTCCATTCATCTCTCGGTCCGACCGAATCGGTGATACCACTGCGGAGATCAATTTTCGAAAATAACTTCGAACCCTCAAGTTGATCCAACATGTCATCTAGGCGGGAATTGGAAAACAATATTTCATCTGTAATTTTGTTGATGGCGCAATCTGTCCACACACATACGCCAACTCCTATCTTTCTTTGGCGTCAACAACACGGGAACTGCGCACGGGCTCATGCTCTCGCAAATAAACCCTTCCGCAGCAACTCTTCAATTTTCTCCCGCAACACCTCATTATCCTTCGGACTCATCCGATAATGAGGCAGATTTGGCAAACTGGCCCCTGGTATGAGATCTATGTGATGTTGGACATCTCTCATAGGCGGCAGATTATTCGGTAACTCGTCCGAAGTTATATCCCTGAATTCATCTATTACTGATTTCAGTTGGTCAGGAATTGTCACCGAAGTCTCAACTTCCCCTTCCACCACAAGGGCCTTTACTATTAGCGCATAAAATTCTGGCGCACTCTTAATACCTGCCACAAACTCCGTATCCGAACTGTTTACCGTAAAAAATGACTACTTCTCTCCTTCAACAGCTTACTGGACAACGCCTTCTTTTCATACGGAGCCATAGCAATCTTATGAGACCCCCATGTGAACAAATATGTATTATCCCGCCCCTTATAAGTAATATCCACATCATACTGTCACGGACGACCCAACAACACATGGCTAGCATCCATATCAATCACATCGCAAACTACATCATCCTTATATATTTTTCCAATGGAAATAGGGACGTGACAAATTTCAGTTACCTTCACCGTGGGTCCTTTTTTAATCCAGCCGGTTGTATAAGGAGTCGGATGCTTCTCGGTTGGCAGCTTTAGGTGTTCAACTAAACCCCTCGCAACAAAGTTCTCGCAACTCCTGTTGTCCACAATTAAATCACACACCTTTTGACTTACGGTGCAAAATGAACGGAATATGTTATTCTGCTGCCCTGTCTCCTCCTGCCTTGGGGTGTAAAGTATGCGCTGCACCATAAAATTAACTCGTTCCCCATCTTCTGCGAACTCAGCTCCCTCGTAACAATCATCCTCTCCTGCGTCGTCTTCAGCAGCACTGAACCCTCTTCTTCACCCTTGATCCAATTGACAGGCCTGCGCCTATCTAGGGCAAGTGTTAGACATATGCCCTGGTTTTCGACAGATGATAATGCACTCCGGTGCAGGTCTAGCATACGGGTTGGAGTTCAAGTTCGTGTTCTGGTTCGGGTTTCGTAGCATACCCTTGTTTACTTGGGCTGGGGGTTGCTGCTGCTACTGCCGCCACCTCCCTCTTTGCTCTGATTCAACACCCCTGCTGGGTTATTGCTGTTGCTGCCACCCTTGTCTCTATGACTAAATGATGGTTCTGGGTTGTTTCGATGGAAACCCAAAAATCCTCCCCTTCGCTCCATCAATTCAAATTTCAAAGTAAGGTTGTGAGCCTCTTCCACAGTCCACACAACCTGCAGACCAATTTTGTCGCGCAAAGATGGTTTCAACCCATTCATGTACCTGGATACACGTTGCCCCTCTGTCTCATTAAGGTTGTTTCGCTCTAAGAGTCGCGAAAACTCCGCGGTGTAATCAAACACGATCCGGACCCTCGTGAGCAGATCCTAGAGTGACTGAAACAGGTATTGCTCATAATCTGGAGGCAGAAACCTCCCTATCATCAACTTCTTCATCCGACGCCATGTCCGCACAAGTGTTCTTCCTTGCTGTTGTCGATTTTTCCGCATTTGGTCCCACCAAACCGCAGCTCCTCCTTTCAGCTGAACACCACAAACCTCACCATCTTCTCCTCTCGGTATCTCCATCATCTCGAAGAACCTCTCCACTTCGGTGACCCAATCAAGGAAATCTTCAATTCGCGAGTTCCCATTGAAACTAGGCAAATCTACCTTCAGCCGATAATCATCCTCGCTCCCTTGGTCTCCTTGCGAGTGGAGGTAACCTCTTCATCTGAATCATCATCACTGTCAGGTTGTATGCGAGGTGCTGGGTTGCGTCTCCTATTAATAGGTTGGCCTCGGGCAAATCCCTCAGCGCGAACCTTGTCAACCGGTGGCTCATTGTTGGCATTGAGATTAATCCCGGCAGCAAGCATCTCGCGAATCTGCGCTACTTGTTGTCGTGTGTCCTCCACTGCCGCCCACAAGGCCTCCACTCCATGGTCTCTGCCAATGGAGTTTTTGTCTCCTGCTTCGTTATTCGCCACCAAGTTCGGCAAATCCGTGCTCTGATACCAATTGACGCAGCAGAAAATCACGCGGGAATACGACCAACGTCAATATCCAGTAAAAATCAAAAAAACGAGATTAAATCTCAAGCAAACTCAAGGTTTCTGTTCTTAGAATGAAAGGTGAGGCGGCTGCAGGGTTACAAGGGGGTACTTAAAGATAAAACCCTAGCCTAACTCAATACATAATAGGAAAAGACAAAAACAGTAAATTTGCCATAAATGGCAAATTTGAGATAAATGCAGAATATGAAAGAGCTAAGAATTCTGAGATAGTGTCAATTGATCAAAGTCAATTCGGACTCTTAATTAAAAAGTTATTGTGAAAACGAAACTTTTCTAAAATAGCAAAACGCCGATTTCGGGTCGAAACGATGGAATTTGGCCAAAATTGGGTCTAGGTCAACAAAGAAGTTATTGATTTCTTTCGTAAACGACTAAACGCATTGATCAGGTTAGTTTCGCGTTATTCGACGTCGACGACCGGATGCCGAAATTCGATTGCCCTTGAATTTCGGATGATCCCTCTTCAACGATATATGATTCCACAACCTGTTCTACATCAAAGAGTATTTCTCATTCTCACTACACTTAAACACCTTCAAATATTCTAAGTGCTATTAAGTGAGATAAAAAGATCATAGATCTTCATTTGTAATATCCACACTATTGAGAGTGTATTGTTGTTTTACAAAAACAATTATTGTAAAACTCTTGAGAGTTGAGTATAAAACTCTTGGTATTGGTGAACAACAACATCACCAAGGAAAAATCTTGAAGAGGGTACATCTTCAAGTGGGAGAAAGGAAAATCTTGAAGAGGGCATATCTTCAAGTGGTGTAAAAGTCTTGGTGTGGATTCATCAAGCGGGATTTGTAATCTTGTTACTTGGACTAGTAAGAGAGTACAATACTCAAGTACAGGTTGGTACATGAGTCGTGGACGTAGGCTTGCCGAACCACGTTCAAAACCGAGTTAACAATCTCTCTCTTTTATCTCTTTACTTTAAAGTAATTAATTTTAAAATTGCATTATTTATTGTATTTACACCTAATTCCCCCCCTTAGGTGCATAGTTGCCTTAATCCTTGAACAACGGATATTTGAATTTCCGACAGGAGTATAATTGAACAAAATCGTAAGTTTGAATTCAATTGAGGGCATAGTTAGACTAATTATAAATTGAGGGACCAAATTATATTTTTACCTTCAAATATTTTTGAAAATTGCATATTCTAGTTGCATGTTCCGGCATGCCCAACTTTGAATGATCAGACACGCCTACATTCAATATGCAACTTGATCGGAGAAGAGGCAAATCTCACATAAAAAAACTCCAGTAATTTTCCTTAAATAGCCATGCATCCCAGCTCCTTTCCTTTTTTTTCACTTCTCTCACTATCGGTCAATTGTTTCTCTCTCTAAAACTAGAGGAGCCACTCTCTCTCTCTCCCTCTCGGTTCAACAACTCCAGCCACCAGCTTCAGCCACCAAGAGCAGCCTTGTCATCACCACCAGCCACCCCTCAACTCCAGCAACCCAACTGTGGTCTACGGGGAAGCAAAGGCAGAATAGCCCTAACAACTACAACGCCACCGTGCACCTTCCGACGTCCACTCCGGCCATCATAGGCCACCATTTTCGACGCCACCACAACAAGAAGAACCACCTCGACCTCCTCTACCTAACGGTATTAACAGGTACACAGTTTGTCACACTCAAAAAATCCATCATTTACTGTTCATCTTCTTCGTTACTTCTACGGGGAGTGAATTAATTCACTCCCCCGCATAGCTGGTTGGGCTGGGCTTGGTGCCTAGAGTGACTGGGCTAGAAACCCAACCCAAAAATAAATGGGCTGAAAGCTTAGTCCAAATTTAAGTGGGCCTAAAGCCCATATAAGTTTAAGTGGGCTAGAAGTCCATCCCATTTTTGTAGTGGGCTGGAAGCTCGCCCCAATTTTGTAGTGGGCTTAAAGCCCAACCCACTATTGGGGCTGGAAGCCCGACCAAACATGAGGGGGGCTAGCAGCCCAGCTAATGGGCTGGCAGGCTGGCCCATCTGGAGTTGGCTCATCCAGCCCACCAGCAATAAATAAAAAAAATATAATAGGATAAATATAAATTGCAAAAAATTAAAAAAATATATTTTTCTTGAGAAAATATCTAAAACAAAAATGTGGTTTTGTGCATACGGCCATTACACTAGCATATTCTAATAATTATTTTTCTTTTAAAAATATATATTATTTCAAAGTTTAAAAATAAAATGTGTTTTATCATGGATTTTGTAAAAGAAAAATCATTTATCGATTTAAGCAAAGGATCGACAGTCAATTAAAAGATGGTGTTCCATGTCCTTCTCCTAGCTTAGCTGTTTCTACCTCTCATTTAAAGCAGCTGAGTTTTTTTTATATATATATATGTATATACAGGAAAAATGAGTTGCAATCGACCTCTACAACAAAATGGCCAACAGTAATCTCCCTCGTAGAATCATCAAGGTTCGTCCTCCTATCCATCGCTCTCCCTGTCTGTGTTTGTTTCTCCGTTTTTAAGGAAAAATATAGTGCGCTCTCACTAATTTTCACTTATATATCTATTTGATTCTCGTTTACAAGGATTTCATTTTTATTTCGTTATTTTCAATTGTGATCTATCAGGAAACTCGACGTCTCCTCAGTGAACCAGGTGAGAAGTTGAATCCTTTTCTATATATATATAGTTTCTAATTATGGGTTTGTTTTATATATAGTTTCTAATTATGGGTTTGTTTTATATATAGTTTCTAATTATGGGATATATAGAGATGGAAAATTCTACCTATTTTACTGGAAAGAAACCAGGAAACCTCACATTCTGTGAAATAGCCTAATAGTAAGGATCTGCATTCCCTCGTAAACCTTAGAATAGCTTCACTTCAATAACCACCACACGTTCGCCTCTCGGTTTCTCTATAAAAGCAATATTGATCCATGCATACTTCCTCGAACACCAGGAGTAATTGAAGATAAAAATGGCAAAGTGTTTCACCATTGCTGCCTTCGTTCTTTGCCTCTCCTCCTTTCTCATCTCTGCCTATGCAGTAGATTACTTGGATGTTGAAGGCAAGGTCTACTGTGACCCTTGCCGCGTTGAGTTCCAGACCAAAATCAGCGAGGGAATACCAGGTAAGGGACACTGTTAATAGTTTAATGTTCTTGAACAAACGATGAAGATATTCTCGTTTCTTATGTTCTTGAAATGATTCAGAGTCGCTGACTCTTGGTGCTATATATAAATATATGTCCATGCAGCTGCCAAGGTGAAACTGGTATGTAGCAACCGTGACAGTGGCGCTGAGACATACACCGTGGAGGGTGCAACCGACAGCAGCGGCACATACCGCCTACAGGTGGTGGGTGACCATGAGGATGATATCTGTGAGGTCAAGCTGGTGGAGAGCTCCAGACCCGATTGCAACGAGCGATTCCAGAGCATTGATTCTGCTAGGATCCTCCTCACCAAGAACGTTGGAGTGGTGGATAAAACTCGATATCCCAATGCTCTTGGGTTCAAGAAGAAGGTGGCTCAACCAGAATGTACGGATGTGCTCAAGGAAATGGGTTTCCTTCCTCTCGAGGTCTAAATCATCACCATTGCCTCACCTGAATAATAGAATTTGACATGTAATGTCATTTTTCAACTTCTGTTGTATTTTTTATATGGATAATTGTACACCTTTGATTCAATGGAGCTATAATAATTTGTCCTAATTTCTAATCATGGAGTTTCAAGCCCTTGCTTTCTTCTCATTTTTCTTACAGCAAAACCACTTTCTTTTTCATGAAGGAGGATCTCATTTACAGTTCAAACACTTTCATTTCTCTGTGTGAAATTGCGATTTCGTAATCATATTGTCCCTTTATCATTGCGTATTCTTTTCTAATTACTATGTGAGGTATAAGTAAAGTAAACAAGATCCATCAATTTGAATGGATAACAGTGCTTGATTAAGAAACTGCACTAGAAACGGGAACTTATCATGTCTTCTTCCATATTTCCCTTTGTGCATATAATATTGCTTGTAGTTAGTGATAATGAAAGTTCATAGTTGACTTAAAACAAATTTCATACTGCATATTGTAAGTTCATGGAAATGTGGCAGATATTCTATGAAAAATTCAATTAGTTTTTAGGTTCTTGTCATTGATTACTAATTAGTTCAAAATATTGCTAGCTAAAGGTTTGGCCATTTGGTTGCTCTTATACATATCTTGATGTAATATACAGTAGATACAGTTAGTTATGAGCGTAACTTGCTTCGTTGTTGTTTCTGATTTTGTGGATGTAAATTGTGTGGCATGTTGTTGGATTATAATGTAAGCAAGGCCTTGGGCGCTGGAGATATCCAAGTACATCATCATGTGGCATGTAAATCCATAGTATATCACAGTAAGAGGGATAGACTTGCATCCCTTGTGATATGGCTTGTATGAGACAGTTTTTCAAATAGTCATTGCATTTTTACTGTTATATACCGAGTATTACATCAATTTACTCTATGAGCAGTTACTAATGTGCTGTTGAGGCCATAAATGTGAAGATTCCTGTCAGCGTTGATACAGGTGGTGGCTAACAACAACAGCTTCTTGCTTATTGGGACTTGAAATGTTTTTTAGACTGATTTGGTTCAGTACTTAATGTTCACGCAATTGATTATTTTTGCTGAATCTCATTGCTTTGTATGCTCAGATGCCAACTAGTGGCTGGGGTATTGCTTTCATTCAGCATTTTAACCATAAGTTTCTGAAGCATTGTTTAGGAATTATTAAAACAGAAAAAGTTCTGGTTACATTCAAAGAAAGCATTGTCGGATTTCCTAGCAAGGAGATTAATCGTTTTTCTCCAGTGCTTAGAGTTTCCAAGAATAGTTAAGCTACCATTAATGATACTGTAGAATGGTAGTTAGATGAGAAGTGCCCCATGCATGTCTTTGAGAATTTCCTTTTGTTCGGCTTCTTCTAGGGTTGAGTTTGAGAGAAATGATTGTGAAGTGGATGAATGCAGTTAGAAATTCATTTTATTTTGCTATTTGCTTGGGCTACAAACTGTTTAAATGTTTTGGAAAGAAAATATTATTTCCTTTCATGTGATGGTGATCTCCTTTTCTTACAGTATTTTTGTATGCTTGTCTTGATGTGTGCCTTGGTTGTGTTCTTTGTTTAGGAGGGGTTTTCAATCTGATGGCTGCACCTAAGGTACATCAAGTTGGTTTTTCCTTTGTGGTGCTTTCCCAGTAATCTCACATTTATGCTATATAGTTACAAATGATTGAGTTGTTTTGATAGGGTTTAGAATGTGTAGTACTTAGTCTTGTGGATTTGTTTTTGTTTCACTTCTTACTTGTAGTATTGAATTTGCTTATATTTTGAAATGTCTTGATGCATTTTTTAGTTATTTGGTGCTTAATTTATCTGGATGTCTCGTTTTCTTGTATTTTATCCTCTTTTAACTTATTTTGTAAATAGATGGTAGGGGTTATAGCACCATATCCAATGTTCCGTAGTGCTTGTCATAGACTCTCAAAATTGATGGTCAGGGTGGTTAAACTTGGAAAACTACAATTTGGGTTGAATAAGCTTAGTGTTGGGAGAATTTATTAGGTGGGCCTACCCCTCATTATTTTTTTGGGGTTGAATAATAGCATGTGGATTTTGCGAGAAACATGTCTACACGAGGTTTGTTTGGGCTATTATGCATGTTTTGACCTATATGAAACCCAAAAATGGAAATATGCTGGGAACTGCCATTGTTATCTATAAATAAGTTGATGTATTTCATACCTGTGTGACCTTGTTGGCATTATTGACTTAGTCGTTATTGATCTAGTCAACAACGTAATAACTAAATAATAAGCAGAGTTTGTTGCTTTACTGTCAAGTAAACTAGCTTGTAGGAGTGTTATCAGGTCAATTCTGTTCTCTGATTTGTTTTCCTTATATTTTGTTTTATCTGTTTTGTAAGGCTTTATAAAAGCCACAGCTATCCTTGCATTTGATTTTAATAAGAAAAGTATCAGTTTCCATTATTTGGTATCAGAGCACTTTACTGACCTGATAATAGAAACATAAAAAGTTTGAGTGTTTGAGAGGAAAAACACAAAATAGAAAATGGCATCTGATGCAGGAAACTTCACAACACCATGTGTTCCAAAATTTAACGGAGACTACGATCACTGGAGCTTGATCATGGAAAATCTCCTGCGTTCCAAGGAGTATTGGAGCGTTATTCAATCTGGTTTCGAAGAGCCAAAGGGAAATGAGGTCTTAGATGCAGCACAGCAAAAGGCGATCGATGATGCAAGACTTAAGGATCTCAAAGCAAAGAATTATCTATTTCAATCCATAGATAAAAGCACATTGAAGACCATCACCAAGAAGGAGACTGCAAAGCAATTATGGGATTCCATGAAAGTTAAGTGTCAAGGGAATGCCAGAGTAAAGAGAGCCCAGCTGCAACGACTTCGCAGAACATTTGAGAGTCTAGAAATGAAGTCTGGAGAAGGTGTGTCTGTGTATTTTGCAAAAGTCATGTCTATTGCTAATGACATGAGGAATTGTGGGGAGGATATGACAGATGTCAAAATCGTTGAGAAAATACTTGGAGCCTCACTGAAAAATTCAACTTTGTAGTATGCTCAATTGAAGAATCAAAAGACATTGACAAGCTCACAGTAGATGAATTACAAGCATCTCTACTTGTACATGAACAAAAGATGGTTGAGAAGAGGAGTGAAGAGCAAGTTCTACAGGTGATGAATGATACAAGGAACACACAAGGAAGAGGCAAGGGTATATTTCAGAGAGGAAGAAGTTACACTAGAGGACAGGGAAGAGCTAGACCTTTCATCAACAGGTCAGCCATTAACTGCTTTCGATGTGGAAAGCAAGGACATTATCAATTTGAATGCTCGAGTACAGAAAAAGGGTAGTCAACTATGTTGAATTTAATGAGGAGGAAGAATTACTCTTAATGGTATACACAGACGTAAGCAGCACTGAAGAAGTCATGAACAATTCTGAGATTGTGGAAGGAGAAGAATTCCCTCTGATGGAATACACAGAAGCCATTATAATTGAAGAAGCTGAAGATAATCATGCTGCATTTGACATGGAAAAGAATTGCTACTCCTGATGGAGTACACAGAGGCTAGTAATGATGAAGAAAATGAAGAAAACCATACTGCACTTGATGAGGAAGAATTTGATGAGAAGGAAGAGCTACTGCTAATGGCACACACAGAAGCTAGCAAAGCTGAAGGAAAGGGCATTTGGTTCCTCGATTCTGGGTGCTCCAATCACATGACAGGAGACAAAACTTGGTTTATTGAACTTGATGAGAAGTTCAAACATTCTGTCAGGCTGGGAAATAGTCAGAAAATGGCAGTTGAAGGAAAGGGCAACGTCAGATTTGAGGTGGAAGGTATCATACAAATCGTGACAAACGCCTACTTTGTTCCCAATCTCACCAACAATTTACTCAGCATTGGCCAGCTACAGGAGAAGCGATTGGTGATTTTAATCAAAGAAGGAATCTGCAGGATTTATCATCAACAAAGGGGTTTGATAATAAACACACAAATGACTGCAAATCACATGTTTCTTGTATATGCGAAAATGAAGCCACCGCCTGGCAACTGTTTGAAGATGGAAGAAGAAGAATTGGAGATTCTTTGGCACAAGAGATATGGACACCTAAACAATAAGTCCATTCAAATTATGCAGCAAAAACAAATGGTGAAAGGACTACCAACATTCAAAGGAGCAGCAGGCAATATTTGCAAAGTATGCAATGTGGGCAAACAACAACGTCAAGAATTTCCAAAGAAAAGCAAATGGAGAGCATCAAACAAACTGGAACTGATTCATGGAGATCTTTGTGGACCAATCACCCCAATCTCCCACAGTGGCAAAACGTATTTGTTGGTGTTGGTAGATGATTTTTCTCGAAAAACATGGATCTATTTTCTTGCAGATAAGTCAGAAACCTTTGAGACATTCAAAACCTTCAAACGCTTTGTTGAAAAAGAAGCAAAGACAGCCATCTGTGGTTTCAAAACTGACAGGGAGGAGAATTCACATCAAATGAATTCAATATATTCTGCCAAGACAATGGGATAAGAAGACAACTAACAGCAGCCTACACTCCCCAACAAAATGGAGTGGCAGAACGAAGAAATCGAACCATCATGAACACGGTACGATGCTTGCTATCCGAGAAGGAGATGCCAAGATCTTTATGGCCAGAAGCAGCTAGATGGACAGCACATGTCTTAAATCACAACTACACAAAAGCAGTCAAAGACATGGTACCTGAGGAGAAGTGGACAGGAGTCAAGACAGATGTAGAATACTTCAGAGTATTCGGTTCTATTGCACATGTACATGTCCCTGAGCAGAAGAGAACCAAGCTTGATGCTCGTAGTCACAAATGTATTCTACTTGGAGTCAGTGACTGAATCAAAGGCCTACCGTTTGTATGACTCAGTCACAAAGAAAATCACTATAAGTCGAGATGTCATTTTTGAAGAAAGTGGAAAATGGGATTGGAACCTGAGCACAACAGAACCAGAACAAAATGTGTTAGCCTGGGGAGATGATGATGATGCTTTTGCCACGGAAGAATCTGAAGGTGAAGAAACTAATGGAGAATTTAATGAAGCAGAAGACAGCAACACAGAGGTAATTCCAGAAATTGGGGAATCTTCAAATTCAACCTTCCCAAAACAAACAAGAAGAAGAAGAGAGCCTGTCTGGATGCGTGATTATGAAGGTGATAATTACGTTCCTGCAGAAGAAGAATTGGATGAAAGCTTAGCCTTGCACATTTCCAATGATGATCCCATATACTTTGATGAAGCAGTGAAAGAAAAGAAGTGGCAGGAGGCCATGAAGCTTGAAATAGAAGCTATTGAACGAAATCAGACCTGGGAGCTTGTGACACTGCCAAATCAAGCACGAAAAATTGGTGTCAAATGGGTCTTCAAAACAAAGCTCAATGAAGAAGGCAAAATTGATAAATGCAAAGCCGGACTCGTGGCCAAAGGATACTCACAGAAGCGAGAATTGACTACAATGAAGTCTACGCGTCGATGAGCCGATGGGATACAATCAGAATTTTGTTGGCACTAGCGACTCAACGTGGATGGTGCATTTTTCAGCTTGACGTAAAGAGTGCCTTCTTGTATGATGAATTGAAGGAAGAGGTTTATGTGGATCAACCTCGAAGGATTTATCGTAAAAGGACAAGAAAATAAGGTGTATCGACTAAAGAAAGCTCTCTACGGCTTAAAGCAAGCTCCAAGGGCCTGGTTTAGCAAAATTGAGAGCTACTTTAAGAAGGAAGGATTTGAGAAAAGCAATTATGATCACACTTTGTTCCTGAAGAAAAGTGGAGATAAATTGTCTGCTGGTAAGTCTCTATGTAGATGACTTGATTTATACAGGAGATGATGAATATATGTGCACAAATTTCAAGTCATCCATGCAGAAGGAGTTCGATATGACGGACTTGGGAAAAATGAAATTTTTCCTTGGCGTCGAAGTCTGTCAAAACAAGGAAGGAATTTTTCTGTGTCAAAAGAAGTATGCTAAGGAAGTCCTGGAAAGGTTCAATATGGGGAATTGCAATGTCTGTAAAGAATCCAATAGTCCCTGGTATTGTCCTCGTCAAAGTTAGGCAGACAAAAATGTTGATGCAACACCATATAAACAGATGATAGGTTGCCTAATGTACCTAACGGTAACTCGTCTCCGATTTGATGTTTGTGATATGCTTGATCTCTCGGTATATGGCTGATCCTAAAGAAGAACATATGATGATTGCTAAGAGGGTACTAAGATATATAAAAGGAACCTTAGATTTCGAGTCTACTACAAGAGGAGTGAAGATATGAATCTGCTAGGATACGAGTGACAGCCACTACATAGGAGAAGAGAATCTGCTAGGATATACAAACAGCAATTATGCGCGAGATATAGATGATAGAAAGAGCACTTCAGGCTACGTTTTTACGCTAAATGGAGCAGCAATATGTTGGAGTTCAAGGAAGCAAGGAATTGTCACACTATCATCCACGAAGTTGAATATGTGGTTGCCATCGCTCGTGCTTGTCATGGAGTTTGGCTTAGAGGAATTTTGCAGGAGCTGGGTGTCAAGAATCGTGAGTGCGTCAACATCATGTGTGACAATAGTTCAGCCATTAAGTTGTCAAAAACCTAGTCATGCATAGAAGAACAAAACACATTTATCATTACTTGTGTAACTTGTCAATCGAAGGAGTCTGTAAGATTAAGTTTTGTTGGAACAAAAGATCAAGTGGCGGATATAATGACTAAACCAATTAAGTTGGATCAATTTGTGCAACTCGTAAGTCGGCTTGGTGTTCGACAACTTGGAGAAGTAAACCGATGCATTCTTCGATTGACGGGGAGGAATTTGTTGGCATTATTGACTTAGTCGTTATTGATCTAGTCAACAACATAATAACTAAATAATAGGCGAGTTTGTTGCTTTACTCGTCAAGTAAACTAGCTTGTAGGAGTGTTATCGGTCAATTCTATTTTCCGATTTGTTTTCCTTATATTTCGTTTTATCTATTTTGTAAGGCTTTATAAAAGCCACGACTATCCTTACATTTGATTTTAATAAGAAAAGTATCGGTTTCCATTAGACTGACCTATGTGGACGATAAATTTTTCAAACAAGTCAAGCACTTGTAGTTTAAACATTTAACTAGAAGCTTAAGCTGGTCAATGTAATTGAATTGGTTAGTGGTTTAGTTTTGAATTACGTGGAACCATACAAACCAGGCAATTTTAGACTTCCTAGTATTGCCTACTTATCTCAAAATGGTCTAGTTTACAAAAGTTATCATATACTGCTTTTTTTGGTACCTGCAAGCTGTGACACTCTGCAGCTTGTGTCTCCAACCTTTCCCTGATATACATTCTTAAGCAATGTCTGTTCATTCTAGGAGTTCTCAAGTGTAACTTGTTTATCATAATTTGTGCAGCATTTTGTCTTTTTGTTGTTTTTCTTATTACTATTACTCTGTTACAGGTTCGGTTTCTGACCAAAATATACCACCCTAACATCGATAAGGTAGGCCCTCGGACCCCTGCTTCTCATGTTTTTTGGTTTAGGGCTTGTTATTTCTTTTCTCCAGCACTGCAAGTTTTTTATGTAGCTCGGAAGGATATGCGTTGACATTCTGAAAGACAAATGGAGTTCTGCTCTTCGGATACGAACTGTACTTTTGGAGTACTATGAGCTACAGTTTAATATTTCAAACTTGTTATTGAAATTGACCTCATGTTGAAACTTGTGGTGGTAAGCACTCATGTCTTATTAATTGATCAAATGATCCCTAGCAATCTAGGGACCGATGTGTTGGGAAAAGAACTCAATAATAGGGCATCAATTTAGCAAATTACCAATCAAGTCCCAAACATTTTTCCTCTTTGTGCAATCAAATTATAGGATCAAACAATCAACAATATAATTCAAATACTCAAACAAATCAACATCAAGGTTTTTACGTGGAAAACCCAATGTGGGAAAAACACGAGACCGTAGTCCACTTAAAAGTTCCACTATCATAAATAATGGGTTCACAATATTCTTCATTAGATTCAACTAAGGGCCGTTCAGAATTAAGGTTAATGTGTCTATAAGCCTTTGTCCAAATTTCAGCTCGATCCAACGGTTAACGAGATAGAAATCAAAGAAACAAGATGGACTGTCAGCAACCACCACTTTTTCTTTCTCTCTCACTTTTCTCTTGTTGAGTATAAAAGCCTAATATCACTTTTTAAGTGATGTTGCAGCCCTTTTAATTTTTAAATGGTGCGGGACCACCCAACATGATGAACTAAACATTAAAAGATTTTAACCTACTTTTGCTTTTTTTTCTTTTTCCCACTCCATTTGCGCTGAAGAAGTGCCACTGTGAGGGGAAATATGAGAATAAGTTTGATAGTACGTGATATTTGATATAATAGACATGAGAGTTTTTGATTTTCTAATGTTTGGTTTTATAGCATCCAAGCACTTCTTAGCGCTCCAAACCCCGACGATCCACTTTTTGAGAGCATTACAAAGCATTGGAAAACATGAAGGATCTAGGAGATGTTCATTTCTTTTAGGACTATTAATCACACTAGATGAGTCGACCATCATTGTCGCTCAGTCTCGTTATCTACTTTCTTTACTTCAGAAGTTTGGTCCGTACAGTGTAAAACCAGTCTCCACTCTTATGGTTTTGGCACATCATTGACTACGAATGAGGGTGCTTTCTTATCTAATCCAACCTATTTTTGGTGCCTTGATGGTTCACTACAATATCTCACTTTGACATGTCCTAATATTTCCTATGCAATCAACATTGTTTATCATTTCATGCAAACTCTTTGAGATGCTTATCGTATTGTTGTTAAGCTTATATTTCAATACCTTGAAGGTACTATTAATATTGGTCTTAATTTTATAAATTTTATAAAGGCTTCTCTTATTGCACTTCATTATTCTGTGATGCAGATTCGGCAATAATTTGTTATCCTAGGAGCTAAAAAGCAAGCTATAATGTCTTGTTCCGTAGCAGAAGTAGAATGTCATGTTATTGTGCATTGGCATCAACCACTACTGAACTTGTATGGTTTATACACCTTCTAAAATGCATCGACTAATTCCTACTTTCACATTGTATTGCGACAACATTAGTGCTATAAACATGGTTAAAAATCATGTTTTCATCATCATACGAAACATTTAGAGATTGACATTCATTTTGCTCAAGAACAAATTGCTTGTGGTACTATTTCTTTGCAACATATCTCTTGTCCAAATCAAATAAACAATGTATTTACAGATCCTTTATGTACTGTCAAATTTCTGTTTAATAAGAGTGAGCTTTTCATCACTATAGTACCGTCTTGAGCTTGACGGGTGTGTGTGTGTGTGTGAAGAGATACAATTTGAGAGAGAATCATGGGTGATGAGAGATTGTATTTGTCGACCAAGATTTAAAATCACTAAAAACATTGAATTTATAGTAAGAAATAAAATAAAAATCTTTTTTTTCAAAAATATTTTTAAAACATAATATTAAGGAAGATTTTTTTACTTTATAGCAAAAGGGATGCTGCCAATTCTATTATTAATCTTCTTTACGTTTTTCATATCAATTTTTTTGAAACATAAGAACGGCCATATCAATTTTTTTACTAAAAGAACAAAAATTAAAACGTGGAACTGGGGTTAGGTAGAACTTCAATCTGCACAAATTTTATTTTATTATTTTATCTCTCATGTGGTGGTAGATGGTAGGGTTGGTATTTAAATTTGATAAGAGATAAATTCAGTTTTAATATAAATAAAATGGTACTTATATATCATGACAATTATGAAACTCTAAAAAACAGATACAACAGAGAAAGTATATATTTCATATATTTGATGATGGTATAATTAACCCTCTATTACTTTCTGCGTATAAAAAAATTAGAGGTGTTTGACACTATATTTTAAAAATATTTTTGAAAATAAAATTAAAATATATATATATATATATTTACTTTAATTTAAATTTTTTTGGTGATTTTAGATTATTTTGATATAATAATGTCAAAAATAATATTTTAAAAATTAAAAATATATATCTTTTTGATGCATTTTTTTAAATAAAAAAAACACTTTAGAAAACAACGTTAATCACAATTTCAAATAGTCCTTTACTAAGTTTTCATATCTACTTGGCCCAAAATTTATGGATATTAACATCAAAAGTTTTTCTATCACTAAAAATCATGCATGAAATACACGAGAATGACTAAAATAAAATGAGATTTTAGTTTCGCATGTCAAAAGGGTTAATCACACTTATTCACACAAGGATTACAATTACAAATACAAAATATACCAAAATGATTAACAAAAGTAATATAGCAATCTATGGTAACCCATTTTATTTTATTTTTTTGTATTTCAGGTTTTTATTTTAATTTTAACTTTCTATGCCCCAATTTATAATTAATTAATTAATTAATTAAAATTTGTTAAGGTTAAAAAATCAACAATAGAGAATAAACAGAGAGAAATTTCATAGCAATGATTAAGATCGATAAAACATGCTCTCATTAGTCCACTTTTTTTTTTCCCTTACTTTACAATCCATTTAGTTTATGCAATTTCAACTTTATTTTAAAATTTTATTTTTAGTTCATTACTTGAGAGATGAAGATAGGAAATTGCTTAAAAATAGCAAAGGAAGGAAAGTTAGTAATAATCATTTTTTTCTAGGATGAAACTCGTTGATCTTGGTGTCATCCATTTGACAAGGAGACTTCGACGATGTGGGTTTCCCCTCTAAGATAGAAAATGAATTCGGAAAATCACTTTCTAAACATTTATGTGTTTGTTTGATTTTCGGAAAGTTTTCCAAACTTTTCGTGTTTGTTTGATTTCTGGAAAGTTGGTCAACGGAAAACACTTTCCAGCTTAAAAAAATTTGGCTTGGTTTTCAGGAAAGTGTTTTCCGAAAAATTTGGGCAGAAAACACTTTCTGAAAATTGTGAAAAAATTAGAAATGTCTATATTTGCTGATTATATCAAATTTGATCCTCAAACTTTTGATTGCTATATATAATTTGTTTTGAATATTTATTTTTCAATTCCATCTCTTAAAATTTAATTTTTATATTAATTTTGGTCCTTATTTTTATAATTGCTATTTGCTTTTTTCTTATCATTTTTTTATTGAAAAATTTTATCTATCAAATTTGGTCCTCATTTTTTTATTGTTACTTATTTTATTTGAAATAATTTATGAAATGTTAATT
This sequence comes from Salix exigua, assembly GCA_032356905.1. Taxonomy (NCBI): domain Eukaryota; kingdom Viridiplantae; phylum Streptophyta; class Magnoliopsida; order Malpighiales; family Salicaceae; genus Salix; species Salix exigua. Next base: position 30,402,088 of record CM063603.1, read on the forward strand.
ATTATTATTTTAATTTATTCACCTTTCATTTTTTTTTAATTTTTTAGATTTGATCTCTATTATTTTGATTATTATTTATTTTATTTGAGATAATTTATGAAATTATATATTTTTTTCAATTTCATTCTCATTCAACTTTTTAATTTGTAAGATTTGTTTCTCATTATTTTAATAAACTTGAAAAAAAATTAATTTATTAATAAATTATTTTCCATTTCATTTTTTATAACACAAACAAATACTGGAAAGTGTTTTCCAGTTCATTTTTCATAATACTGCCAAACATCAGATTTCACTTTCCCGAATTCACTTTCCAAAAAAATCAATTTACAGACAAACAAACGGGGTCTAAAAATGCTTGCAAAGTTAGTTTAGACTCCATTATTATTATTATTATTATTATTATTATTATTATTATTATTATTATTATTCACTTGATTTGGATTTTAGTTATTTTAAGGTGTTTTAGGATAATTAAGTGGTATAGACGTAAAATATATATATATATATAAAAATGGTTGTCTATCTAAGAAAAACACAACACTATCTTTATTATAAAATATATAATTATAATTAAACATATTATAAGAAAAAAAGATAAAGAAAAGAAATCGTAGTGATAGAAATTGTTTAGTTTATCTTGTGACAATATTGTGTTGTTTGTTGCATAAAGAATGTAAATCTAAATTTGTATACCTCTTTAAATCAAAATGTAGTCTATCTTACCATCTAAGATCTACCAAACTCTATAATTTTTTGAATTTCTGTTTAATAATTGAAAAACAAATTAAAAATAACTTAGAAAGTTTGGTTTGGTTCCAAAGTTTTAGAAGGCCTTTGAAATTCCATTTTAGATGATGTTGCTTAAATACTTGAATTTTATTTCGTTTAAATTTTATATATATATATATATTCTGATTATTTGATGTAATAATATCAAAAATAATTTTTAAAAATATATAAAAATATTATTTTGATTTATTTTTGAATAAAAACTAATTTAAAAACAATTATTATCACACCCTCAAATATCTCAGAGCTGCCTAACATCACTTTTAACCATGCTAGATTAGATTATAGTACATAATACTTTATAAAAATATTATTTTTTGTCGAAAAAATTAGATTTTTTTATTGTTAAATTTCAGATATTAAACCATTAAAAATACTAAAAATATCATTTTAATATTATTTTTAAAACTAATATTATTTTTAAAAGACTCAAATATAATTAAAAATACACCTCAAAACAGGCAGGTATTCGTAACTCGCAACCCTCTATCGGGATTAAAAACAAAATTGTCCCCTCCCTGTAAAGCTTATTAAAAAAAGCAGCGACAGCAGGCAAACAGGCCTTTATATACATAATACATATATACACATTTCGTGTATAGTCTGAGGATCAGTTAAAACTTAAAAGAATAGAACAGAACAGAAAAACTCTCTCTCTAAGAAAACCCTTGAAAAGGAGTAGCGTCGTTTGCAATCGACCTCCACGACAAAATGGCCAACAGTAATCTCCCTCGTAGAATCATCAAGGTTCGTCCTCCGATCCATCGCTCTCTCTGTCGTTTGGTTTCCGTTTTTAAGGAAAAATGTAGTGCGCTCTCATTAATTTTCACTTATACCTCTATTTGATTCTCGTTTACAAAGATTTCATTTATATTTCGTTATTTTCAATTGATCTATCAGGAAACTCAACGTCTCCTCAGTGAACCAGGTGAGGAGTTGACTCCTATTTTTTCTTTTTCTTTTTTAACTCAATAATAAATTTTGGTTTTGGAGTAGTGATTTGTTTGTGCGAAACTTTGAGAATTATTATTATTATTATCATTATTATTTTACTCTGCTAGTCATCGTTTGTTAATTTCTGTGATTTATTGATATCACCGTCAGCTCCTGGAATTAGTGCTTCCCCGTCTGAGGATAATATGCGATATTTTAATGTCATGATTCTTGGCCCAACGCAATCTCCATACGAAGGTATTTTTTTATAATACTGTGGAAATTATTGTTCAAAACTATGTTTTTCTCTTGATTATCATGCTTTAAGTTTTTTCCTCTTTTATGTTTTAGTTTTAAATTTCCATGTGGAAGAGCAAATTCTAATATCGGTTGATATTAATAGAATTATCACTATAGTGCCACAACTCTGTCGTGTTCCTTTCGATATTTGGTGCTCTAAGTCTCATCCAGCTGTATTTTGTTAATCCAATAGCACTTCATGTGGAATTCATGCTGTTAATCGTCTTAAACTATGTGGCTGTATGGTCCAACCCCAGCAAGCTGGGTTGTGAATGCTGAACTCTTTGCTCTTCAAGACATTGTTGATAATTTCTGTGTGAAATTGGGATTTCGTAATCATATTGTCCCTTTATCATTGCGTATTCTTTTCTAATTAGTATCTGCAGTATAAGTAAACTAAACAAGATCCAGCAATTTGAATGGATAACAGTGCTCGATTAAGAAACTGCATTAGAAACGGGAACTTATCATGTCTTCTTCCATATAATATTGCTACTTAGTGATAATGAAAGTTCATAGTTGACTTGAAACAAATTTCGTACTGCATATTTTAAGTTCATGGAAATGTGGCAGATATTCTGTGAGAAAATTCAATTAGTTTTTAGGTTCTAGTCATTGATTACTAATTAGTTCAATCTATTGCTAGCTAAAGGTTTGGCCATTTGGTTGCTCTTATATATATCTTGATGTAATATACAGTAGATACAGTTATTTATGAGCGTAACTTGCTTCGATGCTGTTTCTGATTTTGTGGATGTAAATTGTGTGGCATGCTGTTGGATTACAATGTAAGCAACGCCTTGGGAGCTGGAGATCTCCAAGTACATCATCATGTGGCATGTAAATCCATAGTATATCACAGTAAGAGGGATAGACTTGCATCCCTTGTGATATGGCTTGTATGAGACAGTGTTTCAAATAGTCATTGCATTTTTACTGTTATATACCGAGTATTACATCAATTTACTCTATGAGCAGTTACTGATGTGCTGTTGAGGCCATATATGTGAAGATTCCTGTCAGCGTTGAGACAGGTGGTGGCTAACAACAACAGCTTCTTTCTTATTGGGACTTGCAATGTTTTTTAGACTGATTTGGTTCAGTACTTAATGTTCACGCAATGGATTATTTTTGCTGATTCTCATTACTTTGTATGCTCAGATGCCAACCAGTGGCTGGGGTATTGCTTTCATTCAGCATTTTAACCATAAGTTTCTGAAGCATTGTTTAGGAATTATTAAAACAGAAAAAGTTCTGGTTACATTCAAAGAAAGCATTGTCGGATTTCCTAGCAAGGAGATTAATCGTTTTTCTCCAGTGCTTAGAGTTTCCAAGAATAGTTAAGCTACCATTAATGATACTGCAGAATGGTAGTTCAATGAGAGGTGCCCCATGCATGTCTTTGAGAATTTCTTTTTGTTCGGCTTCTTCTAGGGTTGAGTTTGAGAGAAATGATTGTGAAGTGGATGAATGCAGTTAGACATTCATTTTATTTTGCTATTTGCTTGGGCTACAAACTGTTTAAATGTTTTGGAAAGAAAATCTTATTTCCCTCCATGTCATGCTGATCTCCTTTGCTTACAGTTTTTTTGTATGCTAGTCTTGATGTGTGCCTTGGTTGTGTTGTTTGTTTAGGAGGGGTTTTCAAGCTGGAATTATTTCTGCCCGAGGAATATCCGATGGCCGCACCTAAGGTACATCAAGTTGGTTTTTCCTTTGTAGTACTTTCCCAGTAATCTCACTTTTATGCTATATAGTTACAAATAATTGAGTCTTTTTGATAGGGTTTAGAATGTGTAGTAGTTAGTCTTGTGGATTTGTTTTTGTTTCACTTTTAACTTGTAATTTTGAATTTGCTTATATTTTGAAATGTCTTGATGCTTTTTTTAATTATTTGGTGCTTAATTTATCCGGGTGTCTCGTCTTCTTTTATTTTATCCTCTTTAACGTATTTTGTAAATAGATGGTAGGGGTTATAGCACCATATCCAATGTTCCGTAGTGCTTGACGTAGACTCAAAATTTAGGATCAGGGTGGTTAAACTTGGAAAACAACAATTTGGGTTGAATAAGCTTAGTGTTGGGAGAATTCATTAGGTGGGTCTACCCCTCATTCATTTTTTGGTGTTGAATAATAGCATGTGGATTTTGCGATAAACATGTCTACACGAGGTTTGTTTGGGCCATAATATGCATGTTTTGACCTATATGAAACCCAAAAATGGAAATATGCTGGTAACGACCATTGTTATCTATAAATAAGTTGATGTATTTCATACCTGTGTGACCTGGCCTATGTGGACAATAAATTTTTCAATCAAGTCAAGCGCTTGTAGTTTAAACATTTAACTAGCAGCTTAACCTGGTCAATGTAATTGAATTGGTTAGTGGTGTAGTTTTGAATTCAATGTGGAACCATACAAACCAGGCAATTTTAGACTTCCTAGTATTCCCTGCTTATCTTAACATAGTCTAGTTTACAAAAGTTATCATATACTTCTTCTTTTGGTACCTGCAAGCTGTGACACTCTGCAGCATGTGTCTCCAATCTTTCCCTGATGCACATTCGTAAGCAATGTCTGTTCATACCAGGAGTTCTCAAGTGTAACTTGTTTATCATAATTTGCTGCAGCATTTTGTCTTTTTGCTGTTTTTCTTATTACTATTACTCTGTGACAGGTTCGATTTCTGACCAAAATATACCACCCTAACATCGATAAGGTAGGCCCTCGGACTCATGCTTCTCATGTTTTTAGGTTTAGGGCTTGTTATTTCTTTTCCCCAACACTGCAAGTTTCTTATGTAGCTCGGAAGGATATGCCTTGACATTCTGAAAGACAAATGGAGCCCTGCTCTTCAAATACGAACTGTACTTTTGAGGTACTATGAGCTGCAGTTTAATATTGTCAAACTTGTTATTGAGATTGACCTCATGTTGAAACTTGTGGTGGTAAGCACTCATGTCTTGATTGATTGATCAACTGATCCCTAGCAATTTAGGGACTGATGAACTAAACATTAAAAGATTTTAACCTACTTTTACTTTTTTTCCTTTTCCCACTCCGTTTCCGCTGAAGAAGTGCCACTGTGAAGGGAAATATGAGAATAAGTTTTATTGTATGATATATTTGATATGTTAGACATGTGAGTTTTTAATTTTCAAATGTTGGGTTTGATAGCATCCAAGCACTTCTTAGCGCTCCAAACCCCGACGATCCACTTTCTGAGAACATTGCAAAGCATTGGAAAACAAATGAGGCAGAAGCTGTTGAGACAGGTAATGTTGATATTTCCAATTATTAAGTTCATGCCAGTTTCCCAGGAATTTACTTTCCTCAAGCTTTAGAATAAACAATGCTAACAGGTGTGTTGGTTTAGTCCTGATATTTTATTGCAAACTACTATTGAACTCTGCAGCAAAGGAGTGGACCCGTTTATACGCAAGTGGTGCATGATTATGTAAACTTCCCTTCCAATGATATGGGATGTATGCTATTGACTTTCATTTGCATGGAAATTTGGAAGAAATGAAGTTTGAACGAGTTACAGTCTAATATTTTTCAAAGCTTCCAGATACTGCATGTTAAATTGCTCTGTTGTTGCTGGAAGCATGTCTTTGTGAACTTGAATGATCAATCAGGTAAGATGTGTAATCTGTATCTTCGTGTCGCTCTGCATCTGTCTCAATCTCTCAAATGCAAATTTTATCAGCTTTTCGATATCTTCAAGAATCTGAACCCTGCTAGTTATGTTAAAGAAAATTGATGTGCATGATGATGGAGTTGATGACGTGGATATCGTTCATGTCTGCGTTTTCATCTTTGATTATTTCTTCTCTTTTTTTCTTATCAACATCTTGATATGATTATCTTATCGTGTTAGTGAAATTTCCAATTATTTTTATGGCATGTCCCCGTTTTAATAAAAGTGAAAGCCAAGTGTGTATGAAATTGTTGAGCCATGTATTCATTGGGGTTTCAGCTTTATGCTTCATCCTTCCACAACCTTGACCTTAAATTTTCCAAGTTTGTGATGAATTGTTAGAATTTCATTGAAACTAAGAAAAACCAGACCATCCAAATTTGGCTCTTGCATTGCTAAGAAAAAATAGATGAAAAGCTTGAAATCTTATGTAATAACCATCAAAGCTTACCTTTCAAGTTCATAAAGATCAATGTTATGTTCCAGAAATAGTTAATTGTCATTCTATTTTATTTTCATCGTATAATTCTCTATATTGATTAGATAAATATTCACCTTCTTGATTGGTTTTTTAATGTTTTTATTTCTTATCTAATTGAAATCATCTATTAATATGATGAAGTAAATTGTCTCATTCCTTGTCCTCACAGTCATTGGACCACAAATATGAAAATGAGTTAATTGCAATGAAAATTAGGCTACCACACCTTTTTATAAATGGTTTTCTTGTAGTTTTTTCTAGCTAGACAATACTCGAAGTAAACAAATATACCTTGTCAATAATTGTTGACCTAGTATAGCATGTCATGCATTCTCATCCTTCCTATAATATCTAATTGTTAGAGTATGTCTGTCACCGTATAAATTTGTGTTCAAGGGCAATTTATTTTCATGAAAATATATATTGAGCCCAACCTTAAGTAAGACCAAGAAAATAAATTCTAACATCTTTTAGAGCATACGAAACATCATGTATGAATAAAATTTGACCATCATGCATGGCTAGTTTGCATATGCTAATTTGTTTTTACCTTTACTTTGGAATTATATCTCAAATATACCCAGAATGCTCCATATAAGAGTCTTTGACATTCTATGAAAGCACTTGCATCCTTCGTTATATTATATGGTCTATAACTCCTAAATCTACGACTCATAAAGGATGAGTTCGATAAAACAAAACTAAAAACATTTATTGAGCTCACATATAGCACCATAAATATTAATATAATTTAAGTGTTTAGAATAAAATAGAATAAAAGATAAGGGAAAAGAGATTGCAAACTTGATTTTTAACATGGTTTTACAAGTCTATATTTATATTTCAAGCACTAATCATACTTGAGTATTGTATTTATTTTTTTACTAATCCAAATAAAAGATGCAATGCCTTGATGAATTCACACCAAAGCAACTTCACCACTTGAATGTCATCTCTTCAAGAAATGTTTTTGCGACAATACCTCACTAATTGTTAAGAGTTTATCCAAACTCTCCGTGTTTATAATTATGATTTGCTTACAATGAGATATTATCCTAACAGCTATATGGGATCAAGCGTGTGCTGTTCATCCACACTCATTGCACTGTGGACGATGACAGTGCAGCCTTGATCCCATTGCATTGCAATTTTGAAAATCCTTTATTGTTTTTGCAAATGGATAAAGCCTCGCTGAGATAGATATTGCAAATTGATCAGCCTGCCCGAGATATATGTTGCAAATATATTAGGTCGGCCCGAGATAGATATTGCAAATTTATAAGCTGCTGCACAAGATAGATGTTTATCTTTGTGCCTGTTCCATGATTTGACTTTAGAATACCTTTTCATTTGTTTAATTTATTTAAAGCTGAATAAATTACAACAAAACAGAAAAATAAGTTTGATCGGCCGATTCAGCTTAAAAACAAGTTTTGACAATTTTAAACCTGGTGAAAATTGAATCGGTTGAAAATATATATATCAACTCTATTTATTTATGCAATGTGAAGGCAACCAATTAAGAACTTAGTGAAGCTCATTTAAAATCTCATAAATCCACATTAGATAGTAAAAATTCTCCCAAGGTTTTCCACATTTTCCATCTTTTATAGATAGATCAAGCTAAAGACTCGCATTCTCCCTTGCAACCTAGACCACGCAGTCACCAGAATAACCTTGCGGCACGTGTCTAAAGGATAATGTTGACTGGAAAATCCTTCATTTTTTTCTTTCCCGCTCAGCAGAACTCTCCTTCTCAAATGACTTCTTGGATTAGATTATTAATCGAAACAGGGGGGATTTTCCAACCCCTCTTCAATAAATTAGATTTTTAGCCATAATAAATTAAAAATAAATGTTGGCCTCCGCCGCCTCACAAAATTCTCCACCACGCATCAACCATCCCCGCCAAACAACCACAAGTACTTTCTTCATTCACGAAGTTGTGATCGTTTGGAAATATTGAAGCGACCATGTCAAGGGAGGGAGCTAAGGAGTGTCTTGTGGGGAGAGAACAAGAACAGAGATCGATTTGGCAGCAGTCGAAGAGGACAATTTTCTGGGCTTTCTTGGAAAAGACTAGTTCTTGTTCTTCCAGAGAAAGTAGCAAAGCCTGCATCCATCATTCTCATTCTTTAAATCAAACTCTTTTTATCTCCATTCTCTTCTTTCTTCTTCCTTCTTGAATTCCTCTCCTGCGCCTTTGAATGTATTATATAGATAATAGCCACGTACCATGTACACCTTGGTGCTGAAATCATATTTTTTTCAACGTGATAAAATATTAATTGTGTAAGATTTTTTTATTATAATATAAATTTAGAAAAAATAATAAACTATATAGAGTTCTTGTAAAGTGCAAGTTTTCTATAAAATATATAATTTTTAAATTGATATATATATTTATCTGTTTAGCAAGTTTCAATAAAATCAGCAGCAAAAAATTATCATCATCACTAAAAAAGCAAGAAGATTTTAATACTTGAATTATCGAAATTACTGTATTAAGATTAATTCATTTTATAATTTAATTAAAATTAAACAAAATTTAAATTATAGAAACACCTATGATAACTAGATAACAAAAACAAATCATTGAATCTCTATTTATAAAAAGAAGAAAACGTCATTGAAAATCAATTGCAAAGCTATCATCATTATCATAACTCTAACATTTAAAATTATTATCACTATTTACTGCCAAAACAATTAGAATCGTTAAAACATTTTTACAAAAAAGCAAGAAAATCAAAACAAACATTAACTAAAATTATTATTTTTATTGCACAAATAATGAAACCATAAAATTATCTCAAAAATAAAAATAATTTTAATAAAAGAGAAAAGAAAAACAACAACATAAGAAAAACTAAAATAAATGTTATGAGCATAAAAATAACTAAAAACACACAAAAAAAAAGAACAAAGGGAAAAAGAAATTACCAACATAAATTAAAATTTTAGAATTGAACCGAATAAAAAAAACTTCAACAAAAATAAAATGAAAAAAAATAAAAACAAAAACTAAAAGCATAAATGAATAAATACAGACAAAAAAAACATTATCCGAGAAGGATCGAAAAACTAAAGGAAGGAATACTAAATAAAAAAATAAGTGTCAAAATGAAAATAAAATATATACTTAATTCATATTGAGTAACAAAGCTGCAACAAATCAAAATTTCGGGACCAAAAACAATAAAGGAGTTTTTAAAAACAAAATGCAATGTAACCAACATAAATTAAAATTTCAAAAAGGAACTGAATAAAAATATAACCTCAACAAAAAAATAAAACAACAAAAATTAAAAACAAAAACAAAAGGCATAAATGCATAAATATGGACAAAAACTAAAACTATCTAAGAAGGACCAAAAAACCCAAAAGAATTAATACCAAATCAAAAATTAAAAGAATAAGTGCCAAAATAAAAACTAAAATATATAATTCCAATTGAATGACAAAATGCAATAAATCAAAACCTTGAGACTGAAAAAAATAGAGAGATTTTAAAAAACAAAGTGCAGTGTAACCAACATAAATTAAAATTTTATAACAAAACCGAATAAAAATAAAACCCCAACAAAAAAATGACAAAAATTAAAAAAAAACTAAAAACATCAATACATAAATATGGGTGAAAAATAAACATTGTCCAAGAAGGACAAAAAAATCAAAGGAATTAATACCGAATAAAATATTAAAAGAATAAGTGCTTAAATGAAAAAAATATATAATCAATTCTAATTGAAGGACAAAAATGAAACAAATCAAAACTTTGGGATCGAAAAACAATAAAGGGATTTAAGAAAAATACAAGTATAATTATTTAAAAAATTAAAAGAATAAGGACCAAAATGAAACGTGTCATATATGATCAATTTCATTTAAAGAGCATAATTAAAAACACTCCAAGTTTCATTGAAGGAATGAATATTAAAGGAACCAAAAACAATCCAAAATCAAAAGATTAAGAATTGAAATGAAGCGTATCATATATGATCAATTTCAATTGAAGAGCATAATTGAAATCAATCAAAAGTTTCATTGAAGAAATCGATGAGAAAAACAAAATTAAAAGTTTAGGGACCAAAATGAACAAACCAACAATATGAAGGACGGTATCGTAATTTCTCGCAACAGGATAGAGAAAAGGGGAAAGAAAAATCTTCCACTGGAGATTCCACGACCACCTTCCCATGACACATATCGTGTCGAGAGGTAGAAGACATGACGACACACCAGGTGACATGGCGTGAGGGCTATTTCTACCGCCTAAATACTCTGCACGCACCACTTGAATGGCGTGTGCACATGAAACACTCGTTAATGCGTCCGTACGACATGTCCGGAGTGTTTCAAAAAAATGATAAATTACTTCGATTAGTTTTATTGTGCAAAGAATCGAAATATCATCCATGTCCCTTGGAACTGTCTAAAATAACCCTAGCCTCGTTGGTTAATTTTTTCAATCTAGTATAAAATGATAATTTTACTATTTGAATCCAAAAATATGCACACCGGAGTAATTTAGGCATGCCTTTTATATTGTATAAGTAATATATAAAACGTGTAGATATTTCGGTGTACAAAATTACTAATTCGCCTCTATAACCGCATATTCCTCGAATGGTCTTTAAGATTTATGGAATATGCTTTTGCCTGGACGTCTATCAAACAGGTGTAGCCTTATTACATACATGTTTATCTTGAGGACATGCCTACCGGAATTTGACAAAGTCTACTTCTCGTATTCCGTTCAGACAGGCAAAACAGAGGGAGTCCCAGCCGTGGCGTGTGCACCTCCTCCACCCGTCCGCGCCACTACTCAGTACAGCAGAACTGTATGCTCCAGGTGTTTATCCAATATCACGGCACGATTCAGAAACCTAGGATGCTCTTCCATTTCCTTTTCGCTTTCCATTTTCTCTCCTTTTTTTTTATTTTTTTCAACTTTTTTTATTTCCTTAAGCCTGAGTTAGCCCACGCGCTTTGCTTTTACCGCGTCTGCTCCACTTCACTGTAGAGTTAATGTCGGTGCTTGTGGTTAATGGATTGATAAAGGGGCTGCCACTCTATTTGCTTTACGTACTGCCGCCACCTCTCTCCTCTGTACTGTCTCCACCATTTTCTCTCTCCTGTTTTTAATCACCTAGATTTATGAAGAACTTATCCACCTTCTCGACAGAGAAGATATAAGTTGAGCAACTATCTTTCTTTCATGATAGAGAAGATATAAGGTAAGAAACTATTCAAGTATCTTTGTTTATTTTGATTATAAAGGATGAAAAGATCCAAGTGATGATGAACTTAAGGGAAATAACAGGATTTATGATTCATAATTTTCTCAACACAACTACAAGATGAAGATCTTTATTTCTATGATGAAGATAAAGATGATACTTGATTTTTTATTAAAGCATTCAACTTTTTTGATATTGTATTTATTGTTTGTGTATTATATATATATATATATTCGAAATTATAAATATTGAATTAATATTTTAAGCTACAATTCAGAACCCCGAACAGAAACAAAACACGATCCAGAATAGAGGAATTGACAACTTATTGGATTTCGGGGAAGAAAAAGATGATAATCACGCAACATGGCAATATCTGAACAAAGAATCTGACAACTGTATGTACGTTTGGATGCTAGCGTATTACTATTGGGAGTAGCGGCAGCAGTACGTGGATGACAACCATTTAGGGTCCTGATTAATGACTGCTTGTTCTGAGTTGTCCTCTACTAATCAAGCGTTTTGTTCCACTAACCCATCACCAACTCAATTACATCATCTTTCTTTATCAGCACCAAGTATCCAACTGCATTTTCCCGTTAAAGCCCCACAACGCATTCATTTTAATCTTCTTTTAAGCAATTAAGAAGACACACAGGACACACAAACACGTGACCACTAGCTGGCCAAGGTCCAAGTATCCAACAGTGACGGCGACGGCGCGTGCCGTCACCACATGGATTGAAGACGTGAGCTGGCACCGACCCCACTTGCACTTTTTGGACTTTTTTGGTTGGGGGGTAACAGGTGGTGGAGGAATGTGTTTATGGATAGCATGGAATAACTTGAATGGCTTTTCATGTGGACGGCTAAAAACCCTGTAAAGAGGGGACTCTCGGCAAATACATGCCCCCGAATTAGGGCAACATCAAATGACTTGTGAAGATGTTGTCTAGTATCGAAGATATTGAACTTGCCTGAGAGAGCTCTAGATAAGCACATGCACTGTTCTACCTTGGCTCAAGAACAAATCAATCAGAGTGTAACAGTGATATCCATCCTACTAAATTACTCAAATGCCCTAAATGAGCAGCAGATGCAAATGCATAACACTAGAAAATGAGATGTTGAGGGTGAAGGGAAAAAATGGGAGAAATTTATTGATTGATAAAATGGCTGGAAAAAGTAACAATACATATTCATCCTTCTTTCACTAACCCAGTAAGTACCCACCAGGCATCCAATCTCCCTCATGGCTCCCAGTGTTTCTGTATATATCACATAAAATGTACAAGATCCTGTTCTACCAGCCCCACCGCCCCTCCCGATGATAAAGGAGACAACTTAATCAATTGTACACATTTCTCTCATTCTCTCGTTTTTTTTTCTCCTCCCTTCATCTGAATGGAAATGGGGGACACAAGAACAGGCTGGTCTACAAGAGAACAAAAAAGTGATAAGAAGATGAAGAAAAAGAATAACAAGAAAGAGAGACTGGAAGAGAGCATGAAATCGCAGAGCAATGAGGAATGAATGAATAAATTAAAACTGCAAAAGGTGAACTAAGCTATCTCTCTGGGTTCCTTCTGGCATTGGCCGCTAATAGGATTATTTTGTAGCTCTGATTTATGTCATACGTATCTGGTAGTCCTTACATGGGGGAGGATACTGGAAGGTTTGTGTCATAGGTATCTGGCAGATGGGAGAAAGTGACAGGAAGGGCAGTGAGAAGGTCCCATCTAACAGGGGGCTTGCGTCGCAAGTAACTGTAAAAAATTGGGATAGTAATAGTACAAGTACATTCATGAGTTCTAAAAGCTGTAATGCCTCACCGAATGCTCCAACATATCATGACTTGGGCAGACAATCTCCTTCACTCGGTTACCATTTTTGTATATCTTGAATGTTGGAACGATCCTCACATTCTCGGCATTTGCAATTGCTGGATTCTCCTCTACATCCACCTTTAACAAAAACACGAAGCAGATGCATGCAAATTAAAACTCCTTGTCTATTTCATTTCTGAAACCAAGTTAAGGTCAGGAACTGTCCCGAAGCTTAGTGCAACTGGGATTGTTGAGCTAGTTATTTACCTTGATAAAGTTTAGGGATGGATACCGAAGACATAATGTATCCACAAATGGAGATATTTGCTTGCAGTGAAAATTGGAGGAGGATTTGAAATGAACCACTGAAACACCTGTGTATTGCACATTCAATTTCCATTAGAATTTTGGAACTCTAGAGATGGAAGATAAAGAAGCAGGCAAACAGAAAAAGAATTTTCGGTATGTGGGAGGTAAGGCTTGCCTGGTAATGATACTGCAGCTCTAAACTGTTCAAGCCCCAACACTTCCTCTACTTCACCGCCAAACTTCATATTGTACACTTCTTCTCCACGAGATTTCTTCAATGCGACTTGAGCATGAAATAGAGATTCAGCAACTCCATTGTCATCTGGAAGTTCCCTCCTCAAAACCTCATAATCTCTCACAGCATCAGCCCACCTTTCTAACTGCAGTTTACAAAAGCACATCAATTTGGAGTTTACAAAAAGGAGCAAAGTATACATAAAAAAGCCAAGTCTTTTGAGAAGATTTTACCTTGCTGTTTGAGGCAGCTCTTCTAAGAAGAGCTTTTGTGTAGTTAGGTTGGATATTTAAAGCTTGATTGCAGTCATCGATGGATCTCTCCCACAGTCCACGCTTAAACCAACATGCTGCTCTGTTGCAAAAAAGAATAGAGTTTGATGGATCAAGCCTAAGGCCTTCCCCATATGCTGAGCAGGCTTCAGTGAACCTTTCTGATTTGAAGAGATCATTGCCACGGTTCCGAGCTCTGGCTACTAGTCGCACATTTTTAAGCAGCACTGCTACTTCAACATTTCGTGGATCAATCTGTCCAGCTTTCTCAGCAGCTGCAACTGCATTCTCAAACCTGCAAGGAATCCATCATCCATTCTCAAGCTCTCCATAATTGTATGTTACCTAATATCTTGCAGTGGTTTGAAATTCTAAACTCGCCTTCCTAGAGCCATCTCAATCTGTGCTCGAACCAAGAAAAGGTAAGCTTCAGAAAGCATCCCAAAAAATCTAGTCTGTGAGTAGCTGGCATACGATTCTAATTTTGGAACTTTTGATAAGCAATATTGAGCATCTTCAAGTTGGTGGAGCTTCAAAAGAGCTTCAGTTCTACACATAAAGAGCTGTAAATTCAATTTGAACCAGTTCAGACATTCGTTAATTTACTCTCCATATCAATTTTGCCAATTTTACACAGCAAAAGTGCAGATTTCCATTTTACCTGGGGGCAATAATCAGCACCAGCAGCAATAGCAGCATCAGCTTCCCTTAATGCACCTTTCCAATCATTAACCTTCCGGGCATCTGAGCATTTGTTAAGATGTTTCTCTACTAATTGCAACTTATGCAGCTCGGCAGGATCTGGATGCTGACCTGGGAAGCATAGGTGCTTATTAGCACTCTCAACCTGTCCTAACCTGCAATGAAATCAAGTTCAATGATTGTTGTTCCAACATAAAAAATCAAACTATTTGCAGCAAACTGTTGGGGAAATAAATAGAAAGTTAGAGCTCCGTTAAAATTATAGAACACAGTAAAAATCATGAATACAAAAAAATACTAAACAAAACAAACAAGTACATGTCCAAAATAGATGGATTGAATTTATTACAAATGGTTCCAGACAGAGCAGCAGAACATCCAAGGAAATAATTCCAAAGGAAGTATTATTGGCTCTAGGATGATTCGAATGGTTTAAGTATCTGAAGACTACTTAGTTAGAAGAGTGCAAGAAAATTAAGGATCGATAGAATGGTGTAAACTGTTCAGATAAGCAGCAAACTAGAAGCCAAATCAACCACAGCTATGTTTCTAGGTCATCGATACAGAAAAAACACATAACCCAACATTCTTAGAAAAATAAGAGCACGATTAGGTGCATCCACCGACACTAACACCAGCAAATACAGCAGGATCAATAGCATGTTAAGGCAAAATTAAAGCATCTTAAATCCAAGGAGCAACAAACAGCACAAAAATCATGTCAACGGCCATAACAAACATTAAACACAAATGCAAACAAATAAATCAGCCTATTCTCATCATGTGGATTGACACATTTGAAATTAGAAAAACTTGCTAAAATCCACCACAACTCATTTAGTTCTCAATACATTTAGAGGCTGTAATGCAATCACCACGCATCTAAGAAGATTGAATTTCTCCACACGTTCACCAACCTACCAAATCCTAATCAATACATATCAAAACATCACATTCACCTACTAAATGCTCACAAAATCAGCAATCATAAACTAAATGATACAAAAAGATGAAAACTCCGTCACCACGACTAAGAACCCAATCAATCTAGACTTAAGGTTGTCGTCGTTGTCATGGTTCATCAAACTCTCTAAAATATTTCGAATTGTCCAAATCAACAAGAAAGAACAAAACTTTGAACTTCATTTCAGAAATCTAATGACAAACAAATAAGCATCCCAACAATGCAGATTAAATCACTGCTAAAATTCACAAAATCCTCCAAAAAGCAAAACCCCGCCACGGAAAACACCCTATGAAAAGCTGAAATCAAGTCCCATCAACAAACTCACCTAATTAACAAAGCCCCCAACCTCTGATGCGCTCTCCAATAATTAGGATCCAGCCGAACAGCCTCCTCACACTCTTTCACGGCCTCCACAACTCTTCCCAATCCCATCAATGCTGCCGCCCTATTACTCCTGTAAGCAGCATTCCCTGGTGCCGAAGCAATAGCCTTATCATACAATCCCAACGCCTCCCCAAAACACCCTTTTTTATACATTTCATTTCCAGCCTTCTTCAGCTCCTCCGGATCCACACTCCCTCCACGAA
This sequence comes from Salix exigua, assembly GCA_032356905.1. Lineage (NCBI taxonomy): Eukaryota > Viridiplantae > Streptophyta > Magnoliopsida > Malpighiales > Salicaceae > Salix > Salix exigua. Next base: position 30,418,436 of record CM063603.1, read on the forward strand.
CACTCCAAGCATTCCTACTTGCTGAATTAACAACATCCAAGTTAGCACATTTTGCGCTCCCCCCGCCCCGCATTATGCTCCCGTGACCATAATTCGCGGTCCCGGATCCTAAAACATCCGGTTTCGCATTCCGATTCACTATTCCCATGCCTGTCTTCAAGATCCTGCCCGACGGACAAATGTTGCCGGTAGGTAACACATTAGCAGTTACCGGAGAGTTTACAGCACTCTGGCTGCCAGTTTGTGCAGAGTAAGTTAAAGAGTCGGATCTAGAATGACCCGGTTGACCCTTTTTGGCACTAGTCGTGGGGCTGCTTTCACTCGAGTTCGATAACTCTCCCGAGTGGTTGTTATTGGTGGGTTTGTGAAGTGGGTTTTGGGCACCAGATGCGGATCCGGATGAGCTAGAGCTGGAGGTGGTGGTGGTGGTTGTGGCGGTGGTTGTAGTGGTGAATCCACCTCGAGTTCGGAGAGGTGAAACGGGAGAACCCAGATCGAGTTCACGAAAATCAGGCTTGTTGGCTTCGAGTGAAGAGAGTGAGTCACGGAGTTGATCAGTTAGCGAGTTGAGGTCCAAATCTCCTCCAACGGAGGGCTTCGCTGGCTGTGACATATTTCTATACAGTAATTCCTTTAACTAGAACCAAAACGAAAGTAGTAGTTTTTTTTCTTTCTTAAATGGAGTTGTCTGTGTGTGTAACTGGGTTTGCGATGATGTTAGAAATGTGAGCGAATGGAGAATGGTGTTGGAAAACAAGGAAAGGAACGCGAGCTGAAAAATGCTGTCTTTGAAGAAGACATGGAAGGAAAAGGAAAGAAAAGAAAGAAAGAGATGGGGAGATCTCGTGATATATAAAAGGAAGAAGCAAAGAATGAATGCGAGATTTTAGAGAGAGGTGCTGCCTGTTTGGTTCTTGCAGGGAGAGAAAGAAAGAGAGGAGGAGAGGAGAGGAGAGGGCTTTCCTTTTCTTATATTTTGTCGTTTCGCCTCTCACCTGCTACCTCACGAGACAGGTTTCATCACTCGTTGTTGTTGGCTCGCCGTGCCTTCTTCTTCTCTATGACTCTACACTCTAAATCCCTTTCCTCCTCCTCCTCTCTCTAACTAGTAAAAGAGAATCCTTTTCTCTCTTTCTTATGCAGGAGGTGTTTTCTTTATATATAAATATATATATACTTTATATATAAATATACATATATTTATATATATCGATATCGATATCGATATCGCCTCCTTGCTTGGCTGTTCTTATTTCTTTCACGCAAGATCTTTCACCCCATAATTCCCTTTTAATTTGGATTTACTTGGATGGAGAGATGATTAGTCCACCCACTTCACTTGGAAATTGAGACGCGCTTTGACTTCCATGGCTGTGCTCTGAATCCATTATTTACAGAAACATCGTAAATATAATAAATATCCATCCATGTATCATGTATTGCACAACGAAATCTCATGTACAAGCTATAATTAAAACCAGAAATTAAAAACTTACAGTAAAAATTCAAGTAAAATAGGGTGGACCTTTCACCCACGTTTAGTTTTCATAAAATTACGTTAAATTTTATCTTTATTTCTATTTAGATTGGATATAAACAATGCCCATTTAATTCTACCAAGTATTTGATGGATCGGTTGAAACTACCATCTTCCTATATTCTTATTTCTTCCTATTCTTCTTTTTTATTTTGCGAGAATATTTGATATTATTGAAGAAAAGTTGATGAATCATAGCAATATATATATATATATATATATATCATGGAATATATAAAAATCATGATTTATGTATATTTTTCAAGTCCTTAACGTGGTGACAAAAGACTTTATGATTTGTCTTGCAGGTCTCGGGTATGGGATAACCGAGATTTTACTCACTTAACTCGAACTTGTAAAGAATACCAAAAGAAAGTTGAAGTTTTCTCAAATCCGAAAAACAAAAAAATTACGAATGTGAAAGAAGAAGTTTGTATTAGATGATGTATCAAAAACTTCCAGCACTCAAACTTGAACATTTACCTTTAGCTCAATGTTCAACTCATCTATAAAAATTATTTCTTATCAAGTAGCTTGTGATGAATTAACATGAATAAATTATTAATAAACGAGAAATTAATCTTTAAAAAAATCATTGGTTTTTTCACTTAAAAAACTCTAGATTTTTCTAGATGTAATTTTTAATTTATGGTGACTAATCGGTTGTTGACAATGGTAAGAATTAATTCTTCAACGTTTTAGTTTTTCAAATATACTATAAAAAAAACTTGATTTTTTAGATTTTACTCTCTCCATAACCTTTTTTTAGTGTTTTTTGTTTTTTGTTTTGACTTTTCCTCACATATCCAAAGTTTAGATTTATTTTGTTAAGAGATATTTGAATCGCATAACCTATGGTTTAAAGACCTTGTTTAAAAATACATATAAGTCATTATGGCGGTGTTGAAATCTTAAAAGGCGCATTACAAACATACTAGGTACACAACTAAGAAGCAATAGAAGCCTAATGTATATGTGTGGATGTATACATATACATATATATGTGTATATATACACACGCAAGGCTAACATATATTAGAAATATGTTTTAAATTTAAATATTTTTTATAATATAAAGCTTATATGTATAAAGTAAGAAACAAATATTCAAAAAATAAATTCAAATAAAACAATCTTATTAAAAAAATAATTTAGTAAGACTAGGATAAATTGAGAAAAATGAAGATAACAACCAAAATAATGTTTTTTAAATTAAAAAAAATAACACATAGTGATAAGATTGTAGAGAGAAAGGGGGGAATGTCTAACCACATTAACTTTTCAAGCTCATGACCCCTATTATTAGATTAAAAGTGTTACAAATATATATAGAAAAAATATGAAGCTTAAACCATAACAAATCAAACACTAAAGAATAAAACTGGAAAAAAAAACAATTACATTAAAAAATATAATTAAAAAATGAGGATAAAAATCAAAATATAAAATAAATTAGAGGACGTCAAAAAAAATTAAATCATAGGATCAAGTTAAAAAAACACTTTAATCAAAAGAGTCCTAAGAAATAAAAAGAAAGGAATAACGATTGAATTAGAAAAAATAATACATAAAAAATTGTAATTAAATGACTAAATTAACAACATGATTTTGTTTTTTTTATAAAAGGGCCAAAAATGAAAATAAAGAATTAAAATATAATAATTAAAATTGTTAAAATAAATAGACGTGTATTTTTTCTAAGAGAAATAACAAGAAAGAATAAAAATGAATATATCAACATGAGGATAATTATTTTTTGGAAAGACTAGGATAACTTTGAATAATATTTTAATTACTAATGAGTTATTGAAAAGACCAAATTATCCCACCACCAAGGCTTTTATTTTTCTATCCGGGAGAAAAATAGTAATTTCATTGTAATACATAATAAACTGTATTTAGTTATGAAAACTCATATCCTATATTTGTTTTGTTAATTACCTTACACTCCAATAATGAAAGCATCATCAACATACAACATGATACATTATGGAAGTTTCATGCTTTAATCCTTCATAATTGTCTTAACATACTAACCAAACTCTTAGAACTATCTTAAAAATCCACTTTTTTTTTAATTTAAACTTAATTGCTCTAGACCTTTGTAGTTCACAAAAATAGAAAAGGAGAAACAAAAATAAGTTGAGATTTTCTGTGTTTTTTTAATAAAAAAACAAACTAAGTGGGAATCAAGGAAAATAAGAAAACTTCGTGGGTGTATTTGAAAATGTTGTCGGATTTTTATTTTTTATATTGTTTTATACTCTAGAATGAATTAAAATAATATTTTTTTATATCAATACATTAAAACAATATAAAAATATTAACAAACTTAATTTAAATAAATAATATAAGATTTAAATAAAAATCATTCTAACTCAACCCACATCAAAATAATATTTTTATATCAACATATTAAAGTAATTTAAAAACAGGTTAAATTTAAATAAAATAAAATAAAATTTAAAGAAACACCATTCTAAACGCAGCCCCTGGCTGTTTGGTGATACCAGAATTATTGCGCTCGTCCAATGAACGTGCCAATATGGCGCGTGGCTAGTGAAAAAAATCTGAAAAATAAAAACAATTTGTTTTTTACCTCAACATTCCCTTAAAGAGTGGTCTGCTGGTGGAGAAATGCGCAGGTTACGCCTCTTGTGCCTTGGGGCTCATGTTAGACTCAACCCCTTAATTTTAAGCAATTAATACTGTATTTGTGCGCTCCTTCAACAGCAATGAATCCCTCATCTATCCCCCAGCAAAACAACTGTGTTATTGACCCCACGTTGAATATACGACCACCACAAGGCACCATGGCATCAAACTCAAAACAAACAGAATATGCGGACCGTCGGATTCGAGGCAATCCCGTCATAAATAGGACACATGGCCGATTTATAATCGTATGAATAGATGTACGCTAGAGTTTCTATTTATCCTGGATTCATGTGTTTTCTTCTAGTATTTTTCAACTCCTTACGCAAAGACAGAAAGCCAGATCATGACTATTTGGTACCACGATGGTTTCTGTTTTTTTAATCTCATCTTATCTTAAAGCAAAGTCAATAGCTAAATAGATTATATTTATTTTATTTGGATTCATATATAATTATATTTTAAAACTTAATCTTGTATGAGATAAAATAATATGTTTTTTATTTATAATTTTTTTCTACTTATTTTATAAGCAAAAACCTATATAATAGCAATTTTAATCAAACATATATTATATAAAACATAATTAAAAGTGTTTTTTTAAAACCTATATATTTTAATATCACAATCTCAAAATATACCACAATACCGAATACTTTAGAACACGTTTGTTTGTGTGGATGGATCAACCTCTTTTAGAAATGATTTTTTTTATTATTTTGATTTGTTGATATCAAATATAAAATAAAATATCACTTGAGTGTATTTTCAAGTAAGAGTCAATATGAAAAACAATTTATGAATAGAATTTAAGGGCGCATTTAATATTATAGTAGAGTTGTTTTTTAAAGTATTTTTCATTTGAAAATATATCAAAATATTATATTTTTATTTTTTAAAAAATAATTTTAATACTATTTCATAAAAAATATAAGAAAAATAATAAAGTAATTTAAATAAAATAAAAGCAAAAAATATTATTATAGCGAGTTTATAATAAACAATTTTACCTTTCCTCGAAAGCAAGGTATTTTTTCTCAATTTAAAATTAAAAAAGTTCTTATTTTAAAATTCCGTAGATTTTTTATTAAAAAAAATATATCTTACTCTCTTTTTATTGAAAAATAAAAGAAAAATAAAACTTTTTTTTAATTATGATACCATAAAGAAAACATGATATTTTCAATGTTATATGAATATGATATTTTATTTTAAATATTTATATTACATGTTTAGTTATATTTTATAAAATAAAAAATATATAAATATATGATATAATATATATTTTTTCTAATATTTGATAAGATAATTATATTTAATATTCTATATATGTTAGATAAGCTAAAAATATTAAAATATCAATAAGTGATTTTTCAATTTATTTTTTCAGATATATTATTTTATAATTTATTTTTTATAACACTTTCAAATATAAAAAATTAATTTTCATTTTCAAAACAATTATCTCATATAAAAAGTAAAAAAACTACTAAAACAAAAACATTATGTTTTCCTTTTAAAGAAAACCGATTTTATCCGAACACGGGTTTTACAGCAAAACCAGACGCAACCCGGGCAATAAAAGAAGCTTGCCATCTGAATATTTGTTACTTGACTTAATTACCCTCGGTAGCCTGTTAATTACGGAAAACCTTCGATGTGTTAAAAGCACCGAATGGGGCCTTCGATAGGCTCGAGGAAGAGGTAAAATGGCATTGTTGTAAATACAGACTATTCGTGCGACGTCCTTGTAAATTAGGGTGCAGTACAATGCTAGACAGGAGTAGCTGGCCACGTGCAGTAGGGAGTGGAGTGCCAGCTGGCTGCATAAGGAGGTAGCCCACAGTGGCATCCAGCTAAGCAAATAATGAAGAGGGTGATGACGTTAGGAGGATACCGTGAATATTCCCAAAAATAGAAAGGTTAGTGGTGAACAAGGAAGTAACGGGGTTAACGGGAAAGAGAAAGGACAGTGACAAGAGGGAGAGGAGAGCGTATCCAGTGGTGAACAGAAGACAGGGAATGATGAGCAGGCGATCTATTTCACGCCAGGTAAGCAATCCACACAGCATGCCTTTTTATTTTTATTATATATATATATATATATATAAAATAAAAAATAGCGAAGATGGAAGAGGGAGAGATGTCGTGATTTGTGATGAATTTATAATTTTTTTATGACCGGTTGTCGCGTCGAACTACGCGCATGCACAATCAATCGTCGAGTTCACTCGAACATCCTGCAGTCTCGAGTGAGTATGTAAGGCATCGCGAGGTGACAGTGTGCATGGCGGGACTTGAATTCAGTCGTTGAGGAAGAAAGCAAGTCTCTTCAACCACTAGACCAAGACATCATTTACATGAATTTATAATTTAATGATACGCGATGTGACCTTAAAATAGTGCAACAGGCTATGACAAAAAAAGGCCAACATATTTAATGATGCATTAAAATCTATAGTTTCATACCATATTATTAAAAAATAATTCTTTATATATGATACTCAAAATAAAAAGGCAATATAAAAATTGACTATTGTTATATTTTGCTTGTTTGTGAGTTGTTAGACGTTATGTTTTAAAATGTTTTCATTTAAAAATATTTTTATATATTATTCTTGATACCAATACATTCAATTAATTGAAAATACAAAAACAAAACTATTTTTTTACTCGGAATTGATATTATTTTGGTATTTTTAGGATTATTTTGATATATGAATGCAAATTTTTATTTGAAATTTTTAAATAAATTATTTTAATATATTCATGAATCAAAATTATTTTAAAAAACAATCTCTACCCCACTCCAAAGCAAGTTTTTTCCAATAAAATCATATATAATTTTATGTTCAAGCCGTCCATTTTAAAATTGAAAGCACGTAGATGAATTTACGGCATCTCTTATTAACATTTATAGATTTCAGCATAGCTATATCATGATCAAATTAACACCGTCCGTTTAGAACTACCAATAGTAATAATTAAGAAAATTGCTTAAAACATGAATCAAGCTTGTCGATTTTTTTTAAAAAATTTATAATGTCCCATACATCAAAAATTGAGATCCATGTAAAATCGATTCTTGGATTGAAAACCGTACTAAAATCTCAATTTAAGCAAGTTGATCCACGAAAAGGTTTACTTTTAAATGAAAAGATATGGCCATCGTCCTCGTTCATCGCTTGCTTCTATTATACGTTAGGCATCATTTCAATTTAAAAATTGCATCAACGTAAAGCTTGCATTAAATAGATCTCCCGCCATGATTCCTTGTTGACGTAAAATTTAATTTCTACCAATCTCTACCGTATAATATATGGTGTTCGGTCTATATTTAATTTCCTGTGAAGAAACAAATATATAAATCACGCAACATGTAAGATGGACCTGTCTTTTTCTCCCCATCTATTTTCTCTAAGATCCATGCACACTCGATTTATCTAGATCGGGTCCCCATCGAGGAAAGATGATATGATAATAAAAAATAAGAAGATAATTTCTATGATCCACATTTCTTGCTACGCTCGTCAATGAATGAAACTCGGGTAAAAGGGCAACATGAAATGAGTAAATGCTATATATATATATTATATCTGGGTAATCTCCAGGAATCAATTTGCCTTTAATTAATATTTAAATATGGTTCTCGGCCTTGGATGCTCTATTACCATCACTCCATTAGGAACTAGGAAGAGCTTTCTCGAGGACAAATACCCATCGGGACTGATCCGTTCATTGTTCCAGACGACAACCTCACTGTGACGATGTCGTAAAAATATAGAATACAGTGACAAAAAACTATTAAAAGGTTTGTTTTGATTGTAATGTCGTGTTTGAGTTTTATAATTGTTAATATGATAACTATTAGAAACTTATATATAATTTTAAAGACAGTAAGATTAACCGAGATACGCACAAGCTAAGATACACTTGTTGATCTAAATAAATTAGATATAAAAGAAATCTCACAATTTGGGGTTTGAAAATGAAGGATTGGAAGAATTGATCCAGATTTCTTCGAGCACCATCGACCTAATAACAACATAAAAAATAAATAGAGAATAACACAAAAAGATAGGGCAAACATAAGATAGGTAGGTGGTGAACACAGCCAGCAACTAGCCTTTTAATTATAGTGTGTGGTCACAAATAATGATTCATTAATTGTCAAAACTTGGTCGGCAAGTATTAAATGTTTCTTTTTTAAAAGAAAAAAAAGACATCTCAGCCAGACATCACTATCTAAAACCACAACACAAGACACAAGTATATGGGATTCAGTAAAATAAAATATAAATTTGGGGTTTGGACGGGCGGTCTTGTCTCTTGCTGAATAAAAGTTGATCAACCCTGCAATGCAGCGACATTATTCGCCTTCCATTTTATTTATTTTCTTAATCTTAACAACCCCACATCCTTTTCTTTCAATCAAGATGAATTACAGAGCGCAGCTTCATATTTGTTTAAGAGGTAGTATTACAAGACAAAGTTTTGTTATTGGCATGGTTTCCCAACAAATTAACATTGATTTGGGTAGAGAATCATGCATTCTAGGGAAGGTTCACTGTACTGTGCCCTAATATGCATCCTCATAGGGCATTGGATCATCTTTATATGATTAATTAATCTCTTGAATTCCTCATATATATATATATATATATATATATATATATGATACTCGAGTTAAAAGTTGAAAAGCAGTAAAGTATCTTATTTCCTTTTGGCATCTATATTCTTGGAAAATGCCAAGTTCAATGCAATTTGTTTTTTAATAAATAACCCCCCTTTTGTCTCTTGGTGATGCAGTTTCTCTACAAGAGTGTTTGATATTGTGATTCTTGATTGTTTTATTAATGATTTTTAAATCATTTTTAAATCATCGATATCAAAAATATTATTTAAAAAATATTATTTTGATATATTTTTGAGCAAACTTTAAAAAACAACATCGAATACAATCCCAAACAAATATTAAATCTCTACACCCACTCACCGGCCAAATGACACTATCACGGCTTAGCACACCCCACCACTTTGTGGGTGTTTGGTTGATCAATCAATTATGAGCCGAAAATTCTTAAACACTCTTTAGCATTGGGTGCCCTCTCAGCAACATATTCTTATAGGCAGACAACAAAACGCACTCGATTTCTTCATCCCCTTCTTATTTGTTTTCAAGAAAAAGGTCCCAAAGAGTCAAACATGCTTTAGGGATTCGGTGCCTCTTCCCTACAGTTTGAGGACAATTGGCACCACGTACCCTAATCAAGCGAGTGGATAAATTTGGTAGTGCCATAATTAATTTATAAGTGCGGCTTATCTTACACGTTAATCTTAAAGTAGCTGAAGAATCTAGTGTACGCTTTGCTAGCCAAGGCTTGACTATTTAATTTCAACGTTAGTGGCGTCAACAAAGCAAGGAAGAATAGTTTTTACAGGGTGGTTAGAAGATCCAAATCATTCAGCATTCATATATATGAGCTAGCTTGTTGGTATATAGCCGAGTAATTTCGTCGCATGTATTATGACTCTCTAACACCACTTTCTTTTGCTAATTGCTACAAGCAATCGATCGTTTGGTTTGACTTTGTGGCTACTTGAATTGTAAACTTGTCAGCATCGCACCATATGATACCTGTACAATTAACCATTGTTGATTACCAACACGACAGATGACTCGAAATAATTAGGGTTTGTTGTTTGGTGATCCATGATTTATCGTGTGTGTGTGTATTTTATATATGATCATTTTATTTTGGCCTGGTTTACCTTAAGGGTCAATGTATACTTAATTAGCTAGCTTCTCGTTGAAACGTATATTAATCGATCTAGACCAGAAATTTTATTTTATTCTGGCCTGATTTACCTCAAGGGTCAATGTATAATTAGCTAGACATCATCTTTCAAACTCCTCGTTGAAACGTATATTAATCAATCTAGACCTAAAATTTTGGATAATCCATCTCTTTTGACTTTTTATCAGTCCATGATGACCAAATCATGTGCACTGCAAGTTTTTTATTTTATTTTCTAGATGTTTTATATTCCTCAAGTACTGCAGACCATTATCGTTACCCTTAAGTTTTATCCTCTTGAAATCCTTTATGTTTCACAGTGCATGCCTGTGGATGACGATCAGATCACAGGGTTTTTTACTAAGTTCACAGGATAATATCATGTCAAATTGACAGAGGTCCATGCCTATCTTGGTGCGTGAAGTTTACAAAACGACGGTGTATAGCTTATAGATTACAGACAATATTGCAGATCGACAATCAGTTTATTAATTCACACACAACATTTTGAAATAAATAAATAAAATGAAACATTTGATCACTAGCTTTTTAATTAAATGATGTATTTATTGGAATATTCGGTTGCTTTGAGTCATTAATGGAGGTAGCTAAGACATATGAAAATCCTGGTCAAGTTGTGATTAAAGGATTTGCCTTAATGGTTTGATATCCCCTCATGCTTCTTTAAAATCATGACCATTATGTTCATTAATATATATCATCGAAATTAAATTGAATAATCATAATTTAATATATTATGACAATAAAAACATAACAATTATTTATTTTTTTATTTCTCGAACATAATTCAGACTATTGAATTTAAAATTAATGGAAAGATTTGGAATACGACTGCCGATGTTTTTTCATATATAAAAAAACATGAGAGAATTCAAATTGCACATCCCCTATTCGGAAAATTAACTTTTATGCTGCATGATAGACTGCAACATTACATGGTCAACTCAAGAATTCACTATATAAAAGTATCTTTAAAATAATGGTTTAATTTAATTTAATTTAATTTTGTTTCTACAAAAAAAAGTGCAATATACTCTGGGTTTGAGATACACAATTTGGACCGGCCATCTCCAATTACATGGCGCAGCTACTGGGAACCAACGACTTACAATCATTATCTATTTGTTTAGATATTATGTTTTTTAAAATGTGTTATTTTATAATATATTTTTTGAAATTATTTTTAGTTTCTGTGTGCCGAAACAATTTATAAGCAAATAATTGTTTTTTTGAAAACAACAATTTAACCGAGCATGTCTATGGTGACCAAAACATTGTGATTGGTTACATATGTACCTGTTCCTGTTCCCTTTGCCCGATAAATTACAATTTTGTTTTGGCCTCTCTGATCTGCACCATGTTTTTTTTATATATCTATCTGAATCCTGAGACATAACTGGGCTGAAGTTCTTGGTCATTGAACTGCAAAAACACACGTGATGGTCACATGATAATGACAAAGAGAGATCATGACTGTGTTGAATTCTTTTCTAAAGCCTTTTGAGGTGTTTGGACTCGTTGATTAAACTATAATTTTGTAAAATTTTGATTTTTTTTAAATTGTTTTGATGGGTTACTAGTCCTCAAAATAATTTTTTTTTTTAATATATTCTTAAATAAAAAAATTGAAATAACCAATATCTACTATAATCCAGGCTTAAAAAAAAAACAAAGAAAAGGCTAGCCCATTATTGGTTTCTATATGTATGTATATTTTGATCGGATGAAACTCCACTCTTTTCTAAATACTTTTTATTTTGAGTGCATCAAATTAAATTTTAGGGTGAATATGTTTTCATTCAAAGTCGATACATTAATTTATATATCGTTGCCCATCTTCAATCCTTGACGAACAGCGCGCCATGATTTGCTTTGTAATCCATATGATCCCTTTCTTTGAACATTGAAATGCCAGCCCTGCTCCTTTGTTGTTTTTGCTTATGATTTGAAACCCAACAGCTAGCTTGCGATGAAACTCGACCGATCTTAGTGCTGTCATTTCTCAATCTTCCATGTGAGATGGGGGCAAGCATACATACAGCAACAAAATAGGAGATAACATTAGAGGTATCCACAAATTTTAATTTCTTCATGGCCATCATCGTCATCATCATCGTATTAGGTTACAGTACGGGGATGGATATCAAGCAGTGAACACGATATGAAATATACAGTACTGGGGATTTGGCAGTTTATTGGACTCAACATATTAAATTTGTGTAAATGAAATATTTTTTATTTAAAAAATTAAATTGTTAGGTGAGGTTTTAAAATATGATTTATATTATTTTTAATATATTTCCTCGGGTGAAAGCTTTTTGAGTATGAAACTTGTACGTGATCACACTATTTTATGCTTGATTTTTTTATCAAATAGAATGGAGGTGGTGAGATTCGAACTCATGACTACTGAATTAACAGAGTTCTGATACCATGTTAAGAAATCATCTCATTTAAAAATATAAAGTATTACGTGAAATTCTAAAATATAATTTATATTTTTCGTCAATAGAGCAGAGGATGACATTACTTGGAATGTCTGGTTAGTGAGGGACCTCAAATGGCAAAACTAAAGAACACTGATTAGATAAATTTAAGGTAATTTCCAGACACTAATAATCGTGGGGTGCAGTTCGTTCAGTTGACAGATAGAGATCATACATGTATTGATTGTTTGCTTGATTGCTATGTTTCGCAAGGAAGGCAAGACCCACTCATTCAGGCATTCATGTGGGGCACCTAAGAACACACCCATATTTTATCTTTCAACTGGCCACCATGTATTGGCCCTACATTTTACCAGCTCCCATTTTTTCTTTCAAGTCGTAACCCTAATATATAGTGGTCGATCGTTTCAGCCATAACTGATACGGCTTTAAAAAACGAAGCAGCAGCTGCAGCTAGCTGTTATTGATATTTGATAGTTAACCCACTTGGCTGCTCCATAAAAATGTCAACCAAATTCACCTGCAGCTTGCAAAGATGACACCAAATTTTTAATGCCCTATCAAGGGTACATTGGATTGATTGTTTTTTTATGTATCGACGGGATTTCTTACATTCTTTTAAGATTTACTTTATTTGTATAGTAATTAAAGATCCTTTCTAATGAAGAAACATTGATTTGGTTAAATTTAGAGAGAAATTCCTAACAAGTCTGCTATCCAGGTTAAAAAAATCACTGATTAAAGAAAGAAAGTCACAAAACTCAAAGGGATTTGAGATTAAAGTATTTGTTACCAAGGGGTCTCTTTTCTACAAGTATGTGCTTTTAACTATTTAGTAGATGGTCTTTAGCAAAAATTTGAGATTAAAGTGTTTTTTCTTTTTATGGTCTCAGATATGAGTTTTATGACTGCTAATATGATAGTCACTGGATACTTGTATGATCGTTAATTTTAAGATTCATGAGATTAATTAAGATGCGCGCAAGCTGACCCGAATATCTATATTAATAAAAAAAAGTATGTGCTTTTTGTTTGTAGAAATATTTTATTTTGTGTTAATTTGGTGTGATTTGCAACTAATATTTTGTAGTTTGTCATTCAAAGTTAATTACTACTTATATTATAAGATCGAGGAGTCATCTAACGAATCTTAACGTTCTTAAATTGCTCAAGCTTAAAGACTATCCATTATACCAGCACCATGCTTTAGTGATTTCTTATGTGATATATATATATATATATATATATATATATATATATATATATATATATATATATATATATATATATATAGAGAGAGAGAGAGAGAGAGAGAGAGCATTAAGTTAATTTTAGCTAACAAAATTAGAAACTCTAACAATGTCAACCCTTCAAATTAAGGAATTAAAGTAGGTGTGCTTCAATTAATATCGATCACGTGCCAAGAGAGTAATTTAGGGTTTACTACATTAATTTATTTCCAACCCAAAAGAAGAAGACATAGTGTCATGCATGTCTTTTCCAATCTCATTAATTGAGGAATAAAAAAAGATATTAAAGAATATATCAATTGGTAAATTGTAAGAAAGAACTATGAATGTTAATTAAAAACTAAAGCGAAAGTTGATTTTCTTTTAAATAAAGAATAAAAGATAGATAGACGTATAAATATTTTATAAATGCAAGTTGCATAGAGTAATGCTTGACTCTACCGTTGATGCAATAAACTATGAAATATAGAAAAAAATAGATAAAAAGGCAATAAAACAATTTTAAAAGTGAGGTTTTATTTAATTCTTTGAAAATTAAAATAAATATTCAAAAGACTAGAGGAAAAATATATTCCCTTAGTCAACATCCAAATTTCTTATTTATGCCTTTTTTATATGTAAAACATTTTTTTTATTAACAACATGGTTTTTTCAATAAAAATTAAGGTACTTAAAAAAAATATTCACAATTATTCTAATAATTTAAATTTATGAGAACAAATGTATTTATTTAGTCCAAATCTATTTTTTTTTTCATTTTTCTTCTTTACAAAGAGTGAAAATCCAAAGTTCAAACCATGAATGTTCACAATGTACTTGATAAAAAGATCAATCCAATGATACTAACTTTGTGTTTAGATTAGAAGTATGATTGGGAGTGGAATTAAAATTATTTTTTAAAATCAATTTTCATATTAGCACATTAAAATAATCTTTAAAAATAAATAAAATAAAAATTAATATTTATATAAAAAATCAATTTTTTTTAAATATTTTTAAAACACGGAACCAACACCATATCACATTAGGTCCCACTTGTTCAGGTTGAATCGCAAATTATAAACATAATACTAATTGAACTTGGTTTTGCAACAAAACATAAAAGTAAAAGTTTAAGCCAAGGATCTATATAATTTACCAACAATTCATTATTTGTTTGGTGTCAAGAGTCCAATTTTGAAATCAAGGGGAATGGCCCTTATAAAAGATGAAATTGTTTATATATTTTTAATTAAAATAAATAGTGATTCAATTTATTGGAAGTTAAGGTAGTATCTGATATTGTGATAATAATAATTTTTTAAGATGTATTTTGCTTATAAAAAATATGAAAATAATATTTTGTAAAATTCATTTTTGATATCAAAATATCTAAAATTATAAAAACATTACAATGAAACTAATTGTAAACTGACAATAAAAGGACATCCGATGGCCCAAGTGCTCCAATGATTGAAAAGCTTGCTATTACAGTCCTTGATTTGCAAATAATATAAATAATAAAAATAATAACAACAAGAACAACAACAGGAAAATAAAGGCTGGCAGCAAAGCAATCAACAGGACATTGAGTGCCAACTCCTTCCAGCTACTTAAAAAAAACCCATCTCCATGGACCATGTATCCCCTAGATAATTGATATTGGGTAAAATAAATTGACTTTTCAAAGTCTAGCTTCAAAGAACCTGGGCATGGCTGCAGTTTTGTGGCCCAGTCAAATGCTCCATCGTTCACAGGCCTTTAATGTCACAAATCCCCTTGAAAGTTCAACGGCACCCCCCTCCCCTCCCACTTCTGTTATCATTACCTTAGCTGGATAGCAAATCCAGTGCGAAATCTAAGAACTTCCGAGCACATGGCAAACAATGGATTATGCCCACCGTGAGGTGGATCACCAGCACAACTCTATCATTAACATGCAAACCCACATCCATTCTTGGCATTTATCCAGGTTAGAACTGAATGATTTGCTAGTTTAGCCAGTGGATAATGTGAATCAGGTAAATGGGAGGCAATTATGGACCCTAAACATGGATGAAACGAGCCAGAACAAAATGGGAAGAAGTCACATGGTGCCTTTACTGTGTTTCAGGGAGGAAAGAAGTTAAAATTGCAGCTTTATAGAATTGACATTTTCTTTGTCCCCCACCAAGTCGTTTTCAGTGAACGTTGTTTTCATTTTCTAATGATGTTCATCAGTATCGATCGCTTAGACAGTTGTTAGAACTCGAGTTAGCCAGAAAGATGAAATGCTGAAAGCAACAGGGCATCTCGCAGTATCACATGGCAAACACTTGAGTAAATTATTGAGTGGATAGCCTCGAGCACATGGCGAACACACCCCGATGACAGCAATAGATCATGAGGTTAAGAACCGGTGCACAAACGCAACACCCTAGAGACAGCAGAAGGAAATAATTAATATTGTCTGCTGTTTTAAGCTTGGCCAAGAAAATTCTACCGCCATGGGAGACCTGGTTTATCTGGTTCAAGAAAACACAGCCCACCTTGAGCGTTTTCCTCTTAAATACAAGGTTTTTACGTTTTCCCATCCATTAACAGATAGGATTTTCTCAGTCGTTAATGTGTTTGTGTTATCAATTGCAAGTTTAGAAGGGGCTCTACAAGATGTTTAGATTAAGAATAATAATAATAATAATGAAGTTTCTGGCATCTTGCGAAGGCTATTTGGGGTTTGGATAAGTATCCTAGTGTTTATATAGCCTTTCCAAAATCCTGGTTTTCACTCCGAGTATGCTTTGATTTCCAAAAACATCATTACAAGCAATCAACCATCTGCCGTGGGCTCCCAGAACCATGATCTAGCTTGAAAAGTGCTCTTATCGGAACACGTTTTGGCTCCATCAGGCGAGAATGGAGTTCTTATATTAGCTCGAACCCTTCTCTTCCATCTTATTCAAGAACCTATATGGAAACACAACAATCTCATCAACCTCTGGTACATGTCTTATGCATGGGAGCAAAATTATTTGGCTTTAAAAGCTGGTTGAGAGAGAATATTTAAAGTTGTTTTTGAAAGTGTTTTTTTGGTTAAAAAATATAATATTAAAATGATTTATTAATTTCAAGTAAACCATGAAAATATTTTTTAATAAAAAACAATTTTAAAATACATTACCAATCATCCACATTTAGACAGAGGGTGTGGGCAAATTCCCTCCACTACCTTCATCCAAATCCATAAAAAAGTTGGAAGTTTGCTCCCATAATTTGTTCTTTAGGTTACATTTGCCCTCATAACCTGTATTTTTTTTTATATGTTCACGTTAATAATTTTCAAATAAACATTAATACAAGTATATGTTTTTGGATAGTTTATACCAAATTCATCTTGTCTAAGAAATATTTCAGGGTATGCCCTGCAATTGGAACAATTACATGGATACTATTAACACATGTTGTAATATAATCTTAAGATTGTAGATAATGTAATTATGCCTGTATTCTTTTTTCTTGTGCAGAAAATTTAGAAGAAAAAAGAGAGTTTGCAAAGCGATTAAAGTCTCTCATGGGCCATGACCCAGTATACAGCCCACTTAGAGTCTGTTTACGAATGTAATTAATATATTTTAATTTTTTAAAAATTATTTTTTACATCAACCAATCAAAATAATTATTTTTTTTAATTTCAAGTAAAAAACAATTTTTAAGATAATGCATGAATATATGCAGTGAGCAAATGTCTGAACACACAACCAAGTAGTCATGCTCCATGCTTATGATATGGCCATTCAAGAACACCAATCAAAATTTTCTGGGACTATATATTTCAATAATGGAAGTTTACAGTATATTCAATAATGGAAGTTTACAGGGGGCAATCGCTCTTGATAACTCTCATTTCTCCTATGGTCTAAACCTACCAATACGTTTGTGGCAACGTATAAAACTTTGTTCTTTTTAATCCACATCAATGGAAAACCCGCAAATTAGAAGAAAGAATAAAAAAAAATGGGTAGAGGAAAAAGAAATGGACTGAAAGGGATGATTACACGTATCTATTAGCAGCACCATCGAGTATGCAATTCATAAATCCCACTCCAATCTATATCCTTTGGAAGAAAAGGATAGCCAAAAATCCTAATCATCAGATTCCATAGTGGGACTCTTTGAGCAGCTCTCCTGCTGATGGAGTTGTAACAATTTGGCTTCTGGATTGCAAAGCCCTGCATTATGATTCATAGTCGTTATCAGAACATATAAGTTTTTGGTCTGTGGAAAAATATTCAACACGCCATCTTGTGAGAAATCAAATGATTTAGATTTATAATAATGATTCGACAATTTCTGCATAAAAATCTGAAGCAAGGCATGAACTGGATGCCTGTAAAGTAATAAAAGAGAGTGATACTGATATTGTTCATTTTGATTCTGTTTCCTTCATGGCTGATAAAGATACCAACCTGAACAAGTGGGAATATCCCATACTGCAATTGATGATGGTGTACACTCTGGTGAGCACAGCGCTCTGTTATCCTCATGATTAACATTCATTGCCAGCATCCATGCACCTATGGTAACATCTTCATTGCTGAACATTCGGAAACTATAATTCAAGAAAAAAGGAGATGTTACATGGAATGAAATGATCATCTCCAACATATGTTGAGAATCTGAAAGTGTTTAGAAAGTTCCTCAGCGTACATATTATGATTGTCTACTGCCAATATTTCATGTTATGTATACAAACAAGCAAGCAGGGGACTACTCATGGTTCGTTCAACAAAAGTACGTTCTTGCTATCTCAGGTCAGAAGCAAGGCAAGCCCCAAACAAGCTTCAGCCGGTGATGGGCCTGGTCAAGTCAGCCAAAAAGCACTTGTTCACGACATAGCTTTTTCTTAGGTGACTTTATCCATTGTTCCTCATTGTGTCATCTTGATTGATCATACAGCTTGTTTGAAGTGAACAATAACCTTTTCAACTACTTTATTTCTTTATTTTAAATTAGTCCATGGTTCTTTGAATGAAATTGCTTTTCTACCTTGAAGAATTTGTCAAAACCAACAATATATAACAACTACAAAAAAGATTAAACAGTAATAACAAAATTATGCAGTGAAAAAAGCTTGCAAGCTTAATCAAAAGCAAGGAATTGTGTGCGGGAGAGGGAGAGAGAGAGAGAGAGAGAGAGAGTATTCTCTCTATATACCTGCCACTTTAGTTTAAATTTATAATTAAGGATTTTATGTAATTTACTAAAATTGGAATTGACAAGGATCCAGTTGAGAAAGCATAACTTGTCAAAACAAACAAGTTAAGAAAGTATATCTTGCAGGTATTTCTTTCTTCTAAATTTCAATGACTATTATCTATTTGCATTTGATGCTCCTATCATATCTAGACCCAACATGCCGGCACTACATCATCACAAGCCATTCGTTTGTTTGACCTCTTGGTTTTATTTTTTGGAATGTGCGAGTTTTTTACGTTGAGAAGGAACTGAAATGCAAGTGGAACTAAAGGCATACTTTACATATACTATAACAGTAGGCATAGAAGTAATTTTTGGAAGAGGTGGAAAGCACCCCCGATGTTGTGCCAAAGTAACATGGGAAATTCTCATGGTGCATGCACCATGTGAACAAAGAAAGGAAACACGATAAAACTTTAAAAAAATGAAGAAAAAATAGAAGCATGAGGTTTATCCCTAAATGGCAAAAAAGCCAATAGTTCTTGAAAGGCATTGGAGAGCTTCACAATTGGTTCCATGTCCCTAAAATTGTAGCTTGAAAATCATTATTGTATATCTTATTTTAAACAAGCTTTTCAAGGCTAACACTCAAGGGGATGTGTCCTGATAAAGGTAATAAGCAAGCTTACCTGTTATCTCTGAGAGCAACTAAACTTGCGACAACGTCTGCAGAAAGTGCATATATTGGACCATACGCATGCAGAAAGTACTCCTTCCCAAGCAAATAGGATAGTGGCTCATACCTGCAAAAATCAAGATTACGTGATTACTGCAAAAGTCATGGCTATATAAAATTTGGGATACTAATTCTTTTGGAGATTATTAAGCCCAGAGGTATTGATGCAGTGCTTTTGGGGCAAACCAAAATCCCCAATAGAAGAAGGCATGAGGTATGACAACCCTGAAATGATTCCAAAGAAGGAAGTCTTTGAAGTGGATAAAGTTTTTGTATGACTATGGTACTAAATTTAGAAAATTGAGAGTAAAATAAAGCTCATATAGACTCCAAAACATCATAAAAATTAAATTATAATCCTACATAACATCAATCATGAGGTAAGATTCAAGTTAAAAAAGTAAAGTACCAAGAACAAACTTTTCACAGCAACAGCTCCATGAAGAGCAGCATTGCTGTTTGATTACTTAACAGTTTCTTCTATAGTATCACTTCAGTAACGTGACTTCAACTCAATTTTGAAGTATACAATGATATATCTAGTAACAACAAGATTCAAACAACCTAAATACAAAAAACAGCAGGATTGATTTAGAAATTGTCATGTTTATATATAGCCATTGTCTACAACTTAAGAAACACAAAAGTAAAATGAGCTTACCATTTGAGCTTTGGATCAGTGAAAACTGGTCCCTTTTTCAAGCATCCAAGATAAGTTTGAGAGTGAGAACGCTCTTTTGCCAAAAGAGTTGAAAGACGATCTGAAAATATATTAAAATACAGAGATGAGATTTATTCAGAGCTGTACTATGAAAGTTGATCTCCAGAACAATGCTACTGAATAACAATAACTATCAAAAAGTTTCACATTTACCCACCTGGCCTCAAGTATATGTCATCATCAGCTTTAACATAAAACTCAGAATCAAAAAGTGCATAGGCAGCTTTAAAGAATGCTAACCTGCAAAAAATAAATAAAAACCAGCACATTAAAATCATTCAATAATTAACTTGACGAAAAAACAAGGGTAAGAAAACCATGCAGTCCATCATCAGCACTAACGTTTTATATGGGAGATTACTATACTGTTCCTCAATATCTAATAACAAGAAATCATCATATTCTGCAATCTCCCTTTTGAGCTCCGCCGTCTTCGATTTATCATTAGTTCTACCAATAATAAACCTGAACGCCAAACCAGTAGATTCTTCCAACCTGCAAGCCAATTAATTTATAAGCAGCCAAGATATAATATAAAGAAAAGGCCTTATACAAGCTACTAGTTTTCAGCAATGTTCAAAAACATGAACAACGAAAGTCTGTAAAAAAAGAAACTACTGCACAGTTTCTAAAAGGAAGTAGATCTAGAGTTCAGCAAGAGCAACAATATATTAGTAAGAAATAGAGATCATCTGACTAGACTATGATGTACATATCGCTGTTCAAGATCACATTCACACCTCTCTCTCTCTCTCTCTATCTCATTCTCCTCAAAACATGTTTAGTGAGAAAACATCAAATTCTGAAGTGTTTCTCTACTCATAACAAGCATATTGTGTCCTATTGAAATTGAGAAACTTGAGACCTTCTCTTGCTGAAGGCTTAAATATGTAGAAAATCAGTTATAGATCAACGTTGTTTCTTTCTTTTATTAGAGTTCTTGTTTGCTATCAATGAATAATAATAATAATAATATATAAAAAAACCTAATTCATGAAACAAGAAAACCAAGAATTCAAGCTCTCATTTTAACAATGTGATTTCTGAATCTATAAGCAAAAACCTATCAAAGATCCAAACAATAGCTATCAACAAAGAAAGAAAGAGAATTACACTATACCGTTGAAGTCCCTGTCGATCGGATGGCATCCAGGTCTTCCTCAAAGACCGTCTCCGACCCGATGACCCGAACCCCGTTTGAATCCCAACAAATCCCATAACCTTATGTCTCTCTCTCCTTTCCCCGCCATCCAAAACAAGGGTGTTTCCGCCACCATTATCATTCTTGTTGTTATTGGTTTCCCAGACGACACGGACGGATCGCGGCGGGGAGTCATTGGAACAACGATAGGTGTGAGAGGAGGCAAGAAAGGAAGTGAGACCGAAGGTGAAACCGGAGACGCCGATAAGAAGGCAAGAGATAATCAAAGCCGTTGATCTGCGAGAATTCGAGGGTTGCGATATGCGGGAGTGAAAGAATTTAGGAGAAGAAGACATTTTTCTTTTGAATTTGATTTAATTATTCGTAGAATGTCTGCTTTGCTTTGCTTATAAGAGAAGAAAGAAGATTGCACAGAGACAGAGTTTGTTGAGGTTAAAGCAGGAGTTGTGTTTTTGTTTTTCCAGTACTGAAAGAAAGAGAGAGTTGTCAGTGTGTGGTGAGAAGAAGAAAGTGCAGCGAGGTGGAGGAGTTTCTTGCCGTTATTGGTAGTTGGTTACCTCGTTGATGTTCGCAAGTCATTGTACCTCATGTAGCGTTTGTTCATGGGGCGGAGATAAAAATATATTTGAATATAAAAAAATATATTTTTTAAAATAATTTTGAAGTGAATTTATATATTTTTAAATATAATATTTATTATTTTTATTTATAAAATATCACTGTAAAAAACTATTAATTTCAAAATCATCTAACTAAAACATGCGAGAATACAAATAATTATTATTATAGTTTTTAAACCCAATACGAGTTTGATCTTGGATAAGCCCGTGTTATAACTCGGATCAAACCCGAGTCACAAGTAAAGTTAATAATTTGTTTGACTTAACATAAGAAAAACAAAATTATTATTATAGTTTTAAAATCTAACTTGATAGTCGACCTACGTAAACCCCAAGTTATGTGTTAGGAGGATTAACCCGAGTTAACTTGAGTCAACATTAAATAAAAATAATTATTATCATAGTTTTAAAACTTGATTTAAGAGCTAACTCATGGCAAGACCTTTGACACAGATGAGAAGGTCAACCTGAGTTAACTCAGATCAATGTATGCATAAAAAATATTATTATAGTTTTAAAACTTAATTTAAGATTAATCGGGGCAAGACCAAGTCGCTGGTTGGGAGGCTTAACATGAGTTGACCCGAGTTACAGTATGAATAAAAATAATTATTATTAGGTTATGGGTTAATAAGGTCAACTCGATTGACCTATTTTTTTCTCCAAAAATGTCATCTAAGTTTTTGACATTTTTTTTTTATCTTAGTTGATTTTAGTTTTTAACTTCAATCCTTTTTATTTTTCTTTTTAAACTTAGACTATTGTTAGCCTTAAATCAACTCATCAAGTTATCCTGGTTTTATACTAGAGTTATTATAATATTATTAATTTCAACACTCAATATACACTAAAGTAATTTTCTTTACTATATAAGTTTGATAAAAATTTATATTAAGGGTGACATACACCTTTTTTTATATTTTTTTTTTATACATTGTCCATTATATCCAAACATGATACAAAAACAATGATTTTGTCTTGTACATCATTACCAAACACAATTATGTCTTAATCTTATTTTCTATCTTGTTTACTTTGTCTCCTTTGTCTTTTCTCTTCTATCTTGGGATAATAACCAAATATCATCTTACTGATTTTATGGATCACAACACCTTTTTATTGTTAGCATTTTCTATATGGAAAAAGCTTGTTTTTATTTTAATAAATTTGATATATAACTACTTACTTTTGACTAATTTACTTATTTTTTATATAATATAATCACATTATTGATTATACAATTAATATAAATAATTTCTCATAATTAAATATAAAATTAATGGAAGAAAAAATCCAAACTCTGAAAAAATAACCATAAATTTGAAAAAAAATAACCGTCAATATTTCAAATTTTAATTTTCCAAAATTTAGAAAATAAATAAATTTTATAAACATGCTCATATACTTGAACAATTTTCTTCTCTCCAACCATTACTTTATTTACCTTAAAGTTCATCATAAATCATTATAATTTTAATTATTATGATGTTTTTGATTTTGATGAGAACACTCTCATGTTCACCTTCCTAGTTGCTATTGTAGTGATTACTAAAGAAGAACAAAGTCTCGTGGATCTATTATTAGTCACAATATCAATAACCGTAATAGTAAGAAAGGTGAACTAAGGCTATTTAATGATTATTTGCTGAAAATCCTAAATCCACTGAAAGTCAATTTCAAATGAGGTTTAATATGTGTTGTCATCTTTTTATTTGGATCACAAATACAGTGAAAGCTCACAATCCATAATAAAAAAGAATTGTTGGTATTCTTGGCTTATCCCGCCTTCAAAAAGTAATCACAACTCACATGATACTTGAATATGTTATTCTTGCAAATTCTATTTTCATTTCATATCTTATAAATTATTGAAGGTAACCATTAGAAATCAATATCCTTATCTCTTTTTTCGGTGAATAAAAATCCTCAATATCATTCTCATTGTTGTGATGAAAGAGATAAATTTTATTAGGGTTACATATGCTTATATTGGTTAGGAGCGATATCTTGCACATATTCATTATTTTAATGGTAACTAATAGTGTGGACATGAAATTAGAAAACATTAAACAATTAGGAATGAACCATTTAGGGTTCTTTGTAGATGACCTATAAATGCTAGGAGATTAATGATATCTTAGATTTTTCTTCTAACATTGATATTAGGGGTGACCTTGTTTGGGCACACTCTTCTTTTCTTTAAAGACATGTTTTTTCATTGTTTGTTTAACTTTGATAAAAATTTAATCACGGGAGAGTGCATAATTGTTCCTATAATAGCATATCTAGCAGGGAGTGTCATTTTGGAGAGGCAAATCTCTAAAATGGTACTTTGAATAGTGTACTTATGATTTTTTTGTTGATGTGTGCTCTAGTGGTAAAAGCTATTTTGGAGAGTCATTTATTTTATATTATTTTAAATATAGTGTAATTATTTTGTATGTAGTTTAATTATGCAATTAATTATACAATTAATAAGAGTAAATTATATAATTGCTTTTAAAAACCCTCCAACACTATAATTATTAATTTTATATATAATTTTTTACTCTCTTGTTAAAGTATTTTTAAGTAAAAATAAAAACAAATATTTTTGATATCAATTGAGCTAGTTATGTTTCATAATATATATAGTATATATATATATATATATATACTATATGAGCACTTATATTTGATGAGTGATTTATTAGGGACTTGAAGGAGTTGATACACTTGTATTGGGGAGCTCATTTATTCTCCTATATCCTAGCATTTCTAAGTTGTCAAACATGAAAAGAATAATGAACTATATGACTTTTGTTGAAGCTCTCATAAATGGCAACGTTAACAGTTGATAAATCATGAATAGCAACACAGAACTTATCTAAAACTAGTGCAATGAGCTTTGAATTTTTTTCTCTCCATATGACTTCTGTCACTTGAAATGCTCTACAACTAATCCTAGCTCATTAATACCTTAGTAACTAGGGATTTAGTTAGAAACGTGTATGAGAGGACCTTTCACTAGTGCAATGAGCTTTGAAGACTTTTTAATTTAAGCTAATTTTATAGCCCACGATCTCCAGCAAAACATGTTTTTTATGGGACATTTTGAAGCCTAAGTTAACAAAACCATTGGAAAAAAAATAAATATAGCAAAGAGAACAAGAACATATAGTAGTGTATGTTATGATTCTATGTATTTTTTTTTTAAATTTTTTTTATTTATCGTGGTCACATGGTGACTTAATTTATTTATATACCTTAAATCACATGAGAGTACCTCTTGGAGTGTGAGACAAGGTAGGCGATTCGCTAACAACTTATGTAGGCATTCATACTGCTAATTTATGCACCTGCATTGCATTGATAACTTTTGCAATAAGAATTAGGTGGGCGCCATGCAACGCTAGAAGGTGGTTGGATGACAGAAGTTTGGGCAAGACAATGTTTCCTTGCATGCTCTATTTGGTTGAGCTTAATTTGAAGATTGAAATGACAAATCAAAGCCTAAATAGGAATCTTCCTTTAATGTTGACCGATAGAGCTAATTTGAGGATTGAGTTGGAGAGTTATTGAGTAATCAAGGATTGAATTGAAGAAAAAGAGGAAAAGCTTTCTGCAATGTTTATTTCACGCACCAAAATGTGAACTAGGCTCGCTGTTTTATGACGATGCGTGAGGCATCTTTGAGCACCAGTGACAACCTTCTAGTTGTTTGCTCTTCTTTTTCCCAGGCTTTTGGCCCATTATTGTCCATCCATGGATTTCAAGATTGATTGAGATGAATGAATTAGCAAATTTAATAATTGTCAAACACGATTGCTATTGTCCCTCTACATTGATGTTTCTGAGTACCGATGCAATTTTGAAAATCATTAGGGTATTATTTATTTAATTTAGTGATACTATTTTGGCTATTTTATTCAGATTTAATAGGGTGCTTCAAAATTAGATTATTGATTTTGCACTGACGCTTCATATATGGATATTATGTATTATATAACTGAGTGATAGTGCTATTATTTTTATTTTGTGGAAAGATATAATTGTTTGTATATAGGTGTATAAATATTAAAATCAGATAGAAATGGACGGTTAGATATTGATAATAGATTTCCATTGTGGATACATTGTTCTTGTTACCTTTCTTAAGCCTTCAGGATCAGAACCATCCCGAAGCTGCCGAAACTTTCAAGTCTCTCTGCTCTATTACTATATTTTCTACTGCCTTTATGCTGCAAGAGGTGTGAGGTGATGAGCAACGAGTAAGGAAATAGTTTACAATTTTGTTTCTACTTCTCATTTAACTAACAGACTTGCTGTGATGGTGTGTCCAGAGAAGAAACATAACTAACACTATGAACATTCCAGGCCACTTCACCTGGGCCGCCACCTAGGGCTGAAACTAAGTCTCCACACGACAGCTTTGAAAGTTGTTCCTGCAAACTACTAACTTGGGTTTGTGCCACTATGGGATTCTTGTCTTCCCTTTTAGCAGCATGTTTGTTAGAACAAAATTTTCTGTCGGACTCAACAAGGGGCATTCCATCAGAAAAGAGTCCTACTTCATATGAATGGTTAGTTACCATGGGCAGTGCTAGCCCTAGTCCTTCAGCACCATCATGAGTTTCCCTTTCATTACTTAGTTCAGATTCATGCAAATTCTGGCTTTCAATATGTTTGAGCTCTGCTGAGATACCAACTTCATCAAGGTAGTAGTTACCTTGAGTTTCCCTTTCACTGCTAGGTTCAGATTCTTGCAAATTCTGGCTTTCAACATGTTTGAGCTCTGCTGATATACCAACTTCACCAAGTTAGCTGTTCTCATTGGCTGGCTGCACCAACTCGGTGATATGCTCCTCCGTGGGGCAAATATCTACTTCATGACCCAAGTCTGAATGACCAAAGAAAATAACATTGATTTCTCAGAAAATTGGAGATGATCAACAATAACCCGGGTTTCTTTTGAAAAGGAAACAAACACTCACCTGATTGTGTATCTGCTTCTTTTGTATTAAACAACTGTTTTTTCAACAATATTGTTCCAGGGAACACCATGAAGTTTATCTTGTTCAGACTTCGCTTTTCATCTTTACTCACTGGTATGAAGCCAAAACCCTTCGTCCATGTCTCAACCAAATCTGGGATGGCGGATATAACAAGCTTTTCCACCTTGAAGGTAATTAGCATCTGGGACCACCATGATTTAGTTTAGAAGGAAAATGGAAATGTAGATCACAAATAGGCTTGTTATAAGAGAAAAAACTCAACATGCAGCAGATGTGTGAACAGTGATAACTTGAAAACCAATGACATTAAAAGTGACAGCACAAGCTACAGTATGTGATGCAAATAATCAGTATGAAAATGACAGTGATGAGCAAAACGATTTAAGAAAAGAGGGAAATCAAAACACGAGGAGTCTCGAGAGCAATTGAAGGGGACACAAGGTTAGGATGACGTAAAATTTGTAAAGAAGGGGACCACAGATAAAGCAGAGTAGCAAACATGCTGGCAACCCATACAAGTTCAGATATAAAAGCTTTGATGGTATTGAAATTGCTTTTCTAAAATCCAATTAAATACAGAGATGAAATGTTAGACCAGTAATTAGGCATTGCCACCTCTAATATAGCCCCAAGTCCATAAATACAGACACGTGGTATCTTTTTTTTTTTTTTAAACAGATATATAATTCATACCTAGACATGGGTTTTAGTTTGAATATATACCTCTTCAATAGCAGTCATTAGGTGTCGACACATCCCCTGACGGCGGTAGTTACTGCAAGTTGCAATGAGGGGCATCTCTGCAACTGTGACTCCATGCACCCTGCAAAAAGATGAAATCTTAGTTGCAATATAAAATTGCAGACAAAGAGAATGCAGGGCAAAACACACATTTCTCAATATCAGAAAAACTAGGAACATTTCTTATAAATACTCCAAAAGCTGAACATATAATGACCATCCCATCCCAAAGTAGATTATCGGAAAGAGTGATTCTGAAAAATCCTAGCATTTATCACCATCAAGCACAACAAATAACTGCAACACTGCACATCACTAAAGTTTCTAGCCATCTTTCCCTTCTTAAGCCCAGGAAACAAATCGATATCAAATACTCCGAGGTTTATGGCCAACACACTTCCAAGCCCCAAATAAGGCACATATCATATTTCCATGTATTTCTTGGAACAAGGCAACGGAAAGAAAAAAGGGTGATCCAACGCTCTTGTGCTATTAGGATAGGACCTGAGACATTGTCTTATCCAGCCTTCACTGCACCTGAAACATATGAAGGATAATAGACCAAGCAAAAGTTTTCAACTACGACGGAACCTTATTCTTCCAAATATGGTTTACCAAAGTGATATAAGACTGCTGGAATAGGTAAGGTGGGTATAACAAGATTTGCATTTCGCAGCATTCAGTTACTCTAAAAGGTTGAACCCTTGTATGGGGAGTTTTAAATACTATTTAAGGGATAAATGATGCAAGACTACCTAAGAAATAGAAAGATTGTGGGCTGTCTTGCATAGAAAAAGTGGAAAGACAATTACAGTTTGAGAACACAAGTAATAGATAATGAGAAATTATAAAGAGAAAAGCATGCAAAGTGGCAAAGGGAGAAAACATAAAGAGATAGAAAGTCACAGAGAAGAACTAAGAAATCATCCAAACAAGCCAGAGTAATTTTATTCAATAAACGAATCTTGATGCAAGAACTAGAACTGCAGTAGATTTTATATAATTAGGGTTTTTCTTTTAAAAGTTTATTTGGGAAATATTTATGATGATAGTTTGGACAATTATGATTTAGTTATTTTTAAGGGTAAGAATTTATTTTACCTAGTTTTTTTTTTATTACTATTATTATTTGAAGGACTGCTACCACTGTAATTTTTTTTTTTTTATGATATTTTGATAATTTTATAAAGAGCTTGTTATCAGTTTTCTTTAGTTTTGTTGTGTTAGCTATCTTTAGCTATATATTGCCTTTTCTTCCAATATCAGTTGGTATCCGGATGCTAAACCAACTAAAGCAAAAGGGGTTAACCATGCTTGAAATTAGAGTGGAAGCCGTACTTGATTACAACCCCTTGTACATTCCTGAAGGTAGTCATAAGGGTCAAGGCTCTTTTCATTATGCTGAAGCCATAAACCATATAGTGTGAGGTGGCTTGAAAAAGGGAAAAACACTATATCAATAGAGGGAGAGAGTTGAGGAGCAACAGGCACTATTTGATGAGAAAAAATAAGTAATGGAATAGAGTTTTTTTTTGCCAATATATGATGAGATCAATGTGGATTGAGATTCTACACCAATCTACAATGTTTATTGTGATGATGAACTTGATACGGAGAACACTGAAAACTGTAATGACAACCATGAAAAAACAGCAACTAAATGCAAAGATTGCATTGTTCTGGTTGTTTCAGAAAATGAATTCATCAGCTTAAACCATTAAGTACTTGATACAAGTTCAAGAATAAGCTTCTATAGAGATTACAGTTTATTATCCATGACAAGAATTGGGAGGGAATGAATTCCAAGTGCAAGTTTGTCATCCTGACCTTGAAATAATGTCAAAGGAAATATATCTTTACATAAGGAAAAATATTTCTCTATTAAAAACAACAGATTTTCAGGGACACAAACTTAATGGCAGCAGATCTACATTGAAGATGGCAGATTTCCAGGAATAATGACAGCAGAATTCCAGAAGCTGTTAGGTGAGAGATCGTAGAATATGATTTTATATTATTCTCTGACATAAAAGTTTCAGGAGTCTATACAACTCTGCTTCATAAATGAAGTTTTTCTTTTCTTTCACCCTCATTGAGATGTCAAGGACAAATAAATGACAATAGTTGTGTTAGGAAGATACTGCATGCCTTCGGTGGGGGATTAAGAAAGTCAACAAGGGAAATTATTGTTTGATTATTTAGGAAATTCAATATTGTATGATAATTGTAGATATATAGTACTTCAAGGTATTAAAATTTTATATTTAGTACTTAAATAGAATTTTAGTTTCCTTAAAGAACTAAAACTTAGTTTTTTCTATTTTATTAGCATCAAATTCCTACAAGTTCCAAACCGTTCTTTAACTATGACCTTTAAAACTCAATATACTTTTAAGCGTGGTCAAACTTAAAGCTGCAAACCCTTTCTTCTACCATCCCAAAATCTAGGTGTCTCTAACTCCACCATCAGATGATGGTAGACAGTTTGATCTGCCACACATCATGAAAGAAGTTTCATCAACAAAATATGGCTCAGAAATGGGGATAAAACCTTGTCTAGCTGAAATCCTAGAAATATTTCATCATCAAATATAAAATCATAGAATCAAAGGAAAATACTTGAAAGTAATACCATTCCTACACGCATGATTAGAATTATAAAATGCCAAATATTCTGAGCAAATAATGCATATCACCTGACAGATGCTGCAGATACAAGCACATCGTCTTTCTCCAACACCACAGTGTAAAACCCAAAGAAATTTAGACGAGCAAAATCTGACCTGAAGAGCATGCAAAAAAATAAAGTAAATAATAACAAAACATCAAGTGCAATTATATTTTCTCTTGGATAGGGTTGAAAGAATTTGCAAAGACAAGCATCAAAGGTCATTTATAAGTACAGTAAGCTAAATTACATAACTCTACCCATGATATGAACTCTATGAATTAAGAGCCATAAGCTTTCTTATAGTTCCACTTGCTATTAGACTTTCAGGATAGGTAACCTCTATCCTCACATTTGTAGATCTGTCATGGAAGGAGGCAAGTGAAGAATCAAAGCAAGGGAATGCTTATACAAGAACCTAGATGCATGGGAGACTTTTATATTTTAGATGATGATTAAGCCAGGATACTCTCCATCCATATAGGCTCACAACTC
This sequence comes from Salix exigua, assembly GCA_032356905.1. Taxonomy (NCBI): domain Eukaryota; kingdom Viridiplantae; phylum Streptophyta; class Magnoliopsida; order Malpighiales; family Salicaceae; genus Salix; species Salix exigua. The sequence continues at coordinate 30,449,435 of CM063603.1, forward strand.
TTGTTCTGAAACATAAATTTGTCAACATTTATGATTATAAAACTTTAAAGTTGCAGTTTGTTGAAAGTGAGGCATGTCTAGCTTAGTGCAATATAGACAATAAACCAAATCCTACATTGTCTAAACTCTAGCAAAACACAAAACAAGACAAATGATATTTACATGAGATGCCTATCTTGTTACAGAAGATACTTGAAAAGAAAAGGATTGCAAACAATAAGCACTCACTCCCAATTGTATAAAGCATGAGGTATCATGTTTATGCCTGTTCTTGGGTCTACCATAGATTGAAAGCATTCCTCCATAATGGTAAGAGCAACAGCTAATTTCGAGTTGCATTCTGCCTTAAGGGCAAGTCTTTGAGCAGAAAGAACCTTTTGATCTTCGTGAATGCATTTGAGAAGAGTCCAATAAAAGCCATCAGCTATTGGATTACTGATCCCAACACGAGAATGAAGACCAGAGTACACCTGCAAACACCAGAAAACCAAGTCCTTAATTGGGAATCAGACAAACAAATGCCATGAAAGCTAATTCAGCTGGCACTGTTGGTTTAAACACAAAATATCACATGAAGAAATAAATAAAAAATCAGAAAAATAGGGAAGCAGGCATGGAGGATCCTTTAGTTTCTATGTTGGAAATAGAAAACTAGATCTGTTTTAAAGTTCTATTCTTTTGCAAATTAGCTCCTGCTAAGCTTTTACTATTTTAGATTGATAGTTTTCTATAAGATTTATCAAGCATAGTTTGCTTTGCTTTATCAAGTTTGTTTGGCGTTATAGTTATCCAAATAATTAGCTTGTTAACTCCCTGTAAATGGGACAGTGCAAGACAGTTCACAATAATAGAGAAATAAATCATTGAGATTGTCTGTGCAAATAAGTGTCGTAAACCAATATCTAGTATCAGAGCTTGAGGAAGTAATCTTGAAGAGATGGCATCTAACCTGGTACAACTTCAGGTACATGTACTTACAAAATAAAACTACATGTACTAACATAATAAGAGTCTGCATTAAATGCTACGTACAAAATTTATGGAAAACATAAATAAGTAATTCATTAGAACTAAAGAAACCAAATTGTGATGTGTTATTCATTAAATGCCACGCTCCAAATTTATGGGAAAAAAAAGAGTTATTCATTAGAAATAAAGAAACCAAATGTGATAAGTGTGATGTCAGATACACAAGATTGACATGCTAGGCAACAATTAATCACTCTTAAGCACTTGAAGCTTCACACTCCTAGAAGGGTTCAATTTGACATCCAATGTACTTCACAAATTAACCAGCTTTGAAAATATAGCCACAGTACCTCTTGACAACTTCCACTACAAAACCAAGTATCAGAAACCAGTCCTTCATATATTTGTCTTCCTTTTTGGCATGCCTCATGATCTGTAAAAAATATAATCAACTGGTAAATTGGAGACTCAATATTATGGAATAGGGTAACCAAAGGGATACAAGTCCACATACCATCATGAAATGTTATGTGAGAAATCAATTACCAACAAAGATGAAGATAAAATCCTAGTGATTAATAGGATAGATAACCACAAACAATAGCTCACCATTGTAGGACCTCAGGCGCTACCAACTCTTCTAAAACCAATTGGTGATAGAAGAGGCGCATACCCTAGCCTTATACCGCATTCAGCATGCAAGCGTCCACGACATTCGATTGTGACTTGGCCCACCCGGCCTCCGCCACGGGACAATTGATGCACACATGGCCAACAATCTCCCCCTCAGCAATTGCTCCCGCTGGGAATCGAACTCGTGACCTTGGCTCTGATACCAATTGTAGGACCTCAGGCGCTACCAACTCTTCTAAAACCAATTGGTGATAGAAGAGGCGCATACCCTAGCCTTATACCGCATTCAGCATGCAAGCGTCCACGACATTCGATTGTGACTTGGCCCACCCGCCTCCGCCACGGACAATTGATGCACACATAGAAGTTTAGCGGAATAAAAATGTTCTCTATTGGATGTGAAATGGCCTATTTATAGCCTTACATCTTACACCTTTTACCAAATAGCCCCTAGACTTCTTCCATATTCCCTAATTACCAACTTAACCCTTTATTTATTATAATTCTCAACACTCCCCCTCAAGATGGGCAAAAGATATCCACCAAGCCCATCTTGTCACACAACTTAGATAAGTTTCCTGAACTAAGTCCCTTGGTGAGGCGATCGACCACTTGATCTCCAGTGAGGCACATGACTTAGCTTCGATGAGACCGTCATTCAATTTTTCATTGATGAAGAATCTATCAATCTCCACGTGCTTAGTCCTATCGTGTTGTACCGGATTATTAGCAATGTTAATTGCCGACTCGTTGTCACACCACAACTTCATCTGGGCTCCTTGGTCCACCTTGAGCTCTACCAATAGGGCTCTCAACCACAACATCTCGGCAACTCCTAAAGCCATGGCCCTGTACTCTGCCTCTGCAGTCGATCTCGAAACTACCGACGCTTCTTGCTCTTCCAAGAGACTAAGTTGCCCCTACAAACATGCAATACCCCGATGTAGACCTCCTATCATCAAGCACAACTTGCCCGATCAAGCATCACAATATCCCTCAATGCCCAAGTGACCATTCTTCCTAAAGATTAGCCCCTTCCTGGTGCACTCTTCGAGATATCGCGAGGATCCGGTACACCGCTTCCATGTGGCCTTTCCTCGGATCATGCATGTAGCGACTCACCACACTTATCGCAAATGAGACATCGGGACGAGTGTGACTCGAGATAGATCAACCGGCCTACCGACCTCCGGTACCGTTCGCGATCAACTGGCTCTCCCGCTTCGCACTCGGCTTGAACTTCGATCAATCGAGAAGTAGCGGGTTTGCATCCCAACGATACTCGTCTCTTTGAGCAAGTCTAACACATATTTTCTCTGGGACAAAACCACCCCCTCTTTTCCACGAGCTACCTCAATCCCAAGGAAGTATCTTAGTTGCCCTAGATCCTTCACCTCAAACTCCTTGCCCGAGCCTTGCCTTCAGCTGAGCTATCTCTCCTCATCATCCCGATGAATGATCATGTCATCAACATATACTGCGAGCATCGTGGTGTGACCTCCATGTTGTCGAAAGAATACTTGTATGATCTGCGTTGATCCGTTGATAGCCCACACCTATCATAGCTCTCCTGAACTCGTCAAACCAAGCTCGAGGAGACTGTTTCAATCCATACAGATGACTTCCTCAACCTACATACTTTGCCTACAGATTTGTTTTGTGCCGAGCTCTGAGGGTATCTCCATGTACACCTCCTCTAGTAAGTCCCCATGGAGAAATGCATTCTTCACATCCAGCTGGTGTAACTTCCATCCCCATTCACAGCGAAGAGAGACGAGGGTCCGGATTGTGCTCATCTTCGCCACCGGTGCAAAGGTCTCATCATAGTCGATGCCATATGTCCGATTGCACCCTTTGCCACCAATCGTGCCTTAGTAGCGGTCAATTTTCCCTTCGGAGTTTGCTTCACCGTGAAGACCCATTTGCACCCAACCGCCTTCTTGCCTGCTGGTAACAGTACTATCTCCCATGTCTTGTTCTTATCAAGGGCCTCAAGCTCTTCATGCATAGCCGCCTTCCACTTTGGATCTTCTTTAGCAGCCTGCCAAGACTTAGGTATAGAGACAATGTCCAATGATGTAATGAATGCTCCATGTATAGGTGATGTAATGTTAGAATATGAGACAAACTGCGCAATATCATGTGGGAAACCAAAACGGTCAGGAGGATGTCCCGCATTGCTGCGAGAGGTCCTCCTTAAAATCATGGGGTCAGGAGAAGGTACAGGAATCATATCACCTGTGTAATTTGAGTCTGAGGTGGATGGTGTAGGTGACTCAGGAGTCGGGGTAGGCCGGGACAAAGGACTTGCGGGCACAACTGGCACTACTGGCACCTCTACATCATTCTGCCTCCTCCTCCTCGTATACACCCTTAACTCCCCCTAAGCTTGAGTCTCACCCCATTTGGGTTCAATCTCCTCCTCATCTTCCGGTCCCTCCACTACAACTGTACAGGGTACATGTACCTATCCATCTCTACTACTGCTCTCCCCCTCTCGCCTCATACCTAAAGTATCAAGCGAGTCGCCAAAGGGTGAGTTCACCTTCAACGTGTGGTATGGCTCGAATTCTCTAAATGTCACATCCATACTCACAAATAACCTCTTCTCAACTGGGCTCCAAAGACACGCACTCTTCTCGGGTAGCGAATATCCCACAAAACACACTTTACCGCTCTAGGATCCGACTTTCCAACCGATGGTCTGTTATCCTTCACAAAGCACACACACCCAAACACCTTTAATGGAAGGATCCCACCATTATCTCCTTTCAAAGATCTCACGAGGGATTTCCATTCCAACACTCTTGAGGGCATCCTGTTGATCAATTGAGCGTGTGTCACATCGCTCGCCTCACAAGTGCTTTGGAACATTCATTGAAATCATCATACTACGGCTACCTCTAGCAAGTGTCTATTCTTCCTCTCACCTACTCCGCTCAGTGCTCGGTGTGTATGGACATGTGGTTTGGTGATGTATCCTCGAGACGATAAGTATTCCCCAAACGCCTTGTTGGTATACTCTGTCCCATTATCGGACCTCAATACCTTCACTACTCGCCTGTATTGAGTCCGAATAGCCCCGTGGAAATCTCCGAAGCAATTCAATACATCACTCTTGTTTCTCATCAAATACAACCATGTAACACGAGAGAAACAATCAATAAAGGACACAAAATAACGATAATCATTCATAGAACTAACGTAACAAGGTCCCCAAACATCGAGTGTATTAAATCAAAAATACCGTAACTCCTATTCCCGGAACTAACATAAGAGCTTCTAGTAAGCTTGCCAAACTCACAAGCATCACACACTAGCTTCTGTTTATTTGCCTTTTAATACAAAGACGGATACAAACGACTCAACAAACTAAAAGAAGAATGTCCCATGCGCTCGTGATGTAACAACAACACATCCTCCACGCTCTGCCCAACTCCTCCTACTCCAGCACTCTCAACCATGGATGTCAAGGCCGAGTCCATCCCTTCTCTATCCAGGTACCACAGTCCGCTATGCCACGTGCCAGTCCCAAGTCTCCGGCCACTCCCCTTCTCCAGGAAGATCACCTTGGGAATATCAAAAATAACAAAACATTTTAGTTGGAGAATAATGGCACTAATGGATAAAAGGTTCACTGGAAAAGAAGGAGCATGCAAAACATTGGACAACGTCATAGAATTGGTACATCTCACAGTACCCTTACCAACCACAGTCGTGATGTACCATCGCTAGCCTGGATGCTCTCTGGCATCGCTAGATGACTATAAGACGAGAACTCACTAGCAAGCACTGTCACATGTCGAGATGCACCGAATCTACTATCCATTCCGGTGATCTTGAGGTGGATATAGAGGCAAGAGCATGTGTATCGTGAGTACCTTTGGTCGAGTGAGCATAGAAGCGAAGTTACCCCTAAACGATGTGGATGTGGATGTATCTTCACTCGCACCCTTCCTGTCTCCATCGATCGCCACTCTCGCTTCCTCTTCAACATCTCCAAAGAACTCGTGATCTTCATCAAGTAAAGACCACATCCGCCTCCCTCGTCGTCAGCTACCATCAAATTTGCCCGGTAGCCTCCTCTTCCACCACCTCTACGACCTCCACGCCCGCGACCACGACCTCCAATCTGGCCACGACCACCCGAGTTCCTCTCCTTCGGTGGCTTAGTGCATGCTTGCTTCAGGTGACCTACCTGGCCGCAGTTGTAGCAATCACGAGTTTCAACCCTGGCCTCTGTGTTTCCCAAGTTGGAGACAACCAACGCAGACTTTACTCCAGGAGGTCCACCTGTCCCTGCCTGTAGCTTAATGCGGCTCTCTTCTCGTATCATAGCCGATCATCGCCTCCTCAAGTGAGGGATCTTCGTTTGGGCTAACAACATCGCAGCTCCTCTGCTCAAACGCTGGGCCAACCCCTGGAGAAATAACATAGTTCGCTCTCGAACCAATGCCTCTCTCTTTGCACTCAGGATCTTTGCAGCCTGCTCGAGGTGAGAAATGATCATGCTTCTAACCACAAGCGCTCCAGCTCTATGGAATACTCTCGCACCGTCCTATCTCCCTGGATCTGCAAAGATAGATTTCCTTTTGATCCGGAACACCCTCAGATTATTCCCCACCCCATCATAAGTCCTCCTCAACTTCTCCCAGACATCCTTTATCTTCTCAATACCATCCACAGTGGCAGCAATAGATGGGACCATCGAGTTCAGAAGCCAGATGTACACCAACATGTGTGTAGACTTCCACTCATCTCTCCCTATAGCACCCTCAATCGGCTCTACTCTGTCACCCGTCAGAAAACCCTCCAGATTTCTTCCTGTCAGAGTATACCTTACCCGACGTGACCAGCTCAAGTATGTGGCTGGCCCATCGAGTTTCAGATCAATAGGTGGAAGTTCCACCTTCACAAACGGTGGCCTCGTGACGCTTTCACCCATCGACATCCTCATAAACTGCATCAAGGTTGCAAGGTCTGCAGGACCTAACTTCTTCACAATCTCCTCCATCGGATTCTTGCTAGCCTCCATTAATCCGACTTGTATTCAGGTGTCTAGATCGCAACCTTGCTCCTTTTTCTCTTCTTGACCCGTCTCTTGATTCTCCTCACATCAAAGTCTAGGTCTTTATCCTTTCATCTCTACCCATCCTTGGGATCCGTGGGTTATCACCCCCCACAAGGGTTCCCTTCAATAGAAGATCAAAACAGAGAGATTCTGTTTGTTTTTCGATGCGGCGCTTACTGATGGCTGGCGCTTACATGATGGCAATGGTGCTACTGATGACTGACGCTACTGATTCGACAAGATCAGATACCGTGCTACTGATCGTGGTATACAGATCACGTCGATGCAAGTACTCATGATACAGATCCCGACTACTGATGTGGCGCCCTCCTCCTTTCTCTCTTTTTTTTTTCTAACCCTAGATTTGGAGGCTCTGATACCAAATAGAAGTTTGGCAGAATAAAAATGTTCTCTATTGGATGTGAAATGGCCTATTTATAGCCTTACATCTTACACCTTTTACCAAATAGCCCCTAGACTTCTTCCATATTCCCTAATTACCAACTTAACCCTTTATTTATTATAATTCTCAACACTCATCGACAGGGTTATTATGCCAAGCCCATTTAGCACCACCCTACTGAAGTGAAATAGTTCCTCACTCTATACATCAGGAAATTATTGGAAAGATTGGTGTACAAGCCTTATTGTTAGTGAAAACAAATGCATTAATTTAATACTTAGAATTTCTAGAATAAAAGTTGAATCTCTTAAGAAGTTGGCAGTAGCATTGCAGGGTTGAAAAAGATTAGATTTAGAACCGGTTATGATCCAAGAAATTAGTGTCATCACCTTGCAATTCTAACAAGCTTTTCAACATTATTGTCTACAACAGTAAACTATAGAAAAGTTTCCCCGTTACACAAGAAACAAATCTAGTTTGATTTTAACATGTATGTCCAGCAAAAATAATTTCAAGCCACCATAATACTTAGAGAAATTACCCGCTCCAAGAAGCATGAGCTTTAATTTCATGTACAATTCATACTTTAACATGTGCATCCTGAATCAGTTCTAAAGCCATCCACGGACTTTGCAGGGAATTTTAGATTCAATGAAAACAATCAAGCTAAAGAAAATGGAGGTGGGAAATGTACATTTGTGCTCACACTGCAAACATTTATAAGCACCAACAGAACTCGACGCCTCTTTATCATTGACCAGATCCCCACATATCCAACAGGTGCAGTTCGGGCAATACCAACTGTCTTCAGGAAGCTCCTGATGTACAATACAATAAAAAAAATGTTTATGTAGCTATTGTAGCTAGAACAAAAACAATCTTAACTCAAAGAGAGAAGTCACAATGCTCCTTGTGTGTAACAAGTCATTGGCATTCATAAAAACCAAACTACACAATTAACATGGTTGTTACACCACTGGCATGTTATCCTCCATTCTATTCTGTTTCAAAACTAATTACCTATGAACTCTTATGATAAAAAGGACATCAATTATTTGGAATCCAAACAGGAAAAATGACCATAAATATTGCAATCAAAACGCTATTTATTTCCCAAAATATTGAGAGACACTAATGGCCATGTCATTGCATCTTAAACCACAACTAGGACCACTTATAGTTGTTAAATAGTCTGCTAGAGACAAAAAAAAAAGAAAAAAAAAGGAAACAATTAATTATAAGAATCTACAGGAAAAGAAAATGCACCATAAAACACAAAAGAAAAGCAAATGGCAAACCTCTGTACACAAGCAAGATTGATGAAAAGTAGAGGGGCAATTATCACAGCAAATCAACTCTCCACCATCACCGCACAGCCCACATGAATCATCATTCTTATCATCTTCATCGGCACAAACCAATTTGGTACCACTCTTCCTGCTCTTATATTCAGAAGACCATGCTTGCAGCTGACATAAAGTAAGAGACTTTCCAGATTCCATGAAAATGTTTGAACATGGTTGGCTAAGCTTGAACCCAGCATGACTCTTAAACTTGGTAACCGAAAGAACCATATTGCAGCATTTACACATGATGCCATCCTTGGTAACTACACCATCTTTAATCACGAAATCATCTTTAAGATTTCGATACTGGACTACATCTTTTAAAGACAAGACCCCAACATCTATCAACCATGACAAAACTGTCCTAGATCCCATTCTTGACCACTTGCCACCCACATAATGCTTTCCCTGTTTGCCGAGATTTCTTGGGAGTAGCCTGCAGCCACCCTTTTTCCGTTTGCGCTTTGTGCCAGCTCTTAATATGCAGGATTTCTTTTTAGATATAGATCTGGTGGCACCTGGGCTAAAATCTTTGTTCTTGATAATGGCTGCAATCAACAAATCATCATCATCAATTTGGCAGCCAGTTGTTTTCTTTTGTTTGTATTTGGAACCATAACTATTGCCATGTGTCCTCCTTAATTTTGTACCATTTGTTACCACCTGATGTAGGCAATTACCCATAGGGGAGGACTTCATGCAGCTCTTTTTAGTTCTTTTGATAAGCTTCTCTTCAACTTTGTTTGACTCTAACCGATTGCCAGGCACATCAATATTTTCACTTTGGCTTAATGTGGTTGATCTGATTTCTGATATTTTTCTGGACTTTCTACGCATCTTTTTAATAGCTGCTTTATCCCTTAGTTTGAACCTCGAAGCTTGAATGCACTGTAAACCCTCCTCTTCACTGAATCTGGATTGCTGCAAAACATCTGAAGTCACAGCTTGGACAGAAGCTGGCTCATCATGGGGGATGGAGTCCATATGACCAGTGCCATCATCTGGATCAACAAAGTTGCTATCTTGATGAGGGGAAACAGATTCAGATGCCCCAAGCACTATAATGTTCCCAGCAGTAACAGGAAAATCATTGCATTGGCAACTACACAACTGGGCAGAAGTGCAATCTGTCCCACAACTTAGCCAGTCAGTCATATCCACACTGCCTATTCTGTCCTTACACATGCTGCAAGATTGATTTCCCATCCCATCAGAACGCATGCCTTCTCTGTCATTCATATGAATAAATGCATCTATCTGACCTTTCACCATTGATTCTTGTCCGCATTCTGCGAAAGTCCTGTTGCCAGATTGTACATCACAGTCATGGCAGCTTCCTTCACAAATTGTTGATGCACTTTTAGTGACCGGACAAGAATCACTATGCCAAGACAACAAATTTTTTTGATCAAACTCTTTTCCAATTCTATCTTCACTTTTCACATTTCTATTATTCACTAAGCTTTGTGCAGCTTTAACCATACATCCCTTTCTCAGTACGCCAACCTTCCTCTCAATGAACACAACATTAACAAAGGGATCTAAAATACTCCACTGATGTGCCAAGGCTTTAGCAAGATCTGATTTATCCATGTCTTTCTCAATAATAGTCAATGTATCTGAGAGATCAGACCAAAAGTGACTTATATCAGCCCATTCCTTACCGTCACCTTCATGCACCACCTTGTATCCATTTGCGGAAAAAAATTGACCACACAGCCTCCACACTTTAGGGAAATCACGAAATAATCTCCCCTCGGGTGATTGATAAATAGACTCCATATATTTTCGACTGGGTCTCTTGCGCTTTCCAATACACCAACCCAAAGCTGAAAGCAAGCGGGTGATATGACTTTGGAGAAAAGGACGAGGATCCATCTTGGAATCTGTCTTTGAGATTATGGAGACATCCAATCCTGGCGAATTGAATGCCTTTGCTCTTTCCTCTGCATTTAAAGGGGATCCAGGCTTCCCAGCAACATCTATAGAAGGTCTTGCAAGCAATATCCTTGTTGCATAGCTCTCTTGGGAAACAGGTGAAGCAATAACTTTGCCAGCAACAACATCTGAGTTTGGCAAACTGCACTTCAGAACATCTGGCTCGCGTGCAATACCTTGTCTGTCTATTTTTGCATGTGGCTTTAACAGATAGCTGGTAGATATAACACCCTGAGAGGATGATTCGACTAAATGTAATGGTACTGTTTGGCACAGTGAGTCCATATCTGCAGCAGCTGTACCACTAACAATCTCTGTAGGCAGTAAGGATGAAGTCAGAACTTTCAAAGTATCAAGTTCATTGTCCAAAGGTCCATCAACTGCAAACTTAATTCGCTTGAGAGTCTTATTATGGTTAGTGCCCTCCACAAAGGTAAATCTTTCTGTAAAACAACCTGAAGCAGTTGCCCCTATAGAATTCTCATTCACATTGATTGACAAACTTATAGGAGAAGAAAGAGTAGTGACAGCTGAGTATTCATTGTTAGTAGGCAGCGAAGGATCTGCAATCTTACAGCCCTGGCTCTTTAAATTAATAACTCCAGTACCAATACTCCTCTTACCTGTCCCCCCAGTATCCTTGCCAAAGAAAACATCTGCAAAAATACAGTGCTCTCGATGTGATCCCTCAAAGCCATCACCCCGAAAATCATCAATTGCTGAACTGGTCATCACTACAGCCTTACCAAACTTCTAGATTCTCCAAACTTTTCCACACATATGTTCTCAAGCTTAATGCAACCATCCATTGAATTTTAAAAGATACATAATCTGGTGAGAAACAATAAAAACAAAAAGAGTAAACAACCAGCATTAGTGACTGGACAATTATGCACTCCTATTAGCAAAAAACTAAAGTAAAAAACAATGTGTATGGTAAAACTCTATATTGAGGTATAACATAAAAAGTAAAAAAGAAAAGAAAAGAAAAGCACATGCATATAAGGTAATTGCATGTTGAACTTCTGATGTAGTTGTGTCCGCTCTGCTCCTACGATGTGTATGGATGAACATATTCCACAGAATTCCTCTCAAAAGTTTTAAAACCTTGCATTACATGCAGCTCAAGGAAATCCATTGCATACAAAGAAATGAATTTCACTCTAATTGCACAAGGAAATTTTTTTATGGATTTGCATGGCAAAAGTATATTATCGATGGAGGGAGCGGAACACCTAAAACAGATCATTTTAACCGATACTAAGTTTGTGAGGAAATACAAAGAAATAATCAGTTAACCAAATGCATTTAATAATTTCCATGCAGAAAAATTGAGATATTACAGCAAAAACCAAGATATAGAAATTTCAACTGCCTTGATTGTCAGGGAATTAGTTTTCAGCTGGCTCACGAGGAGTTAGACCATGAAAAGATAAAGCTAGTCCTTTGGCTATACCATTACCCAATAGACCAGACCCACAAGTAAACACAAATTAAGAAATAAAAATCAAGCAAGAAAAAGCTTAAAGTTTGGCTAACCAAGCTGCCATTTCCAATTCAAATAAAAGTGAAGATGACATTCCCAAATAAATCAAATGGAAATGCTAAAGCTAGTGCTGCTCTAATGCACCTCCATCTGCGGTGTCAAAGATAAAAATAAAAAGAGAGTGAGAGAGAGAGAGAGAGAGGACTCTAGAGGATTTTAATGTTCTTATGACCTCAAGGGTCATTTCCAAAATCCAATGCAAGAGAATTGGATACCCATAATTCACCATGTGCCATGCTCTTTTGTTTCATTAACATAGGACATCAATTAGCAAAACTTCCTCCATTCAGTTCTGTTGAGGGCTAAGCTTTTTGCAAGTTTTCATGATGGCAGATTATTTTTTACCGCTTATAACAAGTCATATTACCCTCTAACCTAAATGCATTTATCAATGTTACTTTAATTAGAGAAGCAAGATCAATAGATGGACAAGAAGATACATATATAGATAATAGAGTGATAGAGAAGAAAAACCTCAAAGTAGATATAACTATCTCCTGCTGATAAGTTAGGAAAATTAAGAATCTTGATATATTTTATGCCTCCCCCAAGCAACAGTTGACCAAGCAAACCACATCTGAATCCACATGTCAACAACTCCTTCCATTTGTATGACTGTCATCAATCAGTAACAGCATCATATATCAATGTATATTAAAGTATTTTTCTATTTGCTAGATGGCAACATAGCATTGATTAAGCAGTGTATCTAAAGAGCCTAGATATTTAGCTCAAAATGTGATATAGATATAGTAATTCTTAGTCCCCAGTATGTGAATAACAAACATGTCAAAATGCAAGCTGACATGAGCAGATGCAACTGTCGCATGCATGAGTTTTTCACCCAACTAAATCATTACAACCCATTTCATAACAAATTGCAACACATCAACAGTCTAAAAAACTGCTAGATGTTATCGTTGTACTTAAGACACCATGGAAAGCTTCTCTGTAAACTTGTAGAATCTATTCTTGCACAGGAAGTTTTACTATGTAGTTAGATTTTTGCTTGAAAATTTGTGTGCATCTATGCATAATAGCAACTCTAGTGAGGAATAAATATCAAAATTCGCACCTAGAAAGAATATTATTTGTGCATGATAACCATTAAAAAAACATAAAAAAGAGCTAGTAAGAAAATGCTTGATTTTGGGAGTGTGATTGTGGTCGCTTTTGAAATTGATTTTCATTCAGAAATGCATTTCTCATGTTTTTTTTGCTTTTTTTTAAATCATGTTTGACATAAGCACATCAAATGATCTAAAAACACCATTTTTTTAATTTAAAGTTAAAAAAAATATCATTTTTTTTTCAAAAGCACTTTTGAAACATAGTGCCAAACACCCACTTAATCATCTAAAGAACTATATATGTGATTATTGAAAGGCTTGTTTAGGAAATATTGTGTGCAAAAAAATTCAATGGAATGTTGATCATTCCAATTTGGCAGTCTCGAAACTCATAGTCTCATGTAATATTTAATTCTAATTTTTCCTAAGACTAGTGGAAAAACAAAATGTCATCCAAACTTAAACTCAATTGCTAGAACCATGGACTCAAATAAAAACCATCACATGATGGAACTGAAATCCAAAGCCACATGGAGGTAATTTTATACTCACAATTGTTACAAAACAAGCCAATTGTTACCATGCTAGTAACAAATTTGGTGACAATTACAAATGTTACATGTACAATCTATGATGTTCTGGTGTTGGACCATTACCTTTGAAAAAACCACAATGGTTTAGATTATAACTAAAGTCAGACATGTTTTACTTGTCTGTGTTACAATTAATATTTTGTAATGGGATTGTAGATTTGTTTAGAAACATATTTAAGAAGGTTTTTGAATTAATTTTTTTTGGCAATTCTTTTGTATTAACATGTGACGTAAATGCTAGATTTTGGCTTAATCCTTTTCATCAATGCATGTCTTAGGAATTGGCTGATGTTATTCGAAGCAAAATTGGTGAAATTTTGATCATGTGATTAGGCAAGACAAGCACTTTCATGATAATTCGATATTCATTTAAAGTTTTCATGCCATAAAATAAACACATAGATAAATGCACAAAGTGATAAAGAAGGAAAACCAACACATGAACTGACAAAAGATGACACCTCAACAAAGAACCACCTGGCACAACATTTATGGAAAGAACATAACAAAAAGAAAAGGTAACAGATAAAATCCCATACTTTGTCTTAGATATTTGCACATGCCTCAAATACGCATGAAAAGATCAACCAAAAACTATGAAACAAATTAAGTTTGAAGATCAGGCATCACCCTAAGAAGAAGAAAATGACAAAATCTCAACAATAACTGCCAAATTTGGTGAAAATGTTGAACCTATTTTTCTCAAGAACCTTTATTTTTTATTCCCTATCTACACTTTTTCATCACTCTCTAGCTTTATTTCCTAGAGAATTATAAATCTTGCTAATCACATACTGAATAAAATCTTCAGAAAGGCTAGTTACCCACCATCTTTGTTCATCATTCATGGTTCATTGGAAAGGAAAAACCCATGTCATATACTGAGTTCATGCAATTCTATAGTTGCGAAAAAATCTGCATTAAAACACAAAACCAATTTAGAAAAATACAGAGATGCATTTTAACAACCATCAAATCACAATTTAACATACAATGCTAGAACGCTGGAAAAATCTGCATTTAATATAGGAAAACAATATTTATAAATGGCACATTAAAAAGATATGATAACAATTAAAGAAAAATGCTAGGGTTGCTTGAATTTATAATTTAGTGTCTCTTCTTGTAAACTAGACAACAATCAATATTTACACACTAGACACACATGATTAATACAAGGAACTAATGCGTGTCTGAAAAAGGAAAAGGGTTGATGCCCAAAATTGGTCCAAGTGAGTATCTAGGATGGTGCTTTTGGAAATATGCCCAAAAGAATCTATCATCTACAAATCCCAAACAATTCAAATTTCACAAAAATCCCATAGAAAGAAGATTGGGCTTAGTTCTCAACTAAAACCATAATATCACGTGGCATCTAATCTTACATACAATTCCAACAAATTGAACTGTAAAGGACGTCCATTTTCCCCATTACATTTTTAGTCACATGAGGCTTAAGTCTAAAAAGGCTTCATAAGTAAAAATTAAGTCCAATGGATATAAGTATTTCTCAATGGAAATTAAAAGGGAGAAACCCACAGTTGAGCTTAACAGTATCATTCCCTATCTTATAGTATGCTTCATGCGCATAAATAATCTACCCTTTAATAGTTGAGCCTACCCCACAAGGGGAAAATTTTTATTTCTGATCATTTTCATTGATTGTATTGATTTGAGTAAGCTGGAGGAAAATAAGAAGGACGAAACCAAGTGATAAGATTTAAAAAGATATCATATCAGTTTGGAATGACAATCTGCTCAGTACTGAAACAAAAGAGGTTTCACTTGAAATACAGAACATCATGGGACATCAAAAAGTGTTACGCCTCATCAGCTTCATTAATATGATGTAAATGGCTTCCCATTTCAATATTCATAGAAGCTGCACCATTTTGCTTTTGTTGCATATGTTATCATATTATACTGCATATCCATCCATCGAATCAGCATCTTCATGCTTTCTTCAAGCATTAGATAACAAACAAGCATAATATGGGACTTTAAACTTCATTATTCTAATAAAAAAACATCTACATACTTGAGGAATATTTATGTTCTTTCCTCTCAATCAAATTCAGCAAACAAGAGCTTTGGTAAGAGCATTTGGTGTGAGGTTACAAGCCTTGATCGGAAAGGCCTATATACATGATACATAAATAGATATACAAATGTTTTGATGTCTCATTAGCATGTATAGTGAGAGAGAGAGAGAATGGGACTGGCTTGGCAAATGCATGTCAACAACCAACAAACGAAACTATGAAGAGCTGAATAATACCCCATATTCTCTGTTTGGGGACAAATAACAAATGAATAAGATGCCCAAATTTCTTGGATTTAACAATCTTCCTACAGAAAATGAGACTTATTATTGCATCTTCTGTTATGCATTCAAGTTCTTTATGTGACTGCAAGCCTGAGGTGAATCGATGAGAATTGAATACGGCACGGGCCTTATTGTTCTATTCATCATAAAGTTGGTTTATCTTCGCAGTTCAACATAGAAATCCCTTGATCCAGAAAACAGCTGACGTGCCACAAGGAACATTAGAGGGGGGAAAACAGGAAATTTAGCATATCAAAGGACTAATATAATCTATAATTTCAACTACCCATCTACTACTTGAAATCACACAGAGATATAGCAACCCAAAAAATTACACTAAATCAGCAAGTTATCTAGTAGTCACATACTCATATTTATATTTGACACACCTAAATAACATTTGTAGAAATTGGGTCTTACCATAATTGCAGCTGTCTGGATTTCATTCTCTTGTTGGAAAAAAGCAAATGAACCTTTGAAGAGCAACAAAAACTACAGTTTTAGCTTCAACACTGGTATAATTGACCAATCCAACTTATATAACAGTAGGCCAGCCCTTGGAAAATGAAACAGTGCTACCAACCGCTCCAGGTGACGATAATTATACCTGTAGACTACTACCATCTACCTTACCCTGCTATGCACTGCTTACATGTCGCGTCATAATAACTAGTTGAATTCTCTCTTTTGGGGATAGAATTCAATGGTTTCTTTCTTTTATAAATAATGCAAAAGTATGTTAGCTCCAGCGCCAAAAGAGGGGCACCCCTTCCCTTACACTAGCTAGACGTATCCCAAGGAAGACAAAAATATCAAGCTAACTTACACCTAATTACAATTTACTTAGCTAAAGCTCACAGATGAGAGAGAGAGAGAGATCCAGTATTTTTATCCCACCAATGCAAAACCTTCAACCTACATAAAGAAGCATTCTCCCACACTCCCTCCAAATCAGCCAAAATGATCAGCAAATGTCAACATTTCCTTTTCTTTCTGTGGAAGACACTTGCAAGTCCATTACTCTACACTTGAACATGGCTAATAAGAACAGCTCCCTCAAAAATGGTTTGATATGAAACAAACATAGTTCTTTGTATTTATCCATGTCTTTACAAGCCTCGCTTCTATAGATTAGCAGGAGTCATCTATTATTGGAGACAGAGAAGGTTAGGTTGACATCAAATTAAATCTAAGTCGTTCTTCATTCACTTGTGCGTGCTAAGCAAAATCCCAATTCACAAAAGGAACCATTCTACTTATGCCACAACAATATATAAAGCCAAATAATGACAGACTCGCGACTAAATGGATTCTTCTAAGAAAAGTTTCAGAGCGTGCATTAAGTATTGAGCTCTCAAGACCTTAAAAAACACAAAAAAGGGCAAAAATCAGTCATGCAAAAAACAGCAGCTGCTCTTGATTTCTGCCTCGAAAACACCAGTAAATCGTACCGAATTCTCATAACAGAAAAGCACTTGAACTGATATCCATAATCTAATATGTCATCTGGAGATCTCATTAGAAGGGAAAAAGAATTTCACACATTTTATGATAATCAATGAGAGAAAGAATGACGTGCCGCAGATATAGCATAAAACCCCCGTGCTTTGAATCAAAGGAGGATAAAACAGCACAAAAACGAAAAACAAATTAGAGAAGGGAACCCATCAACTTACATCCAGAATTCACATATCTGAAAACTCAGATAAGCACAAATATCCAAAAGACCCAAAAATTACACAGATCACCAAACGCCAAATCAATTACCTTCAAAACCCACATTCATATTTCCACATTTCAATCAAATAGTTCAAAAACATAATAAAACCGTATAAAAATTACCTCACCTCAGCAATGCATCTTGGGATCAACATGCAAAAAGGAGCAAAAAGAGAAATTTGATTGAAATAAGGGAAGAGAAGTTGAAGGTGATAAATGGGTCTTCTTCAAAAGTGAGATTGACATTAAAGACAGAATGTATAAACCATGGAGTGAGCAATAAAAAATGGTTTTGCTTTAAACTTCATGATGTTTCAAAGCTGGCTAAAGAGAAAGAGATAAAAGGGTATCTAGCTTTGGAGAACCCACATAGTGCACTCTTCTTCAGTAGATGCATATACCCTTCTCTATCTATCTCTCTTTCCTTCTTCCTCTCCTTTTCTCTCTACATCTACCATTTGCATGTATGTCATGTGTAGACAACACCCTCTCTCTCTCTCTCTCTAGAACTGACCTGACCACTTTGGTCTTTTCCTTCCTTTTCTTTTTTTCTGTTTTGGGTTTTCTTTTTTTGAAGAAAATATAATTCACTGTCCAACGAGGATGGATTTATTTTCTTTTCAATGGATTGTGTTTTCCGATTATTTAACTGGAAAATAACTCCACTTATTCTTATAATTTGTATCTAATTTATTTTTATACTTTTAATTACATCCATTTTGTCATTAAAAAAGTTGTTAAAAAAAATTTGTAATTTTTAAATTATTTTGATGTGCTGATGTTAAAAATATTTTTTAAATATATATATATATATATAATGTATTTTTGAATGAAAAATAATTTAAAAAATAATGCCAACCACATTCTCAAATTAGCCCTAACTATATAATATATCCATTTGAAATATGATTCGAGATGATGTAATAAAAATATAATATATTTTTATCCAAAAAACCTTACTTTGGATTTATTTACTTAAGAAAAATAATCTAAGTCCTGGAAATCGGCATTTAAAATGGATATTATAACTATGTTTCAATTTATTTTTTCATTATATTTTTACCATCAAAATTAATGAAAATATATCAATTGATTTGTACATGATCAAATTAATATTTTATATATTATATTTAATGTTTATCGAAAATTTAGAAAGAAAATAACTATTTTTTCAAGATTTTCCACAAATTTAAATATTAAATTTTAATCTATTGAATCATATTCTTAAAATATTTCTTTACTCTGTATCTTTGAATGAGGGATAATTTGAAAATATCAAATTTAAACTTGATTATATGCAGGTTATTTACATTGGTTTTGATAATGAAAATCTAGCAAAATAATAAATTGGAGATGCATTAACTTTTTAAAAATAAAATAGATACAATTAAATATATAGAGCTGCATTGAGCACGGTCTCTCTAAAATATAAGAACACTTGAATCTTTTGCACCATTTTTAGCAAAAGGTTGTAGTTGTCATTGTTGCGCATTACTTTAGATTTTTAGATTTGTATTTCCATTTTTTTATTACAGTTCAAAGCGCATTACTTTAGATTTTTAGATTTGTATTTCCATTTTTTTTTATTACAGTTCAAAGCTGATACTCATGTGTTTATTGATACTCATGTGTTTATTGATTTCCATTTTTATTTATTACAGTTCAAAGCTGATACTCATGTGTTTATTTGGAAATGTATGTGTTAAATGTTTGTTTTTTTTTTAGAAATATGTCAAAATGATTTTTTTTATTTTAAAAAATTCATGACATGAAAATAATTTAAAAATATAAAAAAAAAATAATTTAAAGTAAAAATAAAAAATAAAAATTATATTTTAAAAAATTGAGATGTAATGTTAAACACTCTATATGTATTTGTTCAATAGGGTTGATTAATTTTGATTTTACAAAAAAAGGTCTTTGAAAAGGTTTGTTTGATGTTCTTCTTGTCAACAAAGAGAGGAAAATGAAATTATAAGAAAAAAGTAGATCCAATTTCCGATGATAATTAGAATGTTTTTTTTAAAAAAAATGCGGCGACATGGAAGTGATTATGACAATGAACAAGGATACATTACTTGTATGAAAAGTGTGGCGTTTCTTCGGGAGAAGTAAAAATCTCAGTGCTTAGAAGGCCATTGATTTGATCGTATGGACCTGTTGAGTTTGTGTTTGGTATGGTGTTTCACAATTAATCCTTAGGTTTCTTACAATGGTCCTGTTTATCCTGGTTGTTTTTTACTGTCATTTTCTAGATTTGCTGTTGGCTCAACATGCAACTGTTCTCCGGAGGTTATATAGGAAACTCATAGAAGAAATTACAACTGGTTTGTTTCCAAATTCTGTTGTTTTTCTTTCTTGTTCACATCAAATATCTCTTTGATGTTAACTTCGTCCCACTTGAAAGTTGAAACTACCAGATCTCATTAACAGCTCTTGGGGACTGCAGGTATTGCAGATGTGATCCTTTTTTTCTTTTTTTTTTTTTGTGCGATAAACCATTTCCTCGTAAAGCTGTACTTTGTGAGTGAATAAGATTTTGACCGTCCTGCATTCTTATATCATTACACCACGCCTCTTGAGGAATACTTGTTAATAGTAAATTCACTGCATCTATGTTCGCGGATACATTCAAGAATCTTCATGCACGAGAAATCCAACCTCCTGTTCTTTACCCTGCAGTTAACATGGATTAATTTGATGTTCCTCATTTTTATAAGAAAGGAACAGGAAATTATTGTACATCTCTTGCATCCTAACAAAGTTGAAAGTTGACTAGATTTGTTGGTGAAAAAATTATATTTTTTCAAAAATATTTTTGAAAAACAGTAAATCTAACAAGCCTTTTGTCCTGTTTCTAAATCCAAACTATATGAAACATACTTGTACAAGTATGTTTCATGCGTGTGGTCATGGAGCCTAACTTTGGGAATTAGAAGCCATGAATGTCCAATGCATCGACGAAATTAGAAAATATCACATTCATTGTAAGGTAGTCTCTCCTTCCTTTATACATGGACATGCTTTATTTTGAAATCTTTACATGTATTTTTTTTGTACAAACCACATGGTGTCCCATACGCTGGTCTAGACTAATCCACGTTCGCAACGGGTGAACCTCGAAGGAATGAAAGTGCTCCCTAAATGGTCGGCTCCATACAGGAGAAGGGATTGAACCCCTGACCTCTCTTAAGGAACGAGAGTGCCCTCACCACTCATGCCATGACCCTTTGGGTAAATCTTTACATGTATGTGTGTTACATTGATGACACCATATTAGTACCGGATGACTCACATTATTTTTTTTATATATATAAATGGAATGTCTATACCATAATGAAAATAGAGATAAAACCTCTCTCTATGTTGAAGTAAGGTATTCTGAAATCATATGGTTGTGTTCAAATTTGATCTTCAAGCAATATAATTGCTCAGATCACTTGATGAAAATGATTAATCGTCTATCAGTCTAAATTATAAAGTAATTCATTGATACACACACACACCACCATATTAAATTCTAAATAACACAAGATAAACCATTTAAATTACTCCTAAACTATATAATACTATATTTATATTTTATATTGACTATCAACAATCTAAAAATTTAAAAACAAGTCAATAAAAAATACAAAGTAAAACCCTTATCGAAAAGTTTCACTGAATTGGTGGTAAGTCTATAATTAATTTATTAAATTGGATCCTTAATTAATTTTTCATAGTCTATTTTTTGTTATTATAATTTTTAATATAGCACCAACATATATAAAAAAAAAAACATTGAGGAACATTACGAGAGTGTCTTCCTATACTTGATTGAACACGAGATCTCAAAAAGCGTGTAATATTAGTATAAATTGGTGGATGATAGCCAAAACAAAACAAAAGTAATCGATAAAATTAATCTAGTTACATGGATTAAAAGACTTTAGGGTCTAAATCCTTGAGCAAACCCTAACTTTCTTGTCTACCAAACAATTCCAAAACTTCAAAGTAATTCTCGAACATAAGCACAAGATACAAGAAAATCTTATTATAGCCACGTCTTCCACTCCTCACGATCACAGCATCACTGTTCTTTCATGTCCGCAACCCTTCCATGATCTCATTCTCTCTGCTGATGGAAAATATACCGTCGCCATCGCCAGGAAGCTCTTCAATGGCGAGTCCAAGTACTCAAGTGGTTTCGAAATCAGTCTCCGAGAGACTTCTGGGTAAGTTCTTTGATGCATCTCAATATGGCTTCGATTATGAGCAGAGTGGTCTTTGGTCTCCACCAATAGCAGCCAGAAGGGTTTTCTTGGCTTCACCAGCAGGCCATATTTACTCCAAGGATGAGTTTTTCTTGAAGCTTAAGAAGGGAAAGCGAGCGTGTGGAAGGCGCATTGCTTGTTTCAATGTGAGTCTACTGATTAATCATGGCTTTCTCTTCATTTTTAGTTGTTCATGTGTTTTTACTTCTCTATTTTCCAGTTTATCCACACCCGCACACAAATTTTAGATTATACCGGCCATGCATGTTCTTCGTTTTTCAATTTGCTCACTGCATTTTCTGAAAAGATTAAACGACGCGTTGTTTGCATATCTTGGATGGATCATAATTAATCATATTCATCCATGTGAATTAATTGTTCCTCTCTTTGTTAAGATAATTTATGAATGTGGTTTCTAATTAATTGTTATTTGGGTAAAAATCTGTACTCAAGTATATCTAGAAAATGATTTTGGGATGCTTTTTTTCTTCTTCTTGATTCGCAGGCCTTTTGGTGCACTTGAAGACGACAACCTTAATGGTGCCATCCCCGCCTTATTTTTCTTTTACAAAGCCATGTTTAGTCTCAAATCACCTTTCCCAAGCTGCATTGGGAAGCTTAATGTCAAAAAGGTGAACCCTAAGTATCTATTTATTATATATATTACGAAATAAGTTAAATCATTTCATTGTTTTATTGTAGCAAAATTATTCTAACACTAGATACAGATTATTATGAATTGTAATAATAAAATTATAATTTTACCTCTAAGTACATAATATTTTTAGCTTTGGACTCAGGTGTTTTTTTATACAAGGAAACTCTACCCTCTAGAAAATATATTTTGTAGACCTAGATAAGAAAGTAAAACCATGTTGTCTCATACTTTTAAAAATAATGATATGTCCTAACTTCGAATCGAGACTTGCTATGAAAATAAAATAAAAAATCATTGTCATCTTATCATATCTTTTAGAGACTGTTTCGCAAATGTATTTGTAGAATTTCTTAATTCAAACTATCTGATATTTACTTTAAAACATGGAAGTCATAAAAGTTCAATGCGTCGACGCAATTAGAAAATTCGTGGCATCGCACTACAATGTGGGCATTACATGGGATCACTTGCAAGCAAGTCACCATCTTCGTACAGTGGAAGAAGTGATTAGAAAGGTTTCATACCCATATATATTATGCAGACAATTAGGTTTTACTAACTTGCCACATGAACTGCTGATTGTTTTTCTTTTAATTTAATCAATCATTGAATTGTTATAAGTCTCTTTTTTTTAATATCCAATAATGTTTATTTGTATATTAAATGAAAAGGTGCATTAATGTAGTCTTAGAAGAGAAATTGGTGGTCGTTTCCAACCAAAACTTTGAGCAAATATTTCTTAAAATATATATGTTGTTGATTATTTTTTTATTTAAATTAAAATTTAGTATTGCAAACCTTAGATTCTGATGAATATTGTATAATTTTTATTAAGTGTAAATCAATTAAAAGGCAACAAAAAATACAAGTTCAACCAATCTTAAGGGTCGTTTTAAGTTTCTGGGAATTTTATTATAATACATTGATTGAATTGGGTTTTTGCTTTCATACTTGTAGTATTTCAATTAAGTGTATATTTGAGAGTGTGGTAACGGTTATTTTAAAAAATATTTTTTGTTTAGAAGTTTCAATATTATGTTTTTTTATTTATAAAAAACACTTTAAAAATAATCAATACTATAATACCAAATATAACTTTCAGTGATGGTATTTGATGATAAAAACACTTTAAAAATAATCAATACTATAATACCAAATATAACTTTCAGTGATGGTATTTGATGATAAAGTAGATAATAATTAGGCAGTCATGACAGTGATTGTGGAGCAATAATGATTATTCCATTACAAAGTGTAAGAATATGAAGAAAAAAATATAGAAATAAATGGATAAAGGTGATATATATATCATTGATGGGAATGCAATTTTGGTCAAGGTTCTCATCATGATAGTTATGTTGGTAAAAAAAGTGGTCTGTCAATCATAGAAGTGCAAGAGAGAGACAATTGTTAGGCAGTCGTGACAATGATTTTGTTAACAATATTTATGCCGACTTCAAAGTGTCAATGATAACAATAATGGCAGAAATAAGAAAGTGACAGCCATTTTTATATATATTAAGAGTTCATGTAGTATTTTTTATTATTATAATTATTATTGTGTTTTTATTCTAAGTTCTTACATCTTAGATTTAAAAAAATAAAGGTTCTAAATTACTCCATATATTTAAAATATAACTAGATGCTTTAGTAGCTTACTACGTGGACTCCCCAGATTTGGTACGACAAAATAAATAATTGACTATCACATTCATATTATATTTTAATATTGAATGATCTAAAGGTATGTGTATTCTTTTTTTTTTATTTAAAATTCTCAATATATGAAAAGGTTTAACAATAACTCCCGGGGGAGATGAATGAAGGGAAAATTCAACAAAATATACGTTATTTATATAAAAATGCTTGAAAATATAATATTTAAATCTTAAAAATATATGTATAATGAAGCGTTTTAAATACAGTCAAATTAGCATTCTAATTATGATCATTAATAATTCAACATCGAGATTATCGAAGCTGACCATGACAATGAGGGAACGTCGTACAGTGTGGTTTTAAGTACGATACACGCATGTTCTATACCGTACAATGTGGTTTTAACTAATAATGATACACGTATTTTTTAAAATATTTATTTTTATTCGAAAATTAATTAAAATAATATTTTTTTAATTTTAAAAAATTATTTTTGATATCAACACATCAAAATAATCTAAAAATACTTAAAAATTAATTTAAAATAAAAAATAAATAAATAATTCATTTTTTTCAAAAACACAGCCTAAAACATGAACGTAATCTTCACTTTTAACGACCTTTCAATTTAAAAATTACATCATATAATGTAATATAATATAATATAATTCCTATTAACCGAGTCCTGGAGGGTTTGCTTAAGCGCCTGTTTGGATGAGTGGTCCAAAAAAAATTCATTTTAAATGAAATGTTTTTAGTGCGTTTAGATCATTTTGATGTGCTGATATCAAAAATAATTTTTAAAAAATAAAAAATATATTATTTTGATATATTTTGGCATGAAAAGAACTTTAAAAAACTACTGCAATAGCACTCCCAACCAGGGCATTAAAGATACAAGAATAATAAATTAATTTAAAAAGCAAAAGTACCGACGAGGTAGAATAGGTTTGAAATTGAATGGAGTACAAGGACGCATCCATGGGATAAAAGGGAATTTCAGGGCGGGTGTCCTGCTGCTAAAAAAGCCAGAGGTTCTTTTATTTTCTTTCTGTTTTACTTTTAAAGGCTCTTCTCTTGTCTCCTTGTACAAGATCCCCTCTCCTTCTCTGTAAATCAATGTCCCGATGCAGATGGAGCCATGGCACGTGGATGCTCTAGCTAGCACGTGTATTCTTTACGTTTACTAAAATTGACTCGGAATATATACAAGATGGTCTATTCTATTTTTTTCGGTTATATATATATACACACTAGCTACGTCGCAATCGAAACTTTTTTTTTCAAAATAAGAAAATATTAGTTATATGAGATTTTTTTATTATAATATAAATTTGGATAAAATAATAAATATGTGCAGAATTCTTGTGAAGTACAAGTTCTCTATAAAATATATGAATTTTAAATCGATATAAATTAATTTGTCTAGTAGGTTTTAACGAAATAATCATTATAAAATTATCATTGTCATTAAAAAAACAAAAAGATTTGGATATCTGAATTACTGAATTCATTATATTAAGATTAGTTAATTTTATAATTTAATTTAAATTAAACACAACAAACAAAATATAAATTATGAAAACACCTGCAATAACTAAATAACAAAAATAACTAGTTAATTTTCTATCTCCAAAAACAAAACAAAAATTGAAAATCCATCTTAACATTACCATCATTATCATTACTATCACAGTTAAAATTATTATCAACATTATTGCCCAAACAATTAAATCATTAAATTGCCCCAAAGAATAAAAAAAATATTTTTACAAAAAAAAAACAATAAAAAGAATATTCACTAAAATTATCATTATTATTACACAAACAATAAAATTATAAAATCATCTGATCAAAAGAACAAATAAAAATAACAGAAACACACAAAAAAAGAGAAAAATGGAGCAATATTAATTTTAAAATAATCACCATCATAAATTAAAATATTAGGACTGAACCGAATAAAAATTAAACCTCAACAAAAATAAAATGACAAAAATTAAAATAAAAACCAAAAGAATATGCATAAATACGGATAAAAAATAATTATTGTCCAAGAAGGAAAAAAAAAAAAACCAAAGGAATTAATATCAAATAAAAAAAATCAAAGAATAAGGACTAAAATAAAAAATAAAATGTAAAATTAATTCCAATCAAAGGACATAATTAGAACAGATAAAAACCCTGGGACCGAAGCAAATAAAGATATTTAAAAAAACATTTCAGTGTAATTTTGTTAAAACTAGCATATACGACTACTTTCAAATGGAGGACACAATTAAAACAAATCAAAATAAAATATATAATAATTCCAATAGAAGGACAAAATTGAAACAAATAGAAATCTTGGGACCAAAACAAATGCAGGGATTTTTTTTAAAAAAAAATATCGTGTAATTTTGTTACAAAATTAAAAGAATAAGGACCAAAATGAAAAGTGGCATATATGAAAAATTTCAATTCGATGACACAATTAAAACAAATTAAAACCTGCATACCGAAATAATTAAAGGAGCCAAAAACAAACCAAAAATCAAAATAATAAGGACTGAATTGAAAAATAACATATATAATGTGTTGCAATTGAAATGCACAATTGCAACAAATCAAATTTTCATTGAAGAAATTAGTAATAAAACTGAAATCAAAAGAACAGGGATTAAACTAAAACAATCACAAACAATAAGGATTGACATGTATTTGCCTTCCGCAGGAAGAGAAAAGGGAGAAATTTTTTTTAAACCATCCGCTGACGATTCCCCGATCACCGGAACCCAACACGCATCGTACCGAGAGGTAGAGGACATGTCGGCACACCAATTGACACGGTGAACAGTTTGTTTCCATCGCTGGATGATGTAGCACGTGCTACCTTAAAGGTGCGTGCACATAAAATATTTTTTTGTCGTTTTCGAGGGCTATTCTAGTTATTGCATTATGCAGGAATTTGAGAAAAAGTGAAAATACCCTCTATTATTTCGTGTCTTTTTGTCCGCACCCATGGTTAAAATAGTAGTTTTATTGTGCAAATAATTCAGAAATACCATAATTTCCCCTGTAAATGTCAAAAATGACCTTGATCCCAAAGGTTAAATTTTTTGGCACTGGATAAAATTATAATTTTACCGTCACAATCCATAGTAATCTGTGTTTATATGCATAGTGAAAAAAGCCACAGAAAAACCAGGGTGTTGTTTATATATATATCTAGTAATATACACACTACTAACAAAATTCAAATTAGAGAGACCTAGCTTGTTCAATCCCAAATAGTTATACCAAATAGGTGGTCACGCTTTGTCAAGTGACAAATTGATGTTTTGTAACTTAAATTTTTTTATTTAAATTGTGCTAGCAAAGCAAGTTTTAAAGGAAAAATAACCTCAAGATTTGAGTAAACGGCTTTACCAAGTTTAATAAGATGATCAAATTTAATTCTATAATAAAAAAACAATTGTATTAAATCTAAAAAAATAATAACAATGACATGTAGAAAAATAATATTTGCCAACAAAACAATTATGAGCTAAATTTCAAGATAATCCAATGTTAAAGAATAAAAATAAAAATAAAAACACCTAACTTAATCCAAGTTGGCATTGAAAACTCATGACCCTAGTCGTGAAGCCGAGCCATACTTAGAGAAAGGAAATAAAATAATAAAGAATCTCGATCTTTAATAAAATCAATATTGAAGGTTGAAGTAAAAAAATAAAATTGGTGTAAAAAAAGTCTCATGTAGATCTGGTTCACATTTCATATATGTGATATGAGTTATAAGACCAAGATCACAACATTAGAAAAAAATTACAAAGCCCAATTCTTGACAATCCACTGTTAAATGATGAGATTAAAAAATAACACCAACCCCTGAGTTAATTCAAGTTAGTATGAAAAAAATTTAGAGGTTTGATCTTAAATAAACACAATATTGTAGAATAAAAAAAAGAGTTGTTGTACAAAATTAAATATTGATGTCATTTCAAGTTAACATTTTATACGTATGACTCAGGTTTTAATATTTGAATCACTACATCAAAAACATTTACAAAGCTCATTTTTCAACAAAATCCAATGTTAAAGGATGATATTGAAAAAACAATTAAAAAATAGAAACTAATTTAATTAAAAAAGATGATATATATGTAGAGAGAGAGACCATATTTGATATAAAAATAAAATAGGATCATATGCAAGAAATGAAATTGAAAAAAAAAACTAAAAAAAAAACATAAAAAAAAACACAAAGAGAAATAAGAAAAATAAGTAGTATAGTTAAAATAAAAATAATGGATGGAAAACTTTCAATTTTGGATTGAATAAGGAGAAAAGAGAAGCACAAAATAAATCAAACAATTTTCAAATCACCACAAATCACTATATAAATGTTGCTCCATAAAATTTGTTGCTTCTTGATACTTTGACTAGCACAGTTGTTGACTATGTTGAACTGAGAAGTGTCACACACATTATCTAAAGATCACAAATGTTGACTATGTTGAATTCAGAGGCGTCACACACTACCCATACAGTGGCATGCACGTGCAAACTCTTTTTTATTATATTATATATTTTTTTTAAATATAAAATGGCATCTAATTCTACTTGATAATAAAAACAAAGTAGGATTAAAAAAAATCCATATAGGAAAGCCTAAGAAAAAATAATTTCAAGGTAATTTATTCATTTTATTTTTTAAGTTAAAATAAAATTTCAAAAAAGCCTTAGGAGGTAAGTTAAATAAATTTCTCTTTTAAGGGATATTTAGTAATTTTACAATGCAATAAAAATATGAGATGATTAAGATGCCCGTGATCAATTCAGTAAAGAAATTGATCTTGTTAAAAACAGCAAAATAGTTATTTTACTATGCAAATCCATAGTAAAATGTGAATGTGTTCACAATGAAATACTTGCTAGGTATATGATTTTAAGCTAATTTACAAGACAAGATAAAAAAAGCTTCAGCATTTTAGATATATTTTTCCATATCATTTTTTTAATTAAGAAATAAAAAGAAGTTGTTTGTGTTTAATAAAATGAATTGGAAAAAATATATGAATTGATAAATCATAGAAAAATTTAATTCAATTAAAGATTAAAATAGAAGGTTGATCTTCATTGTTAAAAGCAAAATACAATTGTATATTTATATATTTAACATAGTAATAGAGGTAACTTTTATTTTTTATTTAATTATATAAAAATAAAATGAATATTTATAAAAAACCAATGATTTAAATTCTGAAGAAAAAATATATTTTTTACTCCAAATTGTTTTTTCTTTTTACTGTTTTTTTTTTCAAATAACAAACATATCTTCTTCTTTTTTTGTAGTAAAAGAGTGTTTTATTGAATAAATAAAGACAATTAAAAGAAACACTACAAATTTGGAAGGAGTAAGAAAATAGATCTCTCTATGAAAACTTTATTCTTTTTATTCATGTTTTTTAATCTTATTTTTATAAAAAGTTTTTAATTTTTTTTTAAAAAAATTGTTATTAAAAAAAATTAAAAAATATAAAAGAAACCGTACAAATTTTGAAGAAGGAGTAAGAAATAGATCTCTATAATGAAAACTTTATTTCTTTATTCATGTGTTTTTATCTTGTTTTTTTTATAAAATTGTTTCTTAAAATCAAAACTTCTCATGATCTTAAATAAAGTTTAAAAATAAAAATACAAAGAAAAAATAATTTTATTTTTTTATGTAAAATATGACAAAATATAAAATATTCAAAGGAAAACTTAGATAAAAAGGAAGCATATTAGTTCATATAAAATTATAAAAAAAAATTAATAGTTAATATTATCATAAAATATATAACATTATTTTAAAATTATATCATAAATTAAAAATTATTTAAATATAGTTTGATACTAAAGGTTTGTTTGGAAGTGTGATTGACGTTATTTTTCAAAATATGTTTCATTTAGAAATACATCAAATATTAAAAAAAATATATTTTTGACATTAGCATATCAAAATGATCTAAAAACACCAAAAAACTAATTGAAAAAAAAAACAATTTGTGTTTTCAAAAACATATTTATATCCAAATAGAGTGGATGACACATTGTTTGTTTGTGATATTTTTATACCATCTCAACTAGCTCTCATGGTTAGGAAACTAAAATCCAAGTTTTAGGACATTAAAAATCCAAAGTTTAGTCATTTGTTTAGCCATAAACATGAGAAAAGCTATCACATTAACCTCTAGAACCCAATTGCTAATGAAAAAACATATTTATTTGGATAAAAACTCAAATTGAAGTCAAATTAATATTTTGTTTTAGCCCTAATCTCTTTAAAGAGGCATGATTAAGGCAAACATCATTTCATTGAGTTTCTTATCCTAAAGATTAATCCAAAAACACCAAAATCACAATTAATTGTAGTAAAAGTTGACAATCAAATAACTTTTTTATTGTTTTTTTTTCTTGGTGACATTCTCTCTTTCCTAGACATCCAAAACCTATATATATATATATATATATATATATAATATGTGAAGACTGTTTTTATGAAATTTCAATTTTGTTCTTTGATCTTTTAATTTTAGTTTTAAGAACAAAAAAGTAGGTTTTATAAAATTGATCTCTAATTCAAATTAGACAAATAATAAGTGAAAACATGCAAATAAAAATAGATAATAACAAAAATAAAAAACGTGCCAACTTAATTTATAAAGATGTGATGAAAAATAAATAAAGTTCAATCATCAAAATAAAATAAGATAAAAATTGATGAAAAACACCATTCACCAACAATGTTTTCTTTCTCCATTTTTTTTATTTGTTAATGTTAATTAACTGAAAGCATTGAGCGACTGAGAACCCTAACCCTAACTATGATTATTTTCAAAAACCAAAAAGATTGGAAAGTCTAGTTTATAAAAAAGAATATTCTTAACTATCCATTTGATTTTCCCCGTAATCTAAGAAAACTACAGCTCTTTCGCGATTGCAGTAAAGAGATAGTATTTTTCCAAGAAAAGTTTTAAAAATGATTTGAAAATCAATCATTTTCACGACTAAATACAGAAATAGTCAACATTAAACTATTCAGCAAGCTAATGAACATATTTAGGAAACAGTAACTTTGTAAAGACTTGCACGTAACAAGCATTTGGCACTCTTAGGCGTCAACTCTTGTTGTCATATCTTCAAGTAGGTATTGAAATTGAACTAGATTATTTATAGGTCTAAATTCAAGAATATGATGTCTGGGCCAATCAAAATGAATCAACCAATATATAAACTATGATCTATCTACCATGTATGGACCTACAGGGACTAGATCAATGTCTGCAGGCGTGGTGCATGCTGCTAGAAAAAAAAGTTCAAATGTACCTAACCTAATTCCACAAGGCATTTCGTGCCTGTTTGGGAGCACGAGGCATTTTACATCTCATTCGAAATTTATTTTTAAAAGTATTTTTTATTTTAAAAAATGTTAAAATTATATATATTTTTTTAATTTTTTATAGATTATTTTTTATATTAGTATACTAAAATAATTTAAAAACACTAAAATTTTTAATTTAAAAAAAAATCATTTTTTTTCAAAAACACCCGACTGCAAATTTCGTATTAATAAACTAACAAACAAGGGATATTGCTCTGTCAACTCCACGGATCTCGACTCGACTACTAATATCCAAAATCACTTTCTCTCCCAGATTATATATAAATAGCTAGCATCTCCACCGAGGTTACTCCCTCCCCTCTTCAGCATATAGCTTTAATTCTTTTGCAGCATATTTATTTTTCATTTATGGATCGTTCAAGCAAAATCTCATTCATCTTCGCTCTCATTTTGATCTGCCATGCACCGTCTTTTGAAGCCAGAAAGTTGTTGAGCCTGGAGCAGAAAGAAAACCCTTCTTGGAAAGACAATACTGCACCGTTTTATTATCCTGCTGGTGAAGGCCATGCAACAGTCGTCGATGAGAGGTTCATCGTCTCCCATCTTTCCAGGATCGATCGGATTTTGCGATCCGTCCCCAGTCCTGGAACAGGAAACTAGGTTATATCAATTTTGTATGAGCACATCAGTATTTCTCTTATATATTATTCTATATGTGGCGTGAAAGCCTACGGATACCAAGCCGCATTTATTTTATTATCTCCGGATGTATTTATAACTTAATTATCATCTTGTGGGGGCGTGTTTGGCTTCTCGGAATATCACATTTTAAATTGCAACTTTCAGGATGTATATAGTGGCGGTTTGAATAAAAAGAGTTTCTCAGTTGGCCGGTAGTATTAGTTTCTCTCATTATTAGAGAGAGCCTTTTATATAATTGCCGGTGACATCCTCTCTCTTTTATAGATAGGATATGTAGGGACTGGAATGTAAAATAATAATGATAATAATTACGGGTAGTAACATAAAAATCTCTAAGTCAACTGTGAGAAAAGTAAAATGTGTGCGATAATAGTTCTTATAGAATATCAATTTTGATACTTGATCTTTCAATTATAGTTCATAGTGCTTGACTACAAATCAAACGCGTGAAAACATACAGATCAAAATGAATAATAATAAAGTTAGAGAATAATATAAATCATATTATGGGACCTATTTATAAGCTTGAATTTCTAGGTGAGATGGTTTCTTAACATGATATCGAGCCTTGTTGACCCAGTGGTAACAAGTTCGAATCCCATCACCTCTATTCTATTTGATAAAAATTAAGCACAAGGTGATGTGGAGTGCAGTACAAGTTTCAAACCCAAAGGGCTTTTACTTGAGGGAGTATGTTATAAAATAATATAAATCATATTAAAATATAAATCATATTAAGGGGTCTCACTTACAAGCTTGAACTTCTAGGTGAGATGGTTACTTAATATAAATAAAACCATTTCAACTTAATTTGTAAGCATATAATTAAAAATAAATAAAATTCAATAATAAAAACAAAAAAAATCCAAGGGCAGAAGATAAGAACACTATTCATGTACAGTAGATGCACCATGTTTCCTTTTCCAAGTTTTTTACTTAACATGAAACTATTAAGCAAACCAATGAACATTTTTCGGCTACAGCAACATTGTAAAGACCTGCACGTAACAAGCATATTGAATTGTTAGGGGTCAAATTTGGCTGTCATTTCTGCTAGTAGCCATTGAAATTTAACTACACTAAGTCTTATTCCATTAAAGTAGTTACTATTCAAGAATAAGATGTGAGTGCCAATTAAATAAAATAACCAAAAACATTTAAAAGGAAAGAAAGAAAGAACGAGAAGGTGAAAATAATGCTCCATTATGAACATTTTAAACCAATGAACATTTTATTATCTCCATTATGTGAGTGCCAATAAAAAATTTAGAAGTGTGGTTGAGATTGTTTTTGAAAACTTTTTTTTATTTAGAAATGCATCAAAATGAAGTTTTTTTTCTTAAAAAAATTATTTTTAACAGTAGCACATCAAAATAATTTAAAACCATGAAATTTTTTAATATAAAATTTCAAATTATTTTAAAATATCTTTTAAACACGGTGCCAAAGCATTGTAAAGAATATCCTTAAAGCAAATGGCAAGGGTAGAATTGTCTATGCAATAGGGTTATTTTAGTATTTCTTAATTGATAGAGGACATATTGGTATATTATGATTTGAATGAATAGAAAATTTGCATCCTAAATAAATTGTTAAGCTAACATTGAGAGTTATTTTTGTATTTTCATATAAACTATATGAATAGTAAAATAACTTATTTATTCTTATAACAAAAACAATAATTTAACTAACAATGAGGTTATTTTTTTAATTGAGGTGCATAGTAAACCGACCTAGTTGCTATTATAGATTAAATTTTTGCTATTATTTATTCTTCCTCAGTGTTTGCGTTTCCTTGTTCTTTTGGATATTAACTTATTATTTGTTATACTTGAAATAATTTATGAAGTTGAAATCAACTTCATCTTCATTTAATTTCTTGTTTTGTTAAATTTGATCCTTATATTTTTAATTATTATTTATAGAACCTGAAATAATTTTTAGATTTTTTTGTGATTTCCACTTTTTTTCCTTTTATATTTCATCCTTATTTGTTTTTTCTACTTTGAAAATTTTTTAGGATCGATTTTGTTTTACATGATTTCATCCTTAATTATTTAATTGATTTGAAATTTAGCTTCTTGGTTAAACACGTATTTAGAATTTGAAGGGTTCTAAGCTTTGAAAATTAACTCAATTTCAGGGGGGTCGCTTGGGATTACTATGCTTTCATATATATATATATATATAACTATTTTTTTAATAGTTTTATCCTTTAACATTTAGTTAATTAGAGGTTAGGCCTTTTCTTCTTCTTACATCCTTTGTATTTTATTAATTGAGTTATCTCCTATATTTTTATTTATTGTTGTTTGTCAAATTTATTTCCTAAAATAAATTTTATTCTTGAACTAAATAAAATTGATTAATTAAATAGAGATGGATACTCACTTTTTTTTTTGGGGGGGGGGCATCTTTTTGGTGATCCGCGCGACTTCTTTGAATTTCATGTAGCAACTTTTGCAACAGAGCTTGAACCGTATCCACAATGCAATGATAACGAGTCTCCAGTGATTTGATTTTTATCCCCCTTCCTCGACTCTTTTATTTTACCAATTATTTCTAAATGTTTTTTATATTGTTTACTATCATTGCTTACGATTTAAATGAAATTATTATGTTACTTGATCTTATTAGATCTAATCAACTTAATAATTCACATGTCATATTTTTCTTGAGCGCGATAAAATTTGTTCTGTTTTTTGAATTGGAACGAATGTATCGATTATTTCGGACAGAACAGAACAAAATTGACAGTCTTGATTTTAACTAATTATTTCTAAATGTTTTTTTTATATGTTTACCGTCATTCCTTACAATTTAAATGAATTTATTATATTACTTGATCTTATTAGATGTAGTCAAGTTAATAACTCAAATGCCATATTTTTCTTGTGTATGCAAGAATACTATCTTTATTGAAAACTCTTTTTATATATTAAAGAATGAATAAGTCCACTGCATAACACGAGTCACTGAATTAGATTTAGTTATGATTCATGTACAATGTGTTTACCTACAGCAAGCTCGACTACAGGGACTAAATCTATGTCTTGAGTGGAGAAATAAAAGAGATGTGACGCATGGATCCTGAGAAATCTAGATTATTGCAGCAGGAGTGGTACTGCTAGAAAAAAAGAAAGTCGCCAAGAAATATTTAAGGCCGGCCAGCAACATGGTTCAAATATACCTAACCTAATTCCACGAGGCATTTCATAAACCAGCCTGCAAATTTCGTATTGCTAAGTTGACAAACCAAGGATATTGCTCTGTCAACTCCACAGATATCGACTCGTCTACTAATATCCAAAATCATTCTTCTCTCCCAGATTATATATAAATAGCTAGCATCCCCACCGAGGTTACTCCCTCCCCTCTTCAGCATATAGATTTAATTCTTTTCGCAGCATATTTATTTTGCATTTATGGATCGTTCAAGCAAAATCTCATTCATCTTCATTCTCGTTTTGATCTGCCATGCACCGTCTTTTGAAGCCAGGAAGTTGTTGAGCCTGGAGAAGAAAGAAAACCCTTCTCTGAAAGACAACACCGCACCGTTTTATTATCCTGCCGGTGAAGGCCATGCAACAGTCATCGATGAGAGGTTCGTCGTCTCCCATCTTTCCAGGATCGATCGGATTTTGCGTTCCGTCCCCAGTCCAGGAACAGGAAACTAGATTATATCAATTTTGAATGATCACATCAGTATTTAATGCATTTTCTTTCAGAGAACTGATCATCTTGTTGGGGCATGTTTAGATTATAGTGGAGGTTTGAATAAAAAGTTGCCCATTTGTCTGTTACTGTAGCTTGTATTCTGGCATTAGTGTTTCTCCTTATATATATATATATATATATATATATATATATATATATATTGGTCACTTAATTTTCTTTTTTTCTTTTTTGGATTATGTCTGTGATTGCAAAATTAACAGCTGAATGCTTCAGAGTTATTGGCTAGGGATAAAATTGGAAGACAAATATCCAACTTAGAAAGAAGCTAAATATATGTGATGTGTTTAATGTTGATGCACAAAATACAGTATAGTCCTCTAATTTTAAAAATTAGACCTCTTATCCATAATGTTTTTCACAGTTAAATTTTGCTTCGTAATTTTATTTTTATTATTTCTCAACTATTTTTTTAATTTATAAAAAAACATTATTAGACTTGGTCGGGTCCTTGATGTAGATCACAAATTCTACATCTGAATGCTGAAAAACATTTAGTTGAACTCCCCTCATCCAATAAAGCTCTTCCACATTAAAATCAACTATTTTGATGTCTGAAATAAGTCATAATATTGATCTTTTTTATGCTAAATAATAGCAGCTTCTCTCTTTTTAAATCAGCAACTGAAAAATAATCAAAACAATTTTATATTAAAATTCAATCGAAAAACTATTCGTCATCTATTTATAATGACATTTTCTATTTTGAGCAAACAGTGCACAGTATTGAGCACATCCCTCTTTTTTTTTTTTTTAGTTAATAGTTAATAAAACAAAAATGACACGAATGCTTATGATTTGACTTTGAATTTTACAGCTAATCATTGCAAGATTGATTTCGTGTACTTTCCTTTTTGTGTATTTGTTTTTTTCCCCGTGCCATGCAGCATAAACTCATTAAAAAGAAAAAGGCCCGCAAAGAGCATTCATGTAGTTAATTATGATTAAAAGATGACGTGTCAATACGTCTGAGTTACCCCCATATCCTCGCACAGCCCCGGCTACAAAGGTCACACCTTTTAGCCCCGTCAACCAATTTCCAGAAACAAATAACCAAAAGCATAAACATGAGTAGATTTTCTTACATTTTTTTTATTACAGGTAAATAGAGAAGTGAAGTATATAAATTGTGTACACTGGCTTGATCTATCCAAGAACAGTAAGAAAAAAAGAGCATTAACAAATGTTCGATCTACATGTTCATCTTCTTCTACAACATCTAAACCACAGAATCACAAAACAGAGCACTCTGTAACCAATAATAAAACCAGACATCACAGCTAAATTGCTCCATTTTTGTGAATCTCTTAGACCTTGCTGTCTCAGGAACCCACTTCCATAAAGAATGCATTCTTCTTTATCGAACTCCAGGCACCTCCTGTAGCCTTGCTCTCCGCCATATTCATTTATCAAGAAACACTCAAATGGGTACTTGAACAAGCTCAAATAGTGCATGAAAACCCAGTAACTAGGAATTTTACTCTTCGTGATGAAGTAGCCAGAAAATAGAAAGAAAGATCCCATCAATCCTGAAATAACCGATGTCCCCATTATGAAGTTAGGCACCAGAGCACTGAAACAAGCAACGAAAGAATTTGACATCAAAATCACCATCCACACCACTAGAGTGAAGTAAAGAAATCCGTGGATTGACATCCTCAATCCAACTAGCCAGTAAACTGGGGTAGAGTAGAGAAGGGCAACCATTAAAAGGAAAGGGATAAAGATGAGGGTGTTCGATAGGACATAAGAAGAAACTCTGTAGGCTCCTCTCGAGGTCTCGCTCATCATTATTCTTCTTTCTTGCAGGAAAATAGGCAGGCCCTCGGTTGAGGAAGATAGCAGGAAGGTGAGGCTGAAGGCAAAGAATCCGATTCGAGTCTGCAAAGCGACCTGTCCTGTTTTCTTTCCGACATTCAAGAATATGGTTCCAAGAATTAGTCCGGCCACCAGTGATTGTATCACTCTCGTGGCAAATAGTTGCTTGGTTCTGAAAATGTTGCTGCAAAATCTCTGTCCCAGAATCGAAACCTCCTCCAATATAGATCTGGGAAAGCGGATAGGTTTTTCTTGATGATTGTTGAAGTATGGAGTCCTCGCGATATGGCCTCCGTTATGTCTGATCTCTCGAGGGCATTGATTGTTCAGAAACGCTGAATTCTGCCCGGACAGGCTTTCTATAGCATCAAAAGAAAACTCAAGAACATTGACATGGAGAGGAATTTGATGACCAGAAAACTTCAGTCTCTCTTCAAGGAAATGCAGTGAGCCATTATGGATAGCATATCCATTGGAAAGCAAAACGAGCCGATCAAAGAGCTCGAGTATTCGGAAACCGGGCTGGTGGATAGTTAAAACAATGGTCTTACCCTGAGTCAACACCATGGACTTGAGCAGAGTCGCTACATGAAGAGCTGATGCTGAATCCAGGCCTGAAGTTGGTTCATCGATGAAAACAACAGCAGGGTCGTGGACTAAATCAACTCCAATCGAGACTCTACGCTTTTCACCACCAGAAATCCCCCAATTTGATCCCTCGCCTATCCTTGAATCTGAAACATGTTCGAGTCCTAGCTCACTCAGTAGCCTTCTCACCCTACTAGCCGCATCTTTTTTCCCTCCTGGTAGCCTTAAAAGTGCACTGTAAAGTAGCGTTTCTTTCACTGTAAGCAATGGAAATAGAGAATCATCTTGAGTGACATACCCGGATATTCTCCTGAAATGTCTGGCATTCATCGGCTGGCTATTTACCAGCACCTGACCAGACACTTTACGTGGAGATATTTTCCCAGAAAGGATCTCTAGCAAGGTGGTCTTCCCCGCTCCACTTGGACCAGCGATCGCGGTAATCTCTCCGGGACTTGCTGCACAGTTTACATCCCTCAGAATGAATTTGGGAGCTCTTCTCGGGGGCCCTCCACAGCAAATAAAATTAAGCTCGTCAAATTTGCTGCACAACTTGTAGGATAGATTTTTGGTTTCTAGTCTATACGAGGTTTTCTGGGCACCAGAAACTGGTGGTGCTTTCACTGGCAATTCCATTGAGAGGATGGAGGTCTAAAGAAAGTTGAAGCGGAAGAAGATCAAAATAAGAAATGCAAGTTGCGAGAGGTGAAGGAGATGAGCTAACGCACCTAACTGGGTTGCCAGACACCTAACCGGCATGCATGGGCTTAGGCAGTTTACGGTTTGGGCTTGACTTGGTGGTGCTTTCTGTATTTGTTCGGGGAAGTGAGAATCTGGTAGGGTTTGGAAAGTTGCAAGAAAACACAAAAAGAAAGTAAGGAAGGAAGAAAGTGGAGCTGATGGTGGTGAAGTTTTTCAGGTGAGCTGATTGTTGACTGTGTAATGTTGGCGTGGGTGGCCTTACAATCTTCCCCACCCTAACTACCAGCTCATGAGAAGATTCCGGGGGTGTTTGGGAGTGCGAAAAAAAATTGATTATTTTATTTTATTTTAATTTTTTTTGTGTGTGTGTTTTAAGATCATTTTGATATGCTTATATCAAAAATAATTTTTTAAAAATTAAAAAAATATATTATTTTTGATATATTTCTAAATGAAAAACAATTTCCAAAAGCAACCACAACCACACTCTCAAACATGCACTTTCACACGGATTATATCCCTGTTTTTGAAAAAACTTAAAAAAATATATTTTTATTTTTTATTTTATATTAAAAAATAATATTTTTAGATAATTTTGATGTATTAATGTCAAAAATAATTTTTAAAAATAAAAAAAATATTATTTTAATACATTTTTGAGTGAAAAATACTTTTAAAAATAATCTCAACCATACTTTTCAACCATGTAAAATGTTAAAAATAATAAAAAATGGCCTTAAAAATCTATCCATTGGTAAATGGTCGGATTGAGACTTGTGTACTCGGTCACAAGGAGATCACTTTTAATTAGGCAGGATTTACAACGGCTAACTTGGGATTGATGTCGTTCACGCAAGACTCAAAGTCAGTGATGGATTTGCAACCTTCTTCAAATCATTTGAGCCCAGTTTGAGGAAATAGCCCACATCTTTAGAAGGCTGGGCTTCCTTCTTCTATTGTATAATATCTGTGGGCCATTCCGAAACCTGTTTTACTAATATTATATTATATTATTTACTATAATTCAAAGGAGATAAAGTTAAAATTAATGAAAAAAAGAGAGAAGAAGATATTTTAATTTGTAAATGACCAAAATGCCATTTCAATAAACTTGAAGGACATTTCTCTAACTTCATCCATAAAACCCCAACTAAACCCCTCTCACACATCTCTGTTAGGGTTTTCTCCAATTCAGAAAATGGCGACTACACTCTTCACTCGCTCTCTCCTCCTCCAAAAACCCACCTCACAAACCCTAATCTCCTCCCTCCTCTCTCGCTCCTTCACTTCCCTCTCCTCCACCTCCAACGCCTCTTCCTCCTCTCTCCTCCGCCGATTCCTCCGCCCCCTCTCCTCTGCAACCTACATCAATCACTCCGTCTCTCGGATTTCAATCAGGTCTTTTTCTGTCAGGCAGACATCGTCTTCCCTCAACGATCCGAGCCCGAACTGGTCTAATAGACCTCCAAAAGAGACTATTTTGCTTGATGGATGCGATTTCGAGCATTGGCTCATCGTTATGGATAAGCCTGAGGGAGACCCCACTCGTGACGAGATAATTGATTCTTATATTAAAACTCTTGCTCAAGTTGTTGGCAGGTAATTTATTAAAGTTTAAACCTTCAATTATTTCTCATTTAATTTATTTTTTATCTTTTGATTTTATTTGATTTAAGATTGTTTTATCTTGTGCTATTCGAAATGTTGGTATTTGTTTTAGAAATCACTGGTTTGTCTTTTTATAATGTATTTATGTTTTGTATTTGGCTACTTATTGTTGAGGGGCTGTGCGTGTTCGTGGTTTTTTTCTTCTCTTTTTTGGTTTCTTTTTTATTAGTTATAGTGCTAGATTTTTTATTTGGAAAGTGTTATTTGAAATGTTGGTATTCGTTTGAGCAATTACTGGTTTTTCTGTTGATTTATTTTTCGTCTATTTATATTGAAGTTAATTGGTTTTGTCAATTTCTTGTGTATTTATGTTTTGTATTTGGTTAATTATTGCTGAGGGGCTGTGTGTGTTCGTGGTTTTATATTCTGTTTTTGGTTTCTTTTTTATTAGTTGGAGTGCTAGATTTTTTATTTGGTTCGAGTATTTGGGGTTTCTGATTGTGTACCTCACCAATTTCTGGTGGGGTTTGAGTGCATTTTAATAATACTTCTTTAAGGATCAAGAAGCTTGATTGCTTAATTGTTACTGTATCTGACTTTGATGAGAATTGTGTTTTGTAGTTTAAAATTTCAGTATTGGGTTTTTGTGGTTTACTTTTTCCTTCTCAGAGACGCTTTTAACTTCAAATTTTTATATCTAGCATGTCTTTATTTTTTAAAGTGTGAGGATTGCTGTAGAAAAATCTCTCATCTTACCAGAGTAATCTGGAAAGTAATGGGTTTTTGTGATGTGAAGTCATGGTAATAGAATTATTGTGGCTGCATGGCAGTGAGGAAGAAGCAAGGAGGAAGATCTATTCTGTTTCAACTCGATGTTATTATGCGTTTGGAGCGCTGGTGTCTGAAGAGGTTTCTTACAAGATTAAAGGTATATCTGCTTTTAAGCAGGGGCAAATGTAAGGGGGGATGACAATGACCCTTGCCTTCCCAAGATTGAAAACTGATCCCCTTACTGTTAAATAATATCATAACCTAGAATGTAAAACCACCTTCCTTCACTTAAAAAGATGACAATCGGTCTTGTTTTTGTTGAAAACATTGGTTGTGCTTTGAAGTGATTGGTTTATGATTTTTTTTTAAGTTTGATTATGATGGATGTGTTTTGTTGGTCAATATTCCAGAATTGAAAAATGTCCGTTGGGTTCTTCCAGATTCATACCTGGATGTGAAGAACAAAGATTATGGAGGTAAGTAGCCTTTTTCTTTTGACCCTTTGTATGTTATACAAGCTGCTATAAATGCATGTTTTTTTAAAAGGAAACTTCTGGCTCAAATGTGATGTGCACCAAGAAATCATGCTGAATATTTTTTCTCATTCTATGATAGTTGAAGCTTGATCTATTTAAGTTGGATGCAATTGTAACACTTTGATATCTTGATCAAATGTTGATTGTACAAGAAGTTTTTGTAAATTCACTGAGGTTTTGTCAGTAATATTTTTCAGGATTAGCTTTGCTATGTAGTCATCACTTTTGAGTGGGAGTTTTTTTTCTTCTAAAAAATAAATGGGTAAAAGAATTTGCAAAACTCCATTAGGATTGTATCTTGTGAAATATTCTCTGATGCATTGCTAATCAACTGCATTTGGTTGTTAAATAGCTTGACAACCTTCATTTTTAAACATAATTCTACACAGAAAGCTGCATATTTGTCTTTTCTTACTAAGGAGATCAGGGATACATATTGTGGTGCCTTGATTATGTTCTTGTACCGGTAGTCTATTCTTCAATTTCCTCTGAGTCACACATTAGGAATGGTTTTTTTCTTTCTTTGAAACTCTGGCTATGAAATTAAGTTCTAAAGCCTCCTTTTAATCATAAGTCGTCGCTTTTACTATTTATTCTTTGTGACTAGTTAAGTCATGACATGACGCTGTATATTATTGTTCTTGATGGTATTTTTCTATTAGGGGAGCCGTTTATTGATGGGAAAGCTGTGCCCTATGACCCAAAATACCATGAGGAATGGATTAGGAACAATGCGAGGGCAAATGAAAGAAATAGGCGCAATGATCGACCTCGTAATGTCGACAGATCAAGGAACTTTGACAGAAGAACAGAAAACATGCAGCAACGAGGTGGAGCTCCACCTCCTCCAATGGCTAATCAGGCTATGCGAAACCCTGCTCCCAACATGGCTGGACAACCACAAAACATGGGCAGACAAGGTGTACCACCACAGCCACAAAACAACTACAGGGCAGGACCAGGTGGATTGCCACCTAACAACTATAATATGGGCGGACCTCAAAACATGGGCGGACCAGGTGGACCTCCAAACATGGGTGGACCAGGTGGACCTCCCCAAAACATGGGCGGACCAGGTGGGCCTCAAAACATGGGTGGACCAGGTGGACCACCACCTAACAACTATATGGGTGGGCAACAGAACAATATGAGTAGGGTGCCCCAGAACATGCCCATGCAAAACTACATGCCTCCACAGAACAACATGCCCCAGCAGAACAACATGCCCCCTCAAAACTACACTCCCCCACAACACAATTACATGCCTCCACAGAACAACACAGGAGGATGGTCCAATGACATGCCTGGAAACATGCAACACAACAACCAGAATGGGCCTACCAATGGAGGCTTCCAAGGTGGACCATCAAACTACCAGAACAGCTACCCTCCAAGCCAGGATACTGTGTAGATATGCAAGGTATTTCAAATGTCTTGGGCTCGTTCAATTTTTCGATGAAGTTAGACCCTGTTTGAGGCATCTTTTAATGTCTGATTCAGTATGTATCAATTTTAAGGATAGGATTCAGTACCCAGTCTATTTTGTTGGAAGTTGAAACCTGCTCACAGTTATGAGGTAACGCTTAAAAAAAGATAGAATCGTAGCTGCCTACCCTTTGTTTTGCTGCTTGTGTAATATTGTCTTTCATGATTGGAAACGTTCTGTTCTTTGATTCATTGCTGTTTCAGACCTGGTGTGGTGCCGGTCTGATACCTTACAAGTTCAGGGTACAAGTCTGTCGATAGCTCATAGCTCCGTTGTTTTGTGGCAGTCCATTATCTCATTCAACTTTCTGTTGAGAATTCTTTTTCCTTTTCCTTGCATATGCAAGGAATATATGCCGGTTGCGTTTGAAAATGTTTTATGAATGATATCATAATTTAAGGCTAATTTTATAAACTT
This sequence comes from Salix exigua, assembly GCA_032356905.1. NCBI lineage: Eukaryota > Viridiplantae > Streptophyta > Magnoliopsida > Malpighiales > Salicaceae > Salix > Salix exigua. The sequence goes on from CM063603.1 coordinate 30,493,354, forward strand.
ATTCAATCTCGTCTTTAATTGTTTTTAAGTATACAATTGTAATCACCAATATTAATTACATTTTAGTTCTTAACGAGCTGATTTGCTCGCTTCGCTGGGTTTTTTTATCTACGTAGAAAAGTAATTGATTTTATAAATGTTTTATTTTGTAATTTTAATATTTAATTAGTATAATTGTCATGGATAAAATTCGTTAAAAGTGGTTTTTTTCAATCAAAATGTGATTGAATATTGCTATTGCTAAATGTTTTTTGATAAAATTTGCTAAGAAGGTGAAATGATTCATTAGAAATTTGTTGTCACGGATAATCTGGTTTAAAAACAAAAACCCGGTTAAAAAAAGAACAACTGACTTGGACAGTAAAAAATAAAAAATACATGTGAAAAAAGGTCATCGTTTCTTAAAAGAAAATAAAAGAGTAAAATATAAATTTAAATTCAAAGCTAATTTTTTTTATAAGATTTATTCATCATATTATTATATTAAATATTATATTAAATATATTTAAGAATATTGATATTAATTTTTTTTGTAAGAAATCATTGGTTATTTTTTTTCTCTTTATATATTTTTAGGCGATAATATTAAATGAATATTAAACATATATACTTAGTCTCACATACTATATAGTGTGATCGAAATGGGAAATGATTTTTATAGTTTTTTAATTGTAGATAACCTAGATAATTTTAAATAAGAAATATAAAATTTTTGAATGCTATAATTATTTATTTGCCGTCTAAAAAGAACAGTGTAGTCGAAACGGAAAGTGTCTTGTATATTTTGTAATTGTAGATAATGTAGGCAAATTTGTTTACCTTTTGTTTTTTTGAGTGTTATTTTTTCCCGGTTAATATTAGATCTTAAATATTAAAAATCCACAACAATTTTTTTTATAAGATTTATTCATCATATTATTATATTAAATGTATTTAATAATGTTGATATAAATTTTTTTCCTGCAAAAAATCCGAGGTCATTTTTTTTTCTCTTTATATATTTTTAGGTGATAATATGCAATAAATATTAAAACATATAATAATGACTTGTTTGCCATTTCAAATGAACAGTGTAATCGAGAAAAAAATGACTTGTATCGTTTTTTAATTGTAGATAACCTAGGTAAATTTATCTATTTTTTGTTTTTGAGTTGTCTTTTATCCCCAGTAATATTAGATACAAAATGACTATTATTATTATTGCAAGAACAATTAAAATTATCAAATTATCTCGAAAGAAAAAATACTCAAAAACATTAACAAAAGAGTAAACAAGAAAAAGAATATATTATTATTATTATTATTATTATTATTATTATTATTATTATTGTGTTAATGATGAATAAAGAATAGAAATAAATAAAAGAAAAAAATTCATACTATTTTTTTTTTAAAAAAAACATAATTATCAGACGGAAAAATTCATCTAACTTGAAAATAATAACAATAACACCAATAAAAAATAAATGAAAGAGCACATAAAAAAATTATAATAGATGATAAAACAAAACAAAAAATTATTAGCTGGAAAAATCATTTAATTTGAAAATTTCAAAAATATATGTTCTACGTTGCGGGCTGAGTAAACAATTTTTCTAGGATTTGCTGGATGTAAATAAAAATATAATTTTTATTTATGCAAAATCTAATATAATAAAATTGCTCAACACCCCCTAGTATAACAATAGCAAAATAAAAGTTTGAAAATCTAAAATTATCATTGCACGGAAGATAATTTTAGTCATGGTACGCGTAAACTATCATCGATACCCTAGTTTTAAAAAATAATAAGAATAAGAATAAAAAAAAAAGAGAAAGCAACTTTTATAAATAGACATTTTCAAAATCAGCATTGTAGAAGAAAAAACAAAAACATGATAGTTTTTTTAAAAATAAGAATAATAATAATAAGAAAAACAAAACGTATTTTAGAAGAGAAGGAAAAAAAAAACAAAAAAAACAAAAAAATCTGTTGGCTGAGGGGTTCGAGGTGAGCCGCTCGACCAGAGATATTTTAGTTAGTTTTCTCCACCATAAAACGTATAAAAGGCATCTCTGTGCAAAAAAAAAACAACAGGTGCAAATATGCGCGCGAAGCAAAAAAGAAAAATGGTCAGTCCACATTCCACATGAGTGTGTGTGCACAGTGGACTGGCCGAGCTACTTTAGCTATATAGTAATTTCAAAAATATATTTACAATTATGTCATATTTGATTAATAATTTCATTTTAATTACTAACCAATGCTTGTTAAAGTTTCTAATAAATTGAACTAAATATAAATTATAATCCTATATAAATAAAATAATATATTGTCAATTCATTAATTGATTGATTTATAATTGAAAATAAAATACAATATCTAGCAATCTATCATGATTACTCAAATATTAAAAAAATCATAAGTGATTTGACTTGACTTTTAAAAGACCAACTTTTCAGCAAAATTATTATTCATTCATCAATTCAATATGTAATATTCACCATAATAATTGGTTCTTTAAATAAGATTTGAAACTCTTTTGAAATCTTATTGCACATTATACAAATATTTATATACTATTTGAGATTATATAGATTATTTTTTTAATTCATCTAAAGTTATGAATTTTTTTTATTTAATTTTTTTTATATAGTTGATGTTATATTCAATATTTACTCATTTGTTACCCTTGATTAGCAACAAAGACAAAACATAATACTTTATATACAAGAATACTTCATAATATTAAGTTTAAATATAATTTACACAATTATCACATGAATTTTTTCATAGATACAAGTGACCTCCCATATAATATTCTCATGTAAATCAATTCAGCATACATGTCATCTAACAAACATTTACATATCAATTATATGTATCTTTTATACCTTAACTAATAAGTATAATTAGTTTCCTTTATAAAAACAACTGTTTCATTCCATATAAAAAATTAAAGCAAAATTTGTTTCAGCCTCAACAAATGTAATTAATATATAATATCAATGGGACATTGACTAGAAATATTTTCAAAAAAACAATGCTATGATATAATAAGAAATTTATAATTAAGTAATTTTACAATTTTATAATAAGACATTATTTTTATTTTTGTTTTAAATTAATCTTTTTTAATGTTTTTAAATCATTTTGATATGCTAAGTCAATTTTTTTTTTATTTTTATACATTTCTGAATAAAAACCATTTTAAAAATAATATTAATCATATTCCCAAAAAACTCACTATTCTTGTAACATAATATTAACTAAAATATAAAACGCGTCCTGGTTTTACTATGCTAATCCACATCAACTTACGTATTAATATATATTTCCGTGTAAGATAAGCAAGATATTGCGCTGGATGAGTTGGTCTAAGGCGCATGTTTTGGTCAGAATTTGTATTTTGCCATTTCCTATTAATATATAATGTCAGGAGAGTAGAACGAGACAAAACTATGGCTGAGTTGGTAAAGCGCAGGTTTTTATTGGAAAGGGTGTGGGTTCAAATCCCACCATCAATGTATTTTTTTTATTTGGAAATGTGTTTGATTTTTTTAAAAAAATATTCTTTATTTAGAAATATATTTTTTTTAAAAGTGTTTTTTATTTAGAAATATTTTTTTTTTAAAAAAAGTATTTTTTATTTAGAAATATATTAAAATAATAAGTTTTTTTAAAAAATCAGCACATGAAAATAATATAAAACATTAAAAAATACAATATTTAGACATAGTTTGTTTTCTGTCCGTATTTATGTATGTATGCTTTTAGATTTTTTTCAGTTCATTTTTTATCGGGGTTTTATTTTTATTTAGTTTCGTTATGAAATTTTAATTTATGTTCATATTAATTTTAAAATTAATATTGCTTTTTTTTCCCCTTTTTTGTGTTTTCTGTCATTTTATCTGTTTTTCGGATCAAATAATTTTATGATTTTATTGTTTGCTCAATAATAATGATAATTTTAGTGATTATTTTTTTATTGTTTTTTTGTTAAAATGTTTTGATTTTTTTTTGGTAATTTAATGATTTTAATTGTTTGAACAATAATATTGATAATAATTTTAACTGTTATAGTAATGAAAATGACGGTAACGTAGGGATGAATTTTCAATTTATGTTTTTATCTTTTTGTGGATAGAAAATTAACTACTTAATTTTGTTATTTGATTATTGCAGGTATTTTCACAATTTATATTTTGTTTTTAAATGTGATTTAAATTGAATTATAAAATGAACTAATCTTAATACAATAAATTCAATAATTCACATATCCGAATCTTCTTGCTTTTTTAATAATAATGATAATTTTATGCTGGTTATTTCATTGAAACCTACTAAACAGATAAATTTATATCGATTTAAAATTCATATATTTTATAGAAAACTTGCACTTCACATAAATTCTGCACAGATTTATTATTTAAACTAAATTTATATTTTAACAAAAAAAAATACACAATTAATATTTTTTTGCGTTGAAAAAAATATTATGCCGCCCGCGATGAGGCGCGGGGGCATTGGCTAGTAGTAAACTAATTGGTGACGGGGCATATTAATTAACAAGAGAACAGTTAACAACTGCTACAGAAATCGGAGTGCTAGTGTCAATTCCAGTAGATATCCTTTATAGAAAAGGCCCGGTTTCATCCCTTCCCAGACATCATCTGTGCAGGGGACGATTGCTCAAGTGTGAGCAATAACAGCAGTTGGATGGAAGTCATAATATGAAAAAAATGCAACTTGAATTTCAGTTGTTTCACAGGATGCAACTCTTAGCTCACTGTATTCTTCTCCCAGCAAACGAGTGGAGTAGATGGTGCTGCCAAAGCTTCCCTAGTATTGGATTCAGTTTTTTTATTTTTTATAGCTTGGATCTGATCCGCCAGTGAAGTTTCTCTTTGAACTTTTTCTTTCTTTATCTCTGCATTCAGTTTCTCCCAAGCCCGGGTAGGGGATGTCAATGATCCCCCATGACTAATCATCTTATCATCAGTGGATTTCTTTTTTCGAATCTATAGAGACAACATATAGCCATTGTTAGGACAAACATATACAAAAATAATAATGAAAAAAAAATCAATGTGGAACAACAATGGATGTATAGGACCCACAAAGCGTGGTCTCATCATGGAATTGCTTGTTTCATGCAAAAGATACCAAGAACAAAGATAGTAATTGTATCATAGGAGCATATCCAACATCTAAATATCAGTTTTTAACAAAAAGGATTATAAGTAACTAAACAGTGTACATAATAGAATGCTGTGTAAATGTCTGCCATAGTGTGCCACCAACATAAAATCATTTCATAAGATTCCCCTCTTCCTTGTATATGTCTGTGTTTTGCATGTCTTCTACCAATTATTCTGTCTTCTATGGAATAACGATTTAAAATTAATTCTAAGTTCTAAATATATGATTCCTAATCAATGAAGTCAGCAAGACTCAACCATTCCACACTCAATTCTTTGCATCAATGCGCACCTCAAAAAATCAAATTTCACATACTTTTCCTCAAATTGATAGTTTGATTTTTCATGTTGCACTGTAGCCTGTAAGTTACCTTTGTTAATATCTTCTTAAGTGTCAACTTTCGGTCAACAGATGACTCTTCTGTTTGTTTCTTTGATTTTCTGTGTGCCTTCCTCTTTGTTTCTTCTCTTTCCATTGCTTTCTCTTCCCGCTCCTTTCTCTTCTGAGCAACCCTTTCCATTTTTTCTTCTTTTTTCTTTGCCTCTCTCTCAGCTGTTCTCTTTGCAATCTCCTCCCCCTTTGCCCTTTCCATGGCGCCCCTAAGCTGCTTGAGAGTTATTTCTTTTTTTATTTTATCGTACCCATCCCAGTCTAGCTCTTGTTGGTCAATGCCTCCTTCCTTAGCTGCTCTTGCTATGCTTTTAGACCATGACATAAAAAACCTCTCTCTCAATCTTTTCATTTTCAAACGTTTACCCCAAAGTTGTCTGAGCGAAGACCTTATCTTAGTCCTGATTGCTTCACTGCAAGGAATTTGTTTGATTTGTGATTTTCAGTCTGAAAAACTTGTGTGGCTGCAGAGCCTATAGAGGTTATAGAATACTCTCAGCAAATATTAAAACCCTGAAATCCTTAAAGTTACATTGAATCGGAGTCAAGCTTCCTCATTCAAAAAATCATCAACTGAGTTAAATGAGCATAAACCATATCCAAACTCATTACTATAAGATTTAATTCGAGGTCATTATCTACGTAGTATTTTAAGTGGATATCAATGGAAATGTGGCTTGTGTAGAACATCGTGCATTTGGCAGTCCCATTTTTTCACATATAACTTTCACAGCAATTGTTGTGCATATTTATAAAGATTGTGATTGGAGAGCATAAACATTACCTATGAGCACGGGGATGGCCTGACATCTTCTTCCTAACCTGAAAGTTGAGAGGAAAGAAAATCAAGTTTTAGAGGAAAAACAAGAGTAATATACAAAGCACTTGTCAAAAAGGAGAGAGGGGAGGAGTATTTGTTACTTTCTCAGACTATTCGAAATAAAGAATAGCCAAGCAGGAAAAATGAATTCAGACCATTCATATGTTTGCAAATGAAAGAGAAAAAAATGGCTTGTGGTATGAGCTTATTTGCTATTCCAAGAGATGCAGCATGTATGAGTGAGCATGCACATCGGTGAAGATCTTAAATTTGAGGAAACAACTGTGTAGTACTATAGTTCAACCATGCAGTATGAACAATAACTATTCCAATAATTCCCTTGCCCAGAAGACAAACTGTAAAAGAACTAATTATTCCTTGCATGGCTTCACCTGGGGGTTTGTCAAGGCTTCAATTGTTCTTTGTTTGATCAGTGCACGGGTTTCTACAAAATAAAAGTAAATAAGACTACAGAATTAATCAACTTCATTAAGCCTTGGAGGGAATTATTTGATAGACATTTACCTGCAGTATGTTTTCTGCCTTTGTTCCATGGAATCTTCCCTTTGTTCCCATGTTTTTTCTTTCTTTTTCTTCTCTTTTTGGGAAGGTCATTGATACTTTCTTCAGAATATTGGCATCCATCAAGTTGAACCTCCTCACTCAGAGTCTGCTTCTCTGCTGGATCCAGGCTAACTTCTGACTGGTAATGCTTGCTAGAACCTGTAGTCTCTCCGACATCAACACCGATTTGCAAGGCTACAAAATCATCAATTCTTGGGAAGGTACTAATAGAAGCACATGGGGGACATAATTTCTTCTCAATTGATGTACAATTGTTTGACTGTTGCACATTTGGCTGAAAATGTGTGTGTTCCAACACATAACCCAGAGTTGGCCATAAAAGATTGTTTGGAAGATGGTTGCATGTTAAATGGGGAACAGACAATCTCCTGATAGATGGTTGAAAGGAAACAGAGTCACATATTTTATAGAACTATCTATCAAGTTACTAGTGTCAGATCCTAAGCAAAACCATTCACAAAACTTACCATGTTGCAAACATCAACGATTATTATGATTGCAAGGGATGCAGACAAGTTCATGTTCTTTTATTTTCTAGAACCTCACCAAAATGTCAATCTGGTGAAATCCTTCAGTGAATTTTGTAAGAGAATAGAACAAGCATGATAAATCATTTAATTGAATTATTCAAATGCAAATAACTACCAATAAAATGGCATTTCCCTGATGAGAACTTGATGAATCACACAACCAAATGTGAACCTAATTTGTATTTATTACAGGTGGCATCTGAAGTTCTGGAGTTACATTGATATCAAAAGAGTGTTCCAATAGGTGGCCTCAATCACGATCAGCTCTATCCATCCTGAGTAGTTTAAATCGTTTCTCAAGTTCCACATAAGTCAATGCAAACAACTAAAACCATATAACAAAGCTAATTCAGAATAGCCAATCAAAATCTCCTGGTGAGCAAATTTAGTGGGAATTCCAAGTTCCAGCCCATTTATTGTACACTCAAACTTCTTTCATGTTAAAAAAGCTGACTCATGCTAATGGAACCTCATGAAATCGCAACCTATGCTTACATCCAAAATTGACAGATAATGCCACTAAAAACAAAAACAGTGTCGATTTTTTCTAGTTACATCAATGCAGCACACTATCAATGCTAACAAAAGCATGCATTGTCATAGGATAAATATAAAAATCCCATTCATCAATTCAACGAACAGTCAAAACCCATATTGAAACCAGACCCACAATAAATTGAAGATTCTATCCACTTTTATCAATAATTTCAGGAAGCAAGACTCCAGATTGAGAAACATCTAAAGCAAACCCATTTCCAAAAAACAAGTCTTTGGGTATACCACTAAGACAGAGACTTACAGATGAAAGAATGACATTCTCAATGCATGTTCTATGCTCCAGAAGTTTCTGCTAGTGAGAAAGAGTTTCTGTGAGAGGTACTTAAGTCACCTTTTCTATTCAATTCTGAAAGTGTGGAAGGTTATAAACAAATTTATTAGGCTGATTTATTTTTTTTTACAAAAAGAAAAGGATAAAAGATAAAAGGGTGAGATAGTGAAGCAAAGGAGAGGGAGAGGCAATTGATATTGGCCAAACATTACGAGGATTGGATAATTCACAGAAACTAACAACCAAAACCTGTTTTGGAGTATAGTTCATGTATCTTTTCAAAGTGTTTATCGTGTTGAAATACATCAAAATGATATTTTTTTAATTTTTTTAAAATCAGCACATCAAAATGATCTAAAACACACAAAAATATATTCATTTAAAATAAAAAAAATAATTTTTTTTCAAATTTCAGCCAAAAACCGGTGGGATCGCAATGTCAAACGGGCACTAAGCTTCTGTGCCAACAAGGTGTTACCGGTGGTAAGCCAGGGTTCTTGGGCTTACAGGATGTTAAATGAGCCAAGAGATTTAGGACCTGTTTGAGAGGGTGGTTGCGGTAGTTTTCAAAGTGATTTTCATGCCGAAATACATTCAAGTGATATTTTTTATTTTTTAAAAATTATTTTTGACATCATCACATCAAAATGATCTAAAAACACAAAAATATATTCATTTAAAATGATTTTTTTTTTTGAAAAATTGCGGCATGACGGGTGAAATGCCATACCAAACATCTTCTTAGTTATGATGCGTATAAACCGGATTAAAAGCTTATGGACTGTAGATTTTCAGACCCATTTTCCATTTGGGTTTTAAATATTATCATCACTGTCTCAGATTGTTTTTTCCAGTTTTAATTAAATCTAAACTCTATGTCCATCCATCTCAAGCAAATACTTCTTGACCATCCCCGGGGTTTATTTCTATAATTAGTGGAATTCATGTTGTTTTACTCCTACCAATACTAGTATGTATCAATAAAAGTTATTTGGGATTTATCTTTTTTTTTTTCCTATATGATCCTTGATGTTTAATTTGATTACAAATTATAACTTTCGCATACTCAACTAAGCATGAAATTAGGTTTTATAAATTTATACAGATTCACTTAAATTAAATTGCTTGGTTTCTATTTTTAATTTTTAAAAATATAAATATATTTGTATTTCTTTTATACACTTGACATGATTCACATTTATTTTATTAGATATATAGTAGTTATTTAATTTTGATGGAACGTTTTAAGAGTAGAAGATTACATTATTATTTTTTAGGTAAATGACTCAATCTATTTTTACTATTGATCGAGTTTTTAAGATATCTTTATATTTTTAATTTTAATTGTGCTAAATATGTTCTTGTATTATATTTTAACTTTTTTTGGTAAATGATTCATAGACCTAACGATTTTAAAGATATCTCCAAGAATGACAAGTCTAACAAAAATATTTGAAACGAGTTTTTCCAACGACGTATTTAGAAAGAAATCATGCCAAAAGCATTATGTAGAGTTTTTAATCTTTGGGAGCCTTGCTAGGCTTTGAATCTTGTTGGGTTTTTAATCTATATAAGATTTACAGGAAACCTTGCTAGTTTTTTTTTTTTTTTTTTTTTTTTTTTTTTTTAGGAGCCTTGCTAGACTTTTCTTTAAAGGATTTATACTTAATGAGATACTTATTGAGATTGAAACCTTATTAGGTTCTTTTTGCAAGACTTCGTGTTGTCAAACCTTTGGGTTGTTAATCGTTGGAAACCTCGTTGTACTCAAAACCTTGCTAGGTCCTCTCACTAGAGTTTTTGATAGACTTGTGGTTGTGGTAGTTTTTAAAATGGTTATTATGCTAAAATAAATTAAAATGATATTATTTTTTTTAAATTATTTTTTGAAATCAGCACATCAAAATGATCTAAAATACACAAAAACATATTCATTTAAAATGAAAAAAAAATCATATTTCGGCTAAAAGCTGGTGGGATCGCAATGTCAAACGGACACTTAAACCTTGATGGGCTTCTAACACTTGTTGAATTCCATCTTTGATGAAACTTTGATGGACTTTAAAAATCAAATCTTGTCAGGCTAAAAACCTTGTGGGGTTTTATAATTTTATTTATACATTTTCTTTATTTAGAACCTTATTAGGACGTAATCAAATATAACCTTGTTGGGTTTAACACTATCGAGTTCTAATTTCTTATATCTCATTAAGAGTTTTTCTGCTCAATTCATGTGTAAGAACTTGCGCAATATGTTCTTATTTTGTTATTGGAAAAGCATTTCAACATTGAGTCAGATGCTCGGTTTTATGAACAAATAAATTTGATTTTGTTTTGTTGGAAGAAACCGGAAATGATATGACCAGAATAAAACAAATAAAAAAACACATGCCTTTTGTTTTAAAATCAAATATGGTGTCATATCAAGTCATTTTTCTGATTTTTGTTTTATATCTTCGATCATTGAGTTCTTTTCTTTTCAATTTTGTCTTTTCATGTTGTGTTGGTTGGGATTGAGGTTGATAATTTATTTCAATCTATTTTTATGTGATTATTTCGATTTTTAAAACAATCTCATCATTGGATTGGTGATTAATTTTACTAGAAGAATTCAAATTTATTTTCTGAGAAAGATTAATAATGAAGGGATCAAAATTGAAACATATAAAAAATGAGACATTTCTTTAAAAACAACATAAACAAGCATCAAGGACCATGATATTTGATTGATGCTTAATTTTGCAAGACACTAATTGTTCATAGTATAACGAAATAAAAATAATTTTAGATAAAACATAATTATTAAACCAATGGATGTAATTAGCGGGTTAACTTGAGTTGATTAAGAATTAAATTTTTATGATTCATTGTAGTTTCTTTTTCAATAGGGTTATCATGTTGTTTAAACAAACATTTAAACATTAGATTGATGTTTAATTTTTCAAGCATTTATTTTTGTTATCATATATCCAATTGAAAAAAATTATTATAAAAATTATTAAACCGACCGAAGTCCATGACTTTAGTCGCATGTTTGACGGGTTAAGTTATGAAGTAGGATTTATAACTTCTTTCAATCTGCTTTTTTTTTAGTGTTATCAATAAAACATTTTGATATTAAATCAATTCTCAATTTTATGAGCAATTATTTTTATTATTATATAATTAAATAAAAAATATTTTTTAAAAATTATTATACTAGCAAGAGTTTATGACTTAGGTCATTGGTTGATACTAAATCAATCTAATATGTAACTTTTTTTAATATATAGAACATATTTTAACTAGTCTATCATATTTTAATTAGTCTATCATGTTATTGTTGAACTCTTCAAGTTGATTTTGAAATAACTTTACCTTATTGACAAAAAAAAAAAATCCCACACTTGGAATATAATTTTTCACGTTTTTTGATTTTAAAACCAAGTTTAAATCTGAAATATTGCGCGGGTGAATTACTAATATTGTAACAAAAATTAACAAAAATTAAACCTCAAATATCCAATAGCCTAACCACGAATCTCCAACGAGGCTCCGCGCACACCCTCCAAAAACATATCAAGTGAGTGGAAATAGCAATTTCCCTGAAGTGTTGAAAAGGGTTTAGAAGAGGGTTTACTGCTGAAAAAACACAGACCACTATCATGGCGATGAAGAACTCACTGTGCAGATGCAGGGTACTTGCAAAAATCGCTACCTCACGACCAACAACAAGGCGAATTCCTCCTTCAATAACTCTCCTGCTTCAACAATCATCTTGTTACTCCACCGACGAAAAAGAGCGCAGCCCACCAACAACCACGCCAAAAAACACACCACCTTTATACAAGAAATCACCTTCATCTACAGATTTTCCAAGGCCCAAAGAAATCCCATTTCAAGCAAAGGTTGCTAATTCCATTAACTTAATTGGGTATATCGATATGCCTATTCAAACCCTAGTTTCATCTCATGATGGGAAGTTTACGGCTGCCACTGTTATTACCCAGGAACCTTCTTATCATTCTCCTGCTCTTCGGTACTCTCTCTTACTACTATTTTTCTTAGATTTCTCTCTTCCTGGGTCTCTGTTATTTTTGTCTCTTTTGCTTATGCAGAAAAAAGATATAGGATGGATTTGCGTTTGTAGTAAAAGCTGTTGTAAAGTTTGTTACTTTCGCACTTATTAAGTTGCTTTGTTCTGTTACTGATGCTATCTATGTTTCACTTTTGGTTGGTTGATTTGTTTGTCTCTTACAATATTAGGATTCCAATAATATTTGAAGGTGATTTGGCCCATATTGCTGCTTCACACTTGAAGAAAGGAGATTTTGTCAAAATAGGCGGGCAGCTAAGTACTGATCCCCCTCCTTTCCCTGAAATGCAGGATCAAACCCAAGTTTTGGTAAGCATTATTAACTATGGACCTTAAAATGCACGCATGCGTCACATGCACTGTGATTTGGGGTTAATTATGTCTAGCAATGGATGCTTATAAGTATTGTGTTAATTTTATGCTGTGGAATGACATCAGGAGGGTGGTCTATTAGATTCTTTTCTTTCTTTCTTTTTTGATAGAGTGGTCTATTAGATTCTGGAATTCTGGTAACCAGAACATTTTAAGAATTTTAGGCTTTGCATAACTTAGATTAGAAGAGACTTTTTCTTCGTGCCCTGAAAGAAATTCAGACATCCTTGCAATATGCCCCTGCCTTAGCTCACTTCTGTTTGCATTGGTCGGTAACTAGGTTGAGAAATTGAATTTTTTTTAAGCATATGTGAAGGTGACACCAAAGATGATGCCTTGTTGCATCATATGCTGGAATTGCTTAGCGTGCCTATCTGTTGTCGGATTGGGATAGCCTGGAGACCATCAAAAGATGCAACAGATGCACTTTTACAAACGTGACGGGTGTTGTGCTTTTGTACATGTGAAAAGCTTATAATGCTAGCTGTGCTTGTTCTTGTAGGTTTTGGGGAACAGTATCAATTTTGTTGAGGGGTCTTTCCAAATGAAGAAAAGTCTACTTGAGCAGCAACTAGAAGGGCCCTTAGATGATGATGGTAAATCCATATAAGATATTTTTATTCACTTTTTTTTTTTGTGATGCTGATGGCTTACTTATCTTTCAGTCAGCATGAAGAGAAATGGTGAATCTGGATCAAATTCCTGGATTGACCTTCTTGAAAATCCAGATAAGTGGTGGGATTATCGTAGTAGTAAGCTCAGTGGATTGGTAATGATTCACCCTCTAGGTAAGCTCTTATATAGTTGTTGATATTTATGGATCCTTTACCTGCTTGCTTCTTGTTTCGAACAGGTAAAACCAAAGCACCCAGATTTTAAACACAAGAATAACGGCCAGTCTGTGTGGCTTAGTGGGGCGCCAAGTTGGATTTTTTCAGGACTTAAAAAGGTGAAATTTGATGTGAAGACTGTCCTGCCAACACAAACAAGGCAGCAAAAAGGCCTGCCAACACAAACAAGGCAGCAAAAAGGTTCAAAAAACTTAGGTACTATCCTTAAACTACCTTCACTTGGCCTCCCTGTGCTGATTTCCCTTAAAATTGACATATCTAGCAATGTGGATGCTTGCTATTTTTTTTTATGTCAATATGTGCTTAGAGAACAATTCTTATGGGAACCATCAGTTGCTTCTTTCCCGTGTGGCAAATGGCACCATGCTGGTATAAACATACAGTATCCATTCGTATGTGAAGAAGGTTTAATGATTGTCTGTAGCAGATGAGTCTTGATGTGAAGAAGACATTTAATTCCTTTTCCAAATCGTGGACATGTTTCAAGCGGAATTGGGGAGCATGTCTCTGTAGTAGGAAGATTGGTATTATTAAGTACTAGTTGTTAAATGGAACACTTATGACGGGTTTGCTATTCTGGCTTTCTGTAACCAGAACCACCAGCAGAGCAGACAAGCACAGTTATAAGGAAAATGGTTTGAAGGAGGGCCAGTTTCCTTTCTAAACTTTTCTATTACTTACCTTGTGAAGTTGGTCAGGATGATTTTTTTTTTATAAAAAAAGTGTTTTTTCTCATTTCTATTTATTTTTCTACATAAAAGGAAATACTGAAGGGAATACGTAAAATACCTTAATAATGTCAGCATCCCCATTATACTTTGTTTTTCTCCAATTTCTAATTTATCAGCAAAACTTTAGGTTACTCTGCTGGCTTTTTGGCTTTCATCTTGTTTATTCACTTAATAATACTATATTCATTGTGGTATGATTTAGAGGAAGGATTCTGGAAGGACTTGGTGGAAAACCCTAATAAATGGTGGGACAACAGATTTAACAAGGTAATGCTGCAAAACTTATTCACCTGATCAAATTATGCCGTTATAACGTCATGCCCCTTTGTTTTCTGTATTTAGAAAAACCCAAAATCTCCCGATTTCAAGCACAAAGAAACTGGTGAAGGATTGTGGCTTAACACATCACCAGCTTGGGTGCTCCCAAAGTTGCCGCGTACAAAAGGTGCAGAGAATGTTGCTGGCACAGAGGGATACAATTCTCGATGGGGACAAGGAAGTACACAAGTCACTTTTATAACCTGATCAGGTCTGCTGATGCAATTCCCAGTTCAGTGTAGCCTTTCATTTGTTTCCTTTCATTCAAAGGAATCTTTGCTCCACTCACAAGCCACATTTCTGATGATATCTCGCAGGAAATTGTCGTACATAGGGTGTCCAAGTTCTCCAATACCATATATATGAAGAACCTGAAAATGAAAAGAAGCTTCTAGCTTTTAATGTGTTGGCTGCTATCTACTATTGGATCATGCAATCATTCTTCCAATCATGCTATGACTTGCGGAGCCTGCATATCCTTGCTTACTCTCTCTCTCTCCAAGTCTCTCAAAACTTAGTTATTAGATCGAGATGGAGTTAGATTGTCATTTTTATTTTTTACCTTTTTAGACTTCCTAAGATGACCCAGTTCTTTAGATATTACTTTGAAGCTTTTAGCTTCTTGTTTTCGAGCCTGTTTATTTGTGCTGCTTTTGAATTTTTTTTTCAAGTTTTTTTTTGAATCATTTTGATACTCTAATATTAAAAAATAATATACTATTTTAATACATTTCTAAATAAAATAAACTTTAAAAGTCAATTTACATCGCAATCTGTTTGTCCTTTGTGTACAAAATTGAACAAGGTTGACTTGGAACACAGGTTTCATCAAAATGGCATGTGGTAAGCTTGTAGCAGTGCTTCCATGGCTATCGATATTGCACACAGAACAGAGTCGAAATGAGTTGATGACGCGTTGAGATTTGAGATCGAATTAAGTAGGAGTTTATTAGTTCGAAAAGGGACAATTGATACTTGAGAGAATTTTTTGTTCAATAATGTAGTGGAAAAGCTATATTTGAATCTAACTAGTTAAAGAAAAGACTAAAGCAAGTTGTGGTACTTAGATATAGATTATTCTGAATCGTAACAGTGTAATTATCATTTTACTTTTCAGTGCGTTTCAATTTAAACTTTGGACATGTGGGTAATTTTTACTTTTTCATGGAACTAGTTGGCATTGCCTAAATGTTTGAGAATATTTTTATCTTTTTGGGTATTTTTGCACAATAAAAATACAATTTTATCCTTGTCAGCAGACAACAAACAATTGCTTACCTGGGAGTATTTTTTAATTTTTACAATTTGATGCATAGTTAAATAATCATATTATCCTAAAATAAGATAAAAATCATATTATCCTAAAATAAGATAAAAATCAAGAGTTGCTTGCAGGGTATTTATGATATTTTGTATTTTTTTAAATAGTATAAATACAGATATGCCATTAGAAAAGACAAAATCCAAGAGTGAAGTGCAAGAGTGTATAGGTAATTTAACATTTTATTATTGTTTTTTCTACAGAGCACTGTCAGCACGTCTGAATGACACAACGACAATTTTCTTCCTCGTGCTCCCTTCAAGTGGCGAGTGCGGAGGATTGTGGTGGTGAAAAATATCCATTTGGCATCTCAACTAATGTGCTACCATGTCCTCTTCTCATGTGGCCGAACACATGACACCGACCCATAAAATTTCATGTGGCTGAAAATATATTCGATATAGAAGTTTGGATTTTTTTTTCAATTTGATTTTTCAATTGAAATTGATAATATATTTTATTTTCATTTCAACCCTTATACTTTTAATTTTTTATTTGATTTTAATTCCTTTATATTTTATATTTCTAAAGTAGTCCATATTTTTATCCATGTTTATATGTATATGATCTTTGTTTTGGTTTTTTAATTTTTATTATTTTCTCTTTTTTCGGGGTTGTATTTTTTTATCTCGTTCTTAAATTTTAATTAGTATTGGTGATCATTTGAAAATAGATGTTTCTTATTTTTTCACTTTTTTCTTTGGAAATTGGAAAGGGAGGAAAAATATAATCTTTATATTGGAAAAGTCGAACAATAATGACAATACAACTCAAATAAAATATAAGAATTTGATGAATAAAAAACAAAGTATCAGAACCTTGTTATCCAAGCAAACAATAAAGAATTAAAAAGATTATTAATCTCAATTGAATGCTATAATTAAGTTTGTCTATTTTTTGTTGCACTAAGAATTTCAAGTTAATAACAATGAAGAATGTGAATGTTTAAGCAACTAAGAAAATTATCTAAAGCTGTTGCATTTCCTTTTTAAAAATAATGAAATTATTAAAAAAATTACTTTTAGTGAAACTTCAAAGCATAACAAATTGACTTCTCTAGTTATTACTCAAATTGTTGCAAAGGAGATTACAAATATGACTATCATAGATCTAGGTGACTTATTATTTTTATTTTTAATTGATGTGTTACACGACATGTCGATCAATGAATAAATATCAATTGTTTTGCGATATAAATAACAATGGACATATAAAAGTTTTTTTTTTGACATTTAACATGTGTCAGATATAACTGGTAGTTCACTTAAGACAACTATTGAAACTTTGTTTTTAAACGTGGACTAAGCATATCAAGATTGTGTGGTTAGGTATATGAAAGAGCTAATAACATGTGAGGTGAATTCAATGACTTAAACAAAACTTATTCTAAATAACAATTCAAGTGCATACTATGTAATTTGTTTTGTTCACAAATTTCAATCGACTCTTGTGATTATTACAAAGAAGCATAATGAAGTTGAAAATGTCTTCAATTTTATTTCTAGCATTATAAACATAGTTAAAGCATCATATAAAAAGATAAATGTAATTAGATAAAAACAACATGTTAGAATTATTGAATGACTTGAAAATAGATAAATTTATAGTGTATCCTAATCAAAAATGTTTTTTAGAAGGTATGGTGATACCCATCAGGGCTCCTATTATGTTACAATTATCTGTCTACTTGTGATGTTTTCATCAGTTTTAATATGCTTAAGATTTTAGGAGAGAATGGGATGAACTTTTAACAAAGAACATAAACAATAGTTTTAACATAAATTGTGAAAATGTTTAATTTTATTCTCATGCTTCATTGTTTAAGAATCATAAATATTATAAAGAAAAGATCAATACATAGAAAATGTTATGAGTTTATTGAAAACATCAAAGGGATGATTCAAAATGATGAGAAAAAATGGTTTAGATTTTTTATTGGAAGAAATGTCATTTTTTCTCATTAAACATGATATTGATATTAAAAATATAGATGATAAATACAAGCTCCGTGGACGTTCAAGGTGAAATATCAAGGGATAACAAACATACATAAGTTTTATTAAGAATTGTTTAACAATATCATTGACACATAACTTAATGAGTTAGGTGATCATTTAACTAAGGTGAGTATAAAGTTTTTTTTTTATTATGAATTGTTTAACAATATCATTGATACATTACCTAATGAGTTAGGCGATCATTTCACTAAGGTGAGTATAAATTTACTTCTTTGTGCGTCATGCTTAAACCCAAATGACTTGTTCTATGCTTTCAACAAAGAAAAGCTTATTCACCTTACTTTATTTTATCTTAATAAATTCTCTACAATGGACCTTATGATAATTGATAACCAATTTGATACGTATATTATTGATCTACATGGTGATGATGATTTCTTTGTGTTGAAAGTATTGCTTATCTTTATAGAGAAAATGATAAAAACAATGAAGAATATAATATTCTCATATATATATATATATATATATATATATTGTGTGTGTGTGTGTGTGTGTGCGTGCACACACACTTATCGAATCGTCATTACTTCTACCATTTGCAAATATTACAACAGAGAGAGTTTTTCTGCCATGCATACTATTAATAGTACATTGAAGAATAAGATATGAGATAAGTGGATGAATGATGATTTGGTTGTATACATTGAGAAATATATCTTCGAGGAGATTGATAATGAAAACTTGAAGAAAATAATCCCAATGTAAATCTTCTCATTTTAAAAGTATTCTTAAATTAATATCGATTGATATGAGTTAATACATATATTTCAAATTGATATCTGTATATAAATTATATTCACATAATTTCAAGTGTTTGTTAGTAATTTACCTCTCATTTAAAAAATCATGGCTCCACTATTGACAATGATCCAAGTTTCATCACTTAGGTCACAAGTATGATTGATAATGGTTTTTTAAAATCTTTTTTACATTGATTTTCTTTTTCAATTTCAACTTTGAACATGGAGTTTATTAAAGACTAAACTTATTTTTTCTTCTTAAATTACTTTTTGGTCTTTGCTCTTTTAATTTTTTTTATATTTTTATAAATTTATCATTTAACATTGAATTGTTGATAATTAGACTTCGTACTTTTTTGATACAATGATTCTAATCTCACAACCTAGGTCACAAGTATGAAATTTAGTTTTTTTCTATTCTTAATTTGCTTTTTCCAAGGACAAACTAGTCTTATGACCTAAGTATTTATCATACCAACTCGAATTGATTTAAGGTTTTTTATTTTATTTTATTTTATTTTATTTTTTAATATTAGGTTATATAGGAATTCAATTCTATAAACTTTTTTTTTCTTATAACAAACATTATTTTTATATTGGTTATCATTATCATATTTTCTCTTTACATCTAGTGTATTTAATGTCATTGTTTTTTTAATCATATAATTAATTTAAATAATCTTATTGAATCCAATAAGATTTATAATTTGGGTCTAGTGATTTGTTTTTGTCGAAATTCACGGATTAAAGCAACTATGCACCTAAAGGTGGAATTGATGCAAATACAATAAATAATGCAATCTTAAAATTAATTACTTGAAAGTAAAGAGATAAGGAGAGAGATTGCTAACTCGGGTTTTTAACGTGGTTCGGCAAGCCTACGTCCACGACTCAAGTACCAACCCGTACTTGAGTATTGTACTCTCTTACTAAACCAAGTAACAAGATTACAATTTCCGCTTGATGAATCCACACCAAGACTTTACACCACTTGAAGATATGCCCTCTTCAAGATTTTCCTTTTCCCACTTGAAGATGTACCCTCTTCAAGATTTTTCCTTGGTGATGTTCCTCACCAATACCAAGAGTTTTATACTCAACTCTCAAGAGTTTCACAATGGTTGTTTTTGTAAAACAACAATACACTCTTAATAGTGTAGATATTACAAATGAAGATCTAAAATCTCTTTCTCTCACTTAATAGCACTTATGATATTTGAAGGTGTTTAAGTGTAGTGAGAATGAGAAATACTCTTTGTGTTAAGATATGAAGGTTTAAAACACAAATATGAGTATTAATGAGGATTGATGATATGAAGGTGTTTTTGCACTCTAATTGCCTCAATATAAGATATGAAAATTCTGTATATTTAGTTTTGCAATTAAGAGGCCTATTTATAAGTTTCTAAAAGAAACTAGCCGTTTCTAGCCGTTTTAGTGCAACTGCCATATCAAGCGGTCGACCGGTTCACAACGGACAAAACCAAGTGGTCGACCGGTTCACAACGGATACCTCAAGCGGTCGACCGGTTCATGCAGAAATCTATTTTGACAAATTATCTTTTCTGAATTTCTTGAACCGATTGATTATGACTTAAACCTTTAATCATCAAATCCTTTTAATGCATGCACTGTGATGTGTGTGAGTTCATTTTAATTTGTGCTATCAAGATAGAAATTGAGATTTACACAAAGCACTAAAATGAATACTTATTCTAAGTCTTCACTTGCTTGCATCTTGGACTTCTTGGAGTGATTTCTTCTTGAACTCCATTATGCTTGTTGATGTATTCTTTGAATAAAACCTGTTTATAGCTTAATCTCATCCAAGCATATTATTAGCCCATTTTCTTTTTATTGTTATCATCAAAATATATAAAGCATACAAAGTATGACATTATATGTCAACAATCTCCTCCTTTTTGATGATGACAATAAATAAAAACTTAGATAAAAATGAGTCTCCCCTATATTTTGTAATCCAATATATAAGAGACATTGAGCATTTTTAGCAATTTAATCTAAGTAAAAATATCATATGCAATCTCAAGAAAAATCCATTTTCTCCCCCTAAATATATGCATATATATTTTTCATATTCTCCTATTTTTCTCCCCCATTATTGATGCATTTGATATTTTCATCATATATCTCCCTTTGGCATCAACAAAAGAAAATTAACATTTTAGATAAATAAAGACATAATATCTAATAATAATAAATATCCAAAATGAAATTATTTCTACCAAAGAATTCAAGGGGTGGTTCCTTTGGAACCCAAATCATTTTAACATTCTTATTTTTCTTCATAGGACATGCATAAACCAAATGTCCTAATTTTCTACAATAATTACATGTTTGATTTGGATCATAAGAATGTTTAGCTTTAACAAAATAATTCTTTAAGTATTTTTGATTTATCTTAGGTTTATAACCTAATCCTCCTTTGTTAAACACACTTCTTTGGCTTGAAAGCATTTTCTCAAAAATTTCTGAGCCTTGTGTGAATTTTGAGATAATTACATTTAACTCATCAACTTTTTCTTTTAAAGATTTATTATCTTCTTCAAGTTGATTAGTTTTACTACTCTTGTCATTTAAATCATATACTTTCTTTTCTAATAATTCTTTTTCCTCAATTAAGCATATATGATTTCTTTTGAGAGTACTATATTTAGAACCTAACTTCTTATATTCTACATACAAATTTTCAAGTTGTTCATGTAATTCAATATAGGAAGGGTCAGATTCATCATCCGAAGATTGTACCTCATTTTCGCTTTCAATTGCCATGAAGCACATGTTAGCCGCATGTTCTTCTTCATCACTAGAGCTTGAGTTCGAATCATCGCTCCATGTCGCTTTCAAAGCTCTCTTTTGAAAGCGATTTTTCTTCTTCATTTGAAGATAGGGACAGTCGGGTTTGATATGCCCCAACTTGTTGCATTTATAGCACCTTGGAGTTTCTTTACTTGAATCTCCTCCTTTTTGTAGTTCGAGAACTTTCTCTTGTCATTTTTCCTTTTAAGAAAGTTTCAAACTGTCTTGTGATTGATGCTACATCTTTTTCAAGATCGTCATTCATTGTCTTCATCATCATCATTTTCCTCGCTTCGATTCGATGAGCAGTTTTAAATGCCAAATTTTTCTTTGGCCTTTCTTCTTGATCTTGATTATCCATAGATATCTCGTGCGTCATTAGAGAACCGATGAGCTCCTCTAATGGAAGTTTTGTGAGATCTTTAGCTTCTCGTATAGCTGTCACTTTAGCTTCCCAAGCTTTTGGTAGAGATCTGAGAATCTTACTTACGATATCTGCATTTGAGTAAGTTCTACCAAGAGCATGTAAACTATTTGTTATGCTAGTCATACGAGTAAACATGCTTGTTATGGATTCATGTTGCAACATTTTAAATAACTCATATTGATGAACTAACATATCAATTTTTGATTCTTTTACTTGGTTAGTTCCTTCATGAGTTACTTTTAAAGCATGCCATATATCCCTAGCATTTTTACATGAAGATATTCTATTAAATTCACTTCTATTTAATGCACAATATAAAATATTCATTGCTCTAGCATCCATAGAAAGTAATCTTTTATCTAGGTCACTATATTCTATCATGCTTTTTGGAATCTCAATACCATTTACAATTTTAAGTGGTCTATGAGGTCCATTTTCAATAGAAAGCCATAAATTAAAATCTATAGATTGAAGATATATTGACATTCTAGCTTTCCAATAGACATAATCATCACCATCAAAAATGGTGGTCTAGAAGTTGAAGCACCTTCATTTCGGAAATTATTGCATATAGTTGTCATTCTACTCAAAGTCTAAGCAAACTTAATAAATGAGAACTAAGCTCTGATACCAATTGTTGAAATTCACGGATTAAAGCAACTATGCACCTAAAAGCGGAATTGATGCAAATACAATAAATAATGCAATCTTAAAATTAATTACTTGAAAGTAAAAAGATAAGGGAAAGAGATTGCTAACTCGGTTTTTAACGTGGTTCGGCAAGCCTACGTCCACGACTCAAGTACCAACCCATACTTGAGTATTGTACTCTCTTACTAAACCAAGTAACAAGATTACAATTTCCGCTTGATGAATCCACACCAAGACTTTACACCACTTGAAGATATGCCATCTTCAAGATTTTCCTTTCCCACTTGAAGATGTACCCTCTTCAAGATTTTTCCTTGGTGATGTTCCCTCACCAATACCAAGAGTTTTATACTCAACTCTCAAGAGTTTCACAATGGTTGTTTTTGTAAAACAACAATACACTCTTAATAGTGTAGATATTACAAATGAAGATCTAAAATCTCTTTCTCTCACTTAATAGCACTTAAGATATTTGAAGGTGTTTAAGTGTAGTGAGAATGAGAAATACTCTTTGTGTTAAGATATGAAGGTTTAAACACAAATATGAGTATTAATGAGGATTGATGATATGAAGGTGTTTATGCACTTCTAATTGCCTCAATATAAGATATGAAAGTTCTGTGTATTTATTTTTGCAATTAGGAGGCCTATTTATAAGTTTCTAAAAGAAACTAGCCATTTCTAGCCGTTTTAGTGCAACTGCCATATCAAGCGGTCGACCGGTTCACAACGGACAAAACCAAGCGGTCGACCGGTTCACAACGGATACCTCAAGCGGTCGACCGGTTCATGCAGAAATCTATTTTGACAAATTATCTTTTCTGAATTTCTTGAACCGATTGATTATGACTTAAACCTTTAATCATCAAATCCTTTTAATGCATGCACTGTGATGTGTGTGAGTTCATTTTAATTTGTGCTATCAAGATAGAAATTGAGATTTACACAAAGCACTAAAATGAATACTTATTCTAAGTCTTCAGTTGCTTGCATCTTGGACTTCTTGGAGTGATTTCTTCTTGAACTCCATTATGCTTGTTGATGTATTCTTTGAATAAAACCTGTTTATATCTTAATCTCATCCAAGCATATTATTAGTCCATTTTCTTTTTATTGTTATCATCAAAATATATAAAACATACAAAGTATGACATTATATGTCAACAGTTTTTGCTTTAAAGCAAATTAAAAATGCTTGAACATTGTTTTTTAGTTACATAAAAGATTGACTCCGCTCACAACAAAACACACATATCCAGTGTTAACTAAAAATGTATAGATATATTTTTTTTAAAATTTTCTTCTTATAAAAGAAGAATAATGATAATTAAAAATACTGAAAGAATAATGTAAAGATATCATCAAATATACTGATGCTTTTTGAGTGTCTTTCTTGTCATTGTTGTTATATAATTTAAGCACTTAGGTTTTATTTATATTACAATAAAAAATTTAAGCACTTTTTTTTCCTATAAAAAATAATTTTTAATACTGAAATAAATTAAAAAATAGTTTTATAATTCAAATTAACATGTAATGTTGATATTAGACTTCCCATAAAAAAATTTCATACCGCAGAATTGGGCTAAACTTACAAAGAACTTAGCCCATAGCCGAAAAACTTAGGCCATGAATTAAAAAACGTGAAACTCACTGACAAGTTGTTTGTCAATTTAAAAAATATTTTTTTATTTTAAATTAAAAATATTTTTATTTTATTTTAAATTAAAAATATTTTTATGTAATAATATTTATTTTTAAAAAATAAATTTTTTTGATATATTTTTAAATAAAAATATTTTTAAAACTCTCAAACAGTAACATTTATAAGCATAGCATTGTTCAGTCTCCTCATCTCTAAATTTCTACAATCAGCTCACTCTTATCTTCCATCAATGGGGAAGAAAAGAGAGAGGCACCAAAACCCAGAACTTTTCCTCCCAGAGGTTTCAGATTCTATCGCCCCCTCCACTAAAACACGATGCAAAGTGTCATCACCCAATTTTTGGGTGACTCCCCAAAATAAAATAAAAATGCTAAAAATAAAATAAAAGAGGTCGGGGTTGTTAGAAATTGTGGTGAAAAATTTGAATATTTTCTGAGCTTAATCATATCCCTGTTGCGCCCAAAAATGAGAAAAAATGCAAATTCAAGCTAAACATTAAGTCAAAAATCATAATTATATTTTTTATAAGCCAAGTTAATTTAATCATGGGCTAATTCAAAATATTATTATGGTTGAGAATTAATTTAGGGTCCAATTAAAGAATTTAATTAAGTGCAAGGGCTTAATTATGCTTTAAATTGATCAAATTAATTTTATTACGGGCTTAATTGACAAAAATTCAAATTCTTGAATTTAATTTGGGTTCAATTCAGAAGATTGGAATTTTGGAAACCCAATTGCATTTTTCCAAGTTAATTATGCAAAATTAGGGGTCAAATTGAAGATAATTGAGAATTTAATATTCAATTGAGGGTCAAATTGCATAAAACAAAAAACAGAGATCAGAATAAAAAGACAAGGAAATTGAAGGACCAAATCGTTTTTTACCTACAATAATTCAACACCCCATTAGTCAAAAGCAAGCACTATCAATATTTTTATTCTATGGTGGCCACAAGTGTTTCAAACATCGTGGCATGGCTATAAATAGCCATGGAACCCGAAAGGAGGGAGGGGGAGCAGAGGAAGAAGAAGAAGAGGGGAGGAAGAAGAAGAAGAGGGCAGGGGACGAAGGAGGCAGAGAGGAAAACAGGGCAAGGAGCAACCCACGGCAGACCACCACCACGCCAGGCCAACCATCTCTCTCCCATTGCAGTGCTCCCTCTCTCTTTCGACTGTCGTCGTCTCTCTCTTCGCCAACACCAAGAACAGAGACGAAGAACAGCAGACCATCGAGCAACGGTTCCAAAGACAGACCGGCGACTTCCAGCCCTCCTCCCGCCGCCACGGACATCCATTTCCAAAACCACGACGACAGGAAGGATCACCTCGATCCCTCTACACGACGGTATCCTCGAGTAACCCTCTCGTTGATGTTTTAAATTAGTATGAACAAATGCACATGCACGTTCTTCTTCTTCGATTTCATTTTCGCTTTGTTTTTTTGCCGGTCGGTTAACCCGACCCAGCTCAATAGCCATCGGGCTTCCAACTGCACGAGGTCGAAGCCCAACCCAAATCGAAGTGGTCGTCACTTCACCAGTCGACAAATTCAAACTCAAATAAAAAATAAAAAGATAAAAAAAATAAAAAATAAAAAATAAAAAATAAAAAATAAAAAATATATTATTTTTTCTTTAAAAAATTCAAAAAATATATTTTGTTTTCTTGCATAAGGCCGGATTCCAAAGCTTTTCTCATTGTATTTTTTTATAAAAAAATATATGTTGTATATTTTTTGTTTCTCCTTTCATATTTCAAAATAAAATTTGGATATTGTAACCGGTTTACAATTATCCATTGGAAAGCGACAAAATGTCAAAAATGATTTAATAATTATTTTGTTTTGGCGGTGTAAATTTACATTGTAAAGTACCCCATTTTCTATGCATGTGTAAAATTACATTGTAAAGTACACCGACAAAAAAAAATAAAAAAATTGTTTCTTTGAAAAATGCGGTGCAAAATTTTAATTTAGAAAATAAACAATCAAACAACAATGCAGCTTACCTTAGGTAGGGTGCACTGGGGGTGATGCGTCTTCCCCTTGCACAACAAGTCCCCTTACCCGAGACTCTCGCAGACCAATAGGTTCCTAGTAACCCTAATACTAGGTGGCGACTCCTGATATTTATAGTCGTAATTTTTACGACCATAAACACCCCCATATTTTCATTCGCGTGCCGTTATTCTCCGAAACAAAGAGGGGAATGGCGGGGCACGAAGCACGTCAAAAATCATCGTCGCGACAGATGGCGACTCCACTGGGGAATCAGGGACTGAGCTTTGATTGTTTGATTGTTTATTTCTCAGTTGCTTTTTGCACTCTTTTTAATTGCTTTAACTTGCATTTTTACTGCTTTAGCATGCATTTTATTTTTCAATTCGTGCATAACATTCAATTTAAATTAATGTCAGCATGCATTTTAATTTCCAGTGTAAACCCAATTTTAAGTTAGGAGGGGATTAGCGGTCTGCCCCATGACTTTCAGTCGGGGTTCAGATTCGTGAAACATCCAACTATGAACTGAGTGTTTACTTGATAATGGCGGTCACACTGTGCCCCAACCATTTCTTGTAAACCCCCACACCACCTTCACGTGAGGTGGTCACTGGGCAGTTCATAGACCCTTTGAGACCAGATAAAGCTTTCCCCTCATGTAGTGGCTTAGAGCTTGCTTTTGGGGTACACCATTCGTGATAATTCACTTGTTACGTATGCACATGCATTTGCATTCTCATACATTCATCACTACATACATAACATATCATCATCAGGTTGAAATATAGGTCCCCGAAGAAATTCACCTCCTAGGATTTACAACACTCGTCTTCGTCAAAGAAATATGGAAGACGAAGAACGTGCACATCAAGATGCTCACTTCCAAGAGGAGTTGAATGCTTTAAAAGACAGTGTAGCTCGCATCGCTAGTCTACTTGAGCAGACACTAAGAAATGCCTCTGGCGAGGGTCCATCAACTAGACCTCCGACAACTACTCGAACACAAGCGGTAAATAATCCTGATGAAATAATCGGAGAAGGGGTTCAAAATCCTTAACAAAAATCCCACTTTTGGACTGGTAACCGCATTGGCACCCCTACCAACACTGATTGGTGGAATATCTATAAATGATTCCCATAAAACACAGTCATTTGACGATGTTAATCAAGATAAGATGGTGACACTGGAAGTCAGGATAAGGGCCATTGAGGGAGTAAACTTATATGACCTAGTACAAGCTGTAGAAATGTGTCTAGTCCCGAACATTGTAATACCAAAGAAGTTTCGTGTCCCTGAATTCATCAAATACACTGGGATACAATGCCCTGTCACTCACCTAAAATCATACTGTAACAAAATGGCAGAAGTAGTTCATGATGAAAAATTATGGATGCATTTTTTCCAAGATAGTTTGAGTGGGGCAGCTTTGAATTGGTACATGAGACTAGACAACACCAGGGTCCGTAGCTTGAAAAATCTGGTAGATGCTTTCATCAAGCAATATAAATACAATATGGACATAGCTCCCGACTGTAACAAGTTTGTCCAATCTGGAGAAGAAAGACAAAGAAAGCATAAGGGAATATGCTCATAGATGGAGAGATCTCGCTGCACAGGTACATCCTCCACTTCTAGATAAAGAGATGGTGACATTGTTCGCCGACACGCTAAGGGCACCCTATTACGAACATGTAATGGGCAGTTCAGCACAGCAATTCACGGATGCTGTAGCTGTGGCAGAGAGAATAGAGCAGGGAATTCGAAGTGGAAGAATCCTCGCACCTGTGGAAAAAAATAGCTTTGAAGGCAAAAGAAAAGATGCCGGATATTCTGGAGACGATTACAAGGGTAGGAGCAACCAATTCCAAAACTCCCATCACCCCTCTTCTCAAATCTCCAACATCAATCTTCAAGCCAAAGATCCATCTAAAAATTTCCCGAAAAGAAATTACCAGAAAACCCAAGATCAGCTACCTCCATTACCATTGCCTTTGAATGAGATATATCAAAATTTGGTAAGCACTGGGAAAATAGCTCCTGAACCTTATGTACCTTTGCAACCACCTTATCCTGATTGGTACAAACCTGATTTAAGCTGCGAATACCATGCCGGTGCTGTAGGGCACAGCATTCACACTTGTGGTGCCTTCAAAAAGATGCTCATGCATTTGATTAAAGTAGGGTGGGTAACATCCGAAGGAAGTTTAAGCCCGACATCCAAGTAAGCTTCACAGAAATAGGGTACCAAGTGTCTGCACCAATTAAAGTAAAGTCAGCAAAAGCTTTTGAAAAGGGAATGTGCTGATATTGGAAGATGAAGTTTGCTTTTGTGATTTCCTTTTGTTTTGGTCATGTCCACACATTATATCCGCATTTTGATTTGTCGACAAAGTTGCTTGTAATGCCATAAGACCTTTTCGTTGTTAAGCAGACATTTCTTTACGGTGGTTATGCTGTTTTGTTGTGCCTTTGCTTATTGTTTAAATAACACAAGTATGACCCTTTCATCCAAATTATACATGATCCCATGATTTCATAAAGATTTTTGGCAAATCAAAGTCTAGTACGAGAATGAATGCCAATTTGATGTTTGTTTAACAAATGTGTTCTGGGAATTCAAAGGATTTGATCGAAAGGTGATCTCATGCCACCAAAACCCACGTAATAAATTTAACATCTTAGCCAAACAAATAAAAAATCAAAAACTTGTTTCGCATGGAAAAGCAAGGCTTCTTGATTCAGATTGCATGTTTTGAAATGAGGAAGGCCATCTTTGATATGTCGTCACAAAGTCTCAAATATCCTTTGCAGACCCTATTTGAGCCTAATAATTTCATTTTCTTGATAATTAACCCTGACAAGGATCACACCCTACACTGGGGGGCAAGTGCAAAAAAAAAAAAAAAACAATCCTCAATAACAAGTTGACACCCGAAGAAAGTTGGGGGGCATGTCAAGCCAGCACGACGTCAATGCCAAATTCCAATGAAAAACCCAAACAAAATACTTGGGGGGCATGGCAAGTCAGCATGAAGTTAGTGCAAAATTTCAATGAAAAACCCAAAAAAATACTTGGGGGGCATGTCAAGTCAGCACGATGTTAGTGCCAAATACCGATGAAAAAGCCCAAACAAATACCTGGGGGCATGTCAAGGTCAAAGCCCAAGCCAATACCGAGGGCATGCTAGGTCACTATGAAAATCAATCATGAGGGATAAATGAAGTTCTAAGAGTAAGTACTAAGTGATCCTTAGTCAAAAAACCCTTAAACACTTTTTGAGCCTATAAATATCATTTTTTTTCGTAGCCAGTAACCTAAGCCTACATTACAAGCCTAATAAAGCCCTTTCTGATCAAATACGAGTTATTTGGATCGATAAGCAACGCTTTTCCATTTGAAACAATCCTTCCAACCTGATCGAAACTTTCGTGACATACGAGACTTGCAAATATCATTTCACATTCTTGTCAAAAGTCAACATAAAACCTCACAATGAGATCACTTGAATTCTTTCGAGAACAAGTTTGTTAAAAAAAAAACATCAAAATGGTTTTTGTACTTGGAATGACTTTGAAATTCCAAAATTTTTGCATGAAAATATTTTTTGCAAATAGCCATCTCTTTCTTGAGAACACTCACAGCCTAAAACACTGATGTGACATGACCCGACTGGGGCAGGCCAAATGACATTTTTTGCTTGGAAAGATTTTGAAGCTCCAAAAATCCCACATGAAAACACCATCTTTGCAAATAACCAACCTCTTTCTACAAACACTTGAAGCCCAAAACACTTTTGGGGCATGACCAAACAGAGGGGCAATCTAAAATGCAATTGAAGTTGGCTCCATTGCTCCTTTTCAAAGAATCTGGATCAATCTCAGGAAGATCTATCATCTCCAGCAGTTAAAATAGACAAGTTGCGGCTTAAGTATGCGAGAAGCCGTCAAATCATGAAGTTGACTCCATGATTCCTTTTCAAAGAATCGGATCAAACTCGGAGGCATGTTGATATGAAAAATTTGTCATCTCCAACGGTCAAAATCAACAAGTTACGGCTCGAGTATGCAGAAGCGAGAAGTCGTCAAACCATGAAGTTGACTCCATAATTCCTTTTTAAAGAATCTGGATCAAACTCGGGGGCATGTTGATATGGAAAATCTATCATCTCCAGTGGTCAAAATCATAAGTTGCCGCTTGAGCATATAAAAGCGAGAAGTCGTCAAATCCAGAGGTCCAAATCCCGGAAAAGAAGGTCTGGGGACGAAAGGGGACCTATATCTCTCAGGTGAGTATACATGCATCATCATGCATTGCATCCCCATTGAAAATCTAAAAACATTTTGGAGGGATCGTAATTTACGAACCTTCATTCATTTTGTATGCACACTTTTAGGCTCTTACCCCTTTTAGAATGCTTTTCAGCTTTATCTTTTTGCTAATTTTGGGTGACATCATGCATTGCATCCCTATTGAAAATCTAAAAACATTTTGGAGGGATCGTAATTTACGAACCTTCATTCATTTTGTGCACGCTTTCAAGCTCTCAGCACTTGCATTTCCTTGAGTATGCTTTTCAACTTTATATATTTCTTGATTTTGAGTGTCGTCATGCATTGCACCACCCTTGAAAATCTAAAAATATTTTGGATGGATCGTAATTTACGAACCTTCATTCATCATTTTGTGTGCACGCTTTCAAGCTCTCACCCCTTTCACTTCTTTAAGCATGCTTTTCGGCTTTATCTCTTTCCTAATTGGAATGTCATAATGCATTGCATCTCCCCATTGATAATCTAGAAAATGTTTAGAAGGGATTGTAATTTACAAACCTTCATCATTTTTCTGTACGCCTTTGAGCCCCCATCATTTTCACTTCCCTAAGTGCACTTACGAGCCTTTCATTCAGCAGATAGAGCGTTTTTCAACCCTATCTATTTCCTCATTTGAATGCGCTTTTAGCCATCAACCAACTCAGATAGTGCACTTTTAAGTCCTATCCCTTTCAAGAACTTGATGAGTTTTCCAATCCTCGGTTCATCAATCAAAATAGTGCGCTTTCATGCCCTATTTCCCCCATCCTCGAGGCGTTTTCAAACCCTCGACCATCAATCAAAATAGTGCGCTTTCATGCCCTATTTCCCCCCATCCTCGAGTGCGTTTTCATACCCTCGACCATCAATCAAAATAGTGCGCTTTCAAGCCCTATTTCCCCTCATCTTCGAGTGCGTTTTCAGACTCTCGACAATTTTCACCCGGGTAGGTCACCCATAACAATGAGACCATCTTCACCATTTTCATCTGGGTAGGTCACCCATTACAATAAGACCACATCCACCATTTTCACCATGGTAGGTCACCCATAACAATGAGACCACCATCACCATTTTCACCTGGGTAGGTCACCCATAACAATGAGACCACCATCACCATTTTCACCTGGGTAGGTCACCCATAACAATGAGACCACATCCACCATTTTCACCTGGGTAGGTCACCCATAACAATGAGACCACCATCACCATTTTTCACCTGGGTAGGTCACCCATAACAATGAGACCACATTCACCATTTTTCACCTGGGTAGGTCACCCATAACAATGAGACCACATTCACCATTTTCACCTGGGTAGGTCACCCATAACAATGAGACCACCATCGCCATTTTTACCTGGGTAGGTCACCCATAACAATGAGACCACATCCACCATTTTTCACCTGGGTAGGTCACCCATAACAATGAGACCACATTCACCATTTTCACCTGGGTAGGTCACCCATAACAATGAGACCACCATCACCATTTTTCACCTGGGTAGGTCACCCATAACAATGAGACCACATCCACCATTTTCACTTGGGTAGGTCACCCATAACAATGAGACCACCATCACCATTTTTCACCTGGGTAGGTCACCCATAACAATGAGACCACATTCACCATTTTTCACCTGGGTAGGTCACCCATAACAATGAGACCACATTCACTATTTTCACCTGGGTAGGTCACCCATAACAATGAGACCACCATCGCCATGTTTACCTGGGCAGGTCACCCATAACAATGAGACCATCATCGCCATTTTCACCTGGGTAGGTCACCCATAACAATGAGACCACTTCCACCATTTTTACCTGGGTAGGTCACCCATTACAATGAGACCACCTCCACCATCTTCACCATTTTTTTTGGGTAGGTCACCCATAACAATTAGACCACCGTCACCATTCTTTTTATTTACAACGCTTACTATCTAAAGTTTTTTCCAAAACTTTAGTCGTAAGCATTGTAAAGAGGGGGGCAACTATCATCACCCAATTTTTGGGTGACTCCCCAAAATATACCAAAAAATAAAAATAAAAAAATAAAAGAGATCGGGGTTGTTAGAAAAATTGTGGTGAAAAATTTGAATATTTGCTGAGCTTAATCATATCCCTGTTGCGCCCAAAAATGAGAAAAAAAATGCAAATTCAAGCTAAACATTAAGTCAAAAATCATAATTATATTTTTTATAAGCCAAGTTGATTTAATCATGGGCTAATTCAAATTATTATTATGGTTGAGAATTAATTTAGGGTCCAATTAAAGAATTTAATTAAGTGCAAGGGCTTAATTATGCTTTAAATTGATCAAATTAATTTTATTACGGGCTTAATTGACAAAAATTCAAATTCTTGAATTTAATTTGGGTTCTTTTCTGAAGATTGGAATTTTGAAACCCAATTGCATTTTTCCAAGTTAATTGTGCAAAATTAGGGGTCAAATTGAAGATAATTGAGAATTTAATGCTCAATTGAGGGTCAAATTGCACAAAACAAAATTCGAGGATCAGAATAAAAAGACAAGGAAATTGAAGGACCAAATCGTTTTTTACCTACAATAATTCAACACCCCATTAGTCAAAAGCAAGCACTATCAATATTTTTATTCTATGGTGGCCACAGTGTTTCAAACACTGTGGCATGGCTATAAATAGCCATGGAACCCGAAAGGAGGGAGGGGAGCAGAGGAAGAAGAAGAAGAGGGGAGGAAGAAGAAGAAGAGGGCAGGGGACGAAGGAGGCAGAGAGGAAAACGGGGCAAGGAGCAGCCCACGGCAGACCACCACCACGCCAGGCCAACCATCTCTCTCCCATTGCAGCGTCCCTCTCTCTTTCGACCGTCGTCGTCTCTCTCTCTTCGCCAACACAGCAACCAAGCCTCTCTGTCCCTCATCACCACGAGCTCCAACTCCAGCAAGCTCGCCATTAGCCCCACGACAGAGTGACCAGCGAAGCTCCCATCATTCTCCTCCAGCTCGGCGATCGGCACCGACAGACAGAGACGAAGAACGGCGACCATCGAGCATCGGTTCCAGCACAGACCGGCGACTTCCAGCCCTCCTCCCGGCCGCCACGGACATCCATTTCCAAAACCACGACGACAGGAAGGATCACCTCGATCCCCTCTACACGACGGTATCCTCAGGTAACCCTCTCGTTGATGTTTTAAATTCTGTATGAACAGTGCACATGCACTGCTCTTCTTCTTCGATTTCGTTTTCTTTTCTTTTTTTTTGCTGGGTCGGGTTAACCCGACCCAGCCCAATAGCCACTGGGCTTCCAGCCCAGACGAGGTTGGAAGCCCAGCCCAAATCGAGCGGTCGATCAACTCACCAGTCGATGACATCAAATCAAATAAAAAGATAAAAAAAATAAAAAAATAAAAAAAATAAAAAAAATAAAAAAATAAAAAAATAAAAAAATAAAAAATAAAAAATATATTATTTTTTCTTTAAAAAAAATTCAAAAAATATATTTTATTTTCTTGCATAAGGCCGGATTCCAAAGCTTTTCTCATTGTATTTTTTTATAAAAAAATATATGTTGTATATTTTTTGTTTCTCCTTTCATATTTCAAAATAAAATTTGGATATTGTAACCGGTTTACAATTATCCATTGGAAGGCGGCCAAAATGTCAAAAATGATTTAATAATTATTTTGTTTTGGCGGTGTAAATTTACATTGTAAAGTACCCCATTTTTACTGCGGTGTAAAATTACATTGTAAAGTACAACGACAAAAAAATAAAAAATTGTTTCTTTGAAAAATGCGGTGCAAAATTTTAATTTAGAAAATAAACAATCAAACAACAATGCAGACTTACCTTAGGTA
Organism: Salix exigua; assembly: GCA_032356905.1. Classification (NCBI taxonomy): domain Eukaryota; kingdom Viridiplantae; phylum Streptophyta; class Magnoliopsida; order Malpighiales; family Salicaceae; genus Salix; species Salix exigua. The sequence goes on from CM063603.1 coordinate 30,527,835, forward strand.
GGGTGCACTGGGGTGATGCGTCTTCCCTTGCACAACAAGTCCCCTTACCGAGACTCTCGCAGACCAATAGGTTCCTAGTAACCCTAATATTAGGTGGCGACTCCTGATATTTATAGTCGTAATTTTTACGACCATAAACACCCCCATATTTTCATTCGCGTGCCGTTATTCTCCGAAACAAAAAGGGGAATGGCGGGGCACAAAACGCGTCAAAAATCGCCGTCGCGACACAAAGCATCAAAACACCACCGTAAACAGCAAAAAGTAGTCCGCGTGAATATTGCTTCCCTTGTGTAAGGTATATACTAGCATGGAGATCTTCCGCATGTTGTTTATTCTATGAATTTGATCACTGGCTGATTTGCTAATCTGTAATGGTCCAGTCTCTCAATACTGTCTCTCACCCAGTCATGATGAGTTTCTAATGCTGCTCTTGTTAGATTGACTGATGCATTAGTTTGCTGCTATCCTCTTCTTCTTCCATACTTCCCTGTTTTTGTTGAGATCCTAAATGCTATTTTGTAAGTACATTTTACAATGCAGGACAAAGAGGAAGGATCAATTGGGGTTTAAACAAATTGGAGTTTTATGTTCTTTTTTTTTTTGCAGAGAATTGAAATTACAGTTTTTAATCCAATTTGTAACTGAAAGAAAAGAGTCTCACAGGAGCAAACTCAAAACCTGAACAAAGATCTCATAGGATAGACAAAAATAACCCCCCTGTAAATAAATTTATTGGCCTCCAATTTATAGGTTGCCCGATTCTGATAATTTTTGATTTAATGAAACACCAATTATACTTTAATATAGACCCCTTTTTTCTTACTTGATATGCAGTCAGGGACGTGGACTCTTAGGGAAGCTGTTATTGTTGGAAGTATCATTCAAAAGGTCTCCATTCCTATGCTTCATTCATGGCATGCTTACTTTTGCAGAGGACAATCATGGATGTTTCATTGTATGTCTTGATTGACAATCCAGACTATTCTGCCTGTGTAATTATAACATCATCTTGTTACCTGTTAAGAAGGCACGATTAACCCCATTTTGAGTTGATCTATGAATGGATAATCCTCTTGATGACCCCCCAAATCTAGTGGATGCAACTCTACTATCCATATTCCATATTCCAAAGTTCTTGAATCTTGCTTTTCTTGACCCAATTGTAATTTGACATTACTCATTTATGTTGACATATAATGTCACACTTATATGTTTTATATATTTTGATGATAACAATAAAAAGAAAATGGACTAATAATATGCTTGGATGAGATTAAGCGATAAACAAGTATTATACAAAGAATACATCAACAAGCATAATGGAGTACACGAAGAAATCATTCCAAGAAGTCCAAGATGCAAGCAAGTGAAGACAAAGAAGAAGTTTTCATTTTAGTGCTTTAATTATGTAAATCTCAATTTCTAACTTGATAGCACAATTTAAAATGAACTCACACACTTCACATTGCATGCATTAAAAGGATTTGATGATTATAGGATTAAGTCATAATCAATCGGTTCAAGCAATTCGAGAAAGATAATTTGCCGAACCACGTTAAAAACCGAAGTTAACAATCTCTCTCTTATCTCTTTACTTTAAAGTAATTGATTTTAGAATTGCTATAATTATTGTATTTACACCTAATTCCCCCCCTTAGGTGTATAGTTGCCTTAATCCTTGAATAACAATTGGTATCAGAGCTTAGTTCTCAATTATTAAGTTTGCTTAGACTTTGAGTAGAATGACAACTACAAGTTACAATCTCCAAAATGAAGGTGCCTCAACATCTAGACCACCATTTTTTGATGGTAATGACTATGCATATTGGAAAGCTAGAATGACTATATATCTTCAATCTATAGATTTTGATTTATGGCTTTCTATTGAAAATGGACCTCATAGACCACTCAAAACCGAAAATGGTATTGAGATTCCAAAAAGCATGATAGAATATACAGACTTAGATAAAAGATTACTTTCTATGGATGCTAAAGCCATGAACACCTTATACTGTGCATTAAATAGAAGTGAATTTAATAGAATATCTTCGTGTAAAAATGCTAGGGATATATGACATACTTTAGAAGTAACTCATGAAGGAACTAATCAAGTAAAAGAATCAAAAATTGATATGTTAGTTCATCAATATGAGTTATTTAAAATGTTACAAAATGAATCCATAACAAGCATGTTTACTCGTATGACTAGCATTACAAATAGTTTACATGCTCTTGGTAGAACTTACACAAATACAGAGATTGTAAGTAAGAGTCTCAGATCTCTACCGAAAGCTTGGGAAGCTAAAGTGACAGCAATACGAGAAGCAAGAGATCTCACAATATTACCATTAGAGGAGCTCATTGGTTCTCTAATGACTTATGAGATTACTATGGAAAAACAAGATCAAGAAGAAAGGCCAAAGAAAAATTTGGCATTTAAAATTGTTCATCAAGTTGAAGACAATGACGATGATGAAGACAGTGACGACGATCTTGTGGAAGATGTAGCATTGATCACAAGACAGTTTCGAAACTTTCTTAGAAAGAAAAATGATAAGAGAAAGTTTTGAACTACGAAAGGAGGGAAACAAAGTTGAATCTAGCAAAGAAACTCCAAGATGCTACAAATGCAACAAGTTGGGACATATCAAAACCGATTGTCCCCTTCTTCAAATGAAAAAGAAAAATCGCTTTCAAAAGAAAGCTTTGAAAGCAACATGGAGTGATGACTCGGACTCAAGCTCCAGTGATGAAGAAGAACATGTGGCTAACATGTGCTTTATGACAATTGAAAGCGAAAATGAGGTACAATCTTCGGATGATGAATCTGACCTTTCTTATATTGAACTACATGAAGAACTTGAAAATTTGTATGTAGAATATAAGAAATTAGGTTCTAAATATAGTACTCTAAAAAGAAATCATATATGCTTAATTGAAGAAAAAGAATTATTAGAAAAGAAAGTATATGATTTAAATGACAAGAGTAACAAGACCAATCAACTTGAAAAAGATAATAAATCATTAAAAGAGAAAGTTGATGAGTTGAATATAATTATCACAAAATTCACACAAGGCTCAAATTTTTTGAGAAAATGCTTTGAGCCGAAGAAGTGTATTTAACAAAGGAGGATTAGGTTATAAACCTAATAAAAATCAAAAGTACCTAAAGAATTACTTTGTTAAAGCTAAAGAGTCTTATGATCCAAGTCATACATGCAATTATTGTAGAAAATTAGGTCATTTGATTTGTGCATGTCCGCTGAAGAAAAATAAAATTGTTGACATGATTTGGGTTCCAAAAGGAACCAACCATAACCAAAAAGGACCAAAGAAGGTATGGGTACCAAAATCCTCATCTTGATTCTGTTTTGTAGGAACCAAGGGGACATGGGGAGTGGTTTTTGGATAGTGCTTGTTCAAGACACATGACTGGAGATGACACCCTTTTTCAAGCCTTACCAAAACTAAAGGAGGAAAAGTGACTTTTGGGGACAACTCAAAAGGAAAAATTGTTGGAATTGGCAACATTGGAGGTATGTCTTCAACCTCCATTGAAAATGTATTTCTTGTTGATAATCTTAAACATAACTTACTTAGTATAAGTTAATTATGTGACAAAGGATATAAAATCATTTTTGATCATACATGTTGCTTAATACTTGAAAATGATAAAATTATTTTTATCGGTAATAGAATTGGAAACATCTATAAGATCAAAATAGATACATGTATGAGTAGTGAAAGTTGTCTTGTTGCTAGTATAAATGATAGTTTTCTATGGCATAGAAGACTAGGTCACATAAGCATGGACATCCTTTCAAAATTGGCCAAAAATGATTTAGTTAAAGGTCTTCCTCATATTACATATGAAAAGGAAAAGCTGTGTGACGCTTGCCAAATGGGTAAACAAGTCAAAACATCTTTTAAAAGTAAGAATCACATATCAACCGAAAGACCTTTAGAATTACTTCACATAGATCTATTTGGACCAACTAGAACAAGAAGTTTAAGTGGTAATAGATATGTGTTTGTAATTGTTGATGACTTTACTAGATATACATGGGTTATATTTTTGAAATCAAAAGATGAAACCATTCATGAATTTGTAAAGTTTTCAAAGAAAATCGAAAATGAGAAAGGATTTTCTATAATTAACATAAGGAGCGATCATGGTGGTGAATTCATAAGTGATTTATTTGAAACGTTTTGTGAAGAAAAAGGATACCACCACAACTTTTCAACTCCTAGAACTCCCCAACAAAATGGGGTTGTGGAAAGGAAAAATCGGTCTCTTCAAGAAATGGCAAGAACTATGATAAATGAATTTAACACCCCTAAATATTTTTGGGCGGAAGCCGTAAATACTTCTTGCTATGTTTTAAATCGTGTTACTTTGAGACCTGAGTTGAAAAAGACTCCTTATGAGCTTTGGAAAGGGAGGAAGCCCAACATCTCTTATTTTAAAGTCTTTGGTTCAAAATGCTTTATTCTAAACACTAAAGACAACCTTGATAAATTTGATTCAAAATCCGATGTTGGAATTTTTCTTGGATACTCCTCCTCTAGCAAAGCCTACAGAGTTTACAATAATAGAACACTTTGTCTTGAGGAATCCATGCATGTCGCTTTTGAGGAAACTCAAAATGACAAAATTGTTGAGATTCTAGATGACTTAAATAAAAGTGTTCAAAATTTGAATCTTCATGATAAAAATCCAAATGAAACATCAAATGAAGATATGAACAAGGACCAACCAAGCTCAAGCAATCAACAAGAGTTGGTAAGTAACTCCTTTGAGCCGCCAAAGGAGCTAAGGTATGTAAGTTCTCATCCTCCAGAATTAATTATTGGTAATCCGTTTGAGGGAACTAAAACTAGAGCATCCCTTAGAAATATTAGTGGACATTATGCATTTGTTTCTCAAATAGAACCTAAAACCTTTCTTGAAGCTGAAAATGATTAAAAACTCAAAAAGGCTTTGTGTGGTTTAAAACAAGCACCTAGGGCATGGTATGATAGATTAAAAACATTTCTTATTGAAAATGATTTTAACATTGGCAAAATTGACACCACCCTTTTTACGAAAAGAAAAGGAAAAGATATCCTTATTGTACAAATCTATGTTGATGATATAATTTTTGGTGCTACTAACGAATCTCTGTGTAAGGAATTTGCAAAATGCATGCAAGAGGAATTTGAAATGAGCATGATGGGAGAATTAAATTTCTTCCTTGGATTGCAAATTAAGCAAACAAGAGATGGCATCTTCATCAACCAAAGCAAGTACACCAAGGATCTTCTAAAAAGATTTGGGATGGAACATGTCAAAGATGCCGACACACCCATGGGAACATCTACTAAGCTTGATATGGACGAAAAAGGTAAAACCGTAGACATCACCAAATATCGAGGTATGATCGGTTCTCTTTTATATTTAACCGCAAGTAGACCCGATATTATGTTTAGTGTATGTTTATGTGCACGATTTCAAGCATGTCCAAAAGAATCCCATGTTAGTGCAGTAAAAAGAATTTTTCGTTACTTGCATGGTACAATTAATTTAGGGTTGTGGTATCCGAAGGGAAGTGAAATGACTTTAATAAGTTATTCGGATGCAGATTTTGTAGGTTGTAAAATAGATAGGAAAAAGTACTAGTGGAACTTGTCACTTTCTAGGATCTTCACTAGTATCATGAGCAACTAAGAAACAAAACTCGGTAGCCCTATCAAAAACCGAAGCAGAATATATTGCAGCGGGGAGTTGTTGTGCACAAGTACTATGGATGAAACAAACTCTAGAGGATTATAGACTTAGGTTTGAAAATACTCCGATTAAATGTGATAATACAAGTGCTATTTGCCTATCTAAAAATCCTATTCAGCACTCTCGTACAAAACACATAGAAGTAAGACATCACTTCTTAAGGGATCACATTGAAAAAGGAGATATTGTACTTGAGTTTATAGGTACAGAACATCAACTTGCAGATATTTTTACAAAACCCTTAGCCAAAGATCGCTTTTGCGAAATAAGAAGGAACCTAGGATTTATTCATGCAAATGATGTTTGAATTATGTATACATCAATGGTTATAAGTTGGATTTATTTGATGTTAAAATGTATACACTTGGAGCATAAGAAATTTGTTCAAAACAAATATTGGAGAATTTAGAAATTCTGGGATGAACCGGTCGACCGGTTCATCAAGAGCAAGTCCAACCGGTTGACCGGTTGAGACAGAAAAAACAGAGGATGGCTACTGGAATTTTTTGAATTTCGGAGGAAAATGGTTCTGAACATAATTTTTGGACATAAAGGGTATTTTGAAGATTAAAGAATGATTTTAAAGTCAAAGTGCAAAAAATTCCATTTTTGCATGTACCGGTCGACCGGTACATGCATCTGGATCAACCGGTCGACCGGTTGAGCCAGAGGAACAGTAGCGTTCGCTACTGCCTAAAATTAGCATTTTTAGCCCCTTGATTTCTTTGCCTTTTGGACATAATTTTTACATGAAAAGGCTACATTGTGAGTGAAAAGAACGGTTCAAAAGAGAAATTTGGAAAATTCTCAACTTGGGAGTCAACCGGTCGACCGGTTGAACTTACCCCAAGGCAACCGGTCGACCGGTTGCTCGATAGTATAAATACTATCTAGGGTTTCAGAACACACAACATTCAAAAATCCGAAAACACTAACCCCAAATCCTCTCAAAAACTACTCCAAATCAAAACACCCATAGCCTAATTAAAGTCAATGGCATCCCAGAAACGCTTAAGGAGGACTGAATCAAGGAGCAAAAGAGCCAATGATCCAGCTTCCTCATCAGGTGATAATGTTCAAAGATTTTTGAGTAATTTCTCAAATAGAGCTATCATTGTAGAAAGAGGTTTAAGCAATGATCTATCTGCTTTAGGTATAGACACTTTATTTGCTGAAATGGGTTGGTACTCATTGTATGAATATAGGAAACCTACATACCCTAAGTTGATGAGAATGTTCTTTGCTAACATGAGGGTTAATGTAGAACCAAGAATAATGAGTACTCTTCAAGGACATCCCATTGAATTTAATTGTGCTGAATTAGCTGAGATATTGGGTATATCTAATGATGGTCCGAGAGTGTTTGATATTAAAATAATTCCGACCATTGAAGGTTTTAGCTATGATTATGCTGTTGCACTGCACACTGGAAATAATGGATTTGCTCCAGGTGCCAAAATAAAGAGTCAAGATCTTTTATTGAGACCTAGAATACTCCATAGAATTATTGCTCACAATATCTTGCCCAAAAAGGGGCATTATGATGAAGTTACATTTATGGAGTTATGCTTAATTGATTGTATGATTCAGAGAAGACCAATAAACCTTCCATACATCTTGATTAGGAATATGATCTTAGCATATGATCAAAAACAAAAGGCTCTACCTTATGGTCAAGTGTTTACCACTATTTTTGAGCATTTTGAGATCTTGCTGACGGGTACGGATAAGAGACCGTACTCAGATAAGACGGAGATAAATAACACCACTCTAACTAGGATGAAATATGTGCTTAATGAGCATGGTGAGTGGATTCAAGGGCACCAAGAAGGTGCACATGCTGAGGAAGAGCATGAAGAGGAGGAGAATGTGGCTGAGGATCAAGGTGAAGATGAGTTCACACATTTATTTGAATCACCACCTCCGGCTTCTTCCCCGGATGAGCCATCTCGCGAGTGGCTGGTCACATAGGATAGAGAGTCGTCTCACGCTCATGGAGACAAATATATGATCCATAAGAGACTCTCACATAGAGATACTGAGACTCTCACATAGAGATGCGGGCTGATATACAGGAGATGAAGGCGATGATGGCTTCATTTCTCTCACGAAACCCACCTCCTTCGTGATTTTGTATCATGCATCTCATCTTATTTATGTTGTTATTTATCCTTAGAGATATTGTATTTATGCTTTTCATTTTGGATATATGTACAATGATATTGAATATTGTGTTCTTATTTATCCACAATGGTTAACTTTCTTTTTGTTGATGCCAAAGGGGGAGAGAATATGAAAATATCAAATGCATCAATAATGGGGGAGTAAAATATGAGAATATAAAAAAAAAATTATATGCATATATTTAGGGGGAGAAAAATGTTTTTTTCTTGAAATGGCATATGATATTTTTACTTAGATTAAATTGCTAAAAATGTTCAATGTCTCCTATATATTGCATTATAATATTTAGGGGGAGACTCAATTTATTATCTAAGTTTTTTTGTTTATTGTCATCATCAAAAAAGGGGAGATTGTTGACATATAATGTCACACTTATATGTTTTATATATTTTGATGATAACAATAAAAAGAAAATGGACTAATAATATGCTTGGATGAGATTAAGCGATAAACAAGTATTATACAAAGAATACATCAACAAGCATAATGGAGTATACGAAGAATACATCAACAAACATAATGGTTAGCAATCTCTCTCTCTTATCTCTTTACTTTAAATTAATTGATTTTAGAATTGCTATAATTTTTGTATTTACACCTAATTCCCACCCTTAGTTGTATAATTGCCTTAATCCTTGAATAACAATTTACCTGTCCCTATCTTTTTCATTGTTCAGTTGGAATTTCTTGTTGAGAAAGACAATAATTTCATGATTAACATATGCATTTTGAGATATACAATTGATAATTTAAACATCCAGCACACGAGCATGAGATGCTTCTGTAGCACTGGAACATTGCATTGCATCTTTTATTTTTCCAAGTTTCAAATACTGGGGAGGAGTCTAACTCAAACATTTCAATGGAACTGCAGTGTCACACTGTTGAAGCTTGCGGAGATGGAATATTGTGGCACAACAAATGTTTAACATGTATAGAAAATAAAAAAAAGGAACATGTAACAGTTAGCAAATTTACTTGTCAATGCATTCTATTTATGCAAGCGGTTTTCCATTCTATTTATGCAAGTGGTTTGCCTCTGTGTACTTCAACAGTCCATAGTCCTAATTATACGTGAAAGCTTTGAAGAGAGTTTTCTATGTTTCATGTGAAACACATTGTGATGAATGGTTGTGCTCCTTTCTTTCAAAAAGATTCTAGTACTCTACAAGGAATTATCACACAAAGAGGCAATGGGGTGGGATTTTATATAAATATGGTCTCATAAGTCATGCCTAATGAGGATGCAAGCCTGCCCCTGATTTAGGAAAATGAGTCATGACTTATGTAGTGAGGTCCTAGCAACATGTACATTGGGTTTCTTGATGTGATGGTTGCTCCAAATATTATTGATGCTTGCAAATAAACTTTATTATAAAATACTGAAGAAAATTGCAAGTATGGAGAAGGTAAGGAGTGAAATAATTGGTGATATTGAGAAATGTTGCACTGTTCTGAAACAATTGTTGATGCCTGAAACTGTGTAGTGTGGTTCCATACTTCAGGGAAGGAATAGGCAATAGCAAATTCACAAGAGTGGTTTTTTTCTAAAATCTTTTCCATTTTGGATCTGGTGCTTTTTTAGTTGCTAAATGATCTGAATACTACTTGACAATTGTTCTTTGGCAAACCATTGCAGTTATTTCATGAAGCTTCTATTGGACAAGAAATATGCCTTGCCATATCATGTACTTGATGCAGTTGTTGCTCATTTTATGACATTTCTTGAGGATACAAAAATAATGCCTGTAATTTGGCAACAATCACTTCTTTCATTTGTGCAAAGGTTGGTAATTTTTATATATGTTCCCTTTTCTTGCCTCTTCTCTTTTTAGTTGTCTGAACTCTATCTGGTATGTATTGACTATAAATGCTTAATATTGAATGAGAGCTAAATGGTGTTTCTTGTTGGATTTAGCCACATCACGTCTATGTTTTGCATTGTTTCAGATGTGCTGATTAATGTTATGTGTACAGACTGCTCCCTTTCACTTTGTTTTATGGTATGTACATGTAACCTGACTGAACAAGAAATGGGAGCACGGGTAATGGGAGATTATTCTGTTTTACTGTGTTTGTATATGTGTTTCATATATGTTCTCTATCTGATAACTCATATGAAACACTACTGTAGCAAACTAATTCAACAAATGCAAGTCAACAAGGGAAATTACTTATAATTACTATTTTCAAATTATTTTTAATTGCATTTATTGTTTGCTTTTTTCATTTTAGGAAGTTTTCCATTTGAAAATATTTGCAACTATTAGGATTTAATTATTGTTACAACATTTTATTGGTGTTTTATTTGAGTAGCATTTTTTTCTTTCTTTAGTCTGGGACTCCTCTAGGTTTTTTCTGTGTCTACAAGCACACATTATTTGTAATTGATAGATGGGATATATAAATATTGCTAGCTTGCAAAATCAGGTGTTTTATGTAGTGGATCCCAGGTGTTCATCTCATTAACAGTAATGTGGCTCTTCGATGTCTATAAGATATTTTGTTTTCTCTTTGAGCTGCAGTGAAACCTTTTTTCTAGCAGCAATAAAAACTTTTTGGAGGTGCCAATTGATGTAGAAATAAAAAGAAGAAAAACCCTAGAGATTGACTAAGGTTCTTTGAATCACAAGGAAAGAAAACAAACATCCTTCAGGTGAAACAATCAATTTTGAGGTCATGATAATTGATTTAATCATTTAAAACGCCATTCAACTACATAGAATGTGCTTCTATAGGCACATGAGAAATCTAGAAGATCCCTGAACTAATGAAGGAAACAAAATCCACAAAACCATTCTTAGCAATTATGAAATCCTGGTTATGTGCAACAATTGTAATAAGAGAAACTTAATAAACATCAGAGGAGGCAGTCTCAAGGTATTATTTTTTGGAGACCTTGCTGAGAACTTGAGATTTCTTTTTTTATCAGCCTAATATCTCCTTTGAGCAGCACTGTATGACATGAGATGCTTCTTCCTAAACTCCCTTGCATTATTTATTAGTTTTTATGCTATTAAATCAAGCAGCTCTGCCTCAAAAGACACTTGCCTTTTCACTCATACAATTCTTGTTGAAATCTCTCAGATACAAGAATGAATTGCAGAAGGAAGAAAAAGAGAATCTATGAAGACTCGTTCTAAGGCAGAAGCATAAACTAGTGAGACCATCATCCATCAGATGGTTCTCTTATATGTTTACTCGTACATAATATTGCAAAATGAGTCAATTTTGTTTATTTCATTGAAATGATATGCCCTTTGTGAGTACTAATGAGACTGGTTGGATTGAATTTGGTTTATTGATTAGAAGGTAAGAAGTAAATTTTCACAAATGACATGCATTCAAGATATTATTTGACAAAAAAGGTTGCATGCCTTCATGTCTTCTGAGACATGAGCAGGTTTCTGACAAATAGTTTCTTCTCTATTCTTGGATATTGATTTTTTCAAGTCCTTGTGTTACATGCTTGGAATACAATTGTTTTACATGCATTTGGCAAGTTTGTCATGGTTGTTTTGTTACCTGTATTTAAGGTGTATGAGAGTTTTAATTACAAATGAATGGTATGCAACCTGCTAGATTGTTTTCAGGTTTTCGTCCTTGCCTTTCAGGTTGCAGAAGTCGATCTAGCTGCCCCCCGCAGCCCCGTGCAGCGATCCAATTTCATTGCTTCCTTCCATTTTTTTTTTTTAATGAATTATAAGATGTCTTTTCCCATCAAAATGAAGGCCCGTAACAAAGGCCTCTTGGATTGTACCATGCAGCTTGATCGAAATGAATGTTTTTATTTGGGCCTGGCCAATTATGAAATACTTGTAAATATAAGTGCTAAGACGAATCAAACTACGTGGATGATAATTAATATTTCTTTCTAGCAATATGGGCCTCCCTTCTAATTAATATTTTTACCTAAAGAGTGGGGCTTGAGCAAGCCTCTTATTGATCTCCAACAGATGAGTATTCGTGAGGCTCGCGGGGTGTTTAAAATCAAGCTAACATTGCCATCATTAACTCCATGGGCGAATACGGCCATGACCACCATGGATGGTCCCCTTATTTATTATGCAAGCGACTGGACTGTATTCAAATTTAATTTCAAGATGAACGATCAATTTGTAGGATATTGAATGCTGCTAGCCATGACACACTCAATATTTATAGCACAACATGTCCGTGTGGTTTCTATTTTCCTTTTTTTTGGATGCGATAACCTTTGGAAAAATATATTTTGTTGGCATAAATAAGTGAGTGAAACCGTGATTGTCATTGACGTTTAAAAGAAGTACATGTTTTAAGTGAATTCAAAACCTGGATCATAAACTCTTTGTCATTAAGTCACGAAAATACTGATCAGGTTTCAATCATGCATATTGCCGTTTATGACTTCGATTTTCTTGGGCTGCAAATCGACCAATCAATGCTGACGCCTGACAGCCAATACAAGTAAAACCCCACGCACGTGCATGGATTGAATATCTACCAGCACTTTGTTCTCTTGTTGTAATGAAGCACTAAATAATTCTTGCAAGACACGGTCGATTTCCCTTTACTCATCATCCTTGGTCGGTCATAAAACAATATATGCACACCGATCTGGTGTAGTCTAATCTTGACCGAGAAAAAAACACTGCATGGCTGGCATTAGATACTCGGAAATGTATTTGTCTGCCAAATATGCCATGTTACTGGTTGCTAGACGTCTTGGTCTACGTTAAAGAGCGCCGGGATCTCTCGTATCTTCCTTCTCCAGGCAGCATATCTGGTTTGCTATCCTTGTCCGCTGCTTCATTATTGTATTATAGCTTGGTATGTGCTAGCTTGTACTGTAGGTTAATCACTTCTGGTATTCGAATCGCCACGTCGAATCACCATCATCATATGACACGAATCCAAATATAATGCGATGTATGAGACCTCTATCTTTGCATGCTGTTCTAATCTCACTGGCAATGCAGTGAAATGAATATGAGGATGCGTATATATGGAGATATTTTTTTATTAAAAAATCCCCCAGAGAAGTTCTTTCAAAATATGCAAAAAACATTAATGTCACCATTACTGCAAAGGGACCAGAGGATTTGGAGCTTTCAGAACTTTCGGCAAAAAGCAAGCTCATTATTGGCTTGTCCATCAGATCAGTCCAATCGGCATGCAGTATCTAATCCCTCGTGTCGACGACAAGGAGCCTGTTTGGAAAAGGTTTAGGTGACCTCGTGGTCCAATGTGGAATCAGTAATTGTGGGTGTAAGACGCTGGTATCTTCTGTTTGTCAGCTTCCTTGTAAAGCTCTCTTTCCATCACCATTGCCCAGCACTCAGCACCTCACCTGATTCTTACGGCCTTGGACCATCAATTTCTCATTCAGATGTTATCAGCCTGGATTTTAAACACTTGAAATTTTCCTGATTGATTGCCTGCTGTTTCCAAGTAAACATTATAGCTGAGGTAACACGGTTTATCTAAGGCTGGGAGCAGCTACAATTTGAAACAAATTTGTTTATGATCTTATAAATTATATAATGAAGCTTCAACTAATAATTTAAGTTTTTAGGTGAAATAATTCTCCGACATAGTATCGAGCCTCGTTAACTAATGGTCATGATTTGAATCTCACAACCTTCATTCTATTTGATGAAAAAACAAGCACAATGTGAGTCTATACAAGTTTATATCCCAAAAGATTTTCATTTGAGAAAAGTGTTAAAGAATAATATAAATTATATTATAAAATTTCAACTATCCGTTTAAATTTTTAGATAAAATAGTAGTTTCATGACAAATCTTAATCAAATCCAATCACTCGCCTTTAACAGCTGAAATCCAGCATGCGACCTGTGGGTGGAATTTCTCTTCATGAACTTTGACGACATATTTTTTATGTATATGAAAATCTCATGAACTTTGACGACATATTGTTTTATGTATATGAAAATCGACGCATATTATACAATTCATTCTCAGCTGGCATTTGCATCTTAATTTCTCTCCTCATCTCTGGCAAAACTGTCTTGAACCACACATATTTTGCTAACCTATATATATTTAGCCACACATTTGTTTATTAACGTTCCACATATGCTTCCAATTCTGAGGTATTTCCTTGACATGGCAGCTTCACTCAAGTATGTGGCTGCAATATATCCCACGAATGCACGAGCTTATAGGGTTTAAAATTCAAACATTTTCAATTCCAATCATGACCTAAACCTTTCTTCTCGGACATGATATTTTGACTGAGGTTTTGTTCTGTTCTTGAATAAAAAAGATTGGAAAGTTCTAGACCATGACTTATTTCCTGTGGAAAGCTAATGCCCGCGTGTTTCCATGTCCAGGCGTAGAAATTTGGTGCTGGAGGCATTGCCCGGCTCTAGAAATTTCTCCATTGTTGATGTTGACAGTGATGGAAGCTTACGTGACCTATGGCCTCCACGTAGCAATGGAAAATTTCATGCCTCAAAACGTAAACTTGGAGTTATAAATTATATCTGAGATCAGAAAAATTTCCAATTTTGACACAGATTGCTAGCAGGGACGCATTTCTTGTCTGTGTTTAAAACATTTAAAGATCAAACCTTCTGCATGCCTAAGCAGCTGCCAGTGACCAAATATTATGCAGTAAAGCCATTGTGCTGAAATCCTGCACGGGGCCGGGGCTGATAAGCCTTCCCCTTCAGCACTTAATTTATTAAGCATCTTGTTCATCTTGATTCCAATTTCATGCTTATAATAATCCAACATGTTTAACGAGGTAGACATTTTATGCAATGCCATGTCAGTATGATGGAAAAGCTTTAATGATCCTGAAAGGAATTTTTGGAGCTTGTAAACGTAGCAGTCAAGAATCTTTGTCTTCTTAATGATGGTAATACATAGCAGCTTTCAAACCACTAAAAATCCTGATTTTCTTCATATATATCCTTTAATTTCCTACTGATATCACCAGGTTCATAATATTTTACTTCATCCGGGATTGAACTAATTATATTCGAAAACATTATGTAATATAGGGGAAAATAAATAATAAAATGGTATATATAAACAAATAAATTAATTAAATTCTAGCTACAATCAAATATTTAGACTAGTTGGTGAAGAGTGTCTTGATAAGTGAGCAAATTAATTTCTTTTTAAATAAATAAAATAGATAAAACAACAATTAGGAGTCTAGCACTAGTTGAGAGAGTCGCAATTGGTATTTGCGACTCTTATAATAGTCATCCCGAGATAGTCTATGTTGGGAAATTCCAGCTCTCCCATGCACGGACCGGGGATATACTGATACTTGCTCATAGGAGGCTTAAGCACACTGACACAATATTTAACGTAGTTCGGCAAAACCGCCTACATCCACGGGAGAGAGTCATTGTATTAGAGATAGAGAAAGAGTTACAATAAATACATATAGAGGAGGAGGATTACATCCACTCTACTCAACTAATCAACTCTCTCTAGCTCTCTCTACACAACACATTCTCCCTCTCTCTCTCTCATTTTCAGCTCTAAGAAGCTCCTCTATTTATAGCAAGAGTGAGGAGATAATCTTAAATGGTTGGCCACCAAATTTTCTTCATAGTCAAAGGTTGGTCACCAAACTTAGGCAATTTACCATTTTCAACAATGGTGGGTTGATAACTCTACCATTTTCAACAATGGTAGGATATTGCCACAAATCACAATATACCTAACAATCACCCCCTTTGCCATTTGTGTGGGCAATTGTCCTCTTGCTTCTTCAGCACAAGCTTGCATTTTGCAGCTCTTCCAAGCTTACCATTCTGAGAGCGTCTTCAACACAACATTCCCCTTCGAGCATATCAACCATGCTCGGTCCGGAATGATTTTTCAAGCCTTACACCAAGGCTTACAACACCCCCTCAAACGAATATTTCCAAGTGTGACAGTCATTGAGTATTTCAATGTGATCACAAGCTCACCACTTTTCCAAGAGTTTACTCATCCAGGAGTTGCGTCTGCCCTCTGTTCCACCCTAGGAACCACGCCTTACTTCTCCGTGAGTCTCTCGCTCTTAGTCGTAAGAGTCCAGGTAGCTCCCCACCTTTAACCATGGGGGCAACCCATTAAAGGTTGATCCATATTTGTCTTCATACTCTGAGTATTACAATGTCATTACCGAGCTCACCACCTTGACAAGAGTCAACTCGTTCCCGAAACCCGCGCATGCCCTCTGCTCCTTCATAGCAGCCGCGTCTTAATGCTCCACAAGTCACCCACTTATTATCCAAGGCAAATGTCTTCTAGCTCATTGATCTTTAGCATGGGGGCAATATCCATGAAAGTCAATCCTGCATTTGTCTCCATACTCATCATAGCCACTTCATTGGCTATACACTTGTCCACTAATATCTAGCCATCATATTGGCTCTGGGATTGTTCTGAACTGGGCTCATATCGTGGCCCACACACCTTCTCCTTAGGTGTCTGAACTGAGGCTTCTATCACGGCCCTCACACTTTCTTTAAGGTGTCTTCGCCCGTTGTCATGGGGCAGTCTGATCCGGGCTCCTATCATGACCCTCACACACCTTCTATCTAAGGTGTCTTCGCCCGTTGTCACGGGGCGGTCTAATCCAGGCTCCTATCATAGCCCTCACACACCTTCCATCTAAGGTGTCTTCACCTTTCATAGGTGACCGCATCCTTCTTCAGCTGAGATGCTTCAAAGTGGATCCAAAAGTCTCTACCACCATGTGCACTTATGGGAGAGATTACTTCCACTGACTACATAGAAAGAGAAAGTTGCAGTATACTCCTCGCAATCCTCCACCTCGATTTCTATGTTTGGAGTTTTTGTGCCTTTCGCTCGACAACTCCACCTACACCAACTCTCTTTGGTGTCTTCGTCTTTCATCATAGACGATTGCCTTTTATCACAGACGTTTGCACCCCCTCAATTAGGTGTCTCTGCAACAGCTCTCTTTCCATCCTTGCATGCATTGTAAAGGTCTTCGCTGTTGTCTTCATTAAGAGCATAGGAGACTTCTGTTGTACAAACTTTAACGATCTCGCTCTGAGCTTCATCTGGGAACACTTCTTCTCCTTGCACTCTGCTGTCTCATTACAGATACCTCGTTGGATCCTACGGGTACTCTCGCACAACTTCCGTGTGCCCTCGTGCAATTTCGTTCTCCAGATTTCTCCTATTCCTTGCTTATGTTTGACAACGAACTCATCCTGTCATAACACCTGCCCAAGTCAAAATAGGGTGTCAAATCTTTATCCCTATCTGTATTTCTCTTCCATTATCGTGGTCTTCGTCAATTCTTCCTCAGAAATCACGAGTCACCGAATCTAACTTCTTTAGAGAAATCACCACTTGATCATACTGTAACCCAACTGTTCCCTTGTGCCGCCATCCTGCTAGTCTTCAATTGTTTCATTACAAACCGCTATATATACGTAAAATAGTACCGTATGGATAATCCTTCCACTAAGCAAGTTCCCGGAAAGATTGGAGGGGTCACACTAGTCCCGCTTAAAACCCAATCTCCTAGACAGTAACTTCTTAGGCCATATCTATCTATCGATCTTGTCTTTCCGTATATACAACCATTTGCTAGCTCTGTCCCGGTTTTTTACTTTACAAGTGATCTGGAATATACTGGTTTAATACATGATTTCTCAATATCTGGCGAGACTACCAGTGCTTCGATTCGTCAAGATTGGTCTTCGTCAATTTTCCACTCTTCACCTCAAATTATCCACATGATCGGGTGTCCAGAGTGTCCCAATTTTGCCTTTCCTCAAGGCA
The DNA here is from genome assembly GCA_032356905.1 of Salix exigua. NCBI lineage: Eukaryota > Viridiplantae > Streptophyta > Magnoliopsida > Malpighiales > Salicaceae > Salix > Salix exigua. Next base: position 30,545,560 of record CM063603.1, read on the forward strand.
GTTAAATTTCTCCCCACTTAGCAGTTCAGCACATGTAATTGGGTAAACATGTGCACCTTCTTCTTCTTCTCTTCAACGACCACTATGATGACCTTCAGATGCCTCCTGATCGGGCAATCTCTTTTGTTAATTCACCACTGCCATTGCTGGTCTCAAATCTCAACGATCGGATCGTACCATTGCATCCGGAACAATCAAATTAGCTGGAAACAAGTTTGAAATCTTCCAAATCGCACTTCAGACGGCTAAGATTTGATCAAAACAATTCTGGCCTGATGAACAGCCCAGATTCAATCTCAGATCTGGTTGCACGTAGACTCTGCTGCACAGAATCTTATCCCACCAATGATGTGGCAGTGTTGACTTGACTGGTGACGTGGCATTGACTGACCGATGACATGGCGTTGACTTTTCCAGTCAAAACTTTGACCGTCAATAATTCTTTCGTTTGAACTCTAAATTAAATGTATTATACACCGTTGGAATCCTGGTGACCTCCTCTACAAGATCAGATGCTCAAAACTCGTTTTTAAGCACTTTGATTTTTCTGTAAAAAATCAAACACCTACACCAACGACTCCGATACCGCTTGTTTGGTCAACTGGTATGCTGGTCAGTCGACTAATCCGGCGAAGAAGACGCATGGGCGCTTACAGCGCATGGGCGGATGCCTGCTGGAGAGTGATGGAGAGTGCGGCCATGTCCGACATCGATTTTGACGCCGCTTTCACGGTGGCTTCGTCTCGACGTCCTCTACATGCAGTGATATGGTCAAAACACAATTTTGACAATTTTCATTTTTGAGCAAAATCAAACACCCCTTTAAACCACCAACTCGATACCAGCTTGTTGGGAAATTCCGGCTCTCCCATTCGCGGACCGGGATTGTACTGATATTTGCTCATATGAGGCTTCAGCACACTAACACAATATTTAACGTGGTTCGGCAAAACCGCCTACATCCACGGGAGAGAGTCATTATATTAAAGATAGAGAAAGGGTTACAATAAATACATATAGAGGAGGAGGATTACATCCACTCTACTCAACTCATCAACTCTCTCTAGCTCTCTCTACACAACACATTCACTTGTGTTTCTCCCTCTCTCATTTTTAGCTCTAAGAAGCTCCTCTATTTATAGCAAGAGTGAGGAGACAATCTTAAATGGTTGGCCACCAAATTTTCTTCATAGTCAAAGGTTGGCCACCAAACTTAGGCAATTTACCATTTTCAACAATGGTGGGTTGGTAACTCTACCATTTTCAACAATGGTAGGATATTGCCATAAATGACAGTATACCTAACAATCTATTCTCGTATCAACTCTTTTACAAAAATGCAATTCACACAATTACAAATAACCAATTTCCCATCATCAAAATACAATTCATATAAGCATTACATAACATATTCAATCGTAAATAAAAAGGGTAAATTGATGATTAAGAAAACATAAAATTAAAAATTAAACTAACTACATATATTCATAATTCTTACATATATATATATATATATATATATAATAACATGTAACTATATCTAATAATATCCTCAATTCTATGAGGGCTTTGAAACACTCAGTGTACAGGTTTGGAGTATCATCGAACTCGAGGAAGAGCCTGTAATATCCATATAGGTGTGAGAAGAAACAAAATCATTCTACCTCATGGATGAACTTAATTAGGTCGCTTATGATGAGCCAACATTCCCCATACTCGGATATCTCATATTCTCGCTAATGTTGCTTCAAGACATTCAACCTCCCCAATCTCTTGAGGTCCACTATGAAATATATGAAGTGTAGTGTTGGCCACCATATATCTCATCTCATCGATACCTTCATGGATAACCGTTGTTGCTTTTCAAGCTTTATGTACCTAATAAATAATGTTTATACATCCATACCAAATCAATTAGTAGTTATCATCCATAATAAAATTAATCCAATATTTAATAAATGTAAAATAATATTGCATATCAATCAATTCTGTCTCGGATATCAAGGGGCATAACATATCGAATTTCATGGATATCTTAAAAATGTGACAAATGGGGTGTTTGAGAGTGCTTTTCAAAAGTGATTTTGAAAAAAATGATTTTTTTATTTTATATTTTAAATTAATAAAATTTAGTGTTTTTAGATTATTTTGATGGGTTAATGTCAAAAATAATTTTTTAAAATAAAAACATAATTTTAATGTATTTTTGAATGAAAAACACTTTCAAAAGTAACCACAACCGGACTCCCAAACATGCACTAAATTTATGTACTGAAACAATATGCAATTGACAAATACCATGTCAAGTACGTATTTATATCAAATGTCAGATGCCTCTCATAAAAACACAATCTCTCATAGCTTTCTAGAGATCAAGGTAAAATACATGAGTTACTAATCAACTCCCTCGTGCTTATCATGACAACTAATATTGTTCTACTCTTTTTTGGTATCGACATAATCCGATATATGATGAGATAACTCAAATTATCGCATCATCTGATCTAGGCAATGCATTTCAACAATATTTAAGTAATGAAATGAGACCTGTGCTAACCAAATGACAGGTCTCTTATGACATATATTTATGTCATATTCAAAATTGAAAGTATAAGGTCTTCTGAATATAACATTCATATAACTAAACTTATAACAAAATAAATTAATCAAAACTAAACAATTAACATTTAAGAAACTTAACTTAAATAATCAATTGAAACTAAATAATTAATGTTCAAATAACAAAAAATTAAATGCATTTGTACATATACTTGATCTGGCAATAGTGCAGCCAACCTATCCTAGTAAAGCTCATGAACACGAAAAGATTTATTGTGAAATTTCAAGCAACGCACCATTTGCCAAGATAAGCCATAAAGTTAGTATATTTCCCTACATTCAATCTATATGAGTAACATGTTGACTATAATTAGCTATATTTTATTATTATCTAGAACCAATTGAGATCGACTTCTCAGTAACAATGCAAACATATATAAACTCGATATGAATATGCTTCTATGACCTAATCTATATTAATTAATATTGAGGATTATAAGTTAATATTTAAAATTCCATTAATTCTAATAATTAAATAAATCAATAAATCATCTCATGAACACATTGATGGAAGGTTTGCATCTCGTGCCTTTATTTCTCAACCAATGTTGTAATTGATGCATGATTAAGATGTGTGTGACACAACTGACTTATCTCATAAAAATCATAACATATGAACACAGATGTTTATGCAACTCCATCAATGCATGTTGTCTAGATGTCATCGGATCATCAGGCTTATAATCAAACAATTTAGTTAATCATCAACTAAAATTATAAAAATTAATGACTTTAATTTAAATATTTATCTGACCTCTCCATTCCAAAAATCATCAAAATGATGTTGATCCTTCATATATAACACTGACTTATCATCATGATTTGTATCTTGAGGCTCTGTATAAAAGAATTATTATCATTTAAAATATAATTGAACATGTATTAAATTATAAACAATAATTGAAGTTGATTAGTCATCCGCACTAGTAACCTTAGATTCAGGAGCAAAAAGTGTCATGCATTGATTAATAGACTCAACTAACTCATCATCCCTATCTTCCCTGTTATCTTCATCTCCCCTATCAACCAAAGATCTATCAATGTAGTGCTCATCTTTGTCATCACTTGGTTTACATTTTCTATAACAATATGAAGCAAATGTCATACCCAATTGAGGTTTCACATTAACAATTTCCAACATTAACTCTTGTTTGCTAGAATTATAACCTAACCTAGATGGACCAATTACTTTTAATGCCCGTGTGGTTCTCTTAAGAGTTACTCGAAAACTAGATCAACTCCGACATATTAATCTCATTAATCCTCAAAACCTTAACATTAAATGCACAATCCCATCATTACAGATTTGTGCACTAACACCTAATTCACAACATCATTCAAGTAATTTTAACTACTATTTCAACCACATTATGGTCAAGTCAATCACATAACATCTTTAATAACTTGTTAAGGGATATGTCTCATGTAATAGTTAGGAATTTATGGATGCCTCCATTATAAATAATATCATTATTAGTATTGACAATGATATCACCATGTAAGCATAATTTTTTTTTAATTATCAGACATGCTATCAAACAAGACAACAAAATACAAGTCTAAATTATTAATTATATTTGGGCTAATCAAAGTGCGTCAATTATTAGTAATTCCTAAATTTATCGAACACCTACATTCATCACATTAATAGAGAAACACTTCCATTCATCAAATCTTGCTACCATAACAAAACTGCCTATTTAATTTATGCATTTTATAGCTAATATTAATATTTTATGTAATTTGGTGTAATTTATAATTTAACCTAAATCAACACCAGCCATTCCATAATCTTTACAGTTCACCATCAACAACAACAAAAAAAAAAATTGATTATTTAACAAAATAACCTAGCTATTAACTAGAAATATATCTAATTAGGCTATTCCATAATTTAATTTAAATAAACACAAACATTTTAAATATATAATTTTATCAATTCACAATCAACCACAGGAACCCTGAATGTCCCAGCCCCCACAAAATAAGCAAAAACAGTAGAAAACGTTACAAACACGATAAAATCAATGATTTTGTGATTCTGGGGTCAAAGAGGCCGGTGCTTCAGGATTAGGGTAAAGCACTCCAATAGTACAAAAAATAAAATAAAGCTTGCTGTCTAATTAATTTCTCTGTAATCTCGCCTACAACTTTTGGAATTTGGTCCTCCATTTCACACCTAAACCAAAACCAATATGTGTTCCTCCTTTCATAATAATAATAATAATAATAATAATAATAATAATAATAATAATATTAGTCACGCATAGAGGTTTTTATATTTGAATTTGAACCACAACCTGAGATTCCCTATTGTAATTTTAGGATTAAATGCACGGTAATGAAACAAAGTTTTTTAATGTTAGTGTTCTTCAAGACATTTTTAAAAAAATATAAAATATATGGTATAAATACTTTACATATGCTTTGATTTACCGTTAATTGTAATAATAAATTAATTATTTTTATGTTAGCAAAAAAAATCAATTGAACCAAGTCTGGTAGAGCAAAATGATCTTTTCAAGAGGTCAGTTTGTCATTCTATGTTTGTTATTATTTTTTTAAAATTAATTTTTTTAGTGTTTTTAAATTATTTATATCAAAAATAATATTAAAAAAATAAAAAAGCTTATTTTATTACATTTTTGTGAAAAAACTTTAATAAATAACTACAGTTACTTAATGCGTTCATCGTTCCAATGCCAGTGTATCATGGTGACCGAGGATGCATGTTGGTCTTTTCTTGATAGATTCTTTGACAATACTTTTCTTTTTTCTTATTCCTTTTCTATCTCCTCCATTGAATTTGCGCTTTAGCTATTTAAAAATTTACTGTACCCCTTTAGTTGCATGATTTAATTGTTGTTTTTTATTTTATTTTCTTACTAGCCATTTTATACGTGTTCAATGTTTTTTTTATTTTTATTTTGTTCTTCAGTATAAATTTATTTATTTTTTCTTTTTAACTTTGGTCATGATTCTTTTTTATTTATTACTTTTATTTGTCCATTTTGTAAACTTTTTCCTGTTTTATATTTCATCATTTGATAAAAAAAAAACCCTAATTTCTCAATTTTTTTCAATTGCTATTTTTTTGGGATCTTTCTGTGTAGTTAATTTTTCAATCTTATCCTTTGAGATTTAATTTATTCAAAATGAGGCTTCATTTTTTTTTTGTACTTGGAGCTCCTAATCAAATGGTCTAGGTCATATTTAATATATAAGAATTTGCTCCTAGTCGTATTTAATATATATAAATATTAAAAAAAGCTTTAAAAGATCATGAACTCAAAATCCTTTATAAACTCTTGAGCCTCAACATGTCAAAACGACTAAAGAATAATTAGATTAGGATATTGCTGGTGAAGGACTTAAATAGAGAGAAATAATGCTTGGATGTGAACTGGACTAAAATTGAAAAGATAATTAAGATTAGGAGCTTAATCAAACTTTTAATGAATTTAATTAAGGAATTACTAGAAGAAACACAAGTTTAAAAGTAAATTTCACAAGATTTGAAACGATCAATCAAGTTAAAGGGATTAGTTAAAGTGTTAATAGGAGGAGTAAACAGATGAAAAGAAATAATATCTTAGAGAAATGTAGGACAAAAGGTTAGTTAAGTAATGGACAAAATGTCATTCTTTGAGTTGATATGGGCAACCACCAAAAAGTAATGGATGGCATTCATTCAGCGGCAAATGTGATAAAGGTTAGGATTTTTTATGTACCCTTACGAGCGACAAATGCATCAAAAGTTGTATGTCAACTTCGTCAATGACAGGGTTTTCTTTCTTTAACCTAATTATGGCTTTCTTTCTTTCTTTTCCCTTTTAACCTAATCCTGTTTTTGTTTTCTTTCAACATTATTTTATTTTACTCATTGAAGTGGTGATTTGAGCTAATTTTAATTTGTTTTTTTTTATAGAAATGATAAGAACTCAAACATTGCTCTCACACAAATGAATATTGATGTTTGAATAACCAAAATAATCTTCATTAATATGAAGAATCTTGATGTAATTTAATTGTTTTAATTTTAGATTCTTTGTTGGCTTGTTTGTAAGTTTTTTTTGTAAGAAAATAAGATTAATGTATCAATGTAATACTATATAGATTAAGATTGATTCTGAAATTGCTAATTTTTGTTCATTTAATTTGTCTTATAATCAAGCAGATGGTTTCATGTGATATTATTATTTTATTGTAATATAAATATATATACAATATTAGATTAATGTATCTAATATTTGAATTATGAATCTAGAGTAAAGATAATGTTCGTGAAACAAAAATATTTTACAAAGAAAACTATAAAGTTGTTATAATTATGAAATTCTTATTGCATCAAAGCATTGCTTTAGAAATGTTTTTGGTCATTGCTCTCTCAAATATTGGACATGTATTGGATCCATAAAATTTGATACATATTATGTTTTTATTTATTTCTGAAAAGAAACAATTGATTTCATAAGCTTAAGTATAAGAGATATTTAGAACTGATATATAGACGCTTGTCATAAGACATATATTGAACTAAGCTACATGAAAATTTTATATGAAGAGATCACATATGAATATGGAAAGACTCACATGATTGTTGTGTAATCAATCATTAGACTTAAGATCACTAAATTATATAGAGAATGTTTTGTTTTGATCATGTTACATGCTATATTAATCGAGGTAAGGAAAAGAATAACATTGAGTATAATAAGAACTATATGAAGATACTGGAGTGATCAAGAGAGGGGATTCATCATCCTAAGTGAATTGGAGACAATATTCTATATATTTTCAAATATAGAAAAGAGTTTCATATCTTATTCAAATAATAAGTAACTATTATGTAAGGAACAAACATGATTTAATATGACAAATATATTTCATGCTTTAATGTTATATTATAATATTATTGATGAAATGATACTAATTAAAGTGAGAAACATATTACTGAAAGGTTAAGTTAAACCTCTAATGACTTTTTTTAATATTTGGGAGATCATGACAGTTGCTAGATAATATACATAATCTTTAAATATAAATTCATTAATTATTTAATTGATAATAAATTATTAATTTTTATTTTATTAGAATCATAATTTATATTTGTGTAAATATATTAGGAATTTAATGAGCCCCACATATTAAAAATTAATAGCTAAAAATTAAATTGAAATGATTTAATTAAGTATTACTCGATTAAAATTTTAGAAAATAAAAACAAGAATATAATTAATGTAGCTGCAAGTGGAGCTTATAGAGAAATGGTGGTTGTTCAATAGTAGAAAATATTATCTCTTTGTTTTCATTTGGTTGTTATGCAAGACTCGGATATAAAGTAACATGATGTAAAAATTGTATTCTCATTTATATTGATAATTTTTACATGCACATGTTTGAGGGTTTTATGGTTGATAGTAATGAATATTATGTATGTTTATTAATGTTAGAAAATAATATAAATCATATTTTAAGGCTTTACTTGTAAACTTAAGTTTTTAGGTGAGATAATTCTTTAACATGGTATCAGAGTCTTGTGTCACGAGTTCGATTCTCATCACTCTCATTTTATTTGATAAAAACCAAGCACAAGGTAATGTAGGTCTGTGTAAGTTTCAAGTCTAAGGAGTTTTCACTTGAGGAAGTGTGTTACAGAATAATATAAATCATATTTCGAGATCTCATCTACAAACTTCAGTTCTTAGGTGAGATGTTTCTTAACAACTAGTAAAGTTATAAAGAACCAATTAGTCTCTCCTATAATGGGCACAACTTAGTATTGATTTTAGGATCATGAAAGATTTGGAAGCAGCCAACAAAAATCGCATAATGAATATCTAAAATGATAGGTTTCATGGTGAAAGTAGATAAATTTTGCTTTGGTAGAATTCAAGCTAGCGTGGAGATTTGCTAAGCATTGACGGGGTTTCATGGTGGAAGTAGATAGATTTTCCATAATTTTCTATTCCTGGCTTTAGAAATCCGACAACTTCAGGAATATGAATCACAAGCGAAATTTCTGGCAGAAAAGGGCCCTCTAATCCTTGAACGAAATGTCAAATGACACAAGTTGCAGCCAGCACACACTCACATCTTCCAGCAACTTAGTGATCGGTGTCCACCAGCAGCAGTGCAAGCAAAAGATTATTTGATCCATGTGAGTGAACATATTGCATTTACGTATTCATTTGAATTATGACGCATAGAAGAAAACCTCTAATTTTCAGTGTTCCACACCAGCTCTTTCACTATTTGATTGCTGAAATTCTCGAAACCCACAAGTTGTGTGGCCACAATGAAGGGAACATGCTTTCCAAATACTTGTTGAGAATCGGCAACGTCAACTATCCCATTATAGAAACCTGATCACTAAAATATTGGCAAGATATTTTCATGTGGAGCAGCTCATTAGGCCAACTAAACAATAAAGCACGAAGATCGTGAGGGGTTTAATCTTGTCATCTTGCTAGTTTGCCACCATTCGATGGCCAATTACGTGAGGTTTTTGAAAAGTTTTAGATGTTTGCTTGAGAGGAGATAATTTTTGTCGATGCAAGTTGACCTCATGCTGAACATTATTAATGCACAGAATACGCCGTGCAAGTAGCAGAAAGAGACAGCAGGGCTTCGAGTTTGACAAGCTAGTCCTTATTGGCTCAGCGTTGTTGGATTTCATTCTCGATAGAAACACAATATGGATGAAATTTGAATAATTCCCCACCAAAAATGGAAAAGACACTTATCGTACACACTGATCCTCAATGGAAAAGCACTGTCCAGACTCAGAATGACCAGAGATATAAGCCAGCACTCCTTGGCTTCGTGTAGTGGCCAGGAACAGGATGAGAAACCTTTCTTTCTGCGATTGAAACGCTGTGTCGAGTGGACCCTTCAAGCACCAATTCAAGCACTTACCAGCTTGCTGGAGAGATTAAACTTGCTTGTTGAAACCAAGTATATTATTAAAGTTGGTATTAGAATGCCATGGAATCAGTTTTAGTTTAATGAGTCAAATGTTCATTTAAGTTCTCTGAAGTTTGTAAATGACGCTCTTAAATGTCTATATAGAATGTGTGAAATTCTGATAATAAAAGTGCAAGAGTACTTGTATTCCACTAAAAATATGTTAGCAGAAGCTTTTAATGAGTGTAATTCCATTTCTCCATAGTTGTTTCTGAGTGATATTTCTAACAAATTTGGTATCAAAGCTTGAGGGTAGCCGTGGGTCCTAGCAATAATAGTACTCAAATTCATATTCCTGGCTTTACTAATCATAACTATGATTTATGTTGCATTCAATACCAGCCATTGTTGAGATCACAAGAATCATGGGAATTGGCTGAGAAAGGATACAATGAACCAACATCAGCAAGAGAAGGAGCAATGATGAAGAAAGTAATGAGACAATTTCAAAATTAGAATGGGGAACTCTTGAGATTTTGAGAAGCTGAACCAAAAGAGTAATGGGACAATTTCAAATTACTTGATAAAAGCAATCTTTTTAGTACATTAAATGGGAAGAAAGGGTGAAAACATTGATGATGTACTAGTTCCTCGCATAGAATTAATCCCAGGCGTATCGCCGAAACATTAATTTGAGCGCAATCTTCGTGTTTTAGATCATTGTGCTGCAATTGCAGACGATATTTGGCTCACATTTTCCAGCAACATCATTGCTTACACAGCAATTTGCATAATGGAAACTTCACCGGGAAGCTATGCAAAGTTGACTTGAAATACTTTATCCATCTCTCTCCAAGTTGAGACTGGACTGTTAACGAGTCATATCACCATTGCAAGCCCACTTCAAAATCTCACTCATTGATACTTACGTGGAAAGGGTAGGTTTGGTTGTGTATTCCCATTTGCTGGGTACCATGATGTTCCCTCTCCTGTGATTGGTGGAAGGATGAATCTGCCACCACCACCACTCAGCAGTTCGCTAAGTAATGATATAAATTATATTTTAAAATTTATTTAATAGTTTAAGTTTTTATGTGAGATAATCTCTTAATAAGATATCAAAGTCATATTATCATGAGTTTTATTTGATAAAAATCAAATATAAAATAATATGAACATTTAGATGTTTCAAAATGAGATGATTTCTTAATTCTAACTAGTTTTATATTTGACTTTTGTATTGGCGTCATAAATGAAACTAGAGGAGTAATCAAGAAAAACACATCAATATTTCACAAAGGTGATGGCCTTTGGGATCGATCCACTAGGTCACTCACAAATTTCTTAGCGAGTTAGCATGTTTCGTCATGAACCATTTATTTATTTTTAAATTGACCAACTGTCATCTATCCACCTAACTTGGCCAAATATCTTTTAGAAACTCATTCGACATTTGAATACTTTAGCAATCTGTCTTGCCTTGGACTGCCATTGGTTCATTTTATAAGGGGAATCACCAGATAACGATAATTTCTATCAGCACGTCAGTAGGCCATCTTATAAGGGCAACTCATATTGGGTTTTGGAGTGGAAATACGAATAAAAATCTTGAGCACGGAAGAAAGATTGATTGAAACTGGTTTATTTTGGATAAATCAACTGAGAATTTACAAGCGGGGAGAAGATGAAACAGAGAGAACAGAGATCTACAGTGACAGGGGGGGAGGAGATTCGATACATATGCTGTTGTAAATACATAACAATACTTTCTTTTTTCCATGTAAATGATAAAGTGAAAGAATAAAAAGACGACCAGCTGAGCTCCAAATCTACCTACACCCAAAAGCTACAAGCTGGTCCCTTGAAACCTCTCACTCTAAAATAACCATAAAAAAAAAAAACTGAAACATAACCCGGCAACAGGGGTTGTGATGATACTGTATAGAGGAGGAGATTCCGGGGACTTATCTGCAGGATCCCTCTGGAAAAATCTCATCTCTCTGATCTGCTAGCAAAAAACCAGATAGAAGACACCACCAGGCTGTACCATCTCAGCTAGGCCTGCCTCTCCAAATCCTTGGCACCAATAAATGTGCCATGAAAACCATATGGAACTCTAGATGGAATCTTAACTGTGGCTTCTAACTTTAAATTCATGGCATTCACAATTTGTAGCTCCGATTTCCACTCCTTCTCATCATGCACGAAAGCTACAATGTACCCGTCGTCTTCCCTCTCCGAATTGGGGTCGCGTGGGAGAAACAATGGCTCTCCGCCAAATTTCTGGTCTCCGTAAGTGTGCTTGTGTACCTCCCCGGTTGAGAGGTCTACTTTAGCAAAGCCTGAAACTTTAGGCCATGGCTCAGCAAGTGCTAAGTAGGCGAACTGGGTCTTTCGACCGAGCAGGTTCCGGTTCACCATTCCAGCTTCTAAATTGACCTGATCAGCTTCAGACATGATTGGACGGCGAGTTGACTTGCCAGTCTTCAAATTGAGCCTAATTTCTGATAACACACTTTTCAAACTCTCATCACATTCATTGAAAATGGAGTCTGGTGGGGTCATACATGATCCAATCACAACAACCTCATCAGTCTCAGGCTCCTCCCAAGCGTTCCAAAGATGGAAACAGAAGCAGTCGGGTGTTTCAATCCACCTCATGTTGGAAGCATCGGCGGCATTCTTGTCCAAAATCCCAAACCTTGCCATCTTGTTCTTGTCATAAATCACCGGAGACCCTCCCCGAATCATTTCAGTCAATTTGAACACAACTTGCTGATCAGGAACCACAACAAACCTCTCTGTGATTGCAAAATCATGCATCATAGTAGGCTGATCAAGCGAGATTTCAACATCGGGTGACTTTTTTCCATCCGGGGAGACTCTGAAGTACTTGAGGTATGGCTTTTGAACAACATCGTAACTAAGTGCAAACAATTCACCAGAAACTGGATCAACTTTTGGATGAGCAATCATTGTTGTCTTAAGCTGACCATCAAAATCATAACGACCAACTGTCTTAAGGTCACCAGAGGGCAGTACACGAACATGGTAAGGCAAATCATCTTCAGACATTGCAAGTAAGTGACCATCAAAGTAAACAAGACCAGCGTTTGCAACACCAGTTCCATGGCTAGGATCAACAATACCACAAGCTCCACGGGCATAAAAAAGCAAGAGTCTAGCTATGCCTGAATGACCATGTAGCTCACCTATGGCTTTTGGGAATAAAGGACGTCCCAAGTTACGTTCCTGAACTAGCCTATTAGTCTCAGTGAGCCTGCTAGAATAGCTGACTGAGCCCTTTTTGAATTGAACAGCATGAACCATGCCATCACCATCGAAAAAATGGTGACCAGCTACTGGCTCGTGGAGTGGATTGGCTCCATTTCTTAGATAAACACCTTGAATGCTATCTGGGATTTCCCCGGTGACCGGTAAATTGTGAACGACAGGTTGTTCCGGTACCGGAGCGAAGTTGCCGGAGATTTGAACTCTGGGGTCAGCAGTTTTGGGCAAAGAGTGCTGACGTTCATGCGAAACCAAGGCAGCTTCAACAGCATCCAAAGCCATAGCTGCTTTTCTTTGCAAGAAATTCCATTGCTTTTGCGGCTGCTGCTTTTGTTGTTGCTGTTTCTGGGGCACAACCACCGCAGGAGAGGGGGTGCTTTGTTCTGGTTGTCTGGTGGTGGGATTGGGGATAGCGATAGATGGTGTGCACGTAGAGGATTGCTTTCTGAAATGGAGAATGGAAGGAGTTCGGAGAGAGCAACTGTTGACATTGGACTTTCTACAAGGCCTGTTTAAAGAAGAAGAAGATGAGGAGGAGCCCAAGGTTGCAGCGACTGCTGTTGAAGCCATGCTTATCTATCCTGGCAAAGTTGCTTGAGCTATAGCTGTGATTTAAGAAAGAGGGGCAATCTTTGCTTTGCTGGTTTGATTCAAGGAAGAAGAAGAAGTTGTGGAAGAGAGAGGAAGAAGGGAGGGAGGGAGCGCGAGTGATCTGAGGAGAGGGCAGCGAAGAGCGGTATATATAGAGGGAGAGGAGAAGCACCGCAAACTTGTTAGAGGTCACACGTGTTATGTTAAATAGTAGAAAGAGAACTCAACGCGATGGAGGGTTTGACGAAGCGATATTAAACGAGGTGTGGGGGTTGCGGGACATATAGCTGCTCAAGACTTTGACACGACCACCCTCTTTTCACTGTCTTTCTCTATCAAATATCAATAGGAAAACTAGAATAAAAGTTAAAGGGAAAAGAAAATAAAAATTAGTTTTTATTCTTTAGTTTTATAGTTTTAAGGGAAATTTTATATTAAAGAGTTAAAATAGTATTTCTAAAGTGAAAAACTATTCCTATATATGTGATTAAAAAAAGCTAAAAAAATATTTAATATATTGTTATGCAAACAAATGGTTTTGATTGTACCTGTATTTGTTATTTATTATTAATAAATAGTTATATTAATACTATATATTACAATAGAATTAGCTTCTATAAATAGCTTTTTACATTGGAGTGCAAATATAAAAAATATTATATATTATTAATTTAACTTCTTTAAATAGTTTTTTTTCCTATTGGAGTTGCTCTAAAACTCTTTTTTATGTTCATGTATTTGCATAATGACATTAATGGGACTACATGTATTATTATTTTTATTTCATATCTAGAAGCTAACAACTAGCATCAAGCGAGACAGTAAATTGAGTTTCTTACTTCTAGAGAAATTAACTACACATGAAAAAAAAAACAGTATGGTCAATCCAATAGAGAGATGATAATATAATAATAAAGAAAGAAATTCAGCTTTCTTGCTAGAAGACCATTATTATTTAAAAACTTAAGTCGTTTCTTAAGATTCTAAAATATGATTTATATTATTTTTAACATATCCCTTTAGGTGAAAGCAATTTGTGCTTAAAATTTATATAGACTTACACCACCTGATGCTTGATTTTTCATCAAATAGAATAAAGGTAGTGATTTGAATTCATGACCGCCGGGTAAAAAGACTCTAATATCATGTTAAATAATCATTTTATCTAAACTTTTAACAAACATTAATTTATATTTTTCTATAAGAAGAATAGTGTATTAGTAATGGAGGCGAGGGTTAATGGTGATGGAATGTTAGGATGGGCGTTGGTGGAGAGGTACGTTAATGGCTTCTTGGTCCCTTGGAACACGTCTAACCCCGCGTTCTTGCCTCTTCGAAGAGTAGCCTGCCTCTACACGTGGCTTTCTCTCTTTCTTTCTTTCTTGAGCTGCCGCTAACTTTAGAAAGAAAATCTTAGGTCACCTTTCACAAACCCCACACGCCTTGCCTGCCAATCCCAATTCCAGTTTTTATCTATCTAATGAGCCAATCTTTATTTCCCACTATATTAAGTCATACCGAGTGAATCCCACAATTTTTCGCTTCGTGCTCGCAGCAAAAGCGCAAGAAAATCGATCCATTGCTACCAAACTTATCATCATCATCATCACTTGTTTCGCGTAAAAGTAGTTGACAGTAACATACAGACTTTCCTACCTTATACGCACGCTTGGATTTGGTTCAATTTCTTCATCAACATATAAAGACTTTTTTTTTTTTTTTTTGCGTTTCAACGATATTTTATAGTTACCTTTACCCACATCAAGAGGGCCATGCATGTTGAGATAATTTTTAGCAATCACTTGTTTATATTGAGATGAGTGAAATTGCATTCCGAAAAGTTTCAAGCTCGATCGTTTGATATTTTAGGATACCATTTTGTTTTTCAATCTATTTTTTGCTTAGAAATATACAACAACAATATTACAACGGTAGCCATTAGAAGTAGCGCATAACTAGGTTATTTTTTCATCTTCTTCTTCTCAAGGATGTGTCTGAATTCTTGGTAATGGATTCAGAGATCCGACAAGTACTCTCCCCGTTATAGATGCTCGAAAGATCATTTGAAATATATGTGAGAAATGTGTAGTGCTTAATTATGCAGAGTTTTATGTAAATCATTAGAGAAAAAACTGTTGAAATTTGAAGAAAAAACTGTTAAAATTTGTAAAAACATGTACTATTCAAATCTGTACGGGCAAATGAGCCAAAAACCTGAGAACATGTACTGTAGCGATCAAGAACTGGGCACGGGAAAATTTCCAGAATTGAGAGAAAAAAATTCCAAAAATAAAAGAACTTTTAAACTCTATAATTTGAACTAAAAGAATGTGAACATGGGCAGAATATTTCGTTATGGTTACTGTCATCCTATTATCTTTATTTATATGAATCAAAAAATTACAACGGATAGAATTTCAAATTTTGTTACAATTTCAACTTATCCACGATTTGACTATTAACTGAATTTGACTAAAACATTGACTAATTGACTAAAGGATGTTAATCATCCTGAATACAGTGTGAATTTAAACATGAAACAATAAAACTTGTTTCTTCAGCCTTCGATTCTTCAGCTTCTTCATCCTGTCAGCTTGGCAGGCCTGGAATCAATTCCAGAATTCAACAAAAACCCGAGTTATCCTTGATTTTAAACACAAGATGATTGTTATTAAGTGTATAGCCAGATTTTTTTCTTAAGCATGATCGAGTAAGAAGATGCATCCTTTTTGTGTGACATCCAAAAACATTCTGCATATATATTCATGTGTTGGAAAATGTTTACTGGGGATTGTGGGGCTCCCAAAACTTCATAAAGATCCCCATAAAACTCAAAAGTTAATATTCTTTGTTTGTTTCCTGAGAAATATTAGTTTATTGCAAGAAAAAGAAGTAATTTTGTAGGGGAGCGAGGATTCCTTAACTTTGTAGAAAAACTGGCTACATCCATGGTCTAGAACCTGTCAGTGGACCAAAATCAAGCTTCAAACATTGCATATTAATCAATTAATTAATTAGGTATAGGTAGAAGTTTGGCTCGTAAGAAAAAAAAAACATAATATTTGTAGCAATAACTTAGTCCTGCCCCATGTGGGATATCTATCCTGAAAATACTCTAATGATTAGATGCTCTCTTTAATGGCACCGCCTCTCTATTCTATGGTCAATTTCTGGTGGCATATCTCCTCCGGAAAGATTTCTTCCTCTCTTCCTCGCAACAAAATAATGCTCCAAGATGTTGTTTCAATTACATACTTAGTTTTTAAATAGTAATTCTTGTGTTTTGAGTTGTAGGTGCAGATTCCCTTTTCATCGACTAATTAGACAGATCGTTTATTATTCAGAGCATACAACATCCGATCGTGGTCATGCTCTTTCATATGAAGAATAGCATTATATTATAAGTGGGATTCGTCTCGTTAATGCCATGAATGACCCCAAGCCACTAAAAGAGCACAATACTCTATTCACTACTAAACATCAATGGATGAATTGATAGAGATAATGTTCTTAGCTGCTGATTATAGCGACAAGCTTGCAAATGATCTGATTTTTAATTTTTAATATGTGGTGAGGAATAAAAACATAATATTCTCCTGTATTTAAATATTTATACAATTAAGCCTTAGTTTAACTACCCCTGGCTAGTGCACCGTCTTTCCACAGCTTTTATTGTTTTTTTTTCTTCTTACCTTTGCTTTACTTGTCATCGGATTAATTACTTTATTTATTTATTTATTTATCTTATCTACTTTGTGATCAAGGCTTGTGTGCTTGATTAATAACTATTCCTTATTACTTAATTAGGTTCCGAAAAGTAAACTAATGATGTATTACGAGACATCAATTTTAATAAAGTAAGCAAAACATTGGGGAGGTTTTAATTTTCCCCACTAGAACCCTTGACCTTCATCAGCTACATGTTTCAGGTCAGCGATTACAGCAGAAAAACACATGTGCTGTTTCTCTTATGTTTTGTATCTTGTACGAGCTAGGGTTACATTATCACAACCTTTTCACTTCATGATTCCAGCATTTCTAGGGCTGGCTACAAAGCTAGCTCTGTCGTACGTGGTGCAATACATGGGACATGTCAAAGCTGTAGCTACGTAAAGCTAGGCTAGCCCATTAACCGACCACTTCTTTTCTGATAAAATTATTCTACATTTCAACTCTGTTTGTGCATAATTATTTATCATCTGTTGACGCGTGCAAGTGGGTGCATGTCGATCGTGGCTGGTCACTTCAAGAGGTGGTTTCAAAAGGTGTTTTTAGAAAAAAATAATTTGTTTACATTTTTATTTATTATTTAATATTAAAAAAAATTGATGTTTTCATATAATTTTTATATTTTTCATATATAAATAACAAAAACAATTAAATATAATAATTGATATATTTATAAACAAAAAAATATTTTTAAAAATAACTTCAACAATATTTTTAACAGTTATTTCATGGGATGTGGAGAGATCATATGGTCTCAACACATGGACCAGATTTTTTTGCTCTGATGTCATTCAGAATTTCTGTGTTTAATTAACTAAATGTTCACTTCATTTCTCATTTATTATTATGTTAAGAATAATTGAAGACTGAAGTTATATGCCGTATTGATCTCTGAAGATATTAATAAATTGCATTTGCACAATTAAATGAGAGGTTGGTTTGGGCATAATTACCGGATAATTAAAATAATTAAATAATCGATGCCCGTGATCCATGAGAAGTGGGAAGGTCTCGTGATTATACTTTAAAATGAACGATCATTAACGCAGCCGACATGTATGGAGTAAGAATTTGCCAAGTTTGATTGATTATAAGTAAGGTCCTACAATTTTTCAAAATTAAGTTCTTATATATCTTATGCTTTTTTTTTTGGAGGATTTCAATACACACGGCATCACGAAATCATCTTATTTATAGAATTAAAATGATAGGTGAGATTTTAATATATGATTTATATTATTATTATATAGCACACATCTTTTAGTGAAGGTCTTTTAAACTTGAAACTTGTACTGAACTACACCATTTCGCACGTACTTTTGAACAAATAGAATAAAAATGATGAAATTTAAATTTATAGTCGCTTTGTCAATAAAATTTTGATATCATATCAAGAAATAATATCATTTAAGAATTTAAATTATTATATAAAATTCCAAAATATAAATTATATTATTATTCTCTAACACATGCAAGTTTATACACCTATATTAATATTTGAAAGGAACAACATAAATATTTGAAATACATTGAAGCATTACCTCATTTCAAAATGAATGGAGATTAAATCTAGGCATAGATGTGTGTGTGTGTGTGTGAAATAGGCGTCTTTGACGATTGAAATTAACGAAGAATGTTTAAGGATCCATGTTTAAGTTGGAGAATGATTATATATGCTAATAAGACTGTTAAATTTATAATACAACACAGAATAATATACGATCATCTTCGGCACGAGTGCTAGTCACTATTGTAGGGTCGCAGCACATGTAACACGTGCAAGGGACCACATCGTTTGGGCACGCTATATGTGTAAGGTAGTGATTGATCACATGGTGCCACATGCTCCAGTTTTGTTTTTTTTTTGCCAGCCAATAATGATCTTGATCAATTATTGTTTTTTTTTTAAAAAAAAAACAAAGAGTTAATAGAAGAAATTATTGATTAAGATTGTTGTTATTCATTTCTCCTCCCTTTAATTAACTTGTTGACATCGGTCAATGGAGAAAGGGAAATGAAGTTCTTGTTTGGGAATACTAATAATTTGTTTCTCCTCGTATTTTACAAGTAATGAAGACTTGGAAGGCAAGATTAGGTTAATCTTAATTAGGGTACGTTAAGCAGAAACGATTAGTAGTTGTTGGGATACGAATCTTGGAATATTCCTTAAACCCCAATATATATATATTTTCTCCTTTCTTTATCTTTTGTAGTGTCTCGTCTGAACATGGTGTTTGACGATGAAATATTGATTGCAAATGGTCTCTGGTTACAATCGACCATCATCATGTGCCCATATGAAACAAAATTTATCAGGATACACAAATATATATATATATATATATATATATATATATATATATATATATATATAAACACACATAGCCGCCAAAATCTTTTAAAAAAAATTATATTTTGGTGGATGCGTGTCTTTCTCGATTAGTTAATTGTGAGGTTCTTGATGAAAAGCTGCCGTTTCTCTATCTATAGCTACAGCTACAGCTAGATATCTGGTATATTTTCAGATAGATAGCATGGAAGGTTAGTGTCTCTGGTGGTTATGCACAAGTTATCCCAAAAATAATTGAAGCTACCATTTTGCTGACCGCGTTGACCAACCGACATTACCTGAAAAAACTGGCTAACTGCCTGGACCAACGAGCCTGGCAGGAACCCATTTTTCGTATAATTAGTGGGAATTAATCTACCAGCAAATGCTGTTTGTTTGGGCTACATGCATGGAACGTTAATCTCCCCATTAATCGTCGTTTCTTTTGCCTGAATGGAAGGCTGCGAGGTTCAAGAAAACAAAATGGGTGCATGCATGTGTTCCTGCCAGCTCCACCGTGGGATTCCTCTCAGCGCTGAGCATGTGTGGATTGCATCCGGTGAACATACAGAGAGAAGATCCAACGACTTGTGAAGATGAAAACATTAATGATGGAGTAGCAGAGCATAAAACTTGAGTCTTCATCAACTACTGCTGGAAGATCGATCTGGGAGACAAAGCAGGATAAGATTCTTGTGCGAGAGAGAGATCAGGTGTCGAGAAATGGTCTCTCTCCATGGCCCATTCGAAAGGATTGTGTTGGAGATCAGGCACATGGAGGCAAAATAAAAGGGTGAGGTGATTGGATATCTGAAAACAAGAGTGGGGGTCTCTTTCTCTGTATACAAAAAAGATCATTATGATCTGTTGACACTACTTGAGAAGAATGCAAAGGAGGAAGGACTCACTAGTTAATGCCTTGTCGCGAAACACAAGCATCAATTTGTCCCACGTTTCGGTCAGTACCAAATTAAAATACAAAGTAATAAGCACCATTCATTCTCATAGCTAGCTAGGCTCATCTCTTTTTATTTGGAACGTTGTTGTAAAGTAAAATTTATATATATCTCGATTAATTTTACCGACATGAAGTTAATGATCAGTTAAAATCTTTAGTTATTTTTTTATATATATATGAGAAAACTTTATTTTTAAAAAATATATTTTATAGGTTCATATAAATGAATAAAATTCTAGTTGTTTTAGATTTTTAGAAGAGATATATATCCCAGATCGAATTCTAGACTTATATTATGCAATGACATCTAAAAAGCAATCTCGGGGACTGATTAGTGAGTCACACCCCTCAGGGTTAATGAATACCCTTGCAATTCTGCTCCATTGCATTATTCTTATTCTTTTTATTTCCATACGAACAAAAATAAAATAAAATCAATGACCTAATGGAAGAAGAGATTCATATGTCAATGAAGTTAATTTGGATCCATGGATTCCGATTGGGTGGGTTACGTGCCATCAACAGCTTATATAGCTCTCCACATGTAGGTACGTCGTATAGAGAGAAGAAAGGTTCATGATGAAAACACATAATACCCAGGTTGGTCAATGTAGAACCTTACCAAGTCAACCCTACCAAGTGTCGCAATTGGCCATTAGCCTACCTAGAATTTTACTTAGGTGGCAGGCTGTCACTGGTAATGACCACTAGCCACTTGGACTTTTCTCTGAATTTGTCTACACGTCCCACTTACCGAGCTTGCTAGGTGATCCTAACTTGTGCCTCGCTACCTTCTTTTTTTTAATTGAAGCTGCCAAGTAACATGAACCTATGGATGTTGCGATACCTAACTTTGCAAACCTAATTAAAGTCAGTCGAAAATAGTATCAGAAATTATTATATAACTTCAAATTAAACGGAGTTTCAATAAGTCCAACATCTTAAAAAACGAAAGAAGGACAGACAAAGTCAAAATGAACAATATTTCGTACGTGGGTGATGGATGTGTATGGGATATGATGATGTTCGAAAATTAGCAATTTAACATGCTTAGAAATTAGGTTTTTTAGTATTTAGATAATGGTTAATTATATATTTGGAATCATCTCAACTAAAAGTTTAATCTTGTAAATGAGACCCTATAATATAATTTATATTATTCTCTAACATACCCGCTGAAGTGAAAGCCCTTTGGGCTTGACACTCGCACAGGTTCACATCAGCTTGTGCTTGTTTTTTTATCAAATAGAATATGGGTAGTGAGATTCAAACTCATGACCACTGGGTCAACAAAATTCTGATACTATACTAATGAATCATCTCACCTAAAATCTCAGTTATACAAGTAAGCCCCAATAATATGATTTATATTATTCTCTCACAACTTCCACACTTTCAAAACATACTTTTTTATAAGGTTTATGGGCTATTAGATTATTAAATCAATAATTTAAAAATAATTTTCAATAAATGAAATGTTAAACATTAAAACATAAAATATTGATGTCAAGGATATTCTTCTCCTTACACATGTAAGACTAGCAACTCAGTAAACCAGTACCCATCTAGCTAAGCATAGTGCTAATAATGATTCTCGCAACTTGTAGACACATGTACATTTAGTTTTTCGTTTCGACATAGAGGTGAGCCCAATGAGATTGTTGGGTTTTTTGGCACTACATTCCAATAATTCTAATAATGTTTTTTTTTTAAAATTGAATTTTTATTTATTATTGTATTTTAAATTAAGTAGTTTTTATGTTTTTAGACCATTTTCATGTGTTGTTGATATCAAACATAAATTTTAAAAAATATATATAATTTTAATACATTTCTGAACAAAAAATATTTTAAAAAAAAACCACAACTACTCTAAAACACTTACTAAATCTGCTAATTGGCTAAACTTATGTTCACTTAGAGTTGGCATATAGCTAAATCTAAAGATATTAAGTATGATAGTTGGTTAAACTCATGATCAATTAGGATTACAACTTCCTAACTCATGTTGACTTGAACTCAGACGCAGTGCCTTGTCTGAGAATGATGGATATGAAAGCCTACCAAACCTTTATATATTTGGAATTATTATGTAGGGAAGCTCAAAGTTTTGAGCCTTACAGTTCAACAATATTATATTTATTTGGAATTAGATGGTGACAATAATCCAAAAATAAAAGCTTGAAGTGAGCTAGGTTTATGTCATTTAAACCTACCACTCTATTGTTGAGAGTTGTGGCTCTATATTTTTTTGATGTTCTAAACAAACAAGTACACTCTGAACTCATCTTTCACGATGGGAAAAAAAAAACGGTGATGCTCTAGAAAATGTTATTTATGTTCTAAACTTGCTTTGCGTCATTTATATATTTATTTTTAATGGTATTTGATTTAATTTTTGATTGGTTTTCACCCATTTGATGCATATTCCCGTATAATCGGGGGAGGGGGGGAGGGAAAAAAGAGAGTATAAAGGCAAGTGATAAAATTGGACCTCACCTAAGGGCCAAAACGGACTTCCAGAAGTGGGTCCTCTGCATGTCGGATTTTTTCTGGGGGCCCACCTACACCAGTTTTGTCTTGACACATCATTGATTTCTTGCGTGGAGGTCTTCTTGCCTCTGGCCATCCCTTTCCCTTTAAAGAAAACAGCACTCCCCACTTTCTACTTTCCAAACAAACTTTTGAATTTACCTTCAACCTTTGATTTTATATTTATATGTATATATATATAAAAAAATATTATATATATATAGTCTAACTATAAAAAATATTTTGGGGTCAAATAATAATGCACACAATTAATGATTAATGCATTAGAGAAAAGAGAAAACCTTATTTATATTATTTGCAAAATACAAATTATATCTTAAATGAGGGCAGTGGAGACTGTAGAGAGATGCCCTGGGAGGCAAGGGGCCTGTTATCTGATCGGTTGAAATGACTACATAAGCATTGACAATGCTCCTGTCAAATCATGGCATCTGTTTCAACTCATCTGAAAGTCTGAAACAGGTAAAGCTAGTTTGGTTGGAGAATAATTCTACTTTCCAGTCTTTTTTGTTTTTTAGTTACCGTTTTTTAAAAAATAATCATTTTTTATTTAAATTTCTCTTTTTGTGTGTTTGTAAATTATTTTAATATACTAATGTATAAAATAATTATAAAAATATTATTTTAAAAAATTTATATTAAAAAATAATCTTAAATAGAAACACGACCTTATTACGCTAAAAAGGACAGCTATAATAGATAATGAGAATGCCTGTTGATGTGGGGGGGTCCACTCATTTAAAACTTAAAAAGCATTGGGACAGCATTGGGACATCAATTCCATGAAGCGGACATAAGAAAATATATTTAACAAAACGTATATTGAACGGGAAAAACACTATCTTTATATCTACGAGTGTTCTTTATATCTACGAGTAGTGATGATTGATGTTGATTTTGAAAATAATTTTAAAAAAATATTTTTAATATTATCAATTCCATGAAGCTATTGTATGGGAAAAACACTATCTTTATATCTACGAGTGCGATTGATGTTGATTTTGAAAATAATTTTTAAAAAATATTTTTGACATTATCACATCAAAAAATAATTATTTAAAATGAAAAATTTTAAAAAATACTTTTAAAACACAATATCAAATCAGTCATATATCACTATTGAGATATTTATTTTGATTATAAAAGTAATGTTTTGATTTTGCTTTTCATTAAAGCAACCAAAAATGCTAATAGTAAGTTGAAGAGTAAAATATTTGTTGTCATATGATTCTTTTGTTATTTTTGTTTGGATGGAAGATACAAAAATCCTTTTATATTTTTAGCATTTAAATACCTTTACTACTCTTAGTAAATATGATAGCTGATTTCTTTGGATTTTTTTTAGACGTTACATTTTGTTTCACAATAATTTTCGTTTCAAAATCAATAAAGTTTTTTTTATTTTGTATTCTTTTTTCTAGTTATAATCAAATGGGTAGAGGGTTGTATTTGTCTTGGCAAAAATATTAAATATTAGAAATACATCAAATTTACTAAATCACTCTCGATATCAAGATTTATTTATATTTTTTAGGGAGTATTTTTGTATTTTTCTTTGATATTTTTGTAACATGTCAAATGGGTAAAGAATAAATTGATTTTTACAATAATTTCAAAAACAATGAGAATCCAAACCTATGAGATGTCTGGAAAGTTTGTTGATTTTTCGCACGTGTGTGCCATGTTATGCAATGGTGAGAGATTTTTTTTCCAGTTGTATAAGTGGATTGCACTCCATGTTTTTTTCCAGAGGCAATACATGCAAGGTTATCAATACTATTTCTATAGCCGTTTTGGTTTTTCTATTGGTACGAAACATTTCGGTTTCAGAGCGTTTCGGTGTGCTGTTTTGAGGTTGTACTGTTCATATATAATTAATTAATTATATATGTGAAAAAACTTAAAAAACAAAAAAAATTAAATATATTTTTTTATTTTTATAAAATCAAAGTTGACACAATTTTATTTTTTATAATATATATTTTTTAGTTTTTATTTTTACATTTTCAATACATCTAATAAACAATAGTTTAAACTATTAACATATATAACAAAATCAATTCCTATTTTCCTCTCACTCATTACACACACACACCTATTAATAGTTGTGTGTGTGTGTTAATGAGCGAGAGGAAAATGGGAATTGATTTTAGTGTGTGTGCGTGTTAATGGGCGGAGAGGAAACTGGGAATTAATTTTTTCCCTCAACTGAAACGGAACACCCAGAGTAATTCCGAGGTATTTCGGTCGGTATTTAAAATGAGACAAAAACAACGTCGTTTTGTCTCGCTTTTTCTCCTGGTACGAACCGTTTCGGGCGAAACGAAATGGTATCAATAACTTTGAATACATGTTTGTCTATGATGGTTGAATTGTCTTCAAAGATGTTTTCTTTTTTTATTCTCTATCCTCCCTTGAAATCCATGCATGACATTGCAAATTCGAGGTATTGTTTTTATTTTTTTTTTATCATTTAATATTTAATTTGTTGAGAATTGGTTTTTATTGTTTTTAAATATTTGGTGCTTCGGATCACGGTTTGACATAAAAAAACATTTGGACCTTTTTTAACTTCTCATAATTTTACATTGATATTTAAACAAAAAACTTTATGGTTATTTTTGTTTTTATATGGTTATTCTAATCTCATAAACTGACATGTGTATTTAATGGAGTAACCCGAGCGGGCTCGAGCATTATTAAAAGATGATTTGGACTTACTAGTTGATCCCTATTCATAATCCCATAAATCATTCTCCATAACATCGTCCATTATACAAATGTACTTACTTAATTATTTATTATTTATTATTATTGCTCTAGTTTGATAATTCAGATAACATCATCTAATTTCTAGATATAAATACACACACCCACACTTTATTGAGATTTTAACATAGTTTTTATATAATGAAATGATAGCAAGTTATTAATATTTATCGTCAAAACATAAATCAATCCATAATTACAGTCCAATCATCTAAACCTTAACTCTCAATATCACAATTTAATAAAAGATATAAATAGTTTCATTAACTCATATTTTAAAAAGGATAGTTTATGAAGACTAATTCAACAATTACATATCTTCTATAATTGAACAATCACACTAATTCGTATTTTTAAGGCAATCACATCCTTATAATTAAGAGAAGTCATAAAGTATACTATAATAATTACAACCTTAAGACTTAAAACTAATATACACCATATCATTACCATTTAGTTCATTTTTTTACTACAAACATCATAAGTATAAATCCCAACAATAAAATGATATACATGAGTTACCTAATGATATAAACAAAGTAATATAGATATTATCACTCTTATCGGCCTGACGTGGACCTAAAATGATTAATTTGTATATTATTACATTAATTTTTATTAACAATTCATAAGAAAAAGAAAATAATAAATTAAAACATCCATCTCATCATAATTTATTTATTTTTCATCACTTTATTCTTCATCATTGTCATTTAAATTCAATTTAGATTCAAATTCTCTCCACAAAAGAGATTTCTTTTCTTAGTTTTCACTCATCACATAATTGATAGATTGAGAGACTTTCAAGTCTTTAAATACTAATATTCTTTTTATTAAAATTTATTCTTTTATCAAAATTTACTTAACATCTCTATTTTTAGTCTCATAATTTAAACATGACTATAAACACATCTATTTTATTCTCTTAAGCCAAAAATTCAATTTAAAATATAAATGATTTATCAAACAATTCCATGCTCTTATACCCTTTAAATTGTTGAATTCACCATGTAAAATAAAGTGAAGATTTGTTTTTGATTCCTGCCTTAAACCTATTATCCAATCATTTCTCATATCCAGAATCATGATTAAAATACAATATTTTAAATCATTACACTACTTTATGTATCTAAATGTTTATTTAAGAATTCATTCACATAACTCATCAATCCATAAAATCTAATTCATAATAAACATAAAACAAGGTTGCCTACTACTTAATCACAAGAAAAAATCAAAATAGAAAGCAAAGAAAAATGAGTTTTCTCCTCCTTTTTCAATGTTCCCTTTTACCCACCATTATCCACTCTCTAAAAACTTTAAGAAGTCTTTGGTTGTCTAGTTGAATCCTTCTAAATACTTTTTAATTAATTAACTCTATCTTTTCTATTGTTTATTTTGTTAATCTAGGTGAAAATCAAGTTGAAAAATACACAACCCTCCTCCCAATTCTTGCCTGGTCAGTCTAGAAAGTAATTCATGTATTTATATGTGTGATTTTAGACTATTTGCAACTTTGACCTTTAATTTCTATACATTCTCATTGAATTCCCACTTTTCTTATGTCTTTTATTTATCCAAAAACTATTTTTAATTTCACTTTCTTTAGCTAATCAAAATATAACTTTTGGTTCATTTTTCTTCTTCTTACTATTCCTAAATTAACTCCTTCTTTTTTTCTCATTTGGGTCTATTTATATTTCTTTTTTATCTCCAAATATATTTTATCTTATTTTATTTTATTTCATATTATGTCTTACTAATTCCAATATTCTAATTTGGGGTTTACAATCCAACTTTATTTTTTTACAAGTTCTTTTCTTGTAGGCTATGATTTTTTCTTTCGTTTTGGATTCCTTGTTATTCTGTGCTCGATGCATTATAGATTGTTTAAAGTAAAAATAAATGTTTATTTTATATGAAAGAAAATTAGTGATTGTACACAGAATTTAAAGAACAAATCTTAAATTGTATAATCTTATTCCTATTTTTACGATTTAAAACGTGCATGAACCTACAATTTAGTCTCTCAATTTTATTTTCTTATATTTGACCCCTTCTACTTTTTTATTTCTTATTTAGGTCCTAAACTTCATATGTTTTAAGTGTTAGTCCCTCAAGAATAAGGGGAGGGTGAAAGTTGGAAAATTTAAAGAGAGAAAGCACTAGGGTGACTAGATTTCAACCACTAATAAGTTGGATTTTGGTATTTATAGATTTATCTTTAGAAAAATGAACTTAGTGGAGGTGGTTTTCACATTCAATAATGTTAAAAAAATATTGAAGCTCAATGATTTTCTTATTTGATTTGATTTCGAGTTCTTAGATCAATTTGGACATTTATTTTTTAGACACAAAGTCATAAAGGTTCATGGGGTTTTAATTTTCATGTTTCTAGGTGGAAAACCACCAATGGTTGGTATCTAGTTGGTATCTAGTATTCTAGGATTTAAAACCTTAGATCTCGATTCTCATATCATTAACACCACCTTTAATTACAAACAAATATGAAAAATAGATGATACTGAACGGTATACCAGCGATGCGGTGGTTTTTTATCTATGTAAAAACTTTATTGCTTTTATATGTATTGTATTTTATTAGTTTAATATTTATTTAGTATAATTATAATTGATAAAATTTATGTAATCAAAATGAAAAGTGACGCGTATATTTTATAATTGCAAATAACCTAAGTAAATCTGTGTTTTTTTTTAGTTTAATTTTTTCCCCAACAATATTATATTTACAATATTAAAAATGAAAATATTGTAGATTTGTTTTTAAGAAATAAACCTAAACAAAAGAGTACCAAATTTCAATATTAATTTTAAAACGATATTATTTTTTTTATTCCAAAAAGCCTAGGTCATGTTTTCTTTTCCCTATATATATATATATATATATATGAGATAATATCCAATAAATATTATAACATATAATTAATGAAAGACTAAAAATATCCTAGAAACTTTAAGAAAATTAAAAAAAAATCATTGTCATCACTGTCAAAACAATAAAAATTATTAGATTATATGGAAAGAAAAAAACAATAACAAAAGAGTAAGTAAGAAAAAAATAAATTATTATTATTATTATCATTATTATGTTAAGTACAAAATTAAAATTCGAAGACAAATTTTTTTTATGTTATCCGATTTATTCATTATATGATTATAGTAAATGTATTTAAGAATACTGATATTAATTTTTTTTTTTATTCAAAAAATCCAATGTCATGTTTTTTTATCCCTATATATATTCGTATGAGATAATATCCAATAAATATGAGAACATATAATTAATGAAAAACTAAAAATATCCTAGAAACTTTAACAAAAGGAAAAAAAATAAACTTCATTGCCATTTTTGCCAAAAAAATTAAAATTATTAAATTATACGGAGAGAAAAAAACATTAACAAAAGAGTAAGCAAGAAAAACAATCAAATTATTATTATTATTATTCTTACTACTACTACTACTACTACTACTACTACTACTACTATTATTATTATTATTGTGTTAAGTACAAAATTAAAATTCAAAATTTTTTTTATCTGATTAATTTATTATATTATTATAGAAAATGTATTTAAGAATACTGATATTAATTTTTTTTATTCAAAAAATCCTAGGTCATGTTTTTTTCTCCCTATATATATTCTCATGAGATAATATCCAATAAATATTAGAACATATAATTAATGAAAGACTAAAAATATCCTAGAAACTTTAACAAAAGGAAAAAAAATAAACTTCATTGCCATTTTTGCCAAAAAAAATTAAAATTATTAAATTATATGGAGAGAAAAAA